>JAJTUV010000013.1:0-600000 GCA_021653895.1 Mastomys natalensis
CCCTCCCAATCCATTACCCCACAGCCCAATCTGTTATTTCAACAGGTTGTACAGCCAGCTATGAAACACATTAGGTACTGGGACAGAAAGGACTCACCTCAATGTAGGGTGGTTCAGAATCCAAGGAGTGGTGAAATTCTCTAGGGGAGCAATGGAGGGCTGGTCTGGAGGTATCTGATGATCCACTCTTCTGACCTCATGCTGGCGTTTTCTGTTCTTGGAACAAAAGTGCCACACTAGGCTGCAGAAGTTCAAAGGAGTAGCATGACCCATATGCCGATGAACAGGATCCTAGGGAGGAGGGGATGGTTTGTGATAAGTGCCTAGGTCATGGTCCCTTGCCATACTCCTCCATCACCCACACCCACCCTGTTTGAGGTGCACCCTGAACTCACTGAAGGATGCCCTGAAGTAGTGACCCTGGGCTTACCTGAAGGTGTAATTTAGAGTATACCAGGACGTTATTTCCAGACAGCATTCATTGTCACAGCATCTGAATCCTTTGGGGCAGATTCTAGAAGGACAAACAGGCAGGGGAAGATACTCATGGCATCAGAGTGTCCAAACAGAAGATCCCAGCTTCCCTTGACACTTAGATCCTCAGGTGGCCTGCCTCCTTAGTGGGTGTGTGTGGTACAGACCCATCCTGGGTTCACTCGGAGGAATTGGGGTCTGGACTGGAGATCTGAGTTCAGAGTTCATCATGGCAGTATGCCATTGTTCCTCAGGCAGAATGGTCATGATGCTGATCTTACATGGGAGGCAGGGGTGGGACACTGCTCATTTGAATTCCCTCCCAACTGTGAAAGGTTGAGGATTAGCAGCAGTTACAGACCTGCAGGTCCCGAGGTTGGATAAGTTGAGAGGGGACATGCTTTCAGCAAAAGTGATATAAATTAGGTGTCTGTCACCTTATCTAGGACAGAATCTCTGCCACAACCCTTCACCTTGCCTTTACTGACAATTATTGACAAAGTCCCATACTTACAGGATGTCACACGTTTTTACAGTCTGTGGAAGAGAAAAGACAGAGGTCAGTGCTCAAAGCCTGGGAGTTGGGTCTCAGGTGTTAGACTGCTTGTCCAGCATGGCAATAAATCAGGTAGGTGTGTGTAAGCCAGTGGTGCACGTCCATCATGACAGAACTCAAGAGAAGGCAGAACTGTTCAAGGCTGCATAGCCAGTTTGAGGCCAGATATGGAACAAGAAATTCTGCCTCAAAAAGACCTGGAAGCTAGTCTCTGCTCAGACATTGTTCTAGACAATGGGTCTCAGATTCTCCCTCCCTTCAACTACCATGTCCAGGGTCAACAACTGGATGTCTGCCTCCCAAGTGCTGGGATTAAAGGCACGAATTAGCAAGCAAGCTCCTTCACCCTATTTCTTGAGACAGTCAAGGGGTCTCACACTGTTCCCTGACTACCCTAGAATTTGGAGTTCTACCTGCCTCTGCCTCCAGATCTCTGAATTAAAGATGTGGACCACTACACCTGGCTACACGCCCCCCTCCCCAACAATTGTAGATTGGCCTAGGAACACACCATAGTGATTCCTTAGCTTCAGAGTCCAGAGAATGCACCCTAAGACACCACTTCTCCTACAGCCATGATCCAGTGTCATAGATAGAGACAACTCTGGGAGTTCACTAAACATACTCAGGTCCTATTCATGCTCAGGTCCCTGATGGAAATGCCCTGCCCTGAATCCTTCAGTATTTTGAGGAACCCAAGGTCCCACACAGAATTCCATCCTGTTGACAGCACTACTTTTTAGGCTCTTAATTAGAACTGTTTCCCCAGGTATCAAAGCATTGCCTTCTCTGGCTACTCCATTTAAAACCATTTCCAGGTGTGGTGGTGCATGCATGCCTGTAATCTCTGACTCCACAGTTTCTAGGGCAGCCAGAACTAGGCCCTCTCTCAGTCAACAAATAGGAAGCCAACTTTTGGCTTTGCTAAAGATCTTTACAATAGCAATTTTTTTTTTTTTTTAATAAAGAAAAGACAAAAGGACAGGTGACAGTCACAGCTGAGATCATTCCCTCTCTATGCTCACAGTAGCTCTATTCTGAGGTGAGGATGGGTACAATAAGCCTAAGACACAATGGGCCCAGGAACTTAAAACTCAGTCACTCCCTCCCCTGTCTCTCTTTCTCTTTCTGTCTCTCTGTTTCTCTCTCCCAATTATCAGACTCTTGTCCTGGACCATATTTGTTTTTCAAGAAGGATTTTATCTGTGTAGCCCTGGCTGTCCTGGAACTTGCTCTGTAGAGCAGCCTGGCCTCAAACTCAGATCCACCTGCCTCTGCCTCATCACTGTTGGGATGAGAGGTGTGAGCTGCTAATACCACTGGGCTCCTGTCCTCACTACATTTAAGCTCTGGTTATACCAGGCATGGTGGATACCACCTTTAATTCCAAAGCTAAGGTACCAAAGCAGGTCTCTATTGAATTCAAGGTCAGTATAATCTGTATAGTGAGACCCTGTGTCACAAAAAAAAAAAAAAAAAAAAAAAAAAAAAAAAAAGACTGACAAGGTGCAAGTTTGATGAACTGGACCAGGCTTATTCCCTTCCCCATCTCAACCAGGTAGACTGTTCAGGATGGTTGGGAGTCTGAGTATTAAGGAATATGAATATATTAGATCTGATTGGGTGGATTGACAAATGTCTATATTTGGGGGCTTCAGAAGTGTCAACAAAAGAAGCATAGGTCCCAGATTGGAAGTGTCTTGAACCTCAATTCACTCATGCATGGCCTTAGGATGGAGAACTACAAGTTGCAAATAGAGGACACTGTTCTGAGGAGCAGATTTGGGACTTCAATTACCCCTCCACCCCATAACAGATTGTCAACCAAGACTGTAAATTTCATCTCTTGAGATGAGGCCAGCCTGGACTACAGATCTCTACAATATCAAGAACTAGAGAGTCCTTGTCTCCAGAAATGAAAACAAACAAAAAGACTGTATGCTCAAAAGGCTTGTTCTGACCACCTCAGGAAAACCTGCCAACCCAACACACTTAGAGTTTGAAGATGAACAAGAGCTCAAACCCTGCCTCCCTGGGATCACAGCAGGAGGCCACTCAGCCCAGGCAGCCAGGTCTATCCCAGATCAAATTGGAACTAATCAGAGAAGTGAGAACCTCCACTTCCCTGGTACACAAAGAGGAAAGTCCCAGAGAGGGTCAATAACTACACCCAAGGCCACCAGCCATGGAGGAACAGGGAAGGAGAGACCTTAACCCAGACAAGCAAGACCTCAGGTCCTCAGCCTGACTCAGAGCTTAAGACATGACAAGATTAAAACGAGGGTCAAAGACTCTATTCAGGTTGTGGTTGGGGCCAGTTCCCAGATAGCAACACAACCCTGCCAAGACTACGGGCCTAGCCTTGCCCAGGGCCTCACTCTGAGGTCCCTACCTCCACTTTCCCCAAACAGAACAGAAAGGAAGTTACCAACTGGGTGTGATTAAGAGAATTGCTGACAAATTAACATGGGCACCGGGCTCCTAGACAAGCCTCTGCCCCATAGAGTCCTCCAAAAGTCACAGAAGTCTTGCTTACCTCGTTGGTGGTTACTCCTGGGAGACTGGAAAGCAGGCCAAAGATCAAGGTGAGTGTGACCAGGACCCAGGTGTCCTGCATCCTGGCAAAGGAGCCACTGAGCTTCTGTATGTAAGGACAGAGAGACAGGGCAAGACCTTTCCAACTTCTCTCCAACTATGGGCCCAGATTCAGGGTAGGCCCAGAGTTAACACACTGGAGTTGCTCAGGACCAGGGCTTCAAGCTCAACAGGAGCTCAGGGAAGAGAAGTGGGGAGGAGCTGGCCTTGCTTGAGTGTGAGGAACTGGGGATCCAGAGGTTAGAAGACACTGATTTACCAACTGTGTAAGTTGGATGCAGTGAAGCACTCTGCAAGTCCCTCTGCTGGGCTGAGCTTAAATAATGGTTAAGCAGGGCGTGGTGTCACACCTTTAATCCTATGACAGAGAAGGCAGATTTCTGTGAGTTCAAAGCTAGTATGATGTAATTAGTGAGATCTGGGCCTACTAGAATTAAATTAAAAAAAATAAATAAATAAAAGCCAACCAGGCAGTGGTGGCACACTCCTTTAATCCCAGCACTTGGGAGGCAGAGGCAGGCGGATTTCTGAGTTCTGAGTTCCAGGCTATCCTTGTCTACAAAGTGAGTTCCAGGACAGCCAGGGCTATACAGAGAAACCCTGTCTCAAAAAAAAACAAAAAAAAAAAAAAAACAAAAAAAACCCAACCAAAACACAAAAACAAACAAACAACAAACAAAAACCAACAACAAAACAAACGAAAAGCCAGGAGTTGGTAGCAGAAGCCTTTAGATCCCAGGACTCAGCAGACAGAGGCAGGTGGATCTTTGAGGATCACTCTACTAAAGAGTGAGTTCCGGGACAGCCTAGTCTACACAGAGAAACCTTTGGGGGTCAGGAGCACAACAGTCTGGGAGATGATGACCCAGAGATTCAGAGCAGTTGTCCTTGATCCTGGATTTGGTTTTAGGCTTCTGTATACAAGATGGCTCTGAAGGATCCCAACTCTAGTTCTAGGTGATTCTCTCTTCTGAACTCTGAGGGCATCAGGCATGCACATTGTGCCATTCATCTATGCAATAACACTCATCCATGTAAAATGAAATAAATGAATCTTAAACAACATCTAATCAGGTGAGTAAATGTGCTTATCATCAAGCTGAAAACTTGAATTTTGTTTTCTTTTTGGTTTTGTTTTTTTGAAACAGGGTCACCCTATGTAACCTGTGCTGTCCTGGAACTCACTGCATAAGACCAGGCTATCCTCCAACTCACACAGGTCCCCCTGCCTCCTCCTCCTCCTGAATACAGTGATTAAAGCTGTGTGCCACCACATCCAGAATTTGATCTGTGGATCACTTAGATTCTTCTAGGTCATGTGGATCCTCCCATGTAGTGAACGTCAGCTCCATTCATTTCCCTGCAAACACACACAGTGACAGAGATACAGAGACAGAGAAAGAGAGAGAGAGAGAGAGAGAGAGAGAGAGAGAGAGAGAGAGAGAGAAGACTAAATGAATGAAATGAATGATGCAATTAAAATATAGTTTGTTGGGTTTTTTTGTTTGTTTGTTTGCTTGGTTGGTTTTTCCAGACAGGGTTTCTCTGTGTAGCCCTGGCTGTCCTGGAATTCACAATGTAGACCAGGCTGGCTTCCAACTCAGAAATCTTCCTGTCTTTGTCTCCCAAGTGCTGGTACTAAAGGCATGTGCCACCACTGCTGTCTGGCTGTTGTTGTTATAACACACACTTAAAAATTAAAATTAAAATTCAAACAATCAGTGGTGAAACACTGCTTTAATCCCGGAACTTGGGAGGCAGAAGCAGACAGATCTTTGAGTTCAAGACCAGCCTGGTCTACAGAGTGAGTTCCAGGACAACCAAGGCTATTCAGAGAAACCCTGTCTCAAAAAATCAAAATAAATAAATAAATAAATAAACAAATAAATAAATAAAATTTGAGAGATCACTTTAACACTGGAAGCGTCCTGTACTTGCCCAGACACAAGAGATGCATGCAAAGAGAGGGAGGCAGAGATGTGGGGAAAGGCAGGCCAAGGCAAAAGAAAGGTTATGGTGTGTGTGTGTGTGTGTCACATAAATGGTGCCATTCCTTTGTGCTTAGTCCAAGAGGGGAGGAAACACTTTGGCACAGAATTCCCCACAGTACTGGGATATTAGTGTCCCCACTGTTTTGCAACTTTTGGGGAGAGATGTTGGTCACTTTCTTTCTGACTAAAGAAAAATCAAGGCTAAGGACTTTGTCCACTGTGGCCAAAAATCCATTAGCCCTCAAGGGGAATGAGCAGGCCAGGTGGGCTTCATAGAAGGACTCAGGGGGTCAGAGTATGGCCACCAGGTGGCAGCACCGGCCAGCACCGATGTGTGCACAGGGACCTGGGCCTTGACCTGAGAAGCTCTGGGGGACCCCTTACAAGAAAGCAGGCTGGACAGGTGGATGCATGATGACTGTCACGGGGGGAAGAGAGACAAGTGTCAAGATCTAAAAAAAATAACAAAAAAACCCAAAGATTTCTCTGTATAGCCCTGGAATCCTGGAAGCCACTCAGTAGACCAGGCTGGCCTAAAACTCAGAGATCTGCCTTCCTCTGCCTCCTGAATACTAGGATTCAAGACCACCACATTGCCAGTAAATAAAATCAACATAACAAATAAATGCTAAAATGTGTTATGTGAAATTCAAAGAGTCTCAGAATTGGTGAGTTTGGCTCTGCTCACATTATAATGTCACAGGAAGAGACACTGGAGAGCAGCTGCTCCCCCTTTGCCCTACCACTGCTGAGAGATGAAAGTGTGGTCCCTACACCTGACTCATCAGGTACAATCCACACAGTCCCTAGGTGTGGCCTCTGGCCTCTGAGATTTTTTCCAAGATGCCAAATTGTCCCTCTGTGTCCCTATCTGCAGGTAGGGTGGGGACAAGACTGGAAGCTTAAGATTCCTGCATAGGACAGGAGTCCAAGGCTGCTGCCAGCATCCATTAAGACTGAGGCTCAGCACTCCTGTAGGGGAAGTCAGGGATGGAGCTCAGTGGGAGGGCTTCTCTTTCTCTGTGTAGCCTTGGCTGTCCTAGAACTTGCTCTGAGGCCAGTTTAGCCTTCAGATCAGAGATCCACCTGCCTCTGCCTCCTGAGTCATAGATTCACAGGTATGTGCCACCACTGCCTGGCAGAGGATCTGCTGTTGTTCAGAGAGACAAGAGGTCTGCTCTAAGACTGCACCCCATCCCACTCAGTGAGCTAGCCCTGAGAGGGTGGCATGTGCATGCATGGATATCCTCTTGCATGCTGGGAAGCAGAGGCAGGAAGATCCAGAGAACTTCTTAAATCTTTATGGCACTCACGATTCCACACCAAATTCCAGCCTAGGTTTCCCAACAGAGACAAAGTCCCCATACCTTCTGAATATCCACTCTTCTTTGCTGAAGAAGGAGTCTATTGTCTGTGGTCCCTTATAGGGTCTGTCTGTAAGAGCCTGGAGGTCAGCTGGCCACCCATGCCTTCTCAGAGAAGGCACCTAGAGTCCAGAGGCCAAGAAGGCCAACTCACAGAGGACATGAAGCCTGAGTCACACTTAAGACCATGCTGGGTTTGAGACCCCACACAAAGCTCAAGTGACTACATCTCAGCCAGGGTGGCTGCAGGTCTCCTGGAGGAGCACCCAGCTGGGGTTGGGAGGAGGGAAACCTTTCCTATACCTGCCTAGCAGACCCTGGGGAGGCAGAGCTGGGCTGTGTTCTGTTTCATCCCTTGGCATTTTATCCTACCATCCTTGTTTCTCCACATTCTAAGAAAACTATTCTGTATCTATGGCTCCTAATAGCACTAGCTGTGGCCTCTTAAGGAGGGTGAATACTTGGCTTTAGTGGGCTTCTGCCTATAGGGCAGTATTGAGTCATTTTTTGCAGATAATCCACTTCTAGCTGGTCATACGTGTGACCGTAAGCCCTGCAGTCTCTAACACTTTCTAAATTCATTTGCAAAAGGAGGACTGAGGAGTCAGAGACAAATGAAATGACACATACAGACTGTGAAGGGATGACATGAATGCTTTCATAATACTGAGTGATCTTATACAAAACTGAACACAGTTCACTTCTGTCTCCCCAGGCTCAGCTGGGCAGACACAGACAAGGTCTCTCTCTCCGACCCCACTTGCCCAGTGTCTGGCATACAGCAATAGCAAATAATCATGAGCTGATTTTGTTTGTGGCAGAATAAAGTACCCAGGAATAAAGGAACTTGCCTCTTCCCATAGACACTGTCACTCTGTCCCTCCTTATAGGCTGAAGGATTCAAGCAATGTCGTCCCTAAATGGCTCAGCAGCCCCCTTTGCTGTCCTGGTCATGTTCTGCACCCCAGGTAAGGTCAACTCAGAAAGGGTAAAGCAGTGACCTTCCCTGGGAGGTTAACTGGCACTGACTCCTCCTACATGTGGCAGGAGGTGACACTGGGACAGAGCCGTGAGATATGTCTCTCTGTCTCTGTCTCTGTCTCTTTCTCTCTCATTCTTGCATGTGCACGCTCTCTCTGTCTCTCTCTGAAGTAAATAAATAAAAATGAAAGGCCATGACAGCTGTTGGTATGATGGAGAAGAAAGTTCATTGTAGACAAAAGGTTGAGCCTAGGAAGTGATAGGAACATGGGGAAGTCCAGAATCAACGTGACCATGAGCCATGATGGTTGGTGATGGAGATAGGTGATCAGAGCCCCAGAACAGGACAGGAGGAGGACTAGGTGCAGTGGCCAAGAGACAAACATACAAAAGAATCTGGTAACTAAAATGGTTGGATTATACAGGGAAGAGCATCTGGAGGAAGGGCAGCCCAGTTCTGCACAGCAGAGTTCAGGTCATTGGGCTGGGTACCAGCCATACCCTGTAACAGGTAGGGACTAAGGGATGCTGGGAGAGCCTGGAGGCCAGCTCCACGTTAACCTGTTAAAGAGGCACCTCAGCCCTTTGTCCCAGCTTTGAAACTTAACACTTTTTTTACCCTCTGACCCCACTCCACAAGACAGGGTTTCTCTGGCAGTCCTTCATGTGTTTGAGGCTGTCCTTGAACTCATAGAATCACCTGCCTGCCTCTGTCCCTGGTGCTGAGATTAAAGGCATGTGAGACCATGGAGGGCTCAAATTGCTTTCTTATAGATCCCAGGACCCCCAGCCCAGGGGTGACCTCACTCACAAGGAGCTGGGCCCTCAATCAGTTTTTTTTTTTTTAATGCCTTATAGTCTTGCCGACAGCCAGATGTTACTGAGGCATTTTCTCACCTGAGACTCTGATGATTCTACATTGTGTCAAATTGGCACAAGTGAGGGAGCACAGGAAACGTTGCTGGACTTAAACAGATTGTGACATCCTCCTACCTAGACTTCTCACAATGGAATCAAAAAAGTAGGTCCTAGCTGGGCCTGTTGATACTCACCTTTAATCTCGACAATTTGGAAACAGAACTCTGAGTTCCAGGCTACCCTGGTTTACAAAGTCAGTTTCAGAACATCTAGGGCTATACAGAGAAGCCTTTTCTTGAGAGAGAGAGAGCGAGAGAGAAGGGGAGAGCGAGAGCGAGAGGAAGAGAGAGGCAGAGACAGAGAGAGAGACAGAGACACAGACAGAGAAAGAGAAAGAGACACAGAGACAGACAGAGACAGAGAACAGATGGAGGGCAGTAAAATCTATCAGAAACTTTGGATATGGTCAATCTTTTTCTTGCACAGTGAAAAAACAGACCTGGTGGTGTTTGATGCAGGAAGTAACCAGCAGAGCCCTGATCTCAGCCCTTCCTGCTGCTATCCTCTCTCCCTTTACCAGCTTCTCCAGTTCCTCCCCCCTCTGTCCCTGGAGCATGCTCCCTTAGCTCTCCTCACTGTGTCTCCCCAATATCCTTGGGGAACTCCTCTTAAAGAGATCCCATTCCCAACTCAAAATGCTGCTCCTAGGTGTCACCCAAGCTACAAGATTCTGCACAAACACTTGGAGACAAATCTCATTCACAACACACACACACACACACACACACACACACACACTTCCTCCTTCCTTCACCCACTGTAATTCATCATTCATTCTCCCATTTGAGCTGCTCAGTCATTGGCAAACAGCTCACCAGCCCCCAGCTAACCAGGCTGCAGCTCAGTTTCTCATCCACTCTGTACCCAGAGCTCATGAGTCTCAGAGACTGAGAACATGGGCACCAATGTTTTCCCTATGTACCCAGACATCCATAGACACTGCTTACATATTCCTCAGGATGGCATAGATGCCATGCCACCCGTCACTCTTACTTGTTTGTCTTCATAGCAGGGTTGGAAACTATGTCAGTCATCATGGATCAAATTTCACTTAGTGTTTTTCCCAGTGCTAATGCTAGAAGCCCTATCTTTGAACACGTTAGATACTCTACCACTGAGTTGGATCCCCAGCTCTTCTTAAACTAAATCTGTCCATAAAAAAAAAAAAAAAAAAGGTTCAAGTACTGCATAGAAAATATAAAGTTTGGGCTAGAGAGATGGTTTAGAATTTGGAACACTGGGTACTCTTCATAGGACCCAGGATCAATTGCCAGCACCTACAAAATGTCTGGAGCCAAAACTGCAGGGGATCGGATGCCCACTCCAGCCTCTGAGGGTACTGCATGCACATGGGTACACAGATACACACACAGGCAACATAGATTAAAAATAGAATTTTAAACTGGGCCGTGGTGGTGTACAACTTTAATCTCAGCAGTTGGGAGGCTGAGGCAGGTGGATCTCTCTGAGTTTGAAGCCAGCCTTGTCTACAGAGTCTGAAACAGCCTGGGCTACACAGAGAAACCCTGTCTTGAGGTTTTTTTTTTTTTTAAATCTTCTCAGTTAGGCACCTGCCTGCTGCTCCCAGTAGCTCTCACACCTTTCTAGAATTGTTGGGGCAGCAACTGGGATTGAATTCCTGGTCTTGCACATCCTGGGCTAATTCTGTACCACTGAGCTATGTTCTCAGCCACCCTCCTCACCATAACTTTAACTCATGGTACCTCAGGCTAGACTCAGAGCTGTAATCCTCCTGCCTCACACTCCTGACTAACTTGGGAGGACACCACAGTATCTAGCTCTTATAGATCTTAATAGGACATGCAAAGAAACATACAGAGACACACACACACACATTTGTCAAAATATGATTAAGTTTATTTTACAAAACTTGTCTTTTCCCCCTTTAAGACAGACACAATGCAGGCTGGCATGACAGATCATCCTTAGTGGATGGGCGTTCAGTGTGGGTGTCTGTCTGACAGAACAAGCTCCCAGAGTGAATGGAGCTGGACCTTTGTTTCACACCCCACAGTTCAGTATACCAAATGAAGCATATCTGCATCTTTGTGAGCTTGGTGTGTGGGCCTCTCTGCAGGCTTATCCTCAGAAGTGTCACTGCACATGGTCTCATCCTGGATTCCCAGGAACAGGAAGACTAGAGTAGTGGTGTTATAAATATACACATTTATAAGAATGGACAGTGCTAGGTCACCTCTGAAAACCTGACTCTCTCCCACAGTAGTGACTACTACACTGAGTGGGAATAAACTCACCTAGGGGACTGGAGAGATGGCTCAGTGGTTAAGAACACAGACTGCTGTTCAGGACCCCAGTTCAATTCCCAACATACGCATGGCAGCTCATAACCATCTAGACCACCAGTTCTAGAATGTAAACCTTCACAGGACCCTGAAGCACATTTTAAGTATAATAAAATATTGCATCCACTGACTGTCAGAAAAGCCACACTCTGCAGGCCATGACACTGAATTAAAAGCCCAACACCATTGTCAATGTCATGTAGGTGACAAGCAGGCTGAGGTGACCTCCTCCTACAGGGAAAAGCTCAGCTCTGAGACTTTATTTTGAAAACCACTCACATCAACACAAACACCTGTCTGCCCACCCTGCCTCCATGACTGTATTCCTTTCCCTGCAGAGCACCTTCCTGTCAGCATCCACTTCTCTCCCTCTAAGCATTCATTCCCATCTTGGATGCTCAGTCCTCCCAGCAGGGCTCAGTGCAGTCAGTCACCACTGGAAGAAGCTGCAAGTGTTTCCTTAGCCTCTGGACTTGTCTCCATCACCACTTAGCAGCCAGCCATTGAGACTCAGTGCCTGTGTTGTTTGCATTGCTATAGAGGCTCAGCGAGGTCCTCTCTGCCAGGTATGGATGGAAGACGACTCTGAGTCTGTGCAGCTCAATCTTCAATCTCTTCCAGGCACAGAAGTGCTTCTGTAGGATGGCAGAGGGAGCTGACCAGTCACGAATGACAGTCCACTAGCAATGATCTTTCCACATCCACTCCAGGCACCCCCAAATCTTCAAAAATTTCATTGGCCTTTAGTGTGGGTCATAAACCATAGATCCAGCTCAGCTCTCATGACAAAAGGGGAGTTGGCAGCAGTATATAAAAACAATAAATTAAATCAAAGGACAAGAGACATGATGGGATAGGCAGTCATTCCAGGGTCCTGGCCTTCATCCAAGAGGTTTCTGTGTGAGGTAGCTCAAAGTGTATCATAGCCAGTCCCTCTCATCTGGACTGCAGGGCCCTCAGGCCTGAGGCTGTAGGGAGGAGGTGGTTCTGTGGGAGTTGACATCAAAACAACCTGCAGGAGAAAAGGGGTACTTGTTTTATTTAGGATCTGTATAAACAACGACAAATATGGTTGACAGAGCCCTCTCTAATTCGTTATTCAACAGGATGGATAGCCAGCTATGCAACACATTAGTTACTGGGACAGAAAGACTCACCTGACTGTAGGGTGGAGGGGAATCCAAGCAGGTGACCCAAATGCTCTCTAGGGGAGCAATGGAGGGCTGTTCTGGAGGTGTCTGATGATCCGCTGCTCTGACCTCATGCTGGAGTTCTCTGTTCTTGGAACAAAAGTGCCACACTAGGCAGCAGAAGTACACAAGGAGTAGCATGACCAATATGATGATGAATGGGATCCTAGGGAGGAGGGGATGGTTTTTGATAAGTGTTTAGGTCATGGTCCCTTGCCATACCTCTGTCATCACCCACACCCTCTCTATTTAAGGTGGAACCAGACCTCATTGAAGGATGCCCTGAAGTAGGGACCCTGGGCTTACCTCAAGGGATCATTTTAGGATCCGAGACCTTTCTTTCCAGACAGCATTCATTGTCACAGCATCTGAATCCTTTGGGGCAGTTTCTAGAAGGACAAACAGGCATGGGGAGAAACTCATGGCATCAGTGTGTCCAATCAAAGGGTCCCTGCTTTCCCTAGACACTTAGACCCTCAGGTTGCCAGCCTCCCTTAAATGGGTGTGTGGTACAGACCCATCCTGGGTTCACTCGGAGGAATTGGGGTCTGGACTGGAGATCTGAGTTCAGAGTTCATCATGGCAGTATGCCATTGTTCCTTAGGCAGAATGGTCATGATGCTGATCTTACATGGGAGGCAGGAGTGGGACACTGCTCATTTGAATTCCCTCCCCAGTTATGAAAGGTTGAGGATTAGCAGCAGGTACAGACCTGCAGGTCCTGAGGTTGGATAAGTTGAGAGGGGCTATGGTTTCAGCAAAAGGGATATGAATTAGGTGTCTGTCACCTTATCTATCCATGGCAGAATCTGAACACTCACCGATTCCCCCCTGCTTTTACCGACAATTATTGACAAAGTCCCATACTTACAAGATGTCACACGTGTTCACAGTCTGTGGAAGAAAAAAGACAGATGTCAGAGCTCAAAGCCTGAGAGTTGGGTCTCAGGTGTAGGTAGGTGTGTGTAAACCACTGGTGCATGTTCATCATGACAGAACTCAAGAGAACGCAGAACTATTGGAGCTGCATAGCCAGTTTGAGGCCAAATTGTGAACAAGAAACTCTGTCTCAAAAAGAACTGGAGGCTAGTCTCTGCTCAGACATGGTTCCAGACAGTGGGTCTCAGATTCTCCCTCTGTTCAATTACCAGCCACTAGATGTCTGCCTCCCAAAGTGCTGGGATTAAAGACATGAAAATCCAAGGAAGCCTCTTCACCCTTTTCTATTGAGACAGGCAAGGTTCTCACTGTGTTTCCCTTGCTAGCCTGGAATTTGGAGTTCTACCTGTTTCTGCTTCAAGATCTCTGGATTAAAGATGTGGACCACTAACTATACCTAACACACACACACACACACACACACACACACACAATTGGAGATTGGCCTAGGAAGGCACCTTAAGTAATTCCTTAGCTTAGAGTCCCCCAGAAAGCACCCTAAGTCCCCACTTCTCCTACACCCATGATCCAGTGTCATAGATAGAGACAACTCTGGGAGTTCACTAAACATACTCAGGTCCTATTCATGCTCAGGTCCCTGATGGAAACCCCCTGCCCTGAATCCTTCAGTATCTTGAGGAACCCAAGGTCTCCATACAGAATTCCATCCTGTTGTTCACTGCATTTAAAAAGCACTACTTTTTAAGTTCTTAATTAGAACTCTGTTCCCCCAGGTATCAAAGCATTGCCTTCTCTGGCTACTTCATTTAAAATCATTTCCAGGTGTGGTGGTGCATGCATGCCTTTAGTCTCTGACTCCACAGTTTCTAGGGCAGCCAGAACTAGACCCTCTCTCAACCAATAAAGAATAGGAAGCCAGCTTTTGGCCTTGCTAAAGATCCTTACAATAGCATTTGTTTTGCTAAAGAAAAGACAAAAGGAGAGGTGACAGTCACAGCTGGGATCATTCCCTCTCCATGCTTATAGTAGCTCTGCTCTGTGGTAAGGATGGATACAGTAAGCCTAAGACACAATGGGCCCAGGAACCCAAGACTCTACTCTCTGTTTCTCTGTCTCTGTCTCTCTCTTACTCTCTCTCTTTCTCTCTCCACTCTTTCAAACATCAAACTCTTGTCTTGAACCATATTTGTTTTTCAAGAAGGGGGTTCTCTAGTTGTCCTAGAACTGGCTCTGTAGACCAGGCTGGCCTAGAACACAGATCCACCTGCCTCTGTCTTCAGGGTGCTCAAATTAAAGGTGTGAGCTGTTAACACCACTGGGCCCCTTTACTAATTATATTTAAGCAGTGAAAGCAGTGGTTAGGCCAGGCATGGTGACATCTGCCTTTTATTCCAATGCTGAGCTACCAAGGGAGATATAGGTTGAATTCAAGGTCAGTATAATCTTTATAGTGAGACCCTGTGTCAAAAACAGAAAACAGTTGACAGGTGTGATAAACTCAACTAGGATTATTCCCTGTCCCACCTTATCCAGGTGATTTCATCAGGATGTTTGGGAGCCTGAGTTTTGGTAGATGTGGATTTGCTAGATCTGACTGGGTGGATTGCAGTGCCTATACTTGGGGCTTCAGACATAGGTCATCAAAAATGCCGAGTCCCAGATTGGAAGTGTCTTGAACCTGGTCACTTGAACCAGGTGACCTTGGACTGAGAACTCCAGGTTGCAAACCATGGACACTGTGCTGGGGAGCAGACTTGGGACTTCACTTACCACCACCCCTCCATAGCAGATTCTGAAACAAGAGTGTAAATTGAATCTGAGTTGAGGCCACCCTGGACTAAAGAGTTCTAGAATAGCCAGGGCTAGAGAATCCCTGTCTCAAAAAACAAACAATCAAACAAACAAAAAGATTGTAATGTTCAAATGGCTTGTTCTGACCACCTCAGGAAAACCTTCCAACCCAACACACTTAGAGTTTGAATATGAAGAAGAGCTCAAATCCTGCCTCCCTGGTATTACAGCAGGAGCACACCCAGCCCAGGCAGCCATGTGTATCCAGATCAAATTGGAGTTAATCAGAGAAGTGAGAACCTCCACTTTCCTGGTACACAAAGAGATAAGTCCCAGAGAGGGTCAATAAACTACACCCAAAGGCCACCAGCCATGGAGCAACAGGGAAGGAGAGACCTTAACCCAGACAAGCTAGACCTGAGGTTCCTCAGCCTGACTCAGAGCTTAATAAGACATGACGAGACTAAAACGGGGATCAAAGACCCTCTTCAAGTTGTGGTTGGGGCCAGTTCCCAGTTAACAACACAACTCTGCCAAGACTAGGGGGACTATGTTTCCCCAGGGCCTCACTCTGAGGTCCCTACCTCCACTTTCCCCAAACAGAACAAAAGGAAGAAGTTACCAATTGGCTGTGGTGAAGGGAATTCCTGGCAACTTAAGGTGGACACTGGGCTCCTAGACAAGCCTCTGCCCCATAGAGTCCTCCAAAAGTCACAGAAGTCTTGCTTACCTTGTTGGTGCTTACTCCTGGGAGACTGGAAAGCAGGCCAAAGATCAAGGTGAGTGTGACCAGGACCCAGGTGTCCTGCATCCTGGCAAGGGGGCCACTGAGCTTCTGTGTGTAAGGACAGAGAGATAGGGCAAGACCTTTCCAACTTCTCTCCAACTATGGGCCCAGATTCAGGGTAGGCCCAGAGTTAACACACTGGAGTTGTTCAGGACCAGGGCTTCAAGCTGAACAGGAGCTCAGGGAAGAGAAGTGGGGAGGAGCTGGCCTTGCTTGAGTGTGAGGAATTCGGAATCTAGGGTTAGGAGACACTGATTTACCAACTGTGTAAGTTGGATGCAGTGGAGCACTCTGGAAGTCCCTCTGCTGGGCTGAGCTTAAATAGTGGTTAGAGCAGGGCGTGGTGACACACCTTTAATCCCATCATGGAGAAGGCAGGTCTCTGTGAGTTCAAAGTTAGTATGATATAATTTGTGAGATCTGGGCAAACCAGGTTTAAATTTTAAAAAATAATAAAATAAAATAAAGCCAGATGGAGGTAGCACAAGCCTTTAAATCCCAGCACTCAGCAGACAGAGGCAGGTGGATCTCTGAGGCTAGCCTGGTCTACAGAGTTATTTTCCAGGATAGCCAAGATTACACAGAGAAACCCTGTGGGGGTCAGGAGGCACAACAGTCTGGGAGATGATGACTGAGAGATTCAGAGCAGTTGTCCTTGGACCTGGATTCAGTTTCAGGTTTCAGTATACAAGATGGCTCTGAAGCATCTGACCTCCAGTTCTATGTGAATCCTTCTTCTGAACTCTGAGGGCATCAGGCATGCACATTGTGCACATTCATCTATGCAATAAATACTCATACACATAACATGAAATAAAGAAATCTTAACAAGACCAAACCAAACCAGTAAGGCCAGCCAGGTGATTCAGAGGGTAAATGTACTTACCACAAGCCTGAAAACCTGAATTTTGTTTTGTTTTTGTTTGTCTGGTTTTTTTTCTTTTTTCTTTTTTTTTTTCCTTTTTTTTTTTTTTTTCTTTTTTGGTTTTATTTTTTAAGGCAGACTCTCTACATAGCCCTGGCAACGTGGAGCTCACTACATAAAACAGACTATCCTCCAAGTCACAAATTCCCCTGTCTCTTTTCCTGACTATAGTGATTAAAGGTGTGTGCCACCATATCCAGGATTTGATCTCTGGATCACTTAGATCTTTATGGATCACTTGGATCCTACCATGTAGTGAAAGGAGAAAGTTGACTCCATGCACTTGCACCCAAATACACACACAGAGACACACAGACAAACACACACACACATACAGAGAGAGAGAGAGAGAAGAGAAAGAGAGAGAGAGAGAGAGAGAGAGAAGAGAGAGAGAGTAAATGAATGAAATTAAAATATCGTTTGTTATTGTTTTTGTTTTTCAAGATAGGGTTTTTCTTGTAGCTAAGGCTGACCTGGAACTCACTCTGTAGACCAGACTGGCCTTTCACTCAAGAGATCCACCTCCCTCTGCACCCAGAGTACTGAGATTAAAAGTGTGTGTCTCCAGCATCTGATAGAAAATACTCTTTAAAATAAAAATTTTAAATTCAAGAAAGCTGTGATGACAGACAGCTTTAATCCAGAACCTGGGTGGCAGAAGCAGGCAGATCTTTGACTTCAAGGCCAGCCTGGTCTACAGAGTGAGTTCCAGGACAACCAAGGCTACTCAGAGAAACCCTGTCTCAAAAAATCAACATAAATAGAGATCAGCTTAACCTTGGAGGGCTGCTGTACTTGCTCAGACACAAGAGAGGCATACAAAGGGAGGAAGGCAAGATCATAGGAAGTGTAGGCCAAGGCACAAGAATGTAGATGGGGTTTATGTGTGTCACATAAACTGTGTCATTGCTTTGTGCTTTGTCCAAGAGGGGAGGAAAAGACTCCGAGCTGGAGAGGGAAAACTTTGGCACAGCATTTCCCACAGTGCTGGGATATTAGGGTCCCCTCCGTTTTTACAACTCTGTGGGGGAGAGAATGCTGGTACAGTTCCCTTCTGAATAAAGAAAAATCGAGACTAAGAACTTTGTCCACTGTGGCCAAAAAGCCATTAGCCCTCAAGGGGATGAGCAGGCCAGGTGGGCTTCATGGAAGGACTCAGGCGGTCAGAGTATGGCCGCCAGGTGGCAGCACTGGCCAGCGCCAATGTGCGCAGAGTGCCCTGGGACTTGACTTGAGAGGTTCTGGGTCCCTTACAAGAAAGCAGACTGGACAGGTGGATGCATGTGACTGTCAAGGGGGGAAAGAGAGATGTAGGACAGCCGAGCTTGGGGAAAGAGTGCAATGAGGTAGTGGCTAGGTCGCTTTCTGGTCTGGGAAAACAGTAAGGTAGCCCTTAGAAGCTCTGGTGTTAGTGTGAGGTGCATCTCACATCTGTTACTTGTCCACACTAAATTGGCTACTGGGAATCAGGAGGCCTCTTGAAGACCTCTCCTGAATTCTGGTCCGATTTTTTCTTTGTCATACTGAGAGACTCTTCTCTTGCCTTTTCTCCCCTAGTTTCTGTTTTCCAATTTTAGTGTTTTGCCGTCTCCAAAGGCAACAATTTTGGCCTCTCTGGTTTTCCTCCAGTTTCTCTCTATCACCCACTGTAGGTCAGTGGAGCCAGTCTGTTTTGGTTTTGGTTTTCCCTCATTTCCATGACTGCTTTGGTCCCTGCACTCCCGTGGCTCAGGGACCCTGCAGCTCTCTCACTCTCCTCAAGGAATAGGTCTTTGGTCTCTCTCCCTCTTTCTGCCTCTGTTTCTCATTATCCTTTGGCCCCTTCTAGCATTTAAAAGAGAATTTTCCAGAGCCAAGCCAACTGCAATTGGGATCTGGCCCCAGAGAATCCCCTCTGTACTTGCAATCTGTGGTGACAGAGTGTAGGGAGAGAAAAGAGGTAAGGGAAAATATGCCTCCTGCCAACACCCCTATAGATACTAAGGTGAAGAGACTCAGATTAATTGTATTGACAAAGGAAGACTCAAAAAAGCCCAGCAAAGACTTTGTTTCCTGGTTAAGTCTCATGTAGAGCATGTTGAATAAGCAAAACAAGTTCAGAAAGGAAAAATATATAAAACATGTGATTCAAGTATTAATAGGACACCAGGAATGAAATCCAGCTGAAGCCTGTGTTCAAGGTTATTAAATTGTATTAAGGGAGTGGCGACCTTGGGGTAAGGTGCTACCCTGCTATATTTAGATCCAGGCATGGTGGTACACCTTTAATCCCAGGAGAAAAAGTCCAGCAGATCTCTTAGTTCAAACCCAGCATTACAGGAGACAGAACCATGCAGATCTCTTAGGTCAATGTTAATCTACAGAGCAAGTACCAGGAAAGCCAAGTGTCCGCAGAGAGGGTGATAGGAAACAGAAAGCTGGTAATACATTAAGTGGACCCATGTTCCAGTTCATCCAAGCATCAGAACTCCACAGGTTCAGCCATGTGGCTCTGGCTTTAGAGTAAAAAATTAAAGGGACTACTGGGACAATTGATGCTGTTTAGCTGGAGCTAAGAAATTAGCCGTGATTAAGAAGAGACTAGCGTCACTGATATGTACTGAATTGTTTCCAAGAGCACAAAGAAACTGTGTTCCAGAGACAGCCAAGATTGTACCACATGCTGCATCTGTACTTTGTAATCTCTAGGAGTCACCCAGGTGGTACTGGTTTTGAAGGCATAAAGGGGTCATGAAGAACAGCTGAGGCTTGGCACTGTGAGAGGCCATGGAAGGCCAGAGGTGAAGAAGGTGCAGCCTCAGTTGTAGTTGATGGTCCTGGATTGAAAGGATCATGCAAAACAACTGATGCTTGGCACCATGAAGAGAGCCTCTGAGAGGCTATTGGTAAGGACTAGTTGCAGCAGAAGACCCCAGCATATTGGAGATGCCAGTACCATGGGATGATGACCAAGAACAGCAGCGGCAGTGGAGTGGATCAACCAGACCTTAGAGTGTTAGAGGGCAGGGCTGGAGAAAGTGATGCCAGCCCTTTGGAGGAGCCCAGAAGATCATGTGTGGATCCCAGACATTGAAACGAGAAGCTGTAACATTGCAGTTGCCTTGGAGACCAGCAAGATTTTTTTGAGATGGCAGAGCCCTAGGATATGTCCTGAGGAAACCTGCTAACAGGGAATGGAACCAGACCAGGGAAAGAATCTTGTTGCAGTCAACAAACATGAAAAAGGAGTTGGAGATCTGAAAAGTGCTTTGACATAAGACATGGAAGATTTCAGCCTTTGGAGTTTACCCACTTGGTTTCCTGTCTTGATTCTGGGATTACAGTTAAGTGAGTGGTTGGATCACAGGAGAGACTTTGGACTTTTAACATTTTTGATCTTACCTATAAATAATGAAGACTTTGGAAGCTGGACTGAATGTTATTTTTATAACATTATATCATGCCTAATATGGCCCCATAAACCATATGTTTCAACAAGCCTATGGGGGCCAGGGAGTGGAATGAGATGGTTTGTATGTCTGTGCTTGGCACGGGAGTAACTATTGGAAGGTGTGGGCTTGTTGGACGATGTGTGTCACTGTGGGTGTGGACTTTGAGGCCCTCGACTAGCTGCTTGGAAACCAGTATTCTGCAAACAGCCTTCAGATGAAGATGTAGAACTCTCAGCTTCTCATGTACCATGCCTGCCTGGATGCCACCATGTTCCTACCTTGATGATCCTGGAAAACTTTTGAACCTATAATCCAGACCCAATTAAATGTCCTTTATAAGAGCTGTCTTGGTCATGGTGTCTGTTCACAGAAGTAAAACCCTAACTAACACAACTTGATATGTCAAATTCAAAATACTTTTTTTTTTTGAGACAAGGATATCTCTGTAGCCCTGGCATCCTGGTACTCACTCAGTAGACCAGGCTGGACTCAAACACGGAGATCTGCTTGCTTCTGCCCCTGAATACTAGGAGTCAAGGCCACCACATTGCCAGTAAATAAAATCAACATAACAAATAAATGCTAAAATGTGTTCTGTGAAATTCAAAGAGTCTCAGAATTGGTGAGTTTGGCTCTGCTCACATTATAATGTCACAGGAATAGACACTGGAGAGCAGCTGCTCCCCCTTTGCCCTACCACTGCTGAGAGATGAAAGTGTGGTCCCTACACCTGACTACATCAGGCACATTCCACGGGGTCCCTAGATGTGGCCTCTGGCTTCGGAGATTTTTTTCAAGATGCCAAATTGTCCCTCTGTGTCCCTATCTGCAGGTAGGGTGGGGGACAAGACTGGAAGCTGAAGATTCCTGCATAGGACAGGAGCCCAAGGCTGCTGCCAGCATCCATTAAGACTGAGGCTCAGCACTCCTGTAGGGGAAGTCAGGGATGGAGCTCAGTGGGAGGGCTTCTCTTTCTCTGTGTAGCCTTGGCTGTCCTAGAACTTGCTCTGAGGCCAGGTTAGCCTTCAGATCAGAGATCCACCTGCCTCTGCCTCCTGAGTGATAGATTCACAGGTATGTGCCACCACTGCCTGGCAGAGGATCTGCTGTTGTTCAGAGAGACAAGAGGCCTGCTCTAGGACTGTACCCCTATCCCACTCAGTGAGCTAGCCATGAGAGGGTGGCATGTGCATGCATGGATATCCTCTTGCATGCTGGGAAGCAGAGGCAGGAAGACCCAGAGAACTTCTTAAGTCCTGCAACTCTCTGGATTCCACACCAAATTCCAGCCTAGGTTTCCCTACAGAGACAAAGTCCCCATGCCTTCTGCATATCCACTCTTCTTTGCTGAAGAGTCTATTGTCTGTGGTACCTCATAGGGTCTGGCTATAAGGGCCTGGAGGTCAGCTGGCCACCCATGCCTTCTCAGAGAAGGCAGCTAGAGTCCAGAGGCCAAGAAGGCCAACTCACAGAGGACATGAAGCCTGAGTCACACTTAAGACCATGCTGGGTTTGAGACCCCACACACAGCTCAAGTGACTACATCTCAGCCAGGGTGGCTGCAGCTCTCCTGGAGGAGCACCCAGCTGGGGTTGGGAGGAGGGAAACCTTTCCTATACCTGCCTAGCAGATCCTGGGGAGCCAGAGCTGGGCTGTGTTCTGTTTCATCCCTTGGCATTTTATCCTACCATCCTTGTTTCTCCACATTCTAAGAAAACTATTCTATATCTATGGCTCCTAATAGCACTGGACTGTGGTCTCTTCCAAGGAGGGTGAATACTTGGCTTTAGTGGGCTTCTGCCTATAGGGCAGTATTGAGTCATTTTTAGCAGATAATCTACTTCTGGCTGGTCATACGTGTGACCATAAGCCCTGCAGTCTCTAACACTTTCTAAATTCATTTGCAAAAGGAGGACTGAGGAGTCAGAGACAAATGAAATGACATATACAGACTGTGAAGGGATGACATGAATGCTTTCATAATACTGAGTGATCTTATACAAAACTGAATACAGTTCACTTCTTTCTCCCCAGGGTCAGCTGGGTAAACACAGGCAAGGTCTCTCTCCCCAACCATAGAGTTCCAGTGTCTGGCATACAGCAATAGCAAATAATCATGAGCTGATTTTGTTTGTGGCAGAATGAAGTATGCAGGAATGAAAGGACTTGCCTCTTTCCAAAGCAGCTGTCACTGTGTCCCTCTACATAGGCTGAAGGATTCAAGCAAAGTTGTCCCTGAATGGCTCAGCAGCCCCCTCTGCTGTCCAGTATATGTTTTGCACCCTAGGTAAGGTCAAATTAGAAGGGGTAGGCTTGTGACCTACTTCTGTCTAGGAGGATGACTGGCACTGACCCCTGCCAACATGGCAGTAGGTGACACTGGGAGAGAGCCCTGAGATGATTCTCTCTCTCTCTCTCTCTCTCTGTCTCTCTCTCTGTCTCTGTCTCTCTCTTCTCTCTTCTCTCTCTCTCTCTCTCTCTCTCTCTCTCTGTCATGATGGAAGAGTAAGTTTATGGTAGAAAAAAAGGTAGAGCATAAGCAGAGACAGGGACATCTGGGAAAATCCAGAGTCACAATGAGCCTGAGCCATTTGGGATTGTTGATGGAGACAGGTGGGCAGAGCACCAGGATAGGACAGGTGGCAGATTTTGTGAATCGACCAAGAAGACAAAGGTTCTAAAGAATCTAGTAGGAAAAATGGTTGGATTATATATGGAAGAGCATCTGGAGGAAGAGCATCCCAGGTCTAGGCTGCAGAGTTAATTGCAGAGGGCTGGGTACCATCCATACCTGTAACAGTAGGGACTAAGGGATACAGGGAGAGACTGGAGGCCGGGTACACTTTAATATGTTAAATGAGCACCTCAGCCCTTTGTCCCAGGTTTGAAACTTAACACTTGCTCTACTGCCCTGTCCTTCAGACAGGATTTCTCTGGCTGTCCTAAAATACTCTGTGTTTTTAAGGCTGGCCTTGAACTCACAAAATCTGCTGTTTTTCTCTGTCCCAGATACTGAGATTAAAGGCATGTGCCACCATGCCAGGTTCAAATTCCTTTCTTATAGAACCCAGGACCACCAGCCCAGGGGTGAGCTCACTCAATGGGCTGGGCCCTCAATCACTTTTTTAAAATGCTGTAGCCTTACCTACAGCCAGATGTTACAGAGGCATTTTCTCACCTGAGACTCTTTCTGATGATTCTAGATTGTGTCAAGTAGGCACAAGTTGAGGGGTCACAGAAAAAGCTACTGGGCTTAAGCAGATTGCCACATTCTCCTACCCAGCCCTTTCACAATAGAATAAAAAAAGCTTGCCCTAGCTGGGCCTGGTGGTACACACCTTTAATCCCAGTACTCAGGGAACAGACTAAGGTGATCTCTGAGTTTGAAGTTAGCCTGGTTTACAGAGTGAGTTTCAGAAGAGTTAGGGCTACACAGAGAAACCTTGTATTGAGAAACACAGATTGAGAGAAAGAAAGAAAAAAGAGAGGGAGAGAGAAAGAGAGAGAGAGGGGGAGAGAGAGAGAGAGAGAGAGAGAGAGAGAGAGAGATCAGAGATAGGGAGGGAAGGAGACATAATCTATCAGAGACCTAGGAAGGGGCTAATCTTTTTCTTGCACAGTGGGAAAACAGACCTGGTGGTGTTTGATGCAGGAAGTAACCAGCAGAGCCTGATCTCAGCCCTTCCTGCTGCTGTCCTCTCTCTCCTTTCCCAGCTGCTCCAGTTCCTCCTCCCTTAGCTCTCCTCACTGTGTCTCCCCAACATCCTTGGGGAACTCCTCTTTTTTTTTTTTTTTTTTTTTTTTTTTTTTTTTTTTTTTTTTTTTTGTTTTTTCGAGACAGGGTTTCTCTGTGTAGCTCAGGCTGTCCTGGAACTCACTCTGTAGACCAGGCTGGCCTCGAACTCAGAAATCCGCCTGCCTCTGCCTCCCAAGTGCTGGGATTAAAGGCGTGCGCCACCACCGCCCGGCGGGGAACTCCTCTTAAGGAGATACCTATCTCAGCTCAAAGGGCTGCTCCTAGAATCCAACTAAGCTGCAAGATTCTTTACAAACACTTGGAAGCAGATCTCATTCACAACACACACACACACACACACACACACACACACACACACACTTCCTCCTTCCTTCATCCACTGTCATTCACCATTCATTCTCCCATTTGAGCTGCTCAGTCACTGGCAAACAGCTCACCCAGCCCCCAGCTAACCAGGCTGCAGCTCAGTTTCTCATCCACTCTGTACCAGAGCTCATGAGTCTCAGAGGCTGAGAACATGGGCACCAATGTTTTCCCTATGTCCCCAGACATCCGGGCCTTTCCATAGACACTGCTTACATATTCCTCAGGATGGCATAGATGTCATGTGTACCACCCCTCAGTCTTACTTGTCTGTCTTCACAACAGGGCTAGAAACTATCAGTCATCATGGATCAAGCTTTATATAGTATGTTTATTCCATCCAGTGCTAATGTTTGAAGCTGGAACCATGAACATGTTAGACACTCTACCACAGAGCTGTATCTCCAGACCTTCGAAAACCACATCTGCCTATAAACAATTTCAGTAAACATCCCTGTCAAATCTACAAAAGCAAGGCTTATTTGCTAGGGGTATAAAGTCTGGGGTAGAGAAATGGTTCAGACTTTAGAACATTGCCTACTCTTGCACAGGGTTTAGGATCAACACCCAGCACCCACAGTGTGGCTCTTGACTGTCTGGAGCCCAAGTTCCTGGGGATCCAATGTCCACGTCAGACTCACAGGGTACTATATGACCATTGGTACACAGATACACACACAGGCAAAACACTACTGTAGATTAAAAATAAAATCATAAACTGGGCAGTGTTGCTGCACACCTTTAAACTCAGCAGTATGGAGGCTGAGGCAGGGGGATCTCTCTGAGTTTGAAGCCACCATGGTCTACAGAGGGAGTTCAGGATTACCAGGGCCACACAGAGAAACCCTCTCAGTAAACCACCTGCTTGCTGCTCCCAGTAGCTCTCACCCCCCTCCTAGAATTTTGGGGGCAGCCACTGGGGACTTAACTCCGGTCTTGCACATGCTAGGCATGTTCTCAGCACCTCCCCACCATGGCTTTAACTCACTGTGACAGAGGATTACTCAGATCTGTCATCCTCCTGCCTCACATTCCCGACTAACTTGAACTACACCATGTACCGGTTCCTTCTAGATCTTAATAGGCATGCAGAGAAACACACACAAACACATTTGTAAAATTTTAACGATTACATTTATATTACAAATTGTCTTTTCCCCAAATAAGACAGACACAATGAAGGCTGGCATGACGATCATCCTTAGTGGATGGGCGTTCAGTGTGGGTGCCTGTCTGACAGAACAAGCTCCCATAGTGAATGGAGCTGGACCTTTGTTTCACACACCCACAGTCCAGTATACCAAATGAGGGATATCTGCATCTTTGTGGCTTGGGTTGTGGGCCTCCTGCAGGCTTATCCTCAGAAGTGTCACTGTGCCTGGTCTCATCCTGGATTCCCAAACAGGAAGACTAGAGTAGTGGTGTTATAAATATAGACATTTGTAAAGAATGGGACAGTGCTAGGTCACCCTAAAACCCGACTCTCACCCATAGTACTGACTACTACACCGAGTGGGAATAACTCACTCAGGAGACTGGAGAGATGGCTCAGTGGTTAAGAACACAAAGTGGTTCTTCAGACTGGGTTCAATTCCCAACATACACATGGCAGCTCATAAATACCTGGTACACCAGTTCTAGGATTTGACCCCTGACAGAACCAACGATGACATTTTAAACGTAATAAAACTATTTCATCCACTGACAGTCAGGAAAGCCAATTTTCTGTAGGCCATGCCATGAATTAAACGCCCTAAAGCATCATCAATGTCAGGTAGGTGACAAGCAGTCTGAGGTGACCTCCTCCTACAGGGAAAATCCAGCCTCAGAGCCGAATCTAGGTGGAATCCCTGTCCTCATCTTGTGTGGTAGCCCAGGAATGAGTATCCTTGAGGATCTCTGAGTTTGAAGCCAGCCTGCTCTACAGAGGGAGTCCAGGACAGCCACCCCTGCCCTGCCTGCACACCTAAGCACTGAGGTTTTATAGTGTTGTCTGTCTGAAGGGAAACGGTGGCCTTCAGCCTCTGCAGCACATACAGTAAAGGACAGGGGGAAGGTGCCAAGGCATTGGCATCAGGAACTATCTTCAATGCCCTGCCTCCTGCACAGTCTGGGTTTCAAAGCTGTACTCAGTCCCTCAGTCACAGGACAAAACCTTCTTCATTCGGAGTTAACTTTGGGTGGGGTGGTTGTATAGCCTGGAACTCAGGCTTAGGAGGGAGCAAGGTGGGTCTGCCTCCTCTCCCGCTGGGGATTCCTGGAGAGCAATGAGGAAGGGAAATGGTCCCTGGCCTGACTCCACATAGCAGTCTAACCATGCTTGATTCTCCAGTCTTTCTCCCCACCCTACCTTCTCCTAGAAGGCTGTCTTGTAGCTTGGATCTCCATAAGAGTTCCATGCTTTATCAAGTTATGGTCTCCCAAGAAAGCAGGTCCCAGGACTAGAAGAGGATCCTAGAGGCTTTCCAGTTCATGTGTTTAGTGTTCACAAGGTCCAGGAAGCTGGAGGTCTAAGCTTCATTCCCATCTTGGATGCTCAGTCCTCCCAGCAGGGCTCAGTGGCAGTCAGTCAAATGGAAAGAAGCTGCAAGTGTTTCTTTAGCCTCTGGACTGTCTCCATACCACTTAGCAGCCAGCCTTTTTGGGCTCATTCCCCCTTTTTTTTTGTTTTTTTTATAGGGGCTAACGAGGTCCCCCCTGCCGGGGATGGAGGGAAAATTTTGGGCTCTGAGCCCCCGCACCCCCAAATTTTTTCAACCCCCTTTTCCCGGCACAAAAAGGGGCTTCTGTAGGATGGCAGGGGGTGCCCCGTCACGAATGCTTTTCCACTAGAAAAGATCTTTCCCCCCTTTTCCCCCCCAGGCCCCCCCCAAAACTTCAAAAATTTTTAAAATTCCCCCTTTTTGTGGGCCCCAAAACCCCTAGTTTCCCGCCCCAAGGGTCTCATGCCCCAAAAAGGGGGATTGGGGAGCAGAAAATTAAAAAAAAAAAATTTTTAAAAAACAAAGGCAAAAAGACAGGGGGGGGATAGGAAAATAATTCCAGGGCCCCCCCTTTTAAAACCAAAAAGGTTTTGTCGGGGGTTTTCTCAAAGTGTATCATAGCCAGTCCCTCTATTGGCCCCCCCGGGCCCCCGGCCCCGAGGCTGTGGGGGGGGGTGGTTCTGTGGGAGTTACATCAAAAAACCTGCAGAAAAAAGGGGGGACTTTTTTTAAAATTTTGGGTCGGGGTTTTAAAAAATGACAAATATGGTTGACAGACCCCCCCCCAACCCCTTTTTAAAAAAGGATGGAAAAAGCCCATGCAACACTTAGTTGGGGGGCGGGGAAAACCCCCTGACTGTGGGGGGGTGGGGGGATCCAAAGGAAAAGGGCCCCCAAAAGATTTTTAGGGGAGCAATGGGGGGCTGTTTTGGAGGTGTCTGAAAAGGCTGTTCTGACCTCATGTTGTCAGTTTTCCCCTGCATTGGGGCCCCGAAGGGGGCCCCACCAGGCCAAAAATAAAGTAAGTGGTAACATGCCCCCAAATTTTTAAATTTTAAAGGATCCAGGGGGGGGGGAGGGTTTTGGGGGGGTAAGTGCCTGGGTTTTTGGCCCTTGCCTACCCCCCCCTAAAACCCCCCCCAAAAAACCCCCAAATTTTAGGTGGCCCCGACCTCAGTAAATTTTAACCCCCCAAAAAATTTTCCCCCCGGGTTTTCCTGAAGGGGTTTTTGCAGGACCCCCGGCCCTTTTTTTTTTCCGGGGAGCTTTCCCTTTTTTCACAGCATTGAACCCCTTTTTGGGGAAATTTTTTTAGAAGGAAAAAAAGCATGGGGAGATACCCGGGAAAACAAGGGGCCCCAACCCCAAAAGGGGCCCTGTTTCCCTTTTTGCCATTAGTCTTCAAATTGCCAGCCTCCCTTTAGGGGTTTTGGGGGTTTTCAGACCCCCCCGGGTTAAAAGGGGAATTGGGGTCTAGATTTGAGCCCCCAGTTCGGGGGTTTTCAGGGCAGTTTTCCCCTTTTTTTCCCCAGGCAGAAGGGGCATTTTGGAAAATTTTTCCCCTGGGGGAAAGGGAGGGTGGGGACACTGTTCATTTGACTTCCCCCCCCCCAAAAAAATATGAAAGGTTTTTGGGGGAAAAATGGGGAGTTACAGACCTCGGCCCCCGGGTTTTGGGTAAGTTGAGAGGAGCTAGGGGGTTTTAGCAAAAGTATATGAATTAGGGTTTTGTCACATTACCCCGGGAAAAAGAATCTCAGCACAACCCCCTTCCCCCCCCTTTTAAAATGACAATTATTGCCAAAGCCCCCAAAATTAAAAGGGGTCCCCCACGGGTTTCCCCTCTTTTTGGAAAAAAAAAGACAAGGGGGCAGAGCAAAAAAACCTGGGATTTGGGGGCCGGTGTTTAAGTTGCTTGCCCCCATGGCAAATAAATCCTTGGTGTGTGTAAACCATGGTGCATGCCCCCTCATTACAAAAACTCAAGAGAAGGCAAAAAAAATTGGAGGCTGCATACCCTTTTTATTGCCAGTTTGGGGAAACCCAAAAAAAATCTGTCTAAAAAAAAACTGGGGGAAAACCCCCCCTGTTTTAGACAATCTTTCCCAAAACAGGGGAACCCCGGATTCCCCCCCCCAACTCCCCAAAGTCAAGGGTCAACATTTTGGAAAAACTGCCTCCCCAAAGTGCGGGGAAAATTTAAAAACATGGAAAACCCAAAGGGGAAACCTCTTCACCCTTTTTCCCATTGAGACAGGAAAAATTCTCACTGCGTTTCCCTTGCTAGCCGGGAAATTTTGGGGGTTTTTCCCCGTTTCCCCCCCTTCCCAAAAATTTGGGGGGGGGAGTGGACTAACAAAAACCTAACCCCCCAAAACATTGGAAAAATTGGGGGCCCGGGAAAAGGCCCCTTTAAAGGGGAATTTCCCCCTTGGGGTTAGGGGCCCCCCCGAAAGAAAACCCAAAACCCCCCCCTTTTTTAAAAACCCCCAAAAACCCAGGGTCAAAAATGGGAAAAAAACTCGGGAGTTCCTAAACTTTTCTCGGCCCCTTTTATGCTCGGCCCCCCCGATGGAAACCCCCCCCCCCCCTGAACCCTTTCCCCCTATCTTGGGGAAACCCCCGGTTTTTCCTTACAAATTCCTTGTTGTTCCCCCGCTTTTTAAAAGCATACTTTTTAAGTTTTTTAAAATTTTAAAAATTTTTCCCCCCCAAAGGGTTTTTAAAAAATTGCCTTTTGGCACTTCTTTTTAAAAACTTTTTCCCGGTGTGGTGGGCATGCATCCCTTTAAAAATCTGACTCCAAGTTTCTGGGGGACCCCAAAAAAATAAAACCCCCCTCTCAACCAAAAAAATTTGGAAGTCAGTTTTTTTGGGCCCTTTCTAAAATCCTTAAATAGATTTTTTTTTTTTTAAAAAAAAAGAAAAAAGGACAGGTCCCGTCACAGTGGGTTTTTTTTCCTTTCCCCCCGTTTTAAAAATACCCCCTGCCCCGGGTGGGGGAAAGGAAACGGGAAGCCTAAGACCAAAGGGCCCCCGCCCCAAAAAACTCTTCCCCCTCCCTTTTCCCCTCTCTCTCTCTCTCTCTTCTCTGTTTCCTCTGTTTCTCTCCCCCCCTCTTTTCCCCCTTTCCCCCCCTTTTCCCAAAAAAAACTGATTTTTTTCTTAAAACCCTATTTTTTTTTAAGGGGGTTTTCTGGGGACCCCCCGGCTGTCCTGAACTAAATTTTCCCTTTTCCCCCTTGTTTGGGGCCCCCAAAATCTAGATAAAAATGGAGTCTTAACCCCCCTGGGCCCCCTTTTTAAAATTTTATTTAAGGAAAAATTTTAAAAACGGGGTTTTTGGCCCCGGCATGGTGAAAAAACCCCCCCTTTAAAAATTTTCCCCAAAGCTAAAAGGGCCCCAAACAAATATCTTTAATTTTTAAGGGCCCGTATAATTTTTATGTAAGCCCCTTGTCAAAAAACAAAAAACATTTTTTAATTTTATAAACTGAACTAGGATTATTCCCTGCCCCCGCTTACCAGGTGATTTCATCAGGATGGTTGGGAGCCTGATTTTTTTAAAAAAAAAGGGGTTTTTTAATCTGATTCAGTAAAAATGAAAACCCCCCAAAATTTTGGGGGTGCAGACATGGGATCATGAAAAGAGGGGCCCGAGGTCCAGCTTGCCCTTTAACCTTTTTCCCCTCATTCAGGGCCCTTTGGGTGGAAAAAATAGATTTTTTAAACAGTGGCCCCCTTTCGGGGGAAAACGCTTGGGGTTTAAAAATTACCAAAAACCCCCATGGGCCCCCAAAAAGAAATTTCCCCCAAACCAAAAAATTTTAAAAATTAAATTTTTGGGGGTTTTTAGGCCGCCTGGACGTTTTGAGTCTAGGATAGCCAGGGCTAGAGAATCCTTCTTAAAAAAAAAAAAACAAAAAAAACAAACAAACAAAAAAAAAAACTTAGCTCAAAGGTTTTTTTCTAAAAACCTCGGGAAAAAAACCTTTTCCCCAAAAAACCCAAAACACTTAGAGTTTGAAGATGAAGAAGAGCTCAAACCCCTTTTCCCGGGATCCAGCAGGGGGGCCCCCCCACCCCCGGCAGCCAGGTCTATTCCCAATAAAAAATTGGGGGCTAATCAAGAAGTGAGAACCTCCATTTTTCCCGGGTTTCCCCCAAAAAAGAAAAGCCCCCGAGGGGTCAAAAAACTACCCCCCCCAAGGGGTTTCCCCCCCATTGGAGAAAAAGGGGAAAAAAGAAAACCTTAACCCAGAAAAGGGGTAGACCTCAGGTCCCCCCGCCTGACTAAAAAGTTAAAAACCCCTGAAAAATTTTTAAACAGGGGTCAAAGACCCTTTTTTGGGGTTTGGGTTTTTGCGCCATTCCCCCAAAAAAGAAATAAAAAACCCCAAACGGGGGGCCCCTTTTTTCCCCCCGGGGGCCCCAGGCCCCACCCCCCCTTTCCCCCAAAAAAAACCCCGAAGGGAAAAAAAATTATAAAAAGGGGTGTGGTAAAGGGAATTTCTGACAATTTAAAGGGGGGGAAAACCCGGGCTCCTAGAAAAACCTTGCCCCATAGAGTCCTCCAAAAGTCACAGAAGTTTTTCTTACCCCCTTTTTGGTTTTCTTACCCCTGGGAGAGGGAAAAACAGGCCAAAGATAAAGGGGGGAGTGGGGACCACGACCCTAAAATTTTCCGGGAACCCCCAAAAAAGGGGCCCCCAAAGAGCTTTTTTTATGTAAAAGGGCAGAGAGACAGGGAAAAAAACCCCTTTTCCCAATTTCCCCGCCCAACTTGGGCCCAGTTCCCCCGGGGGTTGGGCCCCCCCGGGGGTTTAAACACTGGGGGTTTTTTAGGACCAGGGCTTCCAAGCTAAACCCCGGGCTCAGGGAAGAGAAGTGGGGAGGAGCGGGCCCCTTTCTTGAGGGTGGGGAAATTTTGGGGGCCCCGGGGGTTAGGGGGAAAATTTTTTTTTTTTTTTCCAAAAAGTTTTAAATTTGGGAAAACCGGGGGGGAAAATCTGGAAGTCCCTCTGGGGGGCTGAGAAAAAAAGGGGTTTGAGCAGGGCGTGTTTAAAAAAAACCCCTTTTAACCCAAAAAACAGAGAAGGCAGATCTCTGTGAGTTCAAAGCTAGTATGATTTTTAAATTTGTGGATCTGGGGGTCGAGGGAAAAATTTTTAAAAAAAAAAAAGGGGGGGGAGAGGGGTTTTTTAAAAGCCTTTAAATCCCCCCCCCTCAGCACCCCAGTAACCCGAAGGGGGGGTTTATTTTCGAGGGGGAGTTTTGGGGGCCCCCCGCAAGTTCCCGGACAAACCCCCCCACACAAGAAACCCCCGGGGGAGTCAGGAGGCTAGGGAGATGATCAGAAAAATTTAAAAGCCGTTTACCAAAAAACCCGGATTTGTTTCCAGCATCTGTAAAACCCCAAAAGGCTCTGAAAACCCCCACCTCTATTCTAGATTTTTTTTTTCCCCTTTTGAATCTGAGGGGGTCAGGCATGCACATTGTGGCATTCCTCTATGCCCAAAAAAACCATACACTTTTAAAAAGAAATTAAAGAAAAAATTAAAAAAAAAAAACCCAAAACAAAAAAAAACCAGTAAGGCCAAAACCCCCGGGGTTCAGTGGGAAAACGTCCTTTTTACAAGCCCCCTAACCCCCAATTTTTTTTTTTGGTTTTTCCCCCGTTGGTTTTTTTTGTTTAAAGGGGAGGGTCTTTTCCCCCCCCAAAACACCCGGGGGGGGTTCCCCCCGGGGTCACCAAAATTTTTCCAGGTTCCCCCTAACTCACATCATTCTTCTGCCTTGCCCTTTTTTTAAAAGTTTGATTAAAGGCGTGGGGGCCCCCACATCCAGCTTTGAAAAACCTGAAAATTTTGGGGGTCTGGGACTCCTCATTTAAAAAGAAAAAATTCAGCCCCCCTGCGCTTGCCTGGGAAACCCCCCACAAACACAAAAAAGAGACGAGGGGGAAGAAAAAAGAGAGAGAAAAATGAAAAAAGAAAAAAGGGGGGATTATTGAATAAATGTAAAAAAAATCTTTTGTTTTTGTTTTTTTGGGGTTTTTAAAAAACCCTGTTTTTTCTGTGTAGCTCGGGGTGTCCCCCCAACCCCCCTGTAAACCCCCCTGGCCTTCCCAAAAAAAAAAACCCCCCCCCCCCTGCATCCAGAGACTGGGATTAAAACTGTGTGCCTTTTTCCCCCCTCCATATAAATACCCTTTTTAAAAAAAAAAATTTTTAAAACCCAAGGGCCCAATTGGGGGGGACAGGGCACTTTAAAAACCCCCAAAAAAAGGCAAGGGGAGAAGCCGGCGATCTTTTAGGGGTTTTTGGCCCCCCCCGGTCTACAGAGTTTAGTTCCCAGGAAAAACCAAAAAGGGGGCTCAAAAAAAAATTGGGGGCAAAAATCAAAATAAATAAATAAAAATTTTAGGGGCACCACAGAAGGAGTCCTGTACTTACCTAGACACAAGAGAGGCATGAAAAAAGGGGGGAGGCCCCCGATGGTGGAAAAAAAGGGGGCCAAAAACCCCAAAAAGGATCATGGGGCTTGTGTGTCACATTTTAAAATTTCCAAAATTGGGGGTTTGGGGTTTTTTTTCCAAAAAGGGGGGGGAAAAGAAAACCCCCCCCTGAGGAGGGGAAAAAACTTTAGCAAAAACTTCCCCCCCCTAGGGGGGGAAAAAAGGGGGCCCCCCCCATTTTTAAAAAACCGTGGGGAGAATGTTGGGAAAACCGGGGTTCCCCTTTTTTTAAAAAAGGGGAAAAAACAAGGCTAAGGGGGGTTTTTTTACTGGGGAAAAAAAAACCAAAAAAACCCCCAAAAAGGGGGGGGGGCAGCCAGGGGGGGTTTTATGGGGAAAAATTTTGGGGGGCCCGGTAAGGACCAGGTGCAGCAACGGCCCCCCCTGATGTGTTTCACAGGAACCTGAGAAAATTTTTTTTGAAGGTCTATTTTGGGGCCCCCTTTAAAAAAAAGGGGGGGGGCAGGGGATTCTAAAAAAAATGTCAAAAAGGGGGGGGGGGGAGATGTGGGGACCCCAAAAAAGGGAAAAAAGGGGCCCCAAAAAAAGGGATGGCTTTGGGTTTTTTGGGGCTGGTCTGATGGGCACAGGAAAGGTTGCCCCCTTTGGGGGCCCTTTGGGGTTAGTGGTGAGGTGGGGGCTTTTTATGTCCCCCTTAAAAATCCACTAAAAATTGGCCAAAAAGGGGGGAAAAAAGGGGACTTTTTGGGGGGGTTCCCCCCACTTTTTTTGGGCCCCTTTTTTTTTGGGGCCCCATTTTTAAAAGCCTTTTTTTAAAAAAATTGGGCCTTTTTTCCCCCCAGTCCCCTTTTTCCCCCCAAATTTTTTGTGTTTTTTCCCCCCCCCAAAAAACCCCCCTTTTTGGCCCCCCCGTTTTTTTTCCTGTGTTTTTCCCCCCCCCAAAAATAAAAGGGGGGTGGAGGGGGGAAGGGTTTTTTTTTCCCAATTTTCCCCCCCCCCCTCTTTTTTGGGGGCCTTTTTTTCCGTGGCCCCCGGGCCCTCCCCTCCCTCATCCCCCTCCAAGGGGGGGGCCTCTGGTCTCTCCCCCCCTTCTGCCCTTTTTTTTCTCATTATCCCCCTTGGGCCCCCTTTAAGGGGGTTAAAAAAAAGGAAACCCTTTTCCGAGCCAAGCCCCCAAAAAAGTTGGGATCTGGCCCTTTAGAATTCCCTCTTTTTCTTGCCATCTTAGAGATGAGTCAAGGGGAAAAAAACTTGATTGTGCCCCCTGCCCCAACCCCTTTTTTAGTTAGCCCCAAAGGAGACTTTCTGAGGCCCCCCCGCCCAGCTGAAAAAGGAAACCCCCCCTTGGGACCTTATGAAAAAATTTTTCCCCAAAGGGAAACTCCCCAAAAAATTTTCCCTTTTTTTTGAAATTGTTGCTATCCTTTTGGGGGTTTTGGCCTTCCCCGCCCAAAAAACCCCCCTTTTTTCTGTCTGCTCCTAGATGTACTTTTTTCCCCTTTAAAGCCTTGCCCCCCGACCACTGTCCCCCCTTTTGGGGGCCCCCCCTAGAAAATTTTTTCTCAGGAAAGGGAGAAGGGCCCCCGGGCACTGGGTATTGAGAAGAGGATTAGGGAGGGGTGGGGGGGAAGAACTGAAAAGGGGGAAAAAAACTAGTTTTCAAAAAAGGGCCCCCATGGGCAGAATGGGGGGGGGTTATTCCTTTGAGTGTCCCCCAAAAACCATCTAACCCAGGGGGGGATTATTTCAGAAAAGGAGGGGGGGGGGGTTAAAAAAAAGTATTTAGATAATACCCCCAAATTTACTTTTTTGGGGTGGGGGTTTTTTTGTTTGTGCTTGGCCACAAAAAACCTAATTTTGGAAAAAGGGGGGGCCTTGTTGGGAAAAATGTGTCACTAAGGGGGTGGGCTTTTGGGGGCCCCCCCAAAATAGCTACCCCCAAACCAGTATTTCCTGCTGTCCCCCCCGGTGAAGGTGCAGAACTCTCAGCTTCTCTTGCCCATGTTTTCCCCCCAAAAACCCCCTTTTTTGCCTTGATAAATTTTTTGGACTGGGGGGTTTCCCCCAACCCCCAAGCCAGCCCCAGTTAAATGTTTTTCCTTAAAAGAAACTTCCTTGGGGGCTGGAGGATTTTGGGGGACCTTTTTTTAGCGCTGAGTTTTTCTTCTAGAGGTCCTTAATTTTCCCCAAAAAAAAAACTGGGTAGCTCCCAAAACCCCCCCGTAATGGGATCAGATGCCCCCCTTCCCCGGGGGGTTGAAGACCGCAAGGGGGGGGACTCCAAAAATAAAATAAATAAATGTTAAAAAAAAAAAAAAAAAAAAAAGAGTTGGCCCCCTTGGGCCCCCGTGTTGTTCATAGCAAAAAAAAAAAAAAAAACCTTTTAAAAGGAAGTTGGTCCAGGAGTGGGGTAAAATTTTTTTTGAAGGCCCCCCCTGCTTTCGTTTGGGAAAAAATTTTTGGGGGTTTTGGGGGCTTTTTGGGGGTTTGGGAAAACAGTGGGGGAAAAATTTTTAAAAAGGGGTTAAAAGGGCCCCCCAAAAAAGGGGGAATTGGGGGAAAACCCCTTTTTTAAAAAGGGGGGAAAAGGGGTTTTAAAATTTTTTGGGGGCCCGGCCCCCAAAAAGGGTTTTTTTTGGGGAAAATTTTTTTTTGGGCTTAGGGGGCTTTTTTTGTAGTATTTTGGTGAAGAATGTGGCCCACATTTGCCCCTGTCTGAAAGTCCCCCCCTTTAAAAATAAGGTCAAGAGACCCAAAAATTAAAAATTTTTTGGGAAAGGAAGTCTCAAAAAAGCCTTAAAAAAACTTTTTTTCTTGGTTAAGTCTCATGAAGAACATTTTTAATGAATGAGGGGGAAAACTTTCAAAAAAAAAAAATAAGGGGAAAAAAATGGGGGTTTTTGGGGATTAAAAGGGGGGGAAAACCCCCGGGAAAAGAAAATTGGACCTAAAATTTTGTTTTAGGGGGGATATCAAAAATAAGCGATTAAAAGGGGGGAAAATTTAAAAACCCCCATTCTTTACAAAAAAAAGCAAGGTGATATAACCTTTAACCCCGGAGGGGGAAAAAAAAAACCGATTTTTTAGTTCAAGCCGTCCTTTGGGGCAAAGGTAAAAAAAAAACTTAAAAAAAAAAGGGAGCTGGAGACCAAAACCCTTTAAAATTTTCCCCCCTTTTTAAAAGGGGGCAGAACCATGCAGATCTCCTTAAATTAAGGCAAAAAACACGGGGGTTCAAGGGAAAACCCAAAACCCAAGCAAGAGGATGGTTTTTGGAAAAAAAAAAGCTTTTTATAGAAAAAAAGGGGAGTCATGTTCCCCCCCCCTTTCAAGCAGCAGGACAGGGCAGTTAGCCATTTTTGGGTTTTGGCTTTAAAACAAAAAAAATTTTTAAAGGGGCTACTGGGATAATTTATGTTGGGGGGAGCTGAAGCTAAGAAATTAGCTTTTTAAAAAAAAGAGAAAACCAAAAACATGAGGGGGGGGGAAAGTGTTTTTCCCGAGGGCACAAAGGGCTGTTTCCCCCGATAGCTAAAAAGGGTTTTTCCAAGGGGGGGGGAGATGGGGGGCCCCTTTTTTAAACTTAGGAGTCACCCGGGAGCACTGGGTTTGGAAAAGGGGGGAAGGGGTCAAAAAAAAAGCCCTGAGGCTTGCAAAAGGGGGGAGGCCATGGAAGGCCAAAATTTTTTTAAGGTGCAGCCTAGTTGTAGTTTTTTTTGGTTCCCCCTTTAAGGATTTTTCAAAACAACTGATGCTTGGATCCATGAAGAAGGGGAAAAAAGGGGGGTATTGGGGGAAAACCAAAATTCCCCCGAAGGGCCCCCCCCTTTTTTGGGGTTTCCCCCGACCCCCGGGGGGTCACCCGAAGGGAAAAAAGCGGCAGGGGGAGTGGAACAACCAGACCCTTTTTGTGTTAGAGGGCAGGGGGGGGGGAAGTGAAGCCGCCCTTTGGGGAGCCCAAAGATCATGTGTGGATCCCCAGACAATGAAAAGGGGGAAAAAAATTGTTGCCCCGGGGCAGTGGTGGCACAAAAATTTAAAATTTCCCCACTTTTTGGGGGGTTTTAAAAGGGGGGGTGGGTTTCGATTTTTTTAAGCCAGCCTGGTCTACAGAGTGAAAACCCCCGGGGAGTTCCGGGGGAACCCCCGGGAAAAACACAGAAAAAAACCCTTTTCTGGAAAAAAAAAAAAAAAAACAAAAAAACAAAAAACAAAAAAAAAAGAAAAAAAAATAAATAAAAGTAAAGCAGTGACATTTTCAGCTCCCCGGAGACCCCAAGTTTCTGAGAAATTTTTTCCCGAGCCATGGGGGGGAAAAAAAATTTTCCCCCGGGAAAAAACCCCCTAACAGGGAATGGAACCCAAACCAGGAAAAAAATTTGTTTTCATTCAACAAAGATAAAAAAAATTCCCCAAAAAAAGAAAAAGGGGGTTTGACATAAACATGAAGGGTGCAGAGTTGGAGTTTGCCTTTCTGGTTTTCCCCCCTTTATTTTTTGGGAAACATTTAAGGGTTGGGGGGGAACCCCAGAAGAGAATTTGAAAATTTAGGGGGTTTTAAAAATTTTTTTTCTGCTATAAACCATGGGACTTTTTTGGGAAAAAAAAACAAATGTACTTTTTAAAAAATGTTTGCCCCCAAAATGGCTTCAAGGGGGGGGCCCCCTAGTTTGAAAAAAACATTGGGGGCCCCCGGGGAAAGCCCCAAAAAAATGGTTTTTGGGGGGTTGGGTCAGGGGTGGGGGCCCAAAATTGGGGAAAGGGTTTTTGCCTTGTTGGAGTAGGTTTTGGCACGTTTAGTAAAGGGGGGTTTTGGGGCCCCCAAATTTTTCCTGCTTGGAAGCCCGTATTCTTCTTAGCACCCTTTTTTATTTTTGATGTGACTCTCACCTTTTTAGGCACATGACTGTCTGGATGCCCCCCTGTTTTCCCCCCCTTTATGATTTTTGGACTGAAAAACCCCCGAACCATTTTAAAAAAACCCCAATTTAAAAAATTTTTATAAGAGCTGCCTTGGGTTTTTTGGGTTTTGGTTTTTTTCACAGAAACTTTAAAAAAAAACAAAATTTTTTTTGTGAAATTCCCCAAAAATTTTTTTTTTTTTTTTTTTTTTTTAGGAGGTTTTTTTTCTTTTGGGGGCCCTAATCCTGGCGGGGGTTTTTGGTTAAAAAACTCAGTAGACCCCCCCGGGCCCCCCAAAAACGAGATCTGGCCCCCCCCTTTTGCCCCCCCCAAATACTAGGATTAAAGGCCACCACAAAATTGCCAGTAAATAAAATAAATAACAAATAAATGCTAAAAAAAATTTTGTGAAATTCAAAAAAAATCTCAGAATTGGTGATTTTTTGGGGGCCACCCCCATAATTTCACAGGGGGAAAAAGGGATTGGAGGCGATGCTCCCCTTTGCCCTACAAAAACTGAGAATGAAAGTTTGGTCCCCCCGGGCCCCCCCTATCAAAGGCCCCAAAAACCCCCCCATCCTAGGGGTGGCCCCCGGCCTTGAGAAAAATTTTTCCCCAAAAAACCAAATTTTTTCCCCCCGTGTCCCTAACTGCAGGTAGGGGGGGGACAAGGGTGGAAAGTGAAATTCCTTTTTTAGGCAAAAGGGGGCCAAGGCTGGGGGGGCCAAACCCAAAAAATTAAAAAAAGAGGCTCAGCACTCCCGTCGGGAAAAAAAAGGGAAGGGGGTCCGTGGGGGGTTTTTTTTTTTTCTCTGTTTAGCCTTGGGTGTCCCCCCAAAAATTGCTCTGGAAGTTTTTAAAATTTTTTTTTAGGCTAGGTTAAAACCCTTTTTGGGGGAGAGATCCCCCCGCCCCCTGCCCCTTAAATGTAGATTTCCAAAAAAAAATGTCCACCCTGCCCGGGAAAAAAGGGTCCTGTTGTTTTTAGAGACAAAAAAGGGGCCCCCCTTTTTGACTGAAGGCCAATTACCCCCGAGCTACCATGAGAGGGTGGCCCTGTGAAAGCTTTTGGGGGCCTCTTTTTAAAAATGGGAAAAAGGGGGTTGGGGGGACCCAGAGAACTTCTTTAAATTTCCCCCCCCAAAAAACCCTTGGGGGGCCACAAAACCAAAAACCCCCCCCGGGGGTTTTTTCCCCCCCGAAACAAAAAATCCCCCAAATTTTCCTTCGCATATCCCCATTCTTTTCTGATGAAAAGGGGGTTTTTTCCTGATAACCTGAATTTTGTTTTGTTTTCATTGTTGGTTTTATTGTTTAAGGCAGGGTCTCCCTACATAGCCCTGGCTGTCCTGGAGCTCACTACATAGACCAGGCTATCCTCTAACTCACATACATTCTTCTGCCTCTGCCTACTGAAAAGTGTGATTAAAGGCGTGTGCCACCACATCCAGCTTTGAAAACCTGAATTTGATCTCTGGGACTCTCATCATGAAAAGAGACATTCAGCTCCATGCGCTTGCCTGCAAACACACACAAACACAGAGAGAGAGAGGAGGAAGAAAAAGAGAGAGAGACTGAAGAGAGAGAAAGAGAGGGAGTTATTGAATAAATGTAAATAAATATCTTTTGTTATTGTTTTAGTTGTTCAAGACATGTTTCTCTGTGTAGCTCTGGCTGTCCTGGAACTCATTCTGTAGACCAGGCTGGCCTTCAACACAAGAGATCCACCTCCCTCTGCATCCAGAGTACTGGGATTAAAACTGTGTGCCTCCACCATCTCATATAAAATACCCTTTAAAATAAAAATTTTAAACTCAAGCCAATTGGTGGTGACAGACAGCTTTAATCCAAGAACTTGGGAGGCAGAAGCAGGCAGATCTTTGAGTTCAAGGCCAGCCTGGTCTACAGAGTGAGTTCCAGGATAACCAAGGCTACTCAAAGAAACTTGGTCTCAAAATATCAAAATAAATAAATAAAATTTGAGAGAGCAGCTCAACACTGAAGGAGTCCTGTACTTACCTAGACACAAGAGAGGCATGCAAAGGGAGGGAGGCAGAGATGGTGAGAAATGCAGGCCAAAGCACAAGAAGGATCATGGGGTCTATGTGTGTCACATAAACGTTGCCATTGCTTTGGGCTTAGTCCAATAGGGGAGGAAAAGACCCCTAGCTGAGGAGAAAAAACTTTAGCACAGCATTCCCCCCAGTACTGGGATATTAGTGCCCCCTCCATTTTTACAACTCCGTGTGGAGAGAATGCTGGTAACGTTCCTTTCTTAATAAAGAAAAATCAAGGCTAAGGACTTTGTCCACTGTGGACAAAAAGCCATTAGCCCTCAAGGGGATGAGCAGGCCAGGTGGGCTTCATGGAAGGACTCAGGCGGTCAGAGTATGGCCACCAGGTGGCAGCATCGGCCAGTGCTGATGTGTACACAGGAACCTGAGATTTGATGTGAGAGGCTCTATGGGGACCCTTAAAAGAAAGCAGACTGGACAGGTGGATTCATAATGACTGTCAAGGGTGGAAGAGAGATGTAGGGCAGCCAAGCTCAGGGAAGTGGTGCAATGAGGTAGTGGCTAGGTCGGTGTCTGGTCTGATGACACAGGAAGGTTGCCCTTGGAGACTCTGGTGTTAGTGTGAGGTGCATCTTACATGTCCTGTTACCTGTCCACTCTAACTTGGCTACTGGGAAATAGGTGACTTTTGGTGACTTCCCTGACTTTTGGCCCCTTTTTCTATGCCCTATCAAGAGACTTTCTAAGCATTGCCTTTTCTCCTAGTCCCTGTTTTCCAATTTCAGTGTTTTGCCATCCCAAAACGCACCCATTTGGCCCCTCTGTTTTTCTTCCTGTGTTTCTCTATCACCTACTGTAGGTCAGTGGAGCAAGACGGTTTTAGTTTTCCTGAATTTCCCTGACCTCTTTGGTCCCTGCATTCCCGTGGCTCAGGGACCCTCCAGCTCCCTCACTCTCCTCCAAGGGATAGGCCTCTGGTCTCTCTCCCACTTTCTGCCTCTGTTTCTCATTATCCCTTGGCCCCTTCAAGCACTTAAAAACAGAACCTTCCAGAGCCAAGCCAAGTGCAGTTGGGATCTGGCCCTTGAGAATTCCCTCTTTACTTGCCATCTCTAGGACTGAGTCAAGGGAGAGAAACTTGATTGTGCCTCCTGCCAACCCTTCTGTAGTTAGCAATGGAGACTTACTGAGGCCCCCTGTGCCCAGCTGAGATGGAACCTCCTTGGGACAGTGATGAAACTTCCCAAGGACACTCACACATTTACCATCTTGTGTGAAATTGTTGCTATCTTGGACTTCTGGCCTTCCTGCCCAAACCCTACTGTCTCTGTCTGCATCCTGAGATGTACTTCTATTCCCCTTTATGCCTTGCCACCTGACACACTGTCCAGGCTTGGAGCCCCTCTAGAATTATGTCTCAGGAAAGAGGAGAAGGCCAGGCACACTGGGTAGTTGAGAAGAGGATTAGGGAGGGGTGGGCTGAAGAACTGAAGGGAAGTAGCTAGTATCAGAGGCCCCGATGGGCAGAATGGGGCTGGTGTTATTTCCTTTGAGTGTCTGACATCCATCTAACCCAGATGTATTATTGTCAGAAAAAGGAGGGGGGGAGATTAAAGTAGTATTTAGATAATACTAAAGTTTACTTGTGTGATGGTTTGTGTGTTTGTGCTTGGCCACAAGAATGGCACTATTGGAAGGTGTGGCCTTGTTGGACTAGGTGTGTCACTATGGGTGTGGGCTTTGAGACCCTCAACTTAGCTACCTGGAAACCAGTATTCTCCTAGCTGTCTCCAGGTGAAGATGCAGAACTCTCAGCTTCTTTGCACCATGTTTACCTGCATGCCACCATGTTCCTGCCTTGATAATAGTGGACTGGACTTCTGAACCTGTAAGCCAGCCCCAGTTAAATGTTGTCCTTATAAGAGCTGCCTTGGGGGCTGGAGAGATGGCTCAGCACTTAGGAGCGCTGAGTGTTCTTCTAGAGGTCCTTTAATTCCCAGCAACTACATGATAGCTCACAACCATCTGTAATGGGATCAGATGCCCCCTTCCGGTGAGTCTGAAGACAGCAAGTGTGTACTCCCAAACATAAAATAAATAAATGTTAAGAAAAGAAAAGAAAAAAAAGAGTTGCCTTGGTCATAGTGTCTGTTCATAGCAGTAAAACCTTAACTAAGACAGAAGTTGGTACCAGGAGTGGAGTATTGCTGTGATAGGCCTGGCCATGCTTTCGTTTGGAAGAATGTGAATTTGGGGACTTTGGATTTGGAAAGCAGTGGAATACTTTTAATGGGGCTTAATGGGCCATTCTAGTAGGAATATGGAAGACTTTGTTACTGAGAGTGATTTCAATTGTGTGGACCTGGCCCAAGAGGTTTCAGTGGAGAATTTCAATATGTGGCTTAGAGACTGTTTTTGTAGTATTTTGGTGAAGAATGTGGCTACATTCTGCCCCTGTCTGAAGAGTCTGCTAATGCTAAGGTCAAGAGACTTAGATTAATTGCTTGACAAAGGAAGTCTCAAAAAAGCCTAGAAGAGACTTTGTTCTCTGGTTAAGTCTCATGAAGAACATTTTGAATAAGCATAGCAAGCTGCAAAAGGAAAAATATGAAATATATGGTTCGGGTATTAAAGTGGCACCAGGAACTGAAATGGAGCCTAACTCTATGTTCTAGAAGATATCAGAGTAAGCGATTAAGGAGCAAGATTCTAACCAGATTACTTTACATCCATGCAAGGTGATATACACATTTAATCCCTGGAGACAAAGACAAACAGATCTCTGAGTTCAAGACCAGTCTGGGACAAAGGTGAAGAAAAACTTAAATCAAGGCATGCTGGTAGACACCTTTAATCCCAGCATTATAGGAGACAGAACCATGCAGATCTCCTAGTTCAAGGTCAATCTACACAGCAAGTTCAAGGAAAGCCAACCTTAAGCAGAGAGGATGGTAGGAAACAGAAAGCTTGTTATAGAATAAAGGGGAGTCATGTTCCAGCTCCTGCAAGCAGCAGGACAGGGCAGCTTCAGCCATGTGGCTTAGGCTTTAGAGCAAAAAATAGAAGGGACTACTGGGATAATTGATGTTGGGTAGCTGAAGCTAAGAAATTAGCTGTGATTAAGAAGAGACCAACATCACTGAGGTGAGGAGAAGTGTTTCCTGAGAGCACAAAGAGGCTGTGTTCCAGAGATAGCTAAGGTTGTACCATGTGCTGCAGATGTACTTTGTAATCTCTAGGAGTCACCCAGGTAGCACTGGCTTTGAAGGCATGAAGGGGTCATGAAGAGCAGCTGAGGCTTGGCACTGTGAGAGGCCATGGAAGGCCATTGGTGAAGGTGCAGCCTCAGTTGTAGTTGATGGTCCTAGATTGAAGGGATTATGCAAAACAACTGATGCTTGGCACCATGAAGAGGGTCTATGAGAGGCTATTGGTAAAGCCTAGTTGCAGCAGAAGACCCCAGCATATTGGAGATGCCAGTACCATGGGATGATCACAGAGAACAGCAGCGGCAGTGGAGTGGATCAACCAGACCTTAGAGTGTTAGAGGGCAGGGCTGGAGAAGTGATGCCAGCCCTTTGGAGGAGCCCAGAAGATCATGTGTGGATCCCAGACAATGAAAAGAGAAGCTGTTGCCGGGCAGTGGTGGCACAAGCCTTTAATCCCAGCACTTGGGAGGTAGAGGCAGATGGGTTTCTGAGTTTGAAGCCAGCCTGGTCTACAGAGTGATACAGAGTGAGTTCCAGGACAGCCAGGACTACACAGACAAACCTTGTCTGGAAAAAACAAAAAACAAAAAACAAAAAACAAAATAAAGAAAAAAATAAATAAAAGTAAAGCAGTGACATTGCAGCTACCATGGAGACCCCAAGATTTCTGAGATGCCAGAGCCATGGGAATGGCTCCTGAAGAAACCAGATAACAGGGAATGGAACCAGACCAGGAAAAGAAGCTTGTTGCAGTCAACAAAGATGAAAAAGTTCAAAATCTGAAAAGTGCTTTGACATAAGACATGAAGATGCAGAGTCTGGAGTTTGCCTTTCTGGTTTCCTGCCTTGATTCTGGCATTACATTTAAGGATTGGATAGATCACAGAAGAGACTTTGAACTTTAGACTTTTAACATTTTTGATACTGCTATAAACCATGGAGACTTTGGAAATTGGACTAAATGTACTTTTTAAAATTATGTCATGCCTAGATATGGCTCTCATAGACTCATATGTTTGAAGAAACAATTGGGGCCAGGGAATGCAAAGTGATGGTTTGTGTGTGCTTGGGTCAGGGAGTGGCCCTATTGGAAGGTGTGGCCTTGTTGGAGTAGGTATGGCACTGTGAGTATTGGCTTTGAGGCCCTCATTCTACCTGCTTGGAAGCCAGTATTCTGCTAGCAGCCTTCAGATGAAGATGTAGAACTCTCAGCTTCTCATGCATCATGACTGTCTGGATGCCACCATGTTCCCGCCTTGATGATACTGGACTGAACCTCTGAACCTATAAGCCAGCCCCAATTAAATGTTCTTATAAGAGCTGCCTTGGTTATGGTGTCTGTTCACAGAAACTCTAACTAAGACAATTTGTTATGTGAAATTCAAAATTATCTTTTTTTTTTTTTTTTTTGAGGCAGTGTTTCTCTGTGTAGCCCTATAGTCCTGGCGTCCTGGTACTCACTCAGTAGACCAGGCTGGCCTCAAACTCAGAGATCTGCCTGCTTCTGCCCCCTGAATACTAGGATTAAAGGCCACCACATTGCCAGTAAATAAAATAAACTAACAAATAAATGCTAAAATGTTATGTGAAATTCAACGAGTCTCAGAATTGGTGAGTTTGGCTCTGCTCACATTATAATGTCACAGGAATAGGCATTGGAGAGCAGCTGCTCCCCCTTTGCCCTACAACTGCTGAGAATGAAAGTATGGTCCCTACACCTGACTCATCAGGCAAAATCCACACAGTCCCTAGGTGTGGCCTCTGGCCTCTGAGATTTTTTCCAAGATGCCAAATTGTCCCTCTGTGTCCCTATCTGCAGGTAGGGTGGGGACAAGACTGGAAGCTGAAGATTCCTGCATAGGACAGGAGTCCAAGGCTGCTGCCAGCATCCATTAAGACTGAGGCTCAGCACTCCTGTAGGGAAAGTCAGGGATGGAGCTCAGTGGGAGGGCTTTTCTTTCTCTGTGTAGCCTTGGCTGTCCTAGAACTTGCTCTGAGCAAGTTAATTAGATCTGAGGCTAGGTTAGCCTTCAGATCAGAGATCCACCTGCCTCTGCCTCCTTAGTGTAGATTCAAAGGTATGTGCCACCACTGCCCGGAAGAGGATCTGCTGTTGTTCAGAGAGACAAAAGGCCTGCTCTAGACTGAAGGCCAATCCTACTCAGTGAGCTAGCCATGAGAGGGTGGCATGTGCATGCATGGATATCCTCTTGCATGCTGGGAAGCAGAGGCAGGAAGACCCAGAGAACTTCTTAAGTCCTGCAACTCTCTGGATTCCACACCAAATTCCAGCCCGGGTTTCCCTACAGAGACAAAGTCCCCATGCCTTCTGCATATCCACTCTTCTTTGCTGAAGAAGGAGTCTATTGTCTGTGGTCCTCATAGGGTCTGGTGTAAGAGCCTGGAGGTCAGCTGACCACCCACACTTTCTCAGAGAAGGCAGCTGAAGTCCAGAGGCCAGGAAGGCCAACTCACAGAGGACATGAGGGCTGAGTCACAATTAACTATGCAGGTTCTTAGACCCCACACACAGCTCAAGTGACTACATCTTAGCCAGCACGGCTGCAGGTCTCCTGGAGGAGCACCCAGCTGTGGTTGTGAGGAGGGAGACCTTTCCTATACCTGCCTAGCAGACCCTGGGGAGGCAGAGCTGGGGTGTGTTCTGTTTCATCCCTTGGCATTTTATCCTACCATCCCTTGTTTCTCCACATTCTATGAAAACTACTCTGTATCTATGGCTCCTAATAGCACTAGCTGTGGCCTCTTAAGGAGGGTGAATACTTGGCTTTAGTGGGCTTCTACCTATAGGGGCAGTGTTGAGTCATTTTAGCATTTACGCCATGCAGTCTCTAACTCACTGTAATTTTGTTTGCAAAAGGAGGATTGAGGAGTCAGAGACAAATGTAATGACACATACAGACTGTGAAGGGATGACATGAATGGTTTCATAATACTGAGTGATCTTATACAAAACTGAACACAGTTCACTTCTGTCTCCCCAGGCTCAGCTGGGCAGGCACAAGCAAGGTCTCTCTCTCTGACCCCACTTGCCCAGTGTCTGGCATACAGCAATAGCAAATAATCATGATCTAATTTTGTATTTTGTTTGTTTGTTTGTTTGTTTTGGTTTTTTGTTTTGTTTTGTTTTGTTTTGTTTTGTTTTGTTTTTTTGGTTTTTCTTTCTTTTTTTTTTTTTTTTTTGGTTTTTCGAGACAGGGTTTCTCTGTGTAGCCCGGGCTGTCCTGGAACTCACTCTGTAGACCAGGCTGGCCTTGAACTCAGATCCATCTGCCTCTGCCTCCCAAGTGCTGGGATTAAAGGCATGCACCACCACTGCTCGGCAATAATCTGATTTTGTTTGTGGCAGAATGAAGTACCCAGGAATGAAGGGACTTGCCTCTTTCCAAAGCAGCTGTCACTCTGTCCCTCTATATAGGCTGAAGGACTCAAGCAATGTTGTCCCTGAATGGCTCAGCAGCCCCCTCTGCTGTCCAGTACATGTTCTGCACCCCAGCTAAGGTCAAATTAGAAGGGGTGTGACAGTGACCTGTCTGGGAGCATGACCAGTTCTCTCTTCTTTCTCTCTGTCTTTCTGTCTCTGTCTTTGTCTCTCTCTCTGGTGACAGGGTCTTTCTATAGAGTCCTGTCTGTCCTGGAATTCACTATGTAGACAAGGTTAGCCTTGAACTCACAGAGATCTGATTAACTCCTCCTCCGGAGTGCTGGAATTAAAGGCCTGTGCCACCACACAAGCCTGAGAGTTTTCTGCTCTTTCTAGTTTACTCCTTTCCCACAGTCCTTCATGAGTCTCTGGAGAGCTCTCAGAAACTGGAGACTGTCACACTTGTCACCTCCCCTGTGAGATGCAGCCTTGCTCATTGTAGATGTCACAGCTGTCTTCAGTAAGATCCTTATCCTGGGTGCCTTGTTAACCTTGGTGGAACACATTTCGCTCTCCAGCCTTCAGAGGCTCCCACTGCCACTTCCCTAAGGCCCGTCAGGAGGACTTTCAGGGGCTCCCCCAAAACTATCCCTCATCCAACATGCTGTTCCTGCCCTGCCCTCATATTCTAGAGATCTCCACCCTACTCTCTCCAATTCTCTCCTGGTCTCAGCCCAGGTCACTTCCCACCTGGAATGAATCTTGCCCATACACCTCTCTCAAGCCCAATAAATTCCTTCTTACCACCACCTCCAGAAAGCCTTCCTAGACTTGCATCTTGTGAAAATAACCGTCCAGTGCCCTCGCTACTGTCTCTAGGGGACTCTCCCTTTTCTTGAAGACGTGTGGACCTAGTCCTCTTTGTTCCCAGCATGCTGCAGGGAACCAGCCAGCTCTGATTCAGTCTTCATTTCCCATGGTGCTTTGTTCCAAGTAAACAGAGGCTATGTTGTCAGAGAGGAAGCTGGTTGGAGCCTCCAGGGTCAGGAATGGGTTTCTCTGAGGAGAAAATTGTTTCCAAAGTCTTTGTTGAAGGGCTCTGGGTTGTTGATGGGGCTTCAGACTGACCCTACTTGCTATGTGTTTGAGAGTATCTACTTCTTCCTGTCCCCAGCAGCATGTTGAAGCTTATGAACCCTTTTGTAAGCAAAGTAACACACCAGAAATTTTGAGATGGGGGAGCAACTGCTGACCCACCTTCCAGGATGAGTGGAGAGCCTGCCAGTGGGACCAGGGTCTTAGTCTCCTTCCCAACATTGCTTTGACTATAGAAGCCCACTAGCCCTTCTTCCTGAATGATAGACACAGGGTTGGCTTAAGTGACTTTTGGAGTTGACCCCAAGTCAGAGCTGCCAATCTGTGGGCCAAGATAGAAAGGGAGGGCTAACCGCCTGAAACTGCCAGTGCAGGGAGCTTATTTACCCTAATGACTGGGTTGAAGGGTCTCTACTAATGCTCACCTTCCCCAAGGCTTAGCAGAGCAGGGAAAGAGGCATTTTGGGAACTATTATACTTCCAAAGAGCAGGTTTCTGGGGCCCAGACCTGAGGGGGTGTCCAGGAAGTGGATGGTGGCGGTGAGAGGAGATTATTGAGCTAATGGACTTTGGCTGTCTGGGACGACAGATGAAACAGAACCACCAAGATGCAAGCTTCAGAGGCTGAGCTAAAACTAGGTTGAGGGACTGGAGGCTCCCAGTCTCTTCCATCTGGGGCTCTATCCACTCCCACAATCGTGGTTTCTCTCTGCTCCCTGACCTCCACCCCCTTATTCCTTGAGATACGTGCCTGGAGCCATTAAAGAAACAAGGAATTTGGGATTTCCAGATTCTTCCCTTTTTAGCTCTGTTCTTACTCCTTGAAAGAGGCTTCTACTGTACCCCGTCTGTACGCTGTCTTACAACAATTCATGATGTGACTGGGGCTTGCGGTTACATTTACAAGAATCTCCAAGTCCCAAAGAAGATGGGAGCTAAAAAGCAGGCCCCCTGAGGGCTGGGCACATTGAAAAGAGAGTCTCTTAATGGTCTGGGGCTGCGGATTAAGTTTGGACCTGAGGACAGCCTGGGAATATCCAGGAAAGAAACTAGGCAGGCAAAAAAAATAAATAAATTTAAAAATATAAAAATGAGGGCAAATAGGGGCGGAGGAAGGAGGTGGGTGGAGAAGGCATTCTTCCTGCGATCTTGGCTTCGCAAAGCAGCCACATCACATCATCTGGCTCCCAGTTGAGGACAGACTTGGCTTCAGTTGTGTGCACGCACACATGTGACGGCGCGTGCGTCCGAGTCCATACGTGTGCACGTGCTGTGTGCACCCAGCCAGCATCTGTGCTGACGTGGCCGCGCCCCTCACCCCAGCCCAGCCTCCTTATCTCCAAGTTGGCTCCAGGATCCACCCTCTCCGCAGTGGCCCTGTTAACGCCTCCCGCTCCAGTGTTAGCGCCTCGCCGCTGGGCTCCCTCCCTCTGCCCCTGCGGGCCCCCAGAGAGACCCTGTGGCTCGCAGCCCAGGTTTTGCCTTCTGATTCTACTTCAGCTTTTATTTTTTTTCGACGCTAGGTTCTCCTTCCAGCCTCTAAGTTCCCTGCCCTCTCAGTCCTCGCCTTGTCCATGTAGAAAGGGTCTTTACAGAGCAAAGTCGCCTGGGAAGTGAATTTAGTCCCTTCCACTTAAATGGTCCTTTTCTTCCAATCTATGGAGGAAATATTAGGGTGCAAAGTGACTCTTATCAACCTTTCCTGCCTGAAGAGTGGGAGGGGACTCAGGGAGGCACATACAGTTTAAGAAGAAACTGTTCTAGGGACCAAAGCTATAGCACCCGATGCTGGCTTTGTCCCTGTCATAGCCTCAAAGGCGCAAATGCGGGGGTGGGGAGTGGGGGTGGGGGTGGGGTTGGGATGTCGACAGAAATGACCCTTCCAGACCACTGCTTCCAGTCTGATCCAGCCGGCTGATACTGAGTAGGACAGGGTGGTCCTGTGCCCGGAGCCAGGTTGTCAGGCTTCCAGGACTTCAGGTTTCCTCTACCGAAGGGCCCCTTTCCTTCAGGCTTTGATGTGTCTGCTAGGTTAGTGGAGGATGTTTGGCTTGGGGCCTTGAGCCAGGATAAACTCCCTCTGCCTGCCCCCTGCCTTCTGAGCCAAACCACTGCCTCCTTACCGCCAGACTCCTGCCTCTCCCAGCCCTGGGTCTGGGCTCCTCTAAGGCTGCTTGCACAGCCTGTCCAAGCCATGGACACCCGAGCAGCAGCTCTTATTGCTACTGGGGAGAGGCCCTGTGAACTGGATGTCTTACCATTCCTCCAGTCTGGCACTGGGTGCCTGGGTGCTGCATGCTGGAAGAGCAGCCCACTCTTGGCAGGGAGGGGGTGGGGGTCCGTAAATGCAAGACCTCATTGCCAGTAGAAGACAGGATGAGATGCAGTGGGGAGTGGGGGAGGGATGCCTCTGTGAGCTGCCTAAGTAGGCTGCAGTGCCTCCAGATGGGTCAGCTCCAGATGTGAGGTGACTCATGCTGGATGGGGTGGGCAGTCGAGGTGGGGGCGTGAGGCCCAAAGTCACTTCCAGCTGCTGTTCCCTGTCCTCTAAGAGCAATCCTCCCCTGCCCCGACTTCACCGCCAGTCGAGTGGAAGCACCCCCTAATGTGCAGCCTAGCACACCCCACTATGTGCTCAGAGATGAAAAAGAGAAAAAGCCTCTGCACATATCACCACCAAGGGTCAGAGAAGGAGAAGGGGTGTGGCAATAGGGGAGGTGGGAGGGAAGGGTGAGAGGGAAGGGGCTGGGAGAAGCACAGGGTGTGTGTGTGTGTGTGTGTGTGTGTGTGTGTGTGTGTGTGTGTGTGTGTAGGGGGGACAAAAGAATAGATATTCAGATCTGAGTATGTGGGTATGAAGGGCTTCATGGTTGCAGGGGAGGGGCCACATTGAATGAGTACCTTATGTCTGCTGGGGTTTGTGAGCCTTTGTGCTGCTTAGATTGTACATGGCAGGGCAGAGGAGCAGAATCTTGGTCCATTTGGTGAAGAAGAAATAGGAAGACTGGCTTTAGTGGGCAGAGGGCTGTGACAAGTGTGTTTAAGCCAAGTCACTGTGCTTTCAGGCATTGAGGGTGGACTCCTCCCCTAGGGAGTGAGAGGCTGACAGAGGTAGCCAGGTGCTATAGACCAGGGCTCCAGAGATCTAGGTTCCCATCAGTCAAGCTGCATCCAGCCTCTGCAGAGCTGCCGTCCTGGTCTCCTCCTTGGCTTCCAGGTGGGTCTGCTGACAGAGTTGCCAGACTGCTCCCTGGAGAGGACCACCTGTGCCAACCACCCAGGCCAGAGTAAACAGGGCACTAAGTGTCTGGGCGGGTGCCTGGCAGGCTGGGCACTGACTCTTTACACACAGCTCTGCTCCAGCCTGGCTGGGCTGCATCCTCTCACCAAATGACAGGTCTGATGCCCCAGGCCCATAAATTGTGTTTTCTGGTTAGGTGGAGAGGCATGGGGTCTGTTAAGCAGACGGATAATCAAGTCGAATAAGGAGAAAACATGTCACCTCCGGGGGCGGGAGGGGGGGCTGTGGTGACTCTCTCCCTTGATGTAGGGGTTCTGGCTTCTCAGAGCAGACATGGTTGATTCCTCTAGTCTCCCAATAAATACCCACTCATAATACACTCATATATACTCTTGCACAGTCATGTGCTCACTACTGCACACACTCGGCCCACAGTTCCTCTCCTAGTATTGCACACTTCCGCTCTGAGCATGCTCAGTGGCTGAAATCCTGCCAGGTGCTGTGTTCTGTCATGGTCCCACTTTTTGCAGTGAGGGGATGAAGCCAGAGAGGTTGTGCCTCATCTCCTAAGTCACCCATATGAGGTATGGATTTAGACGTAGGCACGCTTCTCTAGATCCTGTAATGCCACCATGCAGTCCCACTGGTCCCCAGTCTCTGTCCCTTCTCCTCCCTCGTACCTGGGCTAGAAGAGGCTCTTTGAGCTTGCCTTGCCTTTGGGGCCTCATATCCCTCTTTACCCTGCAGAGTGTGTGCCAACTCCCATATCACAGGGCACCTCCTAAGGGAGAGCACGGAGAGTTAAGGCTGGATCTGGAGGAGTCAGGCCTTCAAGGGGCAGAAAGGAGGGGTGTGACCAGGACTCAGGCTGCCTACCACAAGGGAACGGAAGAATAGAAGGACCTCAACCACTCCTTAGCCTCCAAGAATGGGAGCAGGTACTGACCCAGTTTGCCCAAGGCTGGAGAGACAATGAGAAACTAAGGAGAGAAGCATCCTCTAAGGCCCTCTACCCCTTCAAGCCTAGGGAGGCTGAGAGCAGGAGTCGTGGGCAGGTCTCCAGGCACATGGGTGTCATGAGGACACATTGGAGTTCTTACCCCATCCTTGGTCTAGTCTCAATTTGTCGTTATTCTATTCCAGGATGACACATGGAGACATCTCCCACTCCCATATCTCCTTCCCCTTCCCCTCTTGCTTTCTCCCTCAATGGTTAGAGCAGAAGCCCCAGAAGCTAGGGCCACTGGAGCCATGGTTCCAAGATGGAAGGCAGCTTTGTTCAGAGAGGTCTTGGCCAAATTCATGATCTCAAAATAACTATGCCAGCTTGTCGTGTCCTTTGCTCAGAGCTCGCCAGAGCTCCCCTGTGTTTAGAGTCCGTAGAGTTAGAACATTGACCTTGCTAGATGGTATGGGAAGGAGTACAATCAGTCAGATCTGCTATCTTGGTGACCAGTGGCTAAAGTCAAATCACACAGTGTGCTCGTGTGTGTGTGTGTGTGTGTGTGTGTGTGTGTGTGTTTCAAGTTGCAGCACTCAGGGAACCTGGAGCCTGGGACCTATCTCTGGAAGACCACCATATGTGTTCAGGGTGCTTGTCTGGGACTGGCCAGATCTATCCCAAGGCCTGATGTTATCATTAACAGTGCCCCAAAGTAGCCTGGTTAGGCCATAAATTATCCTCAGCCCAGCAGACAGGTAGGTCATAACCCCCCATTGCCTTGGTCTCTGGGAAGAGCTGTGGAGCCTGCTTGGGCCTCACCCAAGCATAATAGGACCAGACAGCAAAAGGGGGAACTGGAGCTATATAAATAAGCCTACGGGGGAGGCCCTCCAGCGCTGGGTAGAGCTGGGCTGCCTGCTGGCCTGGGAGGAAGAATTGTGGTTGCCCCCAAGCATCATATAATTTAGGGTGTATTTTGGGCACTCTCTCCTAGCTCTGGGTGGAGCTAAGGTTAATTTAAGGGTTTGATGGATTGAGAAAGGAAGAGAGGGAAACCCTCCCATTCAGGCTGGTTGGCAATGGAGGTTCCTTCCCAAGATCTCTGCAACCTTCAGAGTCTCTTCTCATCCTTGCCCCTCCCCCAACACCTCTCCTTCACAGTGGACACCTATCTGCAGTCCTTCCCAAAGTGTAAGGAGTTGAGTCTCAGGCCTTAGCCCTCTCCTCTCCCACCAACAGAGACAGGAGCAGCTGGGGTCTGAGAGAAGCACTGGAGGCCATGGAGTCATGATGGAGATGATCAGAATGTTCTGGAAGTTTCTGAGTTGTCTCAGTTTCTGGTCCAGATGTTCTACTGTGTCCTTTCTGAGTCACAGGGTACTTCCAGCCTAGTGGAGAGGGCATAGGCTCTGCTATAGTCTGGATGATGAAGGTGTAAGCTCAGCCCCAGTCTGAGGGAAGAGGCACAGTACAGATGATGCTAGTCTGATGCATTAGCCTGCTGGAAAAGGCTCAGATTCTGTTTTTAGGGAATTTTGTCTGCAGGTTCAGCCCTCTAAGAGTAACATCTTCTATCATTTTGGTTTTTATTTGCATTTTCACTTTAGGATCTGCCTCCCAACTGTAACTTAAACCTTGTGTTCTGGGACTTTATTCTGTCTTCTATAGTTTTCAGTACTTGCCTAGGCACAGAACAGAGAATTTCTGTTTGCCTGAATGAACTTGGAGGCAGCACCAGATGCAAAAAGCCCTCAGGCAAGACCTTGCAGTGACCGATGTGCTATGGTCCTTTCATCTTACAGCTTGCTGCCTTTCTGACCACACTCCTGGGATCACTGGCCACTCTGAGCTGTGAGTTTCGGTATCTTGCTCTGGTTTCCTATCCATGGTCTCCTTCCCTTTCTTCTCTCCTCTTCTGTGAAATCCTGCTGGTCCTTTCAAACTCCTCTGTCCCCTGCTGCTTCCTGATGATCACCGGTTCCTCTGCGGGTCTCCCTCCTCCCTCTGTACAGGCTTGCAGTTCCTACATCTTCCTCCTTTAGGCTGAAGATCCTGGGAGGCCCTGCTTGTCTGGAGCCATCTCAGAGCCTGGTACCTTGTAGAGGCTCAATTGGGGATGAGGGCCCGGAAGCCAGGAGCTCCCAGGAGTCTCAGTGGGAGGCGTAGGTGGCTGGTGGGGGAGTGGGTGATTTCAGAGGCTGAGCTGATGGAGAGGTATGAGCCTTCTAAGTAGAGAAGAAAGAGAAAGGTGACATGCAAAAGGCCTGGAGAAGACTGAGGGAACACTAAAGGGAGGCAATGGGGACAGGATGAGGGCGCAGGGACCAGTAGTGGAGACAGAGGGAGGCAAGGACATTTGGGTCACTAGACTACAGGAGTGCTGACCCCTGTATTAGCCTCAGAGGCTCTAAGGATTCCTTCTCCAGTCTTTGTTGGCCATGCCTACTCCATCTTTCCTGGGGTCTGGACCAGCCTCCTTTCTGTAATTTCTCCATGATGTCTGAGGTATCTTGGTGGTCTCTCTACTTGGCTACCCAATTCTCCTTTTTCGCAAATGCTGCCTGGCCTGACATTGAAACTAGAAACCTGGAAGCCAATCTCAGGCCTCATCTTTCCTTTGTCAGTTTCCAAGCTGATAGGTTTCTGCCTCTTACATCTCATCAATGGGTTATCTTTTTCCATCTTGTTACCACAGGCTGGACCTGTCCACCATGGCCTGTCACCTGGAGCTCAGTGGCAGCCTCCTAGGGGTCTGCACCATCCACAGTGGCTACCTACCAATAATCCTCATACCTTACACAAGCTGTATGCATTCTGTCTCCACTTGGGTCTAGTTGTCACATATCCTGGGAGCTCTTCCTAGGCTCTTTAACCAAGATTGGGTCAAAGCCACCTCCAGGAGCTGCCAAGAATGGATTGAGAAAGGAAGAGAGGGAAACCCTCCCATTCAAGCTGGTTGACAATGGAGGTTCCTTCCCAATAGATGGTTGCCCTCACAGGCAGGACTAGGGTCTAGGAGACTAGAACAGGGGCAGGGACCTTATGTCAGAGTTGAGGCTATTCCATGCTGGCCCTGGAGAAGCTGACCTCCAGGGAACCAGCAAAACTCCCCACCCCCACCAAGATGCCCAGAGCCTCTGTCTGCAGGAAGGATCAGGATTCCTTCTCAGTTGTCTCTGGCATTTTTAACAGCAGTCTGGAGTTGGACAAACCAGGAAGGGTGTGATAGCATCTCATTCCTGTTGTGGACCGTGTCAGGGAGGAGGATGTTACTTCCAGAGATGGACATAACCCTCAGTAGAGACCTTTGAGGATTATTTTACCTTAAAAACTCCTAGGGGTAGCTGGGTGGTGGTGGCGCACGCCTTTAATCCCAGCACTTGGGAGGCAGAGGCAGGTGGATTTCTGAGTTCGAGGCCAGCCTGGTCTACAGAGTGAGTTCCAGGACAGCCCGGGCTACACAGAGAAACCCTATCTCGAAAAACAAAACAAACAAACAAAAACTCCTAGGGATCTGGAGAAAAGGCTCTATAGTTAAGAGGACTCATTCAGCTTGCAAAGAACCAGGGTTCAATTCCCAGCACCCACATGGTGGCTCACAATCTTCCATAACTCCAGAACCAGATCCTGTGCCATCTTCTGAAGCCTGTGAGAACCAGGTACACATGTGGTACACATACTATATGCAGGCAAAACAAACAAACAAACAAACACCAACAACCAAAAAGCCAAAACCAGAACAAAACAACAACAGAAAAACAAAACAAAAAACTCAAAAAAAAAAAAAAAAACCCTCATAAAAACAAAACAACCACTCATATGCACAATTTGTTTTAAAGTTAAATTTAAATTTTCTCATTTAAAACAAAAACCTCTTAGGTATTTTACTTCCTAACCCCCTTGTCTTTGTTTGATTCTTTAAAAGATTTATTTTATGTCATGTTATGTGTATGAGTGTTTTGTCTGCATGTATGTAAGTGTATCACGTTCATGGAGGCAGAGAATAGTGTCAGGTCACCTGGAATTGGACTTATAGGCAATTGTGAACTGCTGTGTGGGTGCTGGGAATTGAACCCAGATCCTCTGGAAGAGCTCTTAACCACTGAGCCATCTCCCCACCCTTTGTTTGGTTTTTAATGTTTCAATTAAATTTTGTGTGCATGCGTGTGTGTGTGTGTGTGTGTGTGTGTGTGTGTGTGTACACGAATCAGTTTTCTCCTTCCAACATGTAGGTCTCTAGGGTCCATCTCAGGTAGTTAGGCTTGGCGGCAAGTGCCTGTACCCACTGACCCATCTCCATGGCCCTAATTAATTGGTTTGTTTGGTTGTTGTTGTTTGAAACAGGATCTCACTATGAAGCTCTGGCTGCCATGGAATTCACTGTGTAGACAAGGCTAGCCTCAAACTCACGGAGATCCTCCTGCTTCTGCCTCTCAAGTGCTGGGGTTAAAGGTATACATCATCATACCAGGCTAAATGTATGGCCCAGGCTGGCCCTGAACTCCTGATCCTCCAGTCACTGCCTCCTTCAGCAAATCCTGATTGACCACAAACTGATGATTCTTTTTTTCTTTTGAGACTAGGTCTCATGTAGCCCAGGCTATCCTCATGTAGCAGAGGATCCTGATCATCATGCAATGCTGAGGACAAAGCCCAGGCTTTACGTATGCTAGGCTACCTACCACTCTATACATGGAGCCACATGCTCAGCCCTCCTGCATAGATGTGAGGAAATGTTACCCCTGGGCTATCCCAGCCTCTTTTCCGAAGCTCAGCTCTGCCCTGCATAGACCTCTTGAGGCTGAGTCGGCCACGAAACAGGGTAATAAACCTGTCACACCTCCCCTTAGACAGTGGCCTCCATTAAATGGTGTGAAGATGGAATGAGTCATACAAAGAGCCAGAGAGATGCCAGGCGGAATGCCTGGGAGTTAGATCCCTCCCAAGACCCTTCCGGGGGATACAAAGGCAGTGAGGGGCAGGAGGCCAGTCAGCTTCCAGGGAACAGGCTGGAAGCTAGGGGTCCAAGACCACAGCAGCTGCCCCTCCCTCCCCTGCTAGAGGAAAGGGTGAGCTCAGAAGCGAGCCCAGGCACAGCCAGCGGGTAGGAGACATAATTAAAATGCCAGAGGTTAGGAGGTGAAGTTACAATGGAAAGAATGAAGGGCCAGCATGCTGCTGCGGCTGCTTCTCCCGCCCTCTCCCTCTGCCAAACTCACATTCGATTTTTATTTCAGGAGCCGCCAGCACAGCACTTGGGAGGGAGCAGAGAAACCACTCTGCTCTCTCACCCTGCCACGTCTGGAGCTGGGGCTAGGCAGGGGGAGAGCTTCAAGAAGGACCCGGCAGGTCCCCACCCCAAGACTTAGCCAACCTAAGGGATGGGGCGCCAGGAGAGTGTGGCACCTGGGCAGAAAGTGGGGTTTAGAAAGCAAGGATAACCAGACCTAGAAGAATGAAGGCTGGTCCCTGCCACTTCTCTTGAACCTTTCCGGTGTCACTTCAGCTCCTGGGGGATGAACTCAGGATCCTCCTGCAGGGGAAACAGTCAGCTCTTTAGGTTCTTGCTTTGGCAACGTGTATGTATGGAAGGCTCCTAAGCCTGGTCTTGGTTCTTGTGGCTCCCTGTGTGACCTGGGAAAGTTACTACCCTCCACCCTCTCTCTCTGCAGTAGGAAGAGTTGGTGAGATGAACAGTTTCAAACAAAGCTCTGCAAAGGTCTGGTCCTGCCTTTTCTGGGCCACCTTCTTCTAGACACATTTTGTATCTATTCTCTAGGGAGATAGGAAGGTGAGGCCTAAGGCTGGACGGCCCTTGAAGAACACAGAGCCCTTCCTGCAGACAGGAGCTTGGGGCCAGCTCCGTGTTCCTGCTCTCAGTTTTCTCCTCAACCCGTAATGCAGTCCAGATGGTGCCTCATCAGAAAGCCGAGGCAGCAGATTCCAGGGAAAGCGGTTGGGCTCCTCTCTGCAGCAGGCTGGGGAGGGGGCTGGGGCAAGCCACTGGGAAAATGGAGCGTGTGGGAGGGGTGCTGCCCCCCCAGGAGGGCATATGGAGGAGACCTCTGAGACACCTCACTACCAAATAAGGGGCTGAGGACAGCACAGACACAGAAAGGAGTGGCTGAGCTACGAAGAGTCTGTCTGCTGAACTCCTTGGAGGTGCCCTCCCTGACTGCTCAGCCAGAGCCTTGTTGGTAGGGGGAAGGGTCCCGAGCATCCGTTTTGGAAACAGTCCGGGTATCTGGGTTCAAATTCTTGCTCCGCCTCAGGGAGGCTTTACAACCCTTGATCAGGCATAGCTGACTTCACGAATCTCGCTTACCCGATCCATAAAATGGGTTGCTTAATGCTAATCTTGGTATGGCCGTGAAAGGGACACACAGCAGCCTCACTGTTATGCAGGATTCCTACAATAAGGAGAAAACTTTTTCATTGTCTACCCCCGATTTCCCCCGGTACAGTTTCTCCTGGGAGACCTCAAGTCTCCTTTTGAGAGATCATCCTCCCTCCCGATTAAGTATAGAGAGGGAGAGTGCTCTGGCAAAGGTTGACCCTGATGCCTTCCTCCGCCCTGGCTGGCCCTCCCCCTCAGGACTCCTGGCTAGGCTCAATCCGGGGCCAAAGAGCCACGTCGAAGAAGCAGAGGGTGTAGGGCGGGGGCTTCACGGGGAGGGGGGGTAGTCTCTCCTCAGCCAGACCCCGCCCGCTCTCGGCTCCCCAGCTAGGACAGCCTCCAAGCCACGCTATGCTCTTTCTCCTCTGCCTCAGATGCACGGAGGGGAGCGCCTCGATTTTTCCACCAGTAGAGCCAAAAGTAAAATGAGAACCAAATCCAGCCTGAAGCTGCCGGCCCCCTACCTACCCCTGTGGTGAATGGAGGGAGGGAGAGGGACTCCAGCCCTGTCCCCACCCCATTCGATGCCAGGACCCCCGGGGCAGAAGGCTCAGGCAAGAGGGACCTCGGCTGCCTCACCCTCACTGTGAGGTGGAAATTGGGGGTGGCTGACGTGTGGCTCCCCACCCCCGGTCCCCGGGAAGGAGAAGCCCCTCCCCTCTGCACCATTCTATCTCTCCAGGCTGGGGCCTCACTGTCTGCAAGGAACAAGCTTGGATCCCATGCTTGTAACTGTTGTCAGAGTCCCTGGCTGAAGGGATGAGATCTCTCAGGCCTCTTCCACTAACTGGCCCCTATCCCTCCCCGTACCTCCTTTTTACAAGAGTCCTTTTCCACAGAAAGTCCTCTCCCTTGACCAGCCCTGCCTTCCCCACCGTGCAAGCTTCCTTTCTTGGTTCCCAGACAGAGGCCTTGTTTTTAGCCATTCTCAAAAACAAACGCCTGAGGTGTGAGGGTGGCAGCCTCCCGTCCGGAATTTTGTCACCTGATCCACCTGAGCATTTTCCTAACTAGAGGCTGGTTAGTGTTCTCTGCTCAAAACCCTCTTGGGCCAGACTCAGGGCTCCATCTCCTGCTCCTAACACTCCACACCCTGGTCTCCCTAAACCTCACATCTCCATTTTGATGAACCATCATCCTACCGTGTACTGAAGTCTCTGCCTCTGTCCAACCTCATAACGCCTACCATCAGCGTTTCTCACCTCCCTCGTACTTGATTCCGTAACACCAGTATCCCATCTCCCATCCTCCCTCCTGATTCCCCAATTCACTTTCTAGACTGGGTTTGTCTGTGTAGCCCTGGCTGTCCTGGAACTTGCTCTGTAGACCAGGCTGGCCTTGGATTCAGAGATCCTGCTGCCTCTGTCTCCCAAGTGCTGGGATTACAGGCTTGACCACCACTGACCAGCTTCACCGTCACTCCCCTTATTCCAAGCCCCCCACTTCTGCTCAAGGCTCAACCTAATTTAATCTGGTTTACCACTGGGCTTCTGGAGTGAAACCTAGCCCCAACCAGAGCAAGACAAGTTGTATGCATTGAGGTGGCTTTCTTGCTGGCTTCCAAAGGCAATTAGTTTCTCTCTGAAAGAAGACACCAGCAGCCAGAGCCACTAGAAACCCCTACCTACTCCCCCCACCCCACCCCCACACAATGCCCAGTACTCCACAGGAAATGATCAGACAGCTCTTTATGTTCCTCCTTCTCCTCTCTTTATCCCCCACCTTCATCTCCTCCTCCTTTCCTATCTCTTTTCTCTCCCTGCCCCCCCTCTCTCTTTCCTGTCCTTACCTCCCTTCCTTCTTCCTTAAAAAAAACCAATTCCTTCCAGAAGCCAAGCAAGGTAAATGCTGTCCAGGTATTAGGACAGAGCTATACAGCGGTCCACATATTGTTTGGTCAGGGCAGAGGCAAATGAAGTGAGAAGGACATCTCCACTGGGGTGGAGGTTGGTGCATAAGAGAGCACCTAGGCAGGAGGATGGATGGCCTGGTGTGGGTCATGAAAGTCCAAATAAAGTAAGGACCCTGTACACTTGGGCCCAACGCTACAAGCTCATGAGAGGTGACGAGGGCTCCTGACAGGGCCAGTGGACAAGCACATAGTGGAGTCCAGCAGACAGGGAGGAGCCTATAAGATACCCAGAGAGCTTAGTACAGGAGGCAAAAGCCTGGTAAGGTGAGGGCACTTCTGGATGAGGTATGTACTTTGGACAGAATGTTGGTTCCAAGGGCTGTGTTGGGGCTGAGCCATGCATACTGGAGCCCAAACAGATAAAGTATATCCAAGTGGTGGGCTGGTCCAGTCATAGGGTCGGAACCTGAGACTGGGGTCAGTCTGGGCCAGGTAGAGGGTTGTGGGTGGGTTGTGGGTTGTGGTGTTGGGATACGGGTTGAATGAAGTGGGACTGCTTCAGGAAGCCAAGGAGATTCACTGATTCTGAGTGTCATCTGCATGGGAAAGGTGTTGCTACCCGAAGTCCTGCATACGTGGACTGGGAATGGCAGTGTGGGTGACAATCTGTGACTTTAGAACAGCTTTAGAAAGAAGGCTGATGGGGGCTGGAGAGATGACCCAGTGGGAGGGTGCTGGCCCTTCTTGCAGAGGACCTGAGCTTAGATTCTAGTACCGGTCTGGAACTCCAGCGCTAAGGATCTGATACCCTCTTCCTGCCCTCGAAGGTACCTCCACATACCCACATGCACATGCCCCCACACACATATGTCCCAATTAAAAATCAAATGGTCCCTTAAAAATCAGCTCTGGAAATAGATTGCCACAAATGTATAGGTGTGTTTATGTTGTCTATATGTGTCCACATCCATTAGATTATGAGCACACATGTGTTGTCTATATGTGTCCATGTCCATTGGATTATGAGCACACATGTTGCATTTCCCAGCTTCATCCATTGAGAAGGTCTGGGGGTGTGGGTGGGGGAACACAACATTAGTAGTAGCAAGCCATCATCACCAACCATCTTTGTTTCTAAATGCCACTGTCTACTGAAACAACCAAGGCTTCTTGAGTAAATGTCTGATCACAGGGTCAAGGAGCAAGGAGGGGTTAGGGAAAATACAAGATAAACCCGAATCGTCTGGTGCCAGGAAGAAAAGTGCTCAGAGATGACAAACAGAGTTAATATGTGACTGGATGATCCCATGTCTAAGTGTTCTCAAGGGAAACCAGAACATGTCCACACAAAGGCTTGGACATGAGAGTATACGACTGTATTACTCATGATGGCCAGCAGGGAAGAACAGCAGGAATGTCCAGCTGCTGAGCAGATCAACAAAATGTGCTATATCCAAATATTGGAATATTATCCATCCATACAAAATAATGGTGGAATGATGCCCTTATACATTAAACAATAAGGTAATATTTAATAGTAGTGAAGTAACTGTATAGTCTGGCCAAATCTCAAAAGCATTGTCTAGATGAAAAAAGATGGTCACAAAAGCTCACATACTGGGTGATTTCTTTTTCCTTGCTTCTTTTCTTTTCCTCCTCTTCTTCTTCCTTCTCTTCCTCCTCCTCCTCTTCCTCCTTCTCCTTTGTCTTTCATGACAGTTTGTGTAGTCCTGACTGTCTTGGAACTCACTTAAGTAGACCAAACTGGCCTCAAACTCAGAGACCCATCTGCTTCTGACTCCTGAGTGCTGGCATTAAGGTGTGCACCACCATGGCCCTGCTGTGTGATTTCATCTCTATGGCACGTCTAGAATAAGAAATTCACTAGACTGGTGACTGCCAGGACCTCAAATGGAGACAAAAGGATGAAATCGTGTTGATGGTGCCACACAGCTATGAATATGTTTAAAACCATAGAACTATGGAAATGTATACTTTGTATGGCATACAAATTATACCTCAATAAAACTGTCTTTAATTAATTAATTATTTATTTTGGAAACAAAGTCTCAGACTTGTAGCCTAGGCTGGTCTGGAACTTCCCATGTAGCCCAGGCTGCCCTCAAATTTGTGACAGCCCCCTTGTCTCAAACTCCTCCCAAGCGCTGAGACTGCAGACGAAAGCCATCATCTCTGTGCTCCACTGAAAGTCCCTGATGCATTTCAAAGATAAGGCAAGGCAGGACTGGCAAGGTGGCTCATCAAGTCAAAGTACTTACCATGTAAGCCAGATGACTGAGTGCCTCCATTTTATAATCCATGTAAAAAAAAAAAAAAAAAAAAAAGCCAGATGAGATGGCATGCATCTATAATCCCAGCATTCCTACTGCTGAGATGGGGATGGGCAAAGACACACAGGAGAATCAGCCTTGAGGGCCAGCTAGCCTGCGGAATACAGTGCTGCAGAGGCTAGAAGTAGCTGCTGTACAATTGTGAGGACTGGTCTTTCGATTCCAGCACCCATGTAATATGATGCAATATGACATCACAATGATGTAATATGTAATATGACATAATATGTAATCGTGTAATATGATGTAATATGTAGTATGATATAATATGTAATATTGTAATATGATGTAATGTAATCATGTAATATGATGTAATATGGCATCACAATGATGTAATATGTAATATGATGTAATATGTAATATGATGTAATATGTAATATGATGTAATATGTAATATTGTAATATGATGTAATGTAATATGTAATATTGTAATATGATGCAATATGACATCACAATGATGTAATATGATGTAATATGACATCACAAGCACATATATAACCCCAGATCCGAGGGAGCCAGGAACAGGAGCCTTACTGGAGTTTGCTGGCTGCTGTTTAGCAAGAAAAATGTGAACCCTAGCCCTAGATGCAGGAAGAGACCCTGTCTCAAAGGATAGATGGAGAGTGGTGGAGGAGAGCACCCGGTGCTCTCTTCTGTCTTCCCCATGCACACTCAACACACAGGTATGCACCAGAACATGCATGACAAAGAAATAATAAATCAATCAATTTTTTAAAAAATTATTGAGACCTAATTAAAGAACTATAGAATACTACCCCATACCATTTTTTTTTATTATCAAAGGTTCATTTATTCTGAGTTCTTTTACCCAGTGTATCATGCATGATGTTCAATTTTTTAAAAAATTGACAAGGCATAGTGAAAACCAAGACACACAAAAGTCAAAACAAGTAGCAGAACTAAGCAGCTGCAGCCAAGTTGTATAGCAGTAGAATCATCAGAACCAAGCTGGAAAGAAAATACCCAACAACAAAAACAAACAAGTAAGCAAAAAAGAAACTTCATGAATTTAAAGGAATCACAATGTCACAATTAACCAACTAAAACCTCTGAAGGATAAAGCAAAAGGCATCCAAGAAGAGAAGGACGGCTGGAATATAGCTCAACGGCAGAGCACTTGCCTAAAATACAAGAGGTCCTGGGTTCTAGCTCCAGCAATGCAAAACATAGTCCCACTCCTATAAAAGGAAAGACAACGGATGGAGCTGGTTGTGGTGGCACACACTGTGATCCTGCACCTGGTTTGGTTTGGTTTTGTTTTTTTTTTTAATTGTGTGTGTGAATGAATGCTGGTGTACACATAGAGATCAGAGGAGAACTTTTGTGAGTTGCTTCTGTTCTTCTAGTATAGGTTCCAGGCTCAGGTTCTAGACTTGTTTTGCAGGCATTTTTATTCAATGAACCATCTCACCTACCTTTGTTGTATTTTAAGACAGGGTCTCATGTAGCCCAGGCTAGCCTTGAACCCACTGGGGACCAAGTATTCAAAACATATGAGCCTATGGGGGCCATTCTTATTCAAACCATCACACAGGTAATCCCAGCACTTGAGATACAGAGGCAGAAGGATCATGTGTTTGAGACCAGTGCAAGCTATACAGAAAGAAAGAAAGAGAGAGAGAGAGAGAGAGAGAGAGAGAGAGAGAGAGAGAGAGGAAGGAAGGAAGGAAGGAAGGAAGGAAGGAAGGAAGGAAGGATAGAAAGAAGAAAACAGGAATGCAGATAAAGAATAGGTGGACAGCTGGGTGGTGGTGGGACACATCTTTAGTTCCAACAGAGGAGGTAAGCGAGTCTGAGTTCAAGGCCAACCTGGTCTACAGAGGAATTCCAGAACAGCCAGGGCTACACAGAGAAACCCTGTCTTGAGAAACTAGATAGATAGATAGATAGATAGATAGATAGATAGATAGATAGATATCGATCATGGATGGATGGATAGATGGACAGATGGACAGATGATGGATAGACAGTGTAAGCAGAAAGATGGGCTTTCTAATCAACAAAGCAGAGCCAAAAGTGGTGGCTCATGCCTGTGATCCCAGCCAGTGTGAAGTTGAGGCAGGAGGAGTACTGTGAGTTTAAGGACAGCCTGTGTTAGTGAATTCTAGACTGGTCTGGGTTACAGTGTGACACCCTTTGGGGTTGGGGGTGGGGCACAGGACACCAAGTTAGTGAGATGGCTCAGCAGATAAAGGTACTGCCAACCTTGATGGCAAACCTTTGATACCAGAACTCACATGGTGGAAGAAGAGAACCAACCCTACAACTTGTCCTCTGACACACACTGTAGAATGCACACGCACATACACAAGAACAAACACACAAACACCAAAATAGAAATGTAGTAAGTTTTCAACTATCAACATAACACAAAACAAAGCAGTGCTGGGGATAAAAACCAACCAACAAATAAACAAACGAAACTTGCCAGGCTCCGGAGGCAGATCAGGGCAGGTCTCTGTGAGTTCAAGGCCAGTCTGGTCTACAAAGAGAGTTACGGGACAGCCAGGGCTACACATAGAAACCTTCTCAAAGGAAACAAAACAGTGTAACAAAAATGACCAATGCATTTGCTGGGCTCAGAGCACGCAGAACACTGCTAAGGAGAGAATCTCTCAGTTTGAGGGTATGTGGAGAGAAATTTAGAAACCAAAAAAGCCAAGAGAAGAAAGACACAAAAATAACAGACAAATCAGATATCCAAGAACCAAGGGACTGCGACTTACACATAATGAGAGCACCAGAAGGAAAAGAAAGGAACAGAGGAATTTGAAGCAATCATGACAGAGAATTTCCCCAAATTAATGCCAGACGCTGAAATACAGATCCAGGAAGCTCAGAGAACACTAGCAGGAAAAATGGAAAAAGCAGAGACCAAAGTCTACAAGGAGGCAGAGGCTACTCACACTGCAGAGAATCGAATAGAGATAGGAAACATTTTTAAAGAAAACTAGGTGGCAAGCACCGCTTCTATGCAAAAGTAAAGACAGTAGTTATATCAGACATCTTTAAAAGCATAGAACTAGCTGGGAGTGAGGGAACACACATTTAATCCCAGCATTTTCTCCAGGCAGGCAGAGCCAGGCAGATCTACACAACACACACACACACACACACACACACACACACACACACAAAGAAGAGAACACAATGCAGTACTTAAAGCTATAATGTGTTAGCCTGGCAGTGGCAGTGGTGGTGTGCGCCTTTAATCCCAGCACTTGGGAGGCAGAAGCAAGTGGATATCTAGGTTTGAGGCCAGCCTGGTCTATGATCAAGTTCCAGGACAGAGAAACCCTGTCTGAAAAAAAATCCAAAAATTAAAAAATTAAAAATACGGGTTTTGAGAGAGAGAGAGAAAGAGAATTAAAAATCTGTACCCTGTGGCATCTCTATCCTTTTAAAGAATAGAGATGATCTGGGAAGTAGGTTTCTAACAGATCTGTTTGTTTTGTTTTAAAAGGTAAAGACAAAAAGTTCTTTAATGAGAAGAAAAATGGTCTAGGTCAGAAACTGACTTATAGAAAGAAAAGAGAAAAGAAAAAGAAAGAGAGAAGGAAGGGAGAGAGAGCATTAAAGAAGAGAATAGGCACTGGCTTGCTGGGCCAGCCACTGCACCACAAACTCAAGGATCTAAACAGGGATCCCAGCATCCATGACGTAATCAGTCACAGTATGCCTGAGTGGAAGAAGAGGCAGGCACTGGGATGGGCTGAGGGGCAAGTGAATCCTGGGGGCTTACTGGTGAGTTCCATTAGCCAAATCTGTGAGTGCCAGATTCAGTGAGAGACCTTGTTCCAAATACTAAGGTGGGTAGGGATCGAGGAAGGCACCAACATCATCAACCTCAGGTTTTCCCTGCACATGTATGTGTGCACACACCCACATGAATAAATACACTCCCACGCCCATACATATAAAACCAGAAGAAAAGGTGAAGATGAATTTAAAGTTTTACTTTTCTCTTTCCTAACTGATTGAACAATGGTTTTTTTTTTTCTTTCAGAATAAGACTACCAGTACTCATGGAGCTACAGAGATGGCTCAGTGGATAAGAGCACTTGCTACTCTTGCAGAGGGCTTGGGTTTGGTTCCCAGCACCCATTTGGCAGCTTGCAACTTCCTGTAACTCCACATAAGGGTATCTGAGTCTGCCTTCCAGCTCCCGTGGGTTCCTACATGCATGTGGTCCACATAAACATAAACAGCCTTCCTCACACACACACTCAAAATAAAAATCTTTTCTAAAAAGCAAGCTGAGCATGGTGAGACACCACTTTTCGTCCCACTACTCAGGAAGCAGAGGCAGGAGGATCTCTGTGAGTTTGATGGCCAGTCTGATCTACAGAGCAAGTTTCAGGACAGCCAAGACTACATAGAGAAACAAGGGGGTGGGGAAGGAAACAAATAAAAATATTAGAGCGAATTAAAAACCATGAAATATATATATAACTTAAAAAATAAAGTAAGTCTTTAAAAAACCAATTCTTTGTTGTTTAGAAAAAAAAACTTGCTTTAAATATAAGGCTACATATACACTAGTGATAAATAGAAAAAGATGAACCATAATTAACTTCAGAGAGATCAGATTTCAGAGCAAGGAAAGTTGTCAAGGATAGCAAAACCATCACACAATGACAAAAGGGTCCGTGTCCATTCTCCAAGAAGATATTAAAATCCCCACTACGTACCTAATGCACACCTAATGTGTGGGGCTGGGTGAGGAGATAGCTCAGTTGGTAGAGCACTTACCTGGTAGGCACGAAGCCCTCATTTCAGCCCCATTCTTGAGTAAGCCCATAGTGATAATCCATGCCCACCACCCAGCAACTCAGGAGGTTAAGGCAAATCAGAAGTTCAAAGTTATCCTTGGTGTTGCAAATTTGAGGCCAAGCCCCCGCCCAAAGAAATTATTTTTAATTTTGTTCTGTTTTATATTTTTATTTAAAGAGGAAAGCAAGCTGAGTAAAAGCATCTATTATTCTCCGAATCCTGAGTGTCATGCAGTGTGACCAGGCAACTCCTGCCTTGCTGCCGTGATAGACTATTATCTTGAACTGTAAAGTAAAAATCGGTGCCTTCTTCTCAAGTTGCTTTTGTCGGGTGTTTCGTTTCAGCAATAAGGGAAGTAACTAATACACAGGAGAATGATGAGCCCTAAGGTAGCCTGGGCTAGGCGGTAAATTCAAGATTAGTCTAGGGCTATGTATAGCAAAAAACACTTTCTCAGAAACCAAATCAAACCAACCAATAATATCATAAAGGAGGAAAACTATAAATTAATATCCGTCGTGAACATATGTTTTAAATGTGCTCAATGTCAGATGTGAGAGGCTGGGGCTGCAAATACTACAGACACCTGAAATGATATTTAGCAGAACACAGGACTCAACTGCAGAGGTGCATCGAGCCTCAAGCTAAGTCTGAGTTACTGATTTACCCAATAAAGGCAGTTAGGTGTTTGTGTTAGAATAATAACCAAAATGAAATGAATATATCCAATTGTATAAATTGTGACCAATTTCAAAATCTCCTTTTAAAGACATACTTTTAAAGACATACTCTGTTTTTACAGAGTTTCGCAACAATTCTAAGAACTTCAAGCAAGCTGTGTGCTGCCAGCATCCTGGAACAAACTACTGTTTGCAAAGGATGTTTAAGTAGTTCTGATCCTCCAAGGATTCTGTCTTTAGATAGTACCTTCATCTGATGTCTGGTCAAGGAAATACTTGTTGGAGTACGAAGGTAAACATTCTGCAAACACCTTTAAATTTTCAAGGGACGTCTGTCGAGTACATTGTCCTGGCCTGATGTCAGTTCAGAGAATCTCCTCCACGAGGGCAAATCAGATCTGGCATCGTGTGAAATAACTGCAATGGCTGCCAAGCATGAGTCACCTTAAGCACTTGAAAATCAGTTAACCTGATTAATTACATCAACAGACCCAAGGAGAAAGAAATCTCACGACCATCTCAGTGGATGTAGAGGCTGGATGGGGTGGTGGACACCTTTAATCCCAGCAAACAGGAGAGGCAGGAGGATCTCTGTGATTTTGAGGCCAGCCCGGTCTACATAGTGAGCTCCAGGACAGCCAGGACTACATAGAGAGATCACATCTCATTAATAAAAAAACAAACAAATAAATCCAGAAAGCCACATTACGGAGAAATGAAAAACAAAATCTCACAAGAAATGACACATGTTTTCAACTTGATCTGAACATCAGAAAACCTCACAGACAACACCATTCTTTTTTTCCATTTATTTTATTTATTTATTTATTTATTTATTTATTTATTTATTCATTCATTCATTCATTCATTCATTCATTCATTGTTTGTTTGTTTTAAACAGGACTCTCTATGCAGGCCTTGTTCTGAAATTCTCTAGGTAAACCAGGCTGGCCTCAAACTCTCATAGATCCTCCTGCCTCTGTCTCCTGAATGCTCTGATTAAAGGCGTGCACCACCACTGGCCGGCTGATCTTGAACTCTTCATCCTCCAGCCTCTGTCCCCAAGTGCTAGAGTTTCAGATGCTCAACATCATTCTGGACTTACTCAGTGCTGGGAATCGGACCCAGGCTCCATGCATGCTAGGCAAACACTCTACCATCTAAGCTCCATCCCCAGCCCATGACATCAGTTCTTTATCTGTAGATTTAAAGTAATAACAATTCCAGCACATTATATCACAGATACTGATAAGCTGAGTCTAAAGCCTATGTGGAGAGCTAAAAGGTTCAGAATAGCCAACATCAATATAGTCTTTACCCACATGAAAAAAGCTGGATGGGCATGACAGCCTGCCTGTAGTCCTAGCATACAGGAAGTGAAAATGGGATTCCCAGGGCAAACTGGCAGCTAGACTAAAATCGTTGAGCTCTGGACTCACAGAGAGATCTTGCTTCAATAAATAAAGTGAGGAAAGGATCAAGGAAGACATGCAATGTCAACCTCTGACCTCTACCTACAAGTATACCTGTGCACTAGCACACACACATACACATACATAATATTTGAACCTGCACATGAATGCACATTGCACATACATACATACATACATACATACATACATACATACATACATACTCCTCACTCCATACCCTAAGAAAGAAAGAATAGGAAGACAGGCTATTGGAGAATACACTTTCCGATTAAGGCGCTTTATCGAAAATATATAAATAACTCTTAGAACTCAACAATAAGAAAACAATCCAACTTGAAAATGAGCAAAAGTTCTAGATGCCTCACCAGTGAAGATACACATCTGATCTGCCAAATGAGGAAGCGAAAAGACTGTCGTGTATCCATAGATGATTACAAATTCAAACAGCAATGAGATGCCACTACACACTTAATAGAATGGTTAAAATCCAAAACATCTCCATCAGCAAAGATTGCCAAGGGTATGGGATGAGGCTTCTCATTCACTGTCGGAAGGAACGCAAGATGCTACAGCTGGTGGTTGCTTATAAAACTAAACATAGTCTTAACATACGATCAGCAATCCGCGCTGGGTGGTGTTTACCCAAACGAGTCAAAAAGTCCATTCTACATGAGAATCTGCACATGAATGTTTACAACAGCTCTGTTCTTGCCAAAAGTCGGATGCAACCAAGATGTCCTTCTGTGAATGGGTAAATCTGCTTTGGAAGACCAAGGCAACGGAAATGATACTTGGGGCTAAGGAGAGATGAGTTAGCAGGCTAGGAAAAAGTCATGCAGCAAACTTCAGTGCAGAAGAGAGAGAAGCAGTCTGAAGAGGCTGTGGACTGTGTGTTTCCCATTATATGACATTCTGGAGAAGCCTAAACTATAAAAATTAGAGCATCAGTTGTTGCAGGGGCAGGGGGAGAGAGACATGCACAGCAGAAAGACAATTTTTCTTCTTCTTTTCTTTTGTGTGTGTACAGGTGGGCAGAAAACAACCCAATGCATTTATCAACAATGCAACAAGCACCTTGAAAAATTATCTATTTTATTTTATGTGTAGGGTGTTTGCCTGCATGTACGTATGTGCAGTGTATATGTGCCTTCTATGTATGTGTGCCATGTGTGTGCTGATGCTGTTAGAGATACAAGTGGGTGTCTGATTCCCTAAAACCAGAGTTACAGATGGTTGTGGGCCTCTGTGTGGGTGCTAAACCCTCTTTGAAACCAGCAAGTGCTCTTAACCACTGAGCCAGCTCTCTGGCCCCTCCCTGCTTTTTTGAGACAGTCTCTCTCTTTTTTTTTTTTTTTTTTTTTTGGTTTTTCGAGACAGGGTTTCTCTGTGTAGCCCAGGCTGTCCTGGAACTCACTCTGTAGACCAGGCTGGCCTCGAACTCAGAAATCTGCCTGCCTCTGCCTCCCAAGTGCTGGGATTAAAGGCGTGAGCCACCACTGCCCTGCTTGAGACAGTCTCTTACTGGCTTGGACTTTGCAAAGTAGGGCTGGCTGACCAGTGAGCCTCAGGCATCCTGCTGTCTCCACTTCCCCAGTGCTAGGATTGCAAGCACACCATCACAGCCAGTTTGTTTGTTTTTTTTTTTTCTTACACAGGTTTTGGGGATGCAACTCTGGTTTGCAAGCACTTTGCCAGTCTGACAGAGAATTAGGGAAAGTCAAATCAATGTCCTGTGACCTTCACATGTGTGCCTAGCAGGGTTCACTCACTATTGCATGTGAAAAACCCCAGAAAACACACACATGCACACACACACACACAAAATCATAAGTAAAAATGTAAAAATAAAATAAAACCAGGCTAGAGAGTTGGCTCAGAGGCTAAGAGGACCAAGTTCAGATCCCATCACCCACATGGTGGCTCACAAGTATCCAGAACTCCAGGTCCAGGGGATCTAACGCCTTCTTCTGACTTTCTGAAGCACCGGCAAGCATGTAGTGCACATACAGACATGCAGGCAACACACACACACACATAAAATTAGATAAATACCAAACAACAAAAATCAACATAATAAATCAACAAAATGAAGGAAACAGATATTTAAAGACCAACTGTTAGTACTCTGTCAAACTCCACCTCCATAGTTACCTGGCAACCGCCAGGTATGCTCCTCCCCACAGTTATAAAAGGGGCTGTCTGGCCCCTCCTCTCTCACTTGCCTTCTTGCTCCTGTGATTCCTGCGCCTTCAGGTTCTCTCTGCCCCTTTTTCCCTTCCCTTCCCCCTCTCTCCACGTGGTCATGGCCGGCCTCTACTTCTTCCTCTCTGCTCTCTCTCTCCCCCCTCTCCTCTCTTCCCTCCGCCTAAATAAACTTGCCTTCGTGGAACCCTCTGGCCTGGCGTTATCTGTTCCAAGCTGCCTGCGTGGAAAATCTAACACCAATCAAAACGGAGACTTTACGCATCACCAGCAGAGGTACATCAAAATTATATCCTAGCAGGGGTGGGGGTGAGGGTGGAAGTAGGGGTGGGGTGACATAGGCCTTTAATACCAACACTCAGGAGACAGAGGCAGGCAGAACTCTGTGAGTTTGAGGCCATTCTGGTCTACAGGTGAGTTCCAGGACAGCCAGAAAGACCTGGTTTGGTTTTTTGGCTTTTTTGTTTGTTTGGTTTGGTTTTGATTTTTCAAGACAGAGTTTCTCTGTATAGCCCTGGCTGTCCTGGAACTCACTCTGTAGACCAGACTGGCCTCAAACTTAGAAATCAACCTGCTTCTGTCTCCTGAGTGCTGGGATTAAAAGTATGTGCCACCACCGTCAGGATTCCCTTTTCTTTTTCTTTCTTTCCTTTTTTTTTTTTTTTTAAAGTAAGTTTTCAAATCAATGTGGATGAAGTGGTCCCAGATGGAACTGTAATGGATGGTACAAAGCAATGAAAGTAAAGTACTGTAAAGGAATGGTAATCTAACAACATGGTGACTCTGTCAAGGGATCCCATCCAAAGACCTAGGTCTGTGTGATCTGGCTGAAATGCAGACAAGCCACTGTTATGGATAGCCTCAGCCTTGTATTTTGATTCTAGTTCCACCCTCCTGGGAGGGGCTGCATAGGATGATTGAATCTGTACACAGGTGATGTCTTGTAAACCTTCTATCCAATTAAAACCTGTAAAATAAAGGCTAGAGCCAGAGATTGGGCAGTAGAAGGGGAGGCCGAGGAAAAAGGCTTAGGGGAGGAGAGAGTGAGAGGAATTCGATATAAAAGGAGGCAGAAGCAGAAGCAGAGAGGCAGAAGCAGAAGCAAAGAGGCAGAAGCAGAAGCAGAGAGGCAGAAGCAGAGAGGCAGAAGCAGAGGCAGAGGAGTTGGGGTAGAAGAAGAAGAGCAGAAGAAGAAGCAGAAGAAGAAGAGAGAGCAGGAGGAAGCCAGCAGTAGAAGGAAGCCGACAATAGAGGAGCCGGAGCTCGGAGGACAAGGACGAGGCCTGGATTAACCGCAAGTTATAAGGGATCTCATAGCCGGGGATTAGAGTAATGTAGCGGTAATCTGCCCAATCTAGGTGTGCTATTTATACCATAATTATTGAGTTGTGTCTTCCATTACTGGTCTCACTTCAGGTAGGAGATTTGCCCCGGCAAATTTGGGGATTAAATAATTTCCACTACAAGCACACAACCTTTAATCCTCTGGTTGGAATACAGACATCCCTTTAGTGCATATCTTTAATCTCAACAATGAAGGTAATTTAATTTGTAGAAGGAAGCAGCTATGTCTGAAACTGATGCTAACTGAGGGACAGACACAGTGACAAAGCAGAGAAAGATCTGACAGGATGAATCTGAGATAGGATACACCCAACTCTCTCAAGAACAGATAGGCTACTTAAGAGCAGCGCAGAGTATGTCAGGAGTGGAGGGTGGTTTTATTGAGTTCCCGCAATGTAGTGGAGATAGTTGAGTTCAGTTCAGAAAAGTTCAGTTCAGTGCGGTGGAATTCCGTTATGCTCAGTTCAGTCTGGTTCAGTTCAGAGCAGTTCAGTTCATGGAGTTTAGTCTTTCCAAGTAACCAATTCAATCAGAAGTCAAGAGAAGCCAGTTTGAATCAGTCAACTTGGAGAGGAGTTTGAGCCAGAATAACTGAGTTGAGCCAGCCAGCCTGAGTTCAGAAACAGCAAGAAAGGAGGCTGGAACAGTCTAGGCAGACGGGAAGCTGGAAGCTGAAGCCTTGAAGGTCTGGACTTGCAGATTAGATTGTAGGAGACCAGACACTTCCAGACCTAGTTAGTTAGAAATGCCCTGGGCTCAGCCCAAGCTGTCTTAGGCATGGCTCTCATCTCATCTCGTCATCTGAGGAAATAAAAGAGACATTTACATTTACAAAGTACGTGGCATGCTTTATCCTCTCCGTCTAGGGATTGTAAAGAGACAGCATCATGACACAGAGGGCATGATCCCACAAAGTGCCTTTCTTTATGGTGCTAAGAAACAGAGAATAACGTGAGTGACTGGAAGGGTCTGGGGACAGAAATGCTGTCCCCATTGGAAGCATACTTTAGACAGGCCCCTCCAGTATCCTCTCTGCCTGTTCAATATGAAATCACCGATGGATTGACTCATTGACAAAGTTAGCGACTTCAGGATCTAGTTACCTCTCAATGGTGCCATCAGATAGAGACCAAGTCTTTAGCACATAAGCCTTTGTGGTGTGGTCTAGGCATGATGTTTTTGTGCACTGTATAAAGATTATTCTTGCATTATTCAAATTCTGATTTCTCTGCCCCATATCTCCTTGTAATCAGACATGGTATTGTAATGCTTATTCCAAGTATCTCCTGTTTCAGGTTTGTGCAAACATTGTTCCTCATTTATTCTCTGACTTGTCAATAAAAGTTGACCAGCCAATGGCTGGGCAGAAGAGAAAATAGGGTGAAACTTCTGCCAGCCAGGAGAGGGGGCAAGAGAGATGGGGGGAGAGGATAGAGGAGGAGGAAGAGGAGGAAGAAGAGAAGGAGGAAGAGGAAGAAGAGGAGGAGGGGGGGAAGAAAGGATTTCACCATGAGGAAGGGGTCCAGAGAGGCATCATGGAAAAACACACCTGATGCAAGTATATTGGGGGATTTTAGCCAGATTAGTTTAGAAGATTAGAATAGATCAGGACTGTCCAGTTATTGTGTTGTAAGCTAATCAAATAAATCTTATAATCTCAGTCTTATTTATTTGGAAACTAGCTTGGGATAGAGAAAAATATCTACTTTAAAAATACATTTACAGGGTGGGGACATCTCTCTGCTAGCTAGGTTTCTGTCAATTTGATACAAATTAGAATCATTTGGGAAGAAGGAATCTTAATTGTAAAATATCTCCATCGGATTGGCCTGTAAGAAAGTCTGTGGAGGCCTTTTCTTGATTAAAGATGGATGTGGGAGGGCCCGGCCATTGTGGGCAGTGCCACTCCTAAGTGGGTGGTCCTAGGTTGTATTTAAAACAAAACAAAACAAGCTGAGCAAGCCTGAGGGTCGAGGTCTCCACGGCATCTTCTTCAGTTCCTACCTTGAGTTTCTGCCCTGACTTACCTCAGTGAGGGGCTGTGAACTGTAGGAGAAAATAAACCCCTCTCCAAAACCCTGTTAATTTTGGCCATGGTCTTTATCACAGCAATAGAAAGCATATTAGAATACCTCATAGACAAGCTATAACAGCCTGAATAACAGTAAAATAAGGCAGAAATGATCACTTCTATGCTTCAAATGTTGTAGTCACCACCACCACTCTGGGAGAAGCCAAACTTCCTCTTTCCCCTCTCTTCTCTCCTTCTCTCCCTTCCTCTCCCCCTCTCTCCCTCCCTCCCTTCCTTTCCCTCTCTCTCTCCCTCTTCCTCTCCCCCCTCCCTTCTCTCCCTCCACCCTTCCTTCTTAGCCATAGCTGGTCTTGCTGGCATCCAGGTGAGTGAACATAGAAGTAGACTTTTCTGCAATGTTTAGAGAAAATATCTTATTTTTTTCCTAAGGTTTAAAATAATCTGAGTTTCTACAATAAGAAAGATTAAAAGGCCAGGAGCTGTGGCAAATGCCTTTATTCTCAGCATTTGGGAGACAAAGGCAGGCAGATATCTGAATTCAAGGTCAGCCTGGTTTACAAAGCAAGTTCCAGTACAGTTAGCACTACACAGAGAAACCCTGTGTCACAAACGAAATCTGAGAGTCTTGTTAGGTGATGGTGCACACCTTTAATCCCGGCAGAAGCAAGCAGATCTCTGAGTTTGAGACCAGCTTGGTAAACAGAGTGAGTTCCAGGACAACCAGGGCTACACAGAGAAACCCTGACTCCAACAACCAAAAAGAAAAAAGAAATTGACCACAAGGTGAGCAGAAGGAAGGAAATAACACAGGGAAGAGGGAAACTCAGTCCGACAGAATGCACTGAAGCAACCACTGCGCATGCCTGCAATCCCAGCATTCAGGAGGCTACAGTGTCTGGGAGCACCGTGACATTGGGGGCCAGTGTGAGCTACAGAATGAGATCCTGTATCCAAAAAGAAGATGAAAGAAAGATTCAGGGAGAAAAAAAAACCTTAAATGATACAGTTAAAAACAAGTAATAAAGTAACAGATTCCAACTTACATGAGTCTGAAACAAAGATTTCCAGAACATTGTGGGGCGGGGTGCTTTACAGCCATGAAAAAAACATCATAAATATAAGTACAAAGAAGTATTGAAAATGGAGGCAGGTGTAACTATGCTATGTGAATACTAATCAAAAGATGTAAGATCATGAAAGATATAAAGATGGATGACCATGGAAAACGTTATTTGGTTTGGTTTTGATTTGTCCTAGCTGTGTGGTCCGAGCCAATCTTGAGGCTGTATATCTCATGATTTGCCTCCCAAATGCCAGGATTACAGGTGGGAACCACTACATCCAACAGACATTATGTAAAACTTAGCCACTTTACCCAAATTCTATAATAGGCTGTAAGTTAAGACGTCGGGTTGGTAATCAATTGTGACCTTTCAGATTTAGAAGAGGCAAATAATACAATCCTCTCTCCATATCTGTCAGAATATGGCAATGCCTTAAAATACATAAAATGAAAACTTGAATTAAAGATAGAAATCCCTGTAGGCTTGCACAAACCTCCATCATGGCCTAGAAATTTGAATACAGCCTCTCTGTAACCGCATCAGTTAAATGCAACAATGACCTCAGCGGCACCGAAATATGTTGGTGTCACATGAAGGAAGAAAAACCCTGTACTTCCCTTTGATTCATTTGACCAAGGATGAGCCCAAGTTTGAATGCTCTGTCTCCCTGTGTCTTCTGTCTCTCTGGAGTTTTTGGATTCTAGCTGGTCTGTGGTCTGTCTGTTGTGCACATTTTATTTCTATTACTTGTTTGTGTGTGTCTCTAGACCTGCTTGCCGCTACCCATCCCTGACAAAGAGCTGTGCCCTGTATTTATTGAACAGCACAGAAAACATCCTGTAGGGAAGGGATGAGGGATTCTTTACAGAAATCTTTAATAGAGTTTACAAAGTTATTTATTCCAGCTGATCCCAACTAATCCATGGCACCAAGGGCTGCAAACATACTGTTATCTGGCAGTATTTGCATGTTGTTCCCAATATTTATGGAGGATGTTTTTTGTAAGGTTGCTTTCAATCTGTTTGCTGTTTTTCAACAATAACCATAACAGACATGTTGCTCTCTGGGTTAGGAGCATGGAAGATACATAATTTAAGATTAAGGTCATGCATTAACTTAGGTTGTAAAAGCTGATTCCATGGGAAACACAAGGCAAGTACGGTTGATTGGTGGATTGTTGTCTTAAGGGCAGGTTAAACAAACAGGCTGGGTACACAGCAGGATATCAAGTGGTTTTAAGTGATCTTAAATTGTATTATTAATTGGATTGTGAGGTTTCAGTCCCTTAGAATGTAAGGGATATTTCATTGAACTGTATTACCATAATACAGCCGATGGAATGAACAGGCAAAAATTAGTGAGCATATAAGGACTATAAGCTAATCTGACATTTTATACCTGTGTGTATGTATGTACACACATGTATGTGCACATATGTATGTGCATGAAGTTCTTTTCTGAACCAGAAAGGAAGCCTCGGGGTTTACTATCAAGGGATAAAAATTATAGAGCATGACTCCCCAAGGGCCATAAAAGGAGGACAGGCGTTGTAACATCAAGATGACTGGAAAATCTCTATTCCCAACATAATTAAGCAAAACATTTCTTTTCCTCTTCTTTCTTTCTTCTTTCCTTTCTTTCTCTCTCTCTCTCTCTCTTTCTTTTGAGACAAGCTTTCATTACATATCCTTGTCTATCTCGGAACTTACTATGTGGACCAAGTTGTCCTCAAACTCACAGAGGCCTGACCATTCTCTGCCTCCCAGTGCTGGGATTAAGAGCATATGCTGCCATGTCTGGCCAAGCAAAACATTTCTAAATCACCCCTCCCCCATTGAGAAAGAAATCCTGCTAGAAACCAGGAGCATTCTCAACGGCTCACACTGAAGTGTGTAAAATATTGTAAAGCGTAACTAAAATAATAGTGAGAAATTTGTACTGAAATTACATATATTAGAAATGAATAAAGACTAAAAGAATTCAGTAAATAGTGATGGAAATAAATTTAATAAATAAGAAGGAAGAAATAATTCATCAAGAAAGAGGACATCAGCTACAAACACCAGAAATGCAAAGGAACTCATCGCTACAGACATTTAAACCATAATAATGGCTTTATGCCAACAAATTAGGAAGTTTCCATTTGTGTGTTTGTTTGTTTTGGCAGTATCTTTCTATGTAGCCCTGGCTTACCTGGGATTGCTGTGTAGACCAGGCTGACCTGGAACTGGAATATCCACTCCTGCCTCCCAAGTGCTGGGATTAAAGGTATGAGTCAGCGTACCCAGGCAATTAAGTTAGAAATGTTTGATGAAATGCTAAACTTAATAAAAAACAAACAAACAAACAAAGCCCACTAAATCTTACAGAAACCAATGTATAGTACTTTATTAGAAAAAGTATGTCTTTAATGTGAAAATCTTTCCACAAGAAGAATTTCAAGTCCAGATGGCGTGACTGTTGAATTCTTCCAAATATTAAATAGCCTGAGTTTACCCAAATAGAACAGAATAAGCAGAGCGAGAACATTTCCTAACTTTTTGGATGAGGGCAGCATAACCCTGATATTAGAACTAAAATAGGACATTATGAGAAAGGACAGTGGCAAAGCAATTTCTGTCAAGGCCTAGACACGAAATCCCAAACAAAACAACAACAAAATAAATGCGGGACTATAATGGGAAAATGATTATGTATCAGGACCAATTTGAACCCACTCCAGGAATGTGAGGTTGGCTTCGCTTTGAAAGTCAATTATGTAACCGACCACATGAAAGGCATAAAAGCGTGAAGTCCTACTTAAATATCTAAAAAACAGTTGATAAAAGTTCAACATCTCTCTGTGATTGAAGTCATTAGCAGGCATTGGAGGAAGCCCCCTAGGCCAGTAATGAAGAAAAGTCATAGCAAACCTTACACTTAGTGGTATACAGTATTGAACAGCATCCCCTGAGATTGGAGCACAGTGAGTACGGTCACCACCATCACCTCTGTTCACTGATATCCAGAAGGTCTCAGGGGAATGGAAAGGGCTGTGGGGGGCATATGCTGCCAATGTCATGATTCTATAGGCAGGACTGTATTCTTCTTAAGTACAGATGTATTCCTTGGATTGATATATTTAGCAGGGTTACTAGAAACAAGGTCAATGCACACAACCTAACCATGTTTCTATAAACTGGCAGTTGCCATCAGAAGATGGAAGTCTGGGGCTGGAGAAGGGGCTCAGTGGTTAGAGCACCTCTTGCTCTAGCAGAGAACCCAGGTTCAACTCCTAGCATCTCCATGGTAGCTTACAACCAGCTGTAACTTCAGTTCCAAGGGATCTGATGGCCTCTTCTGAACTCCAAGGGCACTAGGTATACATGTGATGTGCACATAGACTTTCAGACAAAACTCATACACATTAAAAAAAACAATCTTAAAAAAAAATTTAATTCACCAGGAAATGGTAGTCCACGCCTTTAATCCCAGCACTTGGAAGGCAAAGACAGGTGGATCTCTATGAGTCAAGGCTAACCTGATTCAGAGTGAGTTCCAGGACAGCCAAGGCTACACAGAGAAACCCTGTCTTGAAAACAAGCAAGCAAACAAACAAATTTAAGCAAACGGACTTTTTTTCTTTCTTTCTTTCTTTTTTTTACGACAGGATTTCTCAACAGGCATGGTGGCACAGATCTTTAATCCCAGCACTGCAGAGGCAGAGGGCAGGGGGCAGAGGGCAGGGGGCAGGGGGCAGAGGGCAGGGGGAAGGGGGGAGGGGTCAGGGGTCGGGGGGAAGGAGCAGGAAGATCTATGTGAGGTTCCTGACACTTGGATTAGAGGCAGAGGCCACCATTGATCAGGAATTTAAAAAACATTGTTTTAAACTGAATTGAAGTATGTAGTACTTTGAGCTGGGCCTTTTTGTTGTTGTTGTTTTGCTTTTTTGAGATTGGACTTCTCAATCTGTAGACCAGGGTAGCTTCAAGCTCATACAGATGAGCCTGTCTCTGCCTCCTGAGTGCTGGGATAAAAGATGGGAGCCACCACTGCCTACTGGCAGCCTTTCTGTTTTTGAAGTCAAGTGGGATATGGTGACTTATAGCTTTCTTTCTCTGGTTTTGTCTTATTTTGTTTTGTTTTCCTTAACTATTTCTTTCCTTTTTGTTTGTTTGTTTGCTTTTCTTTTTGAGATAGTTTCTCTGTTTAGCCCTGGCAATCCTTGAACTTTATTTGTAGACCTGGCTGGCTTTGAACTCAGAGATCTGCCTGTTTCTACCTCCTGGTATTAAAGACATGCTAGGATTAAAGTGCTGGAATTAAGCCACCAAGTCTGTCCTTTTTGTCTTTCTCTATGCCCACTCTCAACCCCAGAACAGGGCTTCTCTTTGTAGTCCAGGCTGTCCTAAAACTGGCTCTGTAGACCAGACTGGCCTCTAACTCACAGAGATCTGTCTGTCTCTGCCTCCGATGTGCTGGAATTAAAGAAAGGCATGAGCCGCCACCGACTGGCTTCCTTTCATGTGAATGTTTTGCCCATATGTATGTCTGCACAGCAGTAGTGTGCCTGGTGTCAGAAGCCAACATTGAATTCCCTGGAAATGGAGTTACAAATGATTGTGAGCTACCATTTACGTGCTAGGAATTGAACCTGGATCCTCTGCGTCTTAGTTTGGGTTTTACTGCTGTGAACAGACACCATGACCAAGGCAGCTCTTATAAGGACATTTAATTGGGGCTGGCTTTCAGGTTCAGAGGTTCAGTCCATTATCATCAAGGCAGGAACATGGCAGCATACAGGCAGAGCTGAGGGTTCTACATCTTCATCTGAAGGCTGCTAGCAGAATACTGGCTTCCAGGCAGCTAGGATGAGCGTCTTAAAGCCCACACCCACAGTGACACACCCACTCCAACAAGGCCACATTTTCTAATAGTGCCACTCCCTGGGCCAAGCATATACAAAGCATCACACTCTGTGAGATCAACAGTGCTCTTAACCACTGCGCCAACTCTCCAGCCCCTGTCCATGGCCTTAATCTCAGCACTCAGAAGGCATAGTCAGATGAAGAGTTGTGAGTTCAAGACCAGACTGCTTCACATAGAAAGCTCTAGTCCGGCCAGAGCTCCCCGATGAGACCTGTCTAAAACAAAACAAGTTACACGGATGAACTATGCTCGTTAATCAGTAATATCCACACCACAAAGCAGTCAGCTTTCTCCAACTGATTTGTTGATTCAAGAAAAAACAGAAAACAAAAAAAAAAAAACCTCACTGCTGGAGGAGTCTATAATATAAAATCTTTTTAGAAAACAAAACCCAAAACATCAGGTCACAAAGCGGTCCAACAATACTAATCTTATGTTTGCACTAAAATATATGCATGTGCCTGTAAAACAGCCGTCAGGAGGTAGGACAGGAGGATCAGAAGTTCAAGGCCAGCCTGGACCACAAGGGACCCTGCCAGTAAAAATAAATAAATAAATAAATAAATAAATAAATAAAGCAAATAAACAAAACCAAACAAAATTTTACACAAATTTTCACAGTGTCATTATTCATAAAAGTCAAAATGTAGAAACATCTAATGAATACAGAAGTGTAGTATATCCAGACAAAAATATCATTCATCATACAAATGAAATGGTATTAGATTTTCTGAAACATAAATATACACAAATGGACTCCACAAACATGCTATAATGTTATGTCTAATCTGAAAACGGTAGGTATATGCAGCCAAGGATAGCTCTAAATAAGCCAGCAATCAGCCGGGCGGTGGTGGCGCATGCCTTTAATCCCAGCTCTTGGGAGGCAGAGGCAGGCGAATTTCTGAGTTCGAGGCCAGCCTGGTCTACAGAGTGAGTTCCAGGACAGCCTGGGCTACACAGAGAAACCCTGTCTCGAAAAACCAAAATAAATAAATAAAAGCCAGCAATGCCAGGCAAGGTGGTACACACCTTTAGTTCCAGCACTTAGGAGACAGAAACAGGAGCATCTCTGAGTTCGAGGCCAGCCTGGTCCACAGAGCAAGTCCAGGACAGCCAGGGCTACACAGAGAGATCCTGTTTATAAATAAAGTAAGTAAGTAAGTTACAATGTCTTATCTATTGGGGAGGGTTGTGTTTGTGCCTACATGGAGGTCAGAAGACAACTTGAAGTTGTTTCTCCTACCAAGTAGGTCCTGGGGTTTGAACTCAGATATCAAGCATAATGCAAGCATCTTCACCTGCTGAGCCATGTAGCTGACTGACAATGCCATTTAAATAAAATGTTGAAAATAAGCTTATCTGTGAAGGTTAAATAGAATTAGTAGCTGCCTTGGGTTTTAGGGGGAATGGGGAAGGAAGGGTGCCGACGGCTAATGGGCCTGGGGTTTTCTCTGGATCATGTTAAATGTTTTAAATCTAGCGTGGTGACTGTTGCTCAGCTCTCTGAATGTAAGAAAACCATTGAATTACACACTTATTAAAGTGGGTGAATTCAATCATCTTTTAAAAACACAAACAAACCTCCAAGATAATTTTTTTCTTTTGGTGGGAACTGACAAGCTGATCATAAAACTTCTAAGGAAATGTAAAAGGCCAAAAAGAAGCCAGGCGTGGCGGCATGCGCTTGCAGCTCCAGGACTCGGGAGGCTGAAGGAGGATTCCAAGTTCTAAGACAGCCTGAGCTACATGGTGAGACCTGTCTTTTAAAAGAACCAGAAACAGGGCTGGGATGTAAGTCAGCAGTTGAACTTTTGCCCAGTGTGTCCTGCACCCCGAGTGTGATCCCCAGCACTGCAAAGAAAGGGTTTGGTTTGTTTAATTTTTAGATAGAATCTCACTATGTAACCTCAACTGGCCAGAGAGCCACCTACCTCTCTCTGCCTCCTGAGAGCTGAGCTTGAAGGCTTGTGCCACTACACTCAGAAGGCTTCCTTAGCAAGAAGTCTTATATAACCCAGAACCACTGTCCCACGGATGGTCTAGGTGGGGAGGTGGTTCTGGGTTATATAAGAAAGTTAGCTGAGATGGGTGGTGGTAGCCCATGCCTTTAATCCCAGCATTCCAGAGGCAGAAGGAGGTGGACTTCTGAGAGTTTGAGGCCAGCCTGGTCCACATAATGAGTTCCAGGACAGCCAACACTATGTAAATGAGACCACCCTATATAATATATGTAGGTGTGTATGTATGTATATATATATTTATATATATATACAGACATATGCATCTACATATATATACATATATATTCTGAAGGAAATTTTCTTGTTATCTAGAATTCTATGCTCAGTAAAAGGACATTCAGATATTTAAATTTTTTTCAGAAATTATATCAATTTCAATTTCTTAGGTCAAGAAAGAAAATGAGGAAGACATTGGCTTCAGGTAACAAGGAACCCACGCCTAGAGGAGCTGACATGGACTCCAGGAGTGGGAGAAGGGTAGATAACAGAAAGGGAAGATGGAGTGTTTTCAGTTGAGAGTAGGGGCAGCCCCAACTCAGGACCAGTCTTCAGAAGAGACTGAAATGATGGAAACCAATGATGGAAGGGGATGTCTCAGCAGGCCCATGCCGAGGCATCTCTTCCCCATGAGGGGCCAGCCACACGACGGTATAGCATAGAATAGAGGAATAGAGTTTATTCAGGGCATGGAGAGGGGAGCCAGGAGGGTAGTAGAGGTAGAGAGAGAGAGAGGAGAGAGAGAGAGAGAGAGAGAGCAGAGAAGTAGAGGAATAGAGGCCAGCCATGGAGAGAGGGGGAAGGGAAGGGGGGAGGGGCAAGGGGACAGAGGGAAGCTAGAGGCAAGAGAGCAAGAGAGTAAGAGAGTAAAAGAGAGGGAAGAGGAGGGGGCAAACAGCCCCTTTTATAGTGGTCAGGCCTACCTGGCTATTGCCCGGTAACTGTGGGGAGGAGCATACCTGGCTGTTGCCAGATAGCTATGGAGGTGGAGTTTAGACAGAATACTAACAGACTGTTTCTGGAGGAGGACCTGACAAGAGACCCTGGTGTGTCTGGTCATCTAGAGACAGCCTTTGAACCACAGGGACTGACAGAGCAGTGGTTACAGGAAGCTAAGTGAGCAACCGTAGGGCCAGGTACCTATTATTCCAGAAGAAAGAGAAAGGGCGCCTATAAAACACTACACAGCTCAGACAATGGATCAATTACACACTCAGAGCAAGGAACACACTGAACATTGGCCTCGCCCAAATTATCATGTAGCCATCCTGGGTGTTGTGAGGGCCTAGAAGCAGCTGAGTATGGGAAAGGCTCAGTACATGGAGTGCTTGCTTAGCATGTGTAAGGCCATGAAACCTGGATGTCAAAAGATACTACCCCCAGCACTATTGTGCACACCTTTCGTTCCAGCTCTTGGGAGGTCGAGGCAGGAGGATCTTTCTGAGTTCCAGGCCAGCCTGTTCTATTTAGCAAGTTCATGGGGGAAAGAACGAGGGTTGGGTGGGAAATCCAGCAAGATACCGTAGGGTAAAAACACATGTTGTGAAGCCTGACAGCTTGAATTCCTTATCTGGGATCCAGAAGGTGGAAGAAAAGAACGAATTCATACAAGATGTCACCTGACCTCCACATGTGTGCAGTGGCATGCGTCAACCATGCTGCCCCCAGGTAAATAAAAATTAAAAACTGAAATTAGAGCCCTCGTCTTTTCTTTTCTTCCTCTCTCTTCCTTTATTTTATTTATTTTTTTCTTTCTCTTGCCTGGGCCATTCAGCACTATGGTAAGGGCAGGGTAGGCAAGGTGGATGTGCTGGTGGTGAACCGCAGTATCCAGAACAAGATGCCCAAAACACCATAAAGTGGTTGGGGGCACCTATCGTGGGGGAAGGGTCAGCTGCTGGGAGAGCAAGTGTCGCGTGCAGCAATGACCTAGGCAGTTTATCAGTGTCATGGGAAAGGGTGTCCCTGCAGAGATGGCATGGCATGGAAGGTCACATCCAGAAGTTTGCTTAAGGGTGGCAGGGTATAGGATGTTAGAGCCTAGAAGAGAAAAGTAGATATCCATATGGGACGTGGTAGCCACAGAGGTGAAGACTGGTCACAAATGGAGGAGGTGATTGTATAAGCAGATGTGTTAAGGCCTCTCACTGTTAGAAACAAGAGACACTCAAAATGAACTATTGTTGGAACTGTGTGAAGCCACAGCTTTCAATGCGTGCAGACAAAGAGAAGCGTATAATACTGACTAGGTATAGGTATGGGCATTGACTAGTTCTGCTCACCAAGAGTGTTAAGAGAAGTGCCACTTCTGTTTTGTTTTGTTTTGTTTTTTGTTTTGTTTTGTTTTGTCCTGAGAGGAGAGCCTGAGATAGAACCCAGGACCTGGTACATTCTAGGCAAGCACTCTGCCACTGAGGTACCCAGCCCAACATGGGTGCTCCAATAGCCATGAGACCTTATCCTCATGTCTTAACTTACATGCATCATTTAAAAAAAAATAAAAGGAACCAGAACTCTGGGTAACTGATTGGCTTCGGGACAGGAGACAAAGAATGTACCCTAATAAACTAGTAATATTTTGTTCCAGAGAGTAGCAAACTCCTCAAAGAATAATGAGTCTACCTCAGGCAGCCTGGGCTTCTGAAACGAAGCATCACAATCCGGGCAGCTGAAATGATAAGAATTTTTTCCCCCCATACTGTTCTAGAGGCCAGAAGTCCAGGGGCAAAGTGCTTTCAAAGCTGATCAATCTGTACTCTCTCCCCCATGTCTTCTCCTGTGTCTGCCCATTATCCATCCTCTGAGTGGACCCTGTCCCGGTGTCTCTTTCTCTTAGGAAGTCATCAGTCTTATTGGATTAGGGCTCTACCCTTATGGCTTCATTTAATCATAACCTCTATGAAGATTTGAATAGTGCCCACGGGAAGTGGCACTGTTAGGAGGTGTGGCCTTGTTGGAGTGGGCGTGGTCTCACTGGAGTAGGTGTGGCCTTGCTGGAGAAAGTGCATCACTGTAGATGGCTTTGAGGTCCTATGCTCAAGCTCCACCCAGTGAGGAAGGAGTCTCCTCCTGGCTGCTTTGGGATCAAGATGTAGAACTCTCCCTCTTCCAGTTCTATGTCTGCCTAGACGCTGCCATGCTTCCCACCATGATGATAGTGGACTGAACATCTGAAATTGGAAGCCAGCCCAATGAAATGTTTTCCTTTATAAGAGTTACCTTGGGCATGGTGTCTCTTCACAGCAATAAAACCCTAAGACAACCCTTCTTGTGTTTACTGAAGAAGAGTTTATTGAGTACAGTTAGGACTTCAACATGTCTATTTCATTTGGGAGAAACACATTACTATGACACAGAGGCCAATGTAAAAAGGTTCTTTTAGGCGTCTGAATAAGTAATGAACTTAGCCTGGAGGGATGGCTCCATGGTTAAAAGCACTTGCTGTTCTTGCCGAAGACCTAGGTTCAATTCCCAGAACCCACATGACTCACCACTGGCTGTGTCTCCATTTCCAGGGAATCCAATATCCTCTTCTAGCCTCCTGCGGGCAGCAGGCAGTGCACGTGGTACACAGACCCACACTCAGGCATTCACATGTACACGCAGGTACTGTAAGAGCAGCAAGGGCTCCCAACCACTGAGCTCTGTTGCGTCTTTGAAGAGAAGACGCTCCATCAGTGGTCTTTTCCTGCTTCACCAACTGCTTCCTGGTCTCCATGAAACAAGCAGCTTTACCACACCCTCCTGTCAGGATCCTTCCCTCTAGCTCTCTTCCTACAGAGGACGCAATGAGGAAGTTGGAGCTGGGCAAGAAAGGAAGGCTTTCCTGAGCCTGAGCCTAGACCTGAGCCTGAGCCTGAGCCTGAGCCTGAGCCTGAGCCTGAGCCTGAGCCTGAGCCTGAGCCTGAGCCTGAGCCAGAGCCCAGGCCTGAGCCTGAGCCTGAGCCTGAGCCTGAGCCTGAGCCTGAGCCTGAGCCTGAGCCTGAGCCTGAGCCTAGGCCTGAGCCTGAGCCTGAGCCTGACCTTACTGATTCCATAATGTTGGACTTTTAGTCTCCATATCTGTGAGAAGGAAATTTCTGTTGCTGATAAGCCCTTTCCCAGTCTTTAATGCTTGTTTTTTGTTTGCTTGGTTTTTTTGAGACAGGGTTGCTCTGTGTAGCCTTAGCTGTCCTGGACCTCGCTCTGAAGACCCCAGTCTGGCCTCAAACTCACAGAGATCTGCTGGGATTGGCATATGCCACCGCCGCCACCGCTGCCACCACCACCACCAGGCTTTACAGTGAATTGTTAAGGCAGCCCAACATCCTGATAAAGAGCATTTCAGTCAAAGGAGTCAAAGCTGCTAAGCTAATGGGTGCAGGTAGATAAAGAATGAGATGACAGGACTCAAAGTCCCTGCCCATAAAATGCATTTAATTACAATGGGGAAAAGAGAAACCTAACACATGCCCTCAGTCAAACTCAGTCAATAGTTAACTGTAACAGGTCAGAAGTCAGTGAGAAGAGCACAGTGTCACTGTGTCTGTGACAGTCCTGCCCCACATTCGTAGCTGGAGTCTATTCACGGGACATGTTAGACAAACACCAGTTAAAAGACACTGCAGACTCATGGTCTGACATCTTGCAAACTGACACATCTAGGAAGAAGGAACCTCAAATGGGGAGTTGCCTCCATCACACTGGCCTCTGAGCCAGACTGGTTGATGTGGGTGGGCTTAGGGCACAGTGGGTGGTGCCATTCCTCGGCAGGTGGGCCTAGGCTCCATGAGGGAAGCCTGGAAGCAGCTTTCCTTCATGGGTCCTGACTTGGCTCCTGCTTGAGTTCCTGCCTTGTCACCTTTCAACCATAGACTGTTACCCTGAAGCACAGAATGAAACAAACCCTCTCTGGCCAAAGTTGTTCTGATCATGATGTGTATCACGGCAACACAACCTTAATGAGAACGTTCACGTATGCCAAGGAAAAGCCGAGGAACAAGAGCAAGGCCACCAACTGGGTCTTTCTGCTACAATGGACATTATTACAACAAATGGCAAAATGTATATAAATTATTAACACTGTAGCTAGATTTTTCCCAGCTGCTTCGTGGCGACTTGGGAGAGTGTGGTCTAAACTCTGCATACTAAGGTTATGGGAGGGTACTGAGACATTGTCACAGTAGCCGTTCACTTGCAAGTGATTGCTGCTGAAGAGAAAAGTTTTTGGCCCTATTAGGGGAACTTTTTTTTTTTTTTAAACAAGTGTGAAGGTATTTCCAAATAGAAAGAAAGGTAAGATGATAACAAGAGCTTCTAGTGTTGTGTATGGAGAAAGTCCGTGTGTGTACTCTGGCAGCCAGGGGATGGGGTGGTTTTAGACACCATCCCGTTCATTCTTCTTGATTCCACAAAAGCTATCCAGACTGTATTTGGGGGAACCAGCCCTCCCTCACTCTCTGTCTACATGCTGCTAGCGTGGGCATCTGCCCAAATCAGCCAGCGTTCTTCATCTGCTTTGCTGAGGTCACTGGTCAAGAGAGGGACATATGACTTAAGTCAGCTCAATGTGGGTCAGTCTTTGGGATTTTTTTTTTTTCCTTTCTGAAACGATTGCGAAAGAGTTTTTGTTTTTCTCCTGGGATTGTTAGCCTCTTAGAAAATAGGTTAAGGAGGCTGTCTGAGGACCTCCCTCGTGAAGCCAAACTGGGCGGACAAAAGCCATCGCTGTGGAGAAAGTCAAATCCAACAGCGGGAGAAACCACTTCACGATAACCTCTCAGCCCTCAGAGCCTGGTGCACTGGCCTTTCTGGCAAAATAGGCCAAATATCTTTAATTTTCTGCTTAAGCCACTTTGAGCTGGGCTGTTGGCGCTTGTGGCTGAAGGAATCATGACTAATATTAGGAAATGTCTAATTCCACTGGGCTGGAGTTCAGAGGATGAGAGGGAGGGGAATTATAGCCACAGCCAGACTTGGCAGGGCCTCTGGGCATCAGGAGCCAGTGTGGGTTCCTGCTCCTCCCTCCCTGAGGGGAGGTTTTCAAAGGTGGTGTGGGAGACAGGGAGAGAACAGGTGGCAGATCACAGCAAGCAGAACCCCCGAGTGACTGCTCAAAGTTTAGCTGTAAGATTATACCTAGTCAGTTCTACCTTGGAACAGCTTGTTGTCCGGTCCACAGCCCAACAACTACACCCTTGGCACAGCCTGAGCAAAGACACCTAGGCCTGGTCCACTCTTCCCTTCCATCTCTGTGATGACCAGGCCTTGAATTTCTCCTCCTTGTCTAGGATTACAAAGCATAGGGCCACCAGTCCGTGCAGCTGAATTGAAAGACGACCCCAGGAGGGAGGCTGGACGGGATCATCCCCACTGTACAAAAGTGGGAAGTAAAGCTCTGGGAGGTCTGTGGTCTCAAGGCCATTCGGTGACACTGCCAGGTGACTAGAGAATAGGGTTCCCCCCTGCAAGGAGCTTTTTGATTGGGGTCTTTCTGAGATGGGTTGTAGATAGTGCATCTTGACTAGTGTGGGAGATGTAGTGAAAGACAGAATCCTTCCCTCGGACTGTGTGTTCATGCTTTGTGTGTGTCCACATGTGAGTACAGGTATGTGTGTATATGTGGGAGCAGGGGTGGATGGGTGTGTGTGTCTGTGTGTGCGTACGCACAATTTACATTGGATTTTTGTTTGTTTGCTTGTTTTTGCTTTTGTTTTTTAACTGAAACCGGGTCTCACTAATTGGCCAGGCAGGCTGGCCAGCAACTTTTGGACACTCTACCTTTTTCTACTCTCTTCTCTGCCAAGGCCTTTTATGTTCATGGAAAAGGCACAGAACTATCTCCCGGTCTCCTTATTTGTTTTTGTTTGTTTGTTTTGGGTTGGTTGGTTTTGTTGTTGTTGTTTTGGGTTTTGTTTTTTTGTTTTTTTGAGACAACATTTCATGAGACCAAGCCTGGCCATCAAACTAACCATGTAACCAAAGATGACTTTCAACTCCTGATCCTCCTGCTTTCACCTCCCAAGTCTCCCCTTAGATCTGAGAGCTCCTTTACCGGCATCAGAAGCAGAGGGGCACTTGAGTCCGTGGGAGAGGGGAGAGGGATGAGAGTGGGGTTTGGGCTCAGGATGCTGACTGGGGCCAGGCAGGGGAGAAGGGTCCATTCCCAGAGGAGGACACAGGAAGCCACACGCCTGGCACTGGACTGCATATGAAGGCCCTTACATTTCCATAATACCAAAGGATCATTCTCCTCATTTTAGAGGCAGAACAAATGAGGGTGGTACAGAGAAGGAAAGAAACCTGCCCAAGATCACGTGGCAGAGAAAAGGGAAAGCTGAGATATGAAATGGGGATCTGAGCCCAGATCCTAAGCAGATCGCCAGGATTCTCTGAGCATTCAAAACCCACTAGGCAAGATGCTAAAAGAGACAGGAACGGAATGGAGGAGCCTCTCTCCAGGGCTCCTAGCACCCCGTGGTTATCATTTTCCATTTATTACATATTTATTAGTATGTGTTTTTTATTTAAATTTAATATTTAAGTTTAAAAATATTTAAAAATATTTCATTCTATATTTAATTTAAATGTATTTGCATCATTTCCCCCTTCTCCTCCTTTACTCCTACTAACAAACCCCAACACTCTCCTTCACCCCGTTCCCCAGTAACAGCCAGTCAGCAGCGCAGTGAGACCCGCTTGTGGGAGAACCTGGTGTGAGGTGGGCAGCAGTGGGATCTCAGAAGAGTCTCTGAAACATCCTGAGAGTTGGGGGAGGCAGAGCACTGAGATGTCATTGGAAGCGGCAGGAGGAGACAGGGGAAGGGACTGTCTCTGCAATGCTGCTCTGAAGCAGGGTCCGAGCTGGGCAGGACACACCCAGGCCTTGCGCCACCAGGGAAGGAGGGCCAGCTGCATTGGCAGGCCACCAGTGTTCTGCAGGACGTGGCACCCGCGCTGCCTCCAGCAGCAGGACCTGAGGGACAGCTGGGGGTTGGGTCCCTTTAGGGAACCGGACCACTACGCAAGAGGCCAAAAGCTCAAAGAGTAGAGACCAGGCACCTCAGCACCTCAGGAAGACCACAAGACTGGGGGGTGGGGGCCGAGGGAGGGGCGAGGGAAAGGGGATACGGGGAGAGGAGTGAAGAGGGAGATAATAAAGTCTGGCATTCGCAGAGACTGAAAAGCAGAATGGGAGGCCACAGCTTGGATGAGTGCCCGTGATGGTGATGAAGTTTTTTCGATCGTAGAGCTAGAAAGCCCCTTTCATGACTAGTTGTGGTGGGAGTCAAAGCCTTCAGGATGGAGCCTGTGTTGCCCCTTCACAGCAGCTGGGCAAAGGGCAGATTGCTTAACCTCTCTGGACCTCAGGTGTCCTCACCTCTAGTGTGGCGCTAAGAACTCCAGTAGCCAGAAGGGTTTGGCTGTGAAGATTGTGAGGATGCTTCCACGGAGCAACTGTTAACCTGTGGAGACGGTTATGTGAAGGACAGAGCCTGGAGGCGAGGACCCTGAAACACCTTAGACATAAGGTGGACCAATGGCTTTAGGGGCCCTAGACTGGGGTCCACAAGTCAAACAGGCGTGCCTTGTACCTCCTCTGCATCTTGAGTAAGCCCCTCCCACTAGCTGCTAGAGATTAGCAGAAACCAGCGGGAGTGTGGGCCCAGCTGCCACAGTGGCTGTGTACAGTGAGCCAGGCAGGCGGGGAGAGCTTAAAGGACACTAGGATTCCTTGGGATTTCCTTATCGCTGTGGAATGCAGCCCAGGAAGTTAGCTGGAAGCTTTTTCTCACACCTTCTTTTAGAGCTTTCTTGTAGCCAGGGACAGCCATGAACTCCTGAGGTGGCTGAGGCTGGCCTTGATCTCCTGATCCTTCCACCTCCCCCTTCCCAATCGAGGGTTACAAGTGTACACTGCCACGTCCAGCTTGCTTTGAAAAGCAAGCTTTTCCTTCTCTTTTTGCTTCCTCCCCACCCCAACCCCATCCCCATTCTCCTCTTTAGCTCCGACTGACCTGGAACTCTCTATGAAGACCCAGATGGCCTGAAACTCAAAAGAGATCTGCCTGTCTCTACTTCCTGACTGCTTGGGTTTAAAGGGGTAGGCTACAACTCCGTTTTTTCACATTCCCTAGACAGCATTAAATTCACACATCAACTACCAAGTTTTAGGCAACTTTAGAAGCATTTATTTCCAAAATAATAATAATAATAATTTTAAAATGCAACGTTGTAAAAGCAGTACGAGGGATAATTACCCCCAAATTAACGAGAGGACATAGCAGTTACAAGGAGGCAGAAGGGTTTTTCAAATCCTGTCTGTCGCTTTCTTTCTTTACTCTTCTTTGTACTGAATTAGAAAACCCCAAACCACAATTATAGGTCATTAGAAATGGCAGCAAATATTAGTGGCTCTGTCAGATGGCTTTGGATTTGGACCACATCCATCTCTGAGAACCATCCACCTTCACCTCTTAAGCATCCGAGGTCAGTAGATGCCAGGTTTTCTGAAGACCTAAGGCCTAAGCTGCCTACTGTAGCTTAGAGAGAGTGGCATGCACTGCAGCAATCTGTTCTTTGCTTGAATCTGACTCTGGAAAGAATTCTTTAAGTTCTGATGTAATGTTTGGATGTGGTTTTTAAAATAGTCTTAATAATAAGTCATTGATTCCAGTCTCCTGGTCTGAAACAGAACTCTGCAAATTGTGAGGGAGATTTGAGCCCCCATAATGGAACAGTCACGTTACAGTTTAGGTCTAGTACATTCTGCAGTGCTTTGGGGTGTAGCTCAATTAGAGCTATGCTTAGCAGAGCATTTGTGAGGCCCTGGGTTCAACACCCACCCCACCCCACCCTACCCCACCCCACCCCGCAACCATGCAAACCATAAAGAAAATCGGTCTGCTAACGTAAACTCAACAGTAAATCTGTAGTAGATTGGTGATGTCTGGGCAGTTCAGCTGGTGACTATGCTGCTGCTATCTGCTTAGGCCACTCGGGACTGTGGACGTGGTGATCTTGAGCAGCCAAATGAAAATATGAAGTCATGGGTTTATTTCCTCGTTCTTTTTTCATGGGACTGGCTCACGGCTACAACTTCTACTACTTTCCTTAACTCCTATTGGGGAGGGTTTAGATTGCATTCTTCATTACTGAGGTCAAAACATAATAGTGTCAAGCCATCAAGATGGCTCAGGTACATGCTGCCAACCCAGACCACCCAAGTTCACTAACAGGAACCCATAGGGTTATTGTATGACCTCCACACTCATGCCCCCCGTGGATAGACACACACACAGTCACACACACAAAATATAAATGTAAAAACAGTTAAAACAAAGAAAAAAAATAAAAACAGCAAAAGTAAAGGTTAAGTATGGTGACACATGCGTATAAGCCTAGCGCTTGGAAGGCTAATGCAGGAGGATCACAGATTCCAGGCTAGCCTGAGCTACACATTGAGTTTCAAGGTGCATTTCAAGACTACATTTCAACAAACAATAAAAAGATAACAATAAAAAAAAGACAAGCAGTTTCTCTCTTATCTGATAATCTGGAAGACGGTAACCCAGGATTGGGGAAATACTCTTTTTCCTTGACTGACTTGCTCAGAGACCCAGACTCCTTTCATCTTGTGTTTTGGCTACCCGCCGCTTCTGTTCTCATCTGCAGGCTCCACGCTGGCTGACCACTAAACGGTGCTCAGCCATAGTGGGAGGGAGCTGGAGAGGAATGCCAGGCCTCCTTCCTATAAGACCCTGCAAGCCACACTTTATAGATGACATCCCATTGGCCACCTAGTCACAGTGACCACATATGGCTGATAGTGCGGAAGGGAAACGTAGTTTTTATAATTCTAGGTTGTCATCTGTCCTGCTAAAATGGAGGATACTAATTTTATAAAGAGAAGAAGTGAAGAGGACAGGGGGTCTTGGGAGACCCTAGCCACTAGCCTACACTAACAGACACTGAAGAGCAATCGGGGAAAGAGCACTGGCTTTTATGCATGGTCTCTTTCATCCCTGGAGGAGTGACCTGATGGTAAATGTCACTGGTCCTCCCTAGGCTGTGACATCCAAAGCGGCTTATCAACTCATATCATGATTCAAAAATAATCACCTAACAAAGAGTGCTTTTTGTTCCCGAAGCAGGGGGTGAACCAAGCGTTTTGAAACTCTGTCCTCTCATTTGAACTACACATATGCTAGTGTGTCTGCACTCTGCCCACCACGGACGTCTAACCAACTTTAAGAGTGAGCCCACAGGAGATGTTTAAAAGAAAGATGAGATGCAGCTACTTGTTCATTCAGGCATGATGACATATGCCTGTCATCCCAGTATTTAGGCAAAGGAAGGATTGTGAGTGACAAGCCAACCTGGGCTACATAATGAGATCTGTCTTTGTGTGTGTGTGTGTGTGTGTGTGTGTGTGTGTGTGTGTGTGTGTGTATGGGGTGAGTAGTGTGTGTTTTGCTTTGTTTTTGTTTGGTTAGTTGATTGTTTTTTATTTGAGATAGGCTCCTTTTTGTAGCCCTGGAAGGCTTTGGGCTCACTATGTAGACCAGGCTAGACATCTGTCTCCCAAGTGCTGAGTTTGTTAGAAATAAGTTCAGGGTCACAGAGAAAGAAACCACCATTCCAACTGAAGTGTCTGGATGAGGCACACTTTACTTTTGATCAAGAGGGCATGCTGGGAAATAGAAAGTGCATTTAACTTTTAGGCTAACTCAGGAGGTGGCTGTATCTTTTCCCCCATTCTGGGATCCAACCTCATTGTCTTATTTCAATTGATTAGTCTGAAAAGAACTGAAGGGCAGGTCACTGTTCCAGGCTATCACATTCCTAGATTAGAGCAGTGAGCACTTGTCAAAGGTTTTACTGAGTGGAGAGAATTAAAACGTTTGCATAAAAGTCCTACAAGGTGGTAGAGATAAAATTTTCCTAAACACAAGTTTGATAGTATTTGATAACAAAAAAGACTCATATTTGATATTTTTCACAAATTTAAAGACATTGCAGAATTCAAGAATCAGAGGCAGGAGGATCTCTGTAAGTTCCAGGCCAGCCTGGTCTACAAAGTGAGTTCCAGGACAGCCAGGGCTCCACAGAGAAGTGTTGTCTCGAACCTTTTCCCCCACAAAAAAAGTCATTCCCACCACACATAGCAAGGAATTTTGCCTCAACTACAATAAAAGCTTCAAGTCCTAAGGAGGTTGCTAGAGACCAGCTCTAAGACCTTAAACAGCATCTTGGGCAGAGGACAATTCATATCTGTCACAGTCCAAACTTAACTTGATAGGAGCAAAGCTTTACAGGTTTGTGTCTGTGTAAGGGCCTGTCACGAGGTGGCCCACCTTTATTTTGTTTTTTTAAAAACATTTATAATATTCATTTTGTAGGTGTGTGTGTGCATGCGTGTGCACGCCCACACACACGTCCATTCGTGTTGAGATAAAAAGACAAATTATGGGAGTTGGTTGTCTCCTTCTACTGTAGGTACTGGGGATTGAACTTTAGCTACAATGAACTTTAGTTGCAAACACCCTTACCCACTGAGCAATGTCACTGTTGCACCCTGATTATGTTATGTTTTGTTTTGTTTGTTTTGTTTTGTTTTGTTTTTGAGATAAGATCTTACTATATAGTCCTATCTAGCCTGGAACTCTCAGCCTTAAAGTTATAGAGATCTGCCTGCCTCTGTCTCCCAGTGCTCGGATTAATGGGGTGTGATACCACGCTTGTCTCCTATTTCTGTTTTTGGTTTTTTTTTTGTTTTTTTTTTTTTTTGGAGACAAGGTCTCTCATTATTTAGCCTAGGCTGACTGGCCAATGAGCTTCAGAGATTCACTTGTCTACGCCCTTTCCCTCCTCTCCTCCCCACAAAGCTGGGTTTACAGGCACTTGCAGCTCGGCTCAGCTTCTACTTGCGGTTCTGGGGATGTGAACTCATCCTGTTAGCACTTTACTGACTGAAACATCTCCTTTGCCCAAATTTACAAGTTTTAATAAGTATATTAGACAGCCAGAGTTACCGAGTGGTGGTGGCGCATGCCTTTAGCCTCAGTACTGGGAGGCAAAGGCAGGTATATCTCTGAGTTCTAAAGGCAAGCCTGGTCTACACAGGGAGTTCCAAGACAGCCAGGGCTACACAGAGAAACCTTGTCTTGGACAGAAAATAAAATAAAATAAACAATAACAAGAACTCATTAAGTTATTCAAATTAATTTATTCCATTTACATCCAGTGCTGACACCTGATAAAGGACTGCCAAAAGTTGACTTCCGGCTCTCTCATGTGTGTGATAATGAACACAGATGCTCTCTAGTTTTGTGGAGCAAGTTACTTAGTATCCATTTGACTTAAAAGATGTGATTTTTCAGTCCAGTCTCTGGGATTTGTTTTTCTTCTTGCCTCTGGGGGCAGGAGTGGTGAAAAAAATCCATTAATTTTGTCCTGGAAAGTTTATTTTGCTTTTGTTCTGAGACAAACAGAGAGAGAGAGAGAGAGAGAGAGAGAGAGAGAGAGAGAGAGAGAGAGAGAGAGAGAGAGAAAACATTCCAATGACTCACCAAGATCATTATGTTGTGTTTGAAAACCATGTGAGAATCTGAGAAACTCAGGGGCTCTTTGCCGCTACTTGACAAAGTTTCATAACATACAGCACCCTGGGGACTCAGATGGCATGGCTCACCCTTCCAGTGAGCCCTGCTCTCAGCTGTTGGCATCCCAGTCACCCCTTCTCTGCCACTACTGCTTGTGTGAAACCATCTAACGGGTCCTAATTCTTAGCAATTGACTTTGTGGGGAACAGGTTTTTTTGTTTTGCTTTGTTTTTGTTTATTTGTTTTTTGAGATAGGGTTTCTCTGTGTAGCCTGGCTGTCCTAGAACTCACAGAGATCCTCCTGCCTCTGCTTGTGAGTGCTAGGAACAAAGGCACATGCCACCACCTCCTGCCTGGAAGCTGGATCCTTGATCAGGGTTTACAAGTACTCTTTCAGTCCCAGATCTTGAATGTCCCCTGTCCCAAGCCTTCATAAACCACTTCTGAGTCACTGGTTCATTATTTAGATAGAAGATATTCCGCTGCACAAAAGGCATCACTCGAACCCCGTAAGTTACGTGAGAATAGATTACCTGAGACAAACCGCCGAGATAGAGCAATTGAATTCATATTACTGCCTGTGCACAGCCAAAAGATATGACAGTTATTTAAAACATAATGAGATTGCTGTAAACATCTTCATGAATATTGCCTTTCAGGTTTATGAGTGGTTATGTTAGTTATTCATTTCTTCCTTGGAGATATCCAATACCTGAGGGCCACTTGTAGACTTTGAAAATACCCTCCACCCTGTGCCTCCATATTAAAAAAAAGTCTATATGCATTAAGTTTGCTGTTTACATCATGAAGTGGGGCCGTCAATGGAGGAGTTTTCCTGTTACACTGGTTTCTGGCCACATACAGCTAGAAGCTTGTATTGGCTGAGTGACATGCTAACTGGAAGGAACATTAACAGACATGTATCAGGGTATCCAAGAGAGATTTAGGATAGTAACAGTGATAAGCTGTGCAGGGTCTGTCAGAACCCAGTTCATGGTAGCCAGCTCTGATAACATGGCCACCACCTGATGTCCCAAGCTGTTTTGTATAATCTCCTAAAGGAAATGACCGTCCTCCAAAGCATTTGAGGACTACGCCGAAACTCTCCCATTGATGGATGTATTTATTTTTTCCTTACTATGTAGCCCAATGTAACCTTGAACAAGATCCTCTTGCATCTATCATTTGAGTCCTGGGATTACAGGTCTATTTAACCATGTGGGCTTCAAATGGTTTTTTAAATTAATTAATTAATTGTGATGGTTTGTCTATGCTCAGCCCAGGGAGTGGCACTATTAGAAGGTGTAGCCCTGTTGGAATAGGTGTGTCACTGTAGGTATGGGCTTTTAAGACCCTCATCCTAGTTCCCTTGAAGCCAGTATTCTGCTAGCAGCCTTCAGATGAAGATGTAGAATTCTCAGCTCCTCTTGCACCATGCCTGCCTGGATGCTGTCATGTTCCTGACTTGATGATAATGGACTGAACCTCTCTGAACCTGTAAGGCACCCCCAATTAAATGTTGTCCCCAGTTAAGAGCTTCCTTGGTCATGGCAGCTGTTCACAGTAGTAAAACCCTAACTAAGATATTAATTAATTCATTTTGATGACACAAATATCACTGCAAGGTCTGCAGTATACAACTCAAGTGGCAGGACCATTCTTACCATGCCTGAATGTCCGGCAGAGCACCTCCCTGCTCTGGCTACCACTCAGGTAGGTGGTGGCACACTTGTGTCACCTATAAATAGATTTTCCAGTGTAAAACACACTTGCCCCAGAGCTAGAGATAGCTAGTCAGATCCACTTTCTGGTGTGCAGAGGGAAGCACAGTGAGATAATTTCTCCTTTTTTTTTTAAAAAAAAGGGAAATGCCTGGGCTTGCCTCAGACTACTAAAGATTTCACAAACCTTATGAGCTTCTAAACATTTGTAGTGTTGTCCCCATACCTTCTGGGCTGCACATGTCAAGGCTCCTGGCATCTCCTGCTCTAGTATCAACTGATATACAGACTGATCCAGGGATGGTGGTAGGTACACTCGAGGTAGAGGCAGGAGGATTCTCGAGTTTGAACCCAGCCTGGTCTACGTAGTGAGTTTCAGTCCAGCAAGAAAGAGAGAGAGAGAGAGAGAGAGAGAGAGAGAGAGAGAGAGAGAACCTCAAAAAAGCAAAGAACAGATGACTGGGGTTGGGGTGGCTCAGTAGGTAGAGCGAAGCACAAGGAACTGAGCTTGGATTCCCAGCATCCATGGCAAAAGCTGAGCATGGTGGCTATGTCTCAGTGCTGGGAGACAGAGACAAGAAGATTCTGGGTGCTTGTTATTAGACAGCCAATCTCCCCAGAGAGTGAGTTCCACATTCAGTGAGAGACCCTGACCCCAAAGAAGCAATTTCGAAAGACACCCAACATTGCCCCCAGGTCTTCACATACACATATATGGGCAAATGATACCCCCCACTCCCCTATACACCTGTATAATTTGTATATACACTATAGTACATTGTACACACACACACACACACACACACACACACAGAGAGAGAGAGAGAGAGAGAGAGAGAGAGAGAGAGAGAGAGAGAGAGAAACATGAGGTCTATTGTACCTTCACAACTGTCAATCTAGAGATATGCTTCTGAGGACGGAGTATGACCTTCCAGGTAACATGACCTCTTGTGGCTGAGAGTGATGCTCTGGAGGGATACAGACCTAGCCGACTTGAGTGTCTTAGCCCTAAAGGGAGACCTGGCTAGCACACAATATGGAGTGCCTGCAGCAGAGCCTGAAGGGATTCCACAGTTCTTTCCAGCACCTGGGTTTCCATCCTCTAAAGGCCCTGCCATGGAACGTGTCTGAGCCTTTGTCCCGATGACCTTTCATGCTACAAAGTCAGCCTCTGAGAAGAGTTTTCCCAAATTGATGATTTTCAAACTGGGTTCTGTGATCCCCTAGGGGTTTCTAGTGTTCTAGGGATTCCATGGGGGATCGTATTCAGAGAACCTGATGGCTTCATACTCTCTCCCATCGTGTCTACCTCCACAGCAATCCTGGTTTTCTCTATTTCTCCGGAAGGTCTTGATTGAGGAAAGGTTGGCTGTGGTAAAGTTACCGTGGGACATTCTAAAGAATGTGTAACCTATTCACCTCAAAACTGTCAAAGTCACAAAGAAAACTCCAAGACTAAAACACAGTTGGGAGCTAGAGGAGACCATGGAGACAAAGAGTCCGAGTCAGACAGAAGATCCTGGGTGAATCTGGGACCATCAAAATGAGTGCAATTGGAACAAGGCCAGTGCTGGCTCCTGTTTGTACAAATCCCCACATTGAAGGAACACGCTAACCTCAACTGTAAGGGATATATAAGAATATTCTGTCCTCTCCTTACAACTTATCTGTAAATCTAAAATATTCCCCCCAAAAAAGGTTATTTTGAAAATTAATGTTAGGAAAGTATCAGATAGGTCAGCTCTAAGTATCCAGAGCCAAGGAGACAGGTGGGCTGCAAGCATCCTGGGAAGCTTCCAGGAGACAAAGCTTGATCTCTAGTTGGACCAGGATGTTGGGACACTGTGTTGGGCTTTCAGAACCCTGTGCTAACTGTCTGCATCCCCTTCTGTCCCAGGGGAGAAGGACCCTATCTGGAAATTTGGGGGAGGGCATGACTGAAGAGGGTCTGTGGGAAGGTGGTTATTGGGAGTGAGGAGAGAGCTTGCCCCGGAGAAGGAAAGGGGATCAGTCAGAGGAGGGAGGCACCATGGGGGAGGGGAACAAATAAGAACAAAGTATGACATATATGTATTAACCATCAGACAATAGGGCTCACAGGCAGGGGCCCTGGTCTTTCATGGGGCTGACCTACACCCTCTGCCCCACCCCACAAGGAATGGGTCCCACTCAGGCATGGATGTCCGTTCTGATTGTGAGTGGCTGAACTTCCACCTTCTGCTATTCTCACTGGGCACAGAGAAGCTGGTAAGTGATGAGGGTACCTGGGAAGGCCAGAGGGAGACAAGACAGATGGACATAAACAGAACAACAAAGATGAAGAGACCATATAAGATGGAAACATTAGGTTGCAAATACCTGAAAAGCTTTGAAGGAGGAAAGATTTGTTTGGGATCATGGTGTCCTTCCAAGACCAACTGACCCCATCACTGCAAGTCTGGGGTGACAGGAAGCACTGTGAGGGTAGAAGGTGGGTGTAAGGGGACAGAGCAGCCAGGCAGCAGAGAGGGAATGCCTGCCATACTGGGATACCTCCTAACCAGCTCTTTTTCATTCATCCATGTTCCCAGCCTATGAGATGGTGGTATCTACTTTCAGAAGTCTCCCCATCTCCCAGTTAATTCTGGAAATACCCTTACAGACATGCCCAGAAATAAGCTTTACTACTAACCTCCAGGGAATCTCCAGATCCATCAAATGGACAATCAAGATGAACTGCACAGAAGCTGGAGAGATGGGCTCAGCAGCAGTTAGGAAGAGTTGCTGTTCTTACAGAAAACATGAGCTTTGTTGCCAGACCCCCACATCAGGCAGCTCACAACTGCCTGCACTTCCAGGCTCTGGAGAATCAGATACCCATCTTGGACTTCCACAGACACCATCCCAGGAGGATACAGAATAGACGGCAGCATAAGATCAGAACGGAGCCAGAAGCAGAGAGACGTTCCCCTGCTCCTCCACCCCACCCCTCATCTCTAGAAACTCACCATGTTACATTTCCTGGTCTCTGTGTTTCACACCCAGGTACCACTTCAGCGTGTTCCCTCACTAGGCGTCAAATGTTTGGGAGCCAGAGACCCATGTGTCCTAGAGCTCTTACTCATGAGGGAGACTTGCTAGTCGAGGAGGGTAAGAGCAAGCCCAGCCCATCCACTGTGAAGCCTGCTAGGCAGGAGAAGACAAAGAAAGAGAGGAGTACCCTTTGTCTCCCTCACCTATGTGTGCCTAACACAGGACACAAAAAAGCAGTCAGCAATTGCAGACTCTGTAACATAAATACCCCATCAGCATCAGAGAATGAGATATAATAGCACACTATTATATATTATAGGTTATATTTATATTATTTAATTATAATGCATATTTATATTTTATATTTATTATATTATCACTATGTGTGACCTTGAACACATTATTCCTGAGACTGTCTCTTCTATAAAAATACAAATAGAACCCACATCATAGGATTGCTATGACCCTTCATTGACCTAACAATGATGCCTGGCACACAGAAAACACTCAAGCACCCTTAGCTTAGGTGCCCGTGTGGGGTAGGCAGCCAGAGTATCTAGGCTGATAGCAAAGAGGGAAGAGCGGCTATCACTACCTGGCTAGGTTGACTCCAGCAGGGGCTTCCTGTCATGAATCAAGCAGGCCTAAGACCTTCCTGGGGAGTCTTCAATGAGAAAGAAGAAAAGGTTGCTTGCACCCTAGCTGCAAGCTGGCAGTCTCCTCAGATGCACACGATCTGATGCAGGAACTGTGTGGATGTGCAAGCAAGGAACACATGAGGCCATGGCCATAATGACCATGACCGTCTCCCTCTTCAGTCAACCCTCGGCTCTAGAAAAGGGGCCGTGGGTAAAGGTTCCGCTAGTCTCTCTGTGTCAGACAGCAGTATTAAGGCTACATTAAGGTATATCAGGGCTGCAAGGATTCGCCGAGATGCCATTAGGATGTGCCGTTTTTTACAACCATCCTCCATGATGAGAGGGAGGCAGACTGGTGACTCTTCTAGACACTGCAGTCTGTCCATTGCTAACGGTTCTATGCTGCAATCTCCCTGGGTGAGCACACACATAGCAGCCTCTTCCAACTAGGCACAATGGTGTCCTTCTCTGTCTATCCAGTGTCTGTGGGACCTGACAAGGGTAGCAGTTAAGCGTGAGGATTCTGGAACCGCTCTGTTTGAATTCTGACTCTTAGCTTTGTGACATGGGGCAGCTGGCTTAGCCTCTCTGTGCCTTTCTTTTCTCTGAAATGGCAGACAGTAAGCACACCCTCCCTCGGGACTTGGTGTGAGTACAAACGGGAATACAACTGTGTGAAGTGCTTGCAGCGTAGCCTGGTACAGATGTTTGTTTTTAGTTGTGCTGGCCGCCCAATTCCCACGCCTTTCTGAGCCAGCAGATAGCTCATCCCCTGGAACATCCCTTCTGAGAACTGACTGGCTCCCTGAGGCAGAAGTTCCTAGAAGGGTGCAGCTTCAGGCAGTAGCCAAGGCAAGCTGCTCCAATGGTCGCACTTAAGATGAAGCCCCGATGCAAAGGGGACAGGTTTTGTTGCTAATGCAGGGAAGAAAAGTAAGGGGTGATGCTTTGAAAGTCCCCAGTGCGGTGCGTAGGAAAAAGCACTTCATCTCTCTGTGTTGTCCTCACAAACCTCAGAGAAGCCCGAAGGCTCTTGAAGTTGGGAAGTGGTCCTGGCCAGAGCTGACACTGGAGTTCAAACTTGAAAATCCCTGTCTTTCCTTGTCCTTGTCAATGCTCTGTTAGTAACCCAGGAGGAGGTGGATGATAAGGGGAGAAGGTGAGAAGGGGAGAGAGAGAAAGAGAGAGAGAGAGAGAGAGAGAGAGAGAGAGAGAGAGAGAGAGAGTCTCAGTGTATGTCTGATTCTCTTTTGTTTTTTGACTGTCTGTTTGCTTATTTTGTTTGTTTGAAATGGGGCCTCACCATGGAGCCGGCTGTCTTGAAACTCACTATGTACCCCAGGCTGGTCTCAAACTCACAGAGGTCCATCTGCCTCTGCTTCTCAAGTGCTTGGATTAAAGGCGTGCGCCACTGTGCCTGCCTGCTATCTGATCCTCTAATTACAGTCCGACTAGAGGGGAGGAACTTTTCTGTTCAGCCTCCGTATTCATATTTCTCGGATGAGGAAACTGAGGCACAGAGCAATGAACCCCTCTAGAGTTATCAGGTCAGCGTAGCACTAGGCTGACAGCTAGAGACTCATCTCATCCTGGGCTGTGATTGGGAAGGAGAGGGGAGTAAAGGGGTGAAGATCCTGAGTCCCTTGAAGTTTCTAGGATCAGGACCTCCCCTAAAGCCAACCCCCTTTGCCGCTGAACCGCACCAACTAGATGTCTTCCAGTCTGCAGGAAGAGGGCAGGACTCACTGCTGGGGAGACCGGGCAGGAGGGCTGGGAGGTGACCTCACAGGACTCAAGGATTCTGTTAGAAGGCTCCAGGCTCATGGCTTCCCCACCCCAGCCAGGACAGACATTGTCAGCCTCAGCAGGCTTCCTGCCAGTCTCAGCCTCCATACCTGGTCCTCTTCGGTTCCCCCATCTGGGATGCAGGAGTCCTGAAGCCCACCACTAGGCAGGGACTGTCTCTGGGAGAGGTCAATCCTTCTAGGTCACTTGTGATTAGCTTTAAGCAAGATTTCCCCCTCTGCTTCCAGGACTCCTGTCAAACAAAGGGGAAAATAGGGTCCCTGGCTTAGGGATTGGGAGCTGCAGGCAGAACCGACATTCCCAGATGACTCACAAGCCTGGAACTCTGTGGGCCAGTGGGGATGGGGATGGTTTCCTGGTCAGTCAGGGTCAACTGGACACTCACTCTGAGACAGGGAGGCAAGGGAGAAACAGAGGTCAGAGGTAGAGAGCTCTGTCCAGGGACTCAGGGTGAAGTCTCTAAGGTGCCTAGGGAAAGGACACGACATGCATCTCAGTAATCTCTGCTGCAAATTGGCAAACTGTGACCTAAAGCAACAGGAGGGGGGCTAGACTTCACAAAGGGCTTCAAACCTTCTGGGAACTTCCTTTTATTTGAATAGTTTGACAATGAAGGGAACCCCCATTCCCCCTCGGCCTCTTCTTGAGAGCAATATTCTCCAGTCCTAAGAGACTGAGGAAGGCTGGGATGACCTCTAGGGACCCCACACCTTGACTCTTGTTTGGCAGCTCTAACCTGCTTCACACCTCACTCCTCCTGTAACCCCAGTCCTCTCCATTCACTGGGACACATGTTTGGGGGAGGGAAACTGAGGCACAGGGTGGTCACAACTACCTTCCCCAGCTCTGGCTGGCTGAGCAGGTCTCTGGGCACCTGGGTGCCTGGGTTCTCTCCCAGCCATCCCTAGGGGGAGAATGCTGCCGAGGCTCTAGTCTACGTGGCAGGCAATTGAGGGGGGCTGCATGGGAGGGAGCTGGGAATGAGGTCAGAGGGTTGGAAGAGTCTGGACGGCTGTGGAGGCATCTGGACTCCAGCCTTCGGAAGGTGGGGGCCTCCAGCAGCCACTCCCAGCCCAGCGCTGTCAGTTGCCCGCCCACTGTGGCCTCCTGCCCAGCTCCGACCTCCCTGCAACCCACGCTCCTAAGGCCCCGCCCCAGCCAGCTGGTTGCCATCAAGCCCTTCCAGGTGGCAGTTCCTCCCTGCCCACCACACTCCCTTCCCCCTCCGGCCACAGGGTCCAGCTGAGAGCCTGGAGCTGTTATCTGGGACTCTCTGGGGGGCGGATCCCAGATTCGGGCTGGAATAATATGGTGGTCTTGTCTCTCATGCGCGCCTCTCCCATTTCTGCTGCTTCTGTAGATGGACAGGGTGAACCTCTCGAAGGTCTGAAGAAGATGACAAAGACTGTATCTCACACAGACAGCCCTGGGTCCCAGCTATGTGGCTACAAAGAGTCACTTGCCTACTCTGGACCTCAGAGGTCTCCTCTGTGCCACTAAGGGTTGGGGGTGGGGGCGTGAACACATAATTTTCTTCCAACAGCGTGTCTTTCTTATTTGGATACTTCAACCTCCAGACCCTGGAGCTCAACAAAGGCAGGACAGTAACTTTGCAGGGGAGGGATAGGGGAGTGTCAGCTCCTTCACTCCAGTCTACTCTCCTGCCGCTGAGTCTTTCTGTTGATCCCAGACTCACATTCCCACTCACTTCTCTCAGAACTCCCCTCCCCGGCTCAAGGGCGCCAGCTTTATATTTGAGTCTTTTTAATGTCACGAAGGTCAAAGTGCTTTGGACAAGTCCCTGTCAAAAGTCACAGCCAGGCCCTGCTCAGAAGTGGTTGCCAACTCTCTGAGATGCTAGGACGAAGAATCCAGAGTTCCAGGTCTCTAGACATCGGCTCCAGCTGACTCGTCTAGCCTTGTCTTGTATGGTTCCTCAGTCCAACCCCTCATCGGCTTGTCATCATTCATACCCCATCCCCTCCCTTTCTGACTTGGCTGTACCTCCCTCTCCAAACTGAGCTCTGTACTCAGCACCATTGCCTGCACTCGCAGGGTGGTTCTAAAGCCCCTCCTCCAGGAAGCCTGCCTCCCCCACCCCCACCCAAAGGGTATTGTCCTTAATCCCTGAGTCTCTCTGGAGGCTTACCTTTACTATTCATGACCAGTCAGTACGGTGGCATTATTGTTATCCCATTTTACAGATCAGGGAGATAAAGTTCCGAGCATGAAGCAATTGATAATCCACAGCCAGTCGGCCTTGGCCAGATTCACTTTTGTTTACATTTCCCAGACTTCCCTGCTTCCCTTTCCCCGGAGGGTACAAGCTGATCCCAAAACTCTCCCAGTGCAGGACTGATCCCGAGAGAGGCCTGCAGAATTTTGCATTGAATCAACTAGAGTGTCTACCATCAACACCCAACTCAAGATCGTCTTGCCCAGCTGTTGTCTCCCAGACAGACCCAGGAGTCAATCATTCCCACCCTTCATCGCTCAACCCCACATCTGCTCGATTTCTCAGAACCTAACACCTGTCTGCTCTCCTCCCCGAGGCTCTTGAAGCCATCTGCCTCTGGTTTGTTCCTGCTCTCACCAACCTGGTTCATGCCCTCTCACTTGGGCCATGCTAGCACCTCTCAGCCAATCCTCTACTGTGCCTACTTGGAACCCACTTCATCCAGGGACCATGGTGACCTTTCCCAGATACAGACTTAACTGTGATCCCTCCAGCTTCAAACCCTCTATAGGGGACTTAATGCACTTACCTGCCTGATCTACTTGCCATGTTCAGCACTAGCCTACCAGCCTAGCTTTCCCTGCCCCAAAGACAGGCTTTCGGTGTATACCCCTGGCTGTCCTGGAACTCACTCTGTAGAGCAAGCAGGCTGGTCTCTGCTTCTGCTTCCCGAGTGCTGGAATCAAAGGCAGTCAACACCACAGCACCAGCCTTCTTGAGACTCCCTGAGTAGCTGGAACCTGCCTGCACCAGAACCTTTGCATCAACTCAACTCCCCACTTGAATCTGCTCCTTACCTAAGCCATCTCCACTCAGCAGTCTACCTACCCAGAGTCTCAAGATTAGGGCAGACCCTCATTCACAAGGGTCTGTGGCAAGTCTTTAGTTATGAGATTTATGTATGTCTCATTACCAGATGAGGGGCAGTCACAGGGTCTCTGCAGCTCACTGAATTCCAAGATGATAAACTCGATGTTTAAGCATGTGGGGTGACTAAATCAGAAAGTGAACCCTAAGTCCTCAACAGAGGAAGTGGGGGGGCATGGGGAAGATGGGACCATCACGTCCTCCTTTACACTGGATTCTTTCTGCTGAAAGCCAGGTTCTGACACAAAGGAATAGATTGAGTTCTTCTCTTACCCCCTAAGATGGTCCCTCACTTGAAAAACTCTGGACTCCTAAGGAGCATTCATTGGAGGCTGTTGCGGGAGTGTAAGATCAAAGGCATCTGTGGCTAGGCTTACCTGGAGAATGGGGACAATATCTGGATAGGAGCCTCTGATTCACACATTATTTCCTTACCCAGTTCTACATACAGACACTCTAAAACTTGAAAATCAAGCTTCACTGGATTCTCTGCACTTATATCCTTGTAGTTTGAACTGGAATCTGGTGGTGATACAAGACCCTTAGACGTCTTCCCCTCCGGAAGGCAACTGGACAAGAAAGGATGCGGATACTGAAGAACTAGAGCAGAGATGCCAGGGAGGGATGTTAGAAGAGAAGACAAAGGAGAAAAAAACTGCATGGGTGGAGGGGTGGGGCAACAGGCAGAGGGAAAGAGAGGACACCGAGAAAAATGCATGAAAGGACTGTTTGAGGGAGAGGAGTGGAGGGCAGGGGGAAGAGACATGCAAAAGGGGAGGGGAAGGAAGAAAGATGAAGCTAGGGTGGAATGAGTCCCTTAGGCAGTAAGTGAAGATCCAGGCACTTGATGCCTCCAGGTCTTAAAGAGACCCTCCTCTGCCTGCAGACGCCCCCAGAGACCTCAGAAGTCAGAGGGCAGGAAGGAGGGTTCTGACATCTCCTAAAGAGGAGTAAAGGAGAGTAGGAGTTCTCCTTCGGAACCTCCTCTCCGTTCTTTTGACATACCTGTACCCTCACTTACTTTGTGGCTGAAGGCTTTCTTTGCCCACCATGTTTTACTGGGCTATGCAGTTCTCTTTGGAGCATCCACCTCTTCTATTTCCAATCACTCTCTTCATCCCTCTCTTCCTTCCCTTCTCTCTCATTAAGCCATTCTTGTCCCATCCTGTGTGTGGTCCTCTTCTACCAAATCCTTCACCCTGAGGGTGCTCAAGGCTCCATCTACACATACAACTTCAGTCTCCATGTTCCTGGGGCCCCTCCTATTGTTTCTTCTCTGAAATCTAGAACGTAGAAGCCAAGAATTTCAAATTTTCCTTTTCTCTTCTTTCTTTCTTTCTTTTTCTTTCTTTCTTTCTTTCTTTCTTTCTTTCTTTCTTTCTTTCTTTCTTTCTTTCTTTTCTTCTTTTTCTTTTTCCTGAGACAGGGTTTCCCTGTGTAGCTCTGGCTGTCCTAGAACTCACTCTGTAGACCAGACTAGCCTTGAACTCAGAGATCTGCCTACCTCTGCCTCTTGAATGCTTAGGATTAAAGGCATGAACCACCACTTCCTGGCCAAGGATTTCTTATACACCTCTGACTGGAAAGCTTAGAGGCATCAAACCCAACATAAGCAGACCTGATCTCTGGCTTTCCCCTTAAACTGGCTAGGAAAGGAGGGATGGAGAGAGGAAGGAAATGCTCAGAAGGAAAAGAGTAGGATTGGAGATGAGCTAGGGGAACCCAGACTGGGCCATGCAGAAGAAAAGGAAGAAGAAAGGCACCCACACACCTAGGTTCCACCCACAGGTTTTGCTCTGGGTACCTCTGTCTGAAGACTGTAGGGCTTTGTGATGGAGGGTGGGGTATGCTTCATGCCCATGGCCTTTACTTCAGACCTAAATGCCCACCCCCACATTCAGCTGCTCTCTCTCCCTGCCCTTCTCCCAAGAGACCAGCTCTCCATCACTGGTCTGCAGCCAAGGCTGGGGGCAGAAGAACTTTCTGGAGGATTTGAGTGAGAAAAGCAAGAGAGCCTGGAGTAGGAACTAGAACCACTGGGAAGCAAGTGCCGAGGAGACCTGGGTGTGTGCCCTACCTGGTACATTTATACCTAGGCTGCCTCTGCTCCTGCTCCACACTATAGAGTCCAGACGGGTCCTCTCCCTCCCTCATGGGGGGAAACATTTGGGAAAATTTGGAGAGAGACAGAACTCAGAGCTCAGCACTTTCCTCTTTCTGTTTTTCTTCTTGAGGAATTTTTTTCCCCCAACTGCTGATGACTTTACCATTCTTGGGGGTGGGGGGGGTGGAGATTCTGGCTTTTGCTCCCCCTACACTCCAAGTGCCGGACAAAGCCCTACATTCCGCAAGAAGCCAGAGCTTCAGAGTTTCCTAAAGATGAGGTGGCGTGGCGTCTCCTCCCTTCCCAGCTCCAACTCCCTCCCCCAGTCTCCAGCCCTCAGCCCGGCCAGGGAGGCCCCGCCAGGCTGGGAGGAGACCCCAAGCACATTCTTCCTCTCGCTGTCATGCTGCAGAAATTAAAGACACATCTCTGAGCTGGGCACCCGCCAGTCGTTTCGAGTTGAGAAGTGGCTGAGGAGGTCCTGAGCTTCAGCCCCATGCCACGTGTAAAGGAACCCATTGCCTACAACTCCTGGGGCAAAAGCCTGGAATCAGACATGGGGTGATGACTGTCACATAACACATACACACCAAGCCCCCCCGCCCCCCATTCTAGTGGTCTCCAAGTCTCCGTCAGTACCCCAGGCCCTTGATGCAGTCACCAGTCCACACCTGTTAGGCTCTTCTCTCTTCTTCCAGGTGGGTCTTGGGGATGCAGGAGCAGGGAAAAGGAGCTTTGGATAAGTGTTTTTCTGATACAAAACCCAACAAAGGGTGGGAAGATCACACCATGTGTGTCCATGGGTGTCGTGCTTCGTGGCATCCTACCCCAGACACAACTACCTCAAACATCTGTTCCCTCTGAGGTACACCATCCTTGCCCACTTTTGGGGAGTGGGGCATCCTTTGGAACTGACCACAGTGGAAGGCAGGACTTTGGTGAGTTCCGGAACTACCGGCTCAGCATCTCAGCCCCAGCCTTGCCCTACAGGCACTGGCACTAGGCGGGGGCAGATCCTGGGCCACAAGTTACTGCCACATGGTTGGGATAATTGATGAAGTCCTGTCCTTCCATCGCTGTCTCCAGGTCTGCTTCTCTGGAAACTCTATATTTTCCCTTTAATTACAACCCCTGCAGTCGCCCTCCGCCACCCCACCCGCACCACTCAGCCTAGCTGCCCACGGCCAGCGACGTGGCTCCCTCCCCTTCTGTTCCCTTGGTTTTTTTTTTTTTTTTTTTTTTTTTTTTTCCTTTGCCTTCGTTGCACAAAACTAGCTCAGGGAGGGCGTGGGGGGGTGGAGCAATGGAATCTTGGATGGTTTGGAGGAGGCGGGACTCCCTGCTTCCACGTTTACAGCTCTAAAGAAGCCGGTGGGGGAAGTGATACAGGATGTCTATGGGCCCTTCAAGGAGACCCCCATGCGTTCCCTAGCCACCCACACAGTTTGATGAGGTGAAGTTCCTGAGAAGATTGCGGGTCAGGCAGAGCACCTTTGCAGGGTGGGGGAAGCACAGGGGAAGAAAGGACACTGTCTTTTCGAGACTTCTTTATAAGCTGCTGTTCTTGGGGGACTACGAATGACCCTTTCCTGATTGCAGAGGTGGAGGGTAATGGCCGAGATCCTTAGCAAAGTGAGGACATGGGGAGTAGCCACCAAGTTAAGTCCCTCAGCTACCAAATGCAGGTTTCTGCCACACACTGACTGAGTTCACCTAGGTGTCCCCAGACCACATCCAAGTACAATAAGAAATAAGGCCAAGCGCCTTCTACCTGTTCTTTCTGGATTGATACTGCTACATAAGAGGGCCTCTAACCAATCCCTGGCTGAAGACCTTTTTCTAAGACATCCCTGGTCACAGGCCTCCTGTAACAAACTTACATCCCAGCCCTGGGTTGGAGGAGGTCAGGGTTTATACGACAAGCCCCAGGCCACAGCTTTAAGGACCCAGAAAGCCCCCTGCCCATACTGCTGCCCATCACTTAATGCATAAGCTTTCTTCTGGAAAGACGAGGATGTCAAACTTCTCCCCAAGCCTCAGCCCCAGAGCTGTCACACCTGTTACACCTGGGGCTGGAGAAAGGTGGGTCTGTCTTGGAGCCATAGGCATAGCAGAACAGATAGCCACCCTGCTCCTTTTAAACAACCACATAGATAACTCTTAGTATCTGTGAAGAGATTTTCTAACTTGTTCACAAATATTCCTTCCCTCCATACCTGGGCCTGCACCATGAGGTGATCCCCTCCCTCCAACAGGCACATCTGCTTAGCTGCTTGGTTCTTCGGATTTGGAGTGATGCCTGTCTAATTTATTCCTTAGTTCTTCCCAAGGATGTCAGAAAGATTCTGAGGCATGGCCAGGAGGACCTTTTCCCAATTATGCCCGACATTGACCCCTTTGTAATGTTCCCCAATTCAGATCCCCAGTTCTATCTATATCCTTCTGATTTGAGGTCCCAGAAAGAAAGTGCAAGGGGCATCCCTACCCACAATCAGTTTACTGAGGGCCCAGCCACGCTCCAGTGACAGCATCTCTGGCCCATGTAGATCTGGGGGGCAGGGGCGGCAGAGTTGCAAGGGGGGGGCTGGGTGGACTCCTTTCCCTTCCTTTTCCTCCTCCCCCTCTTCGTTCCAAATTGGGGGCCGGGCCAAGCAGTTCTGATTGGCTGGGGGCCGGGCTGCTGGCTCCCCCTCTCCGAGAGGCAGAGTTCCTCCCAGCTCTGCATCAGGATGGTATAAAAGGGGCCCAGGCCAGTCGTCGGAGCAGACGGGAGTTTCTCCTCGGGACGGAACAGGAGGCACGCGGAGTGAGGCCACGCATGAGCCGAAGCTAACCCCCCACCCCAGCCGCAAAGAGTCTACATGTCTAGGGTCTAGACATGTTCAGCTTTGTGGACTTCCGGCTCCTGCTCCTCTTAGGGGCCACTGCCCTCCTGACGCATGGCCAAGAAGACAGTAAGTTCCAAACTCTGGGAAGTTTATGGCTTCTTGATATCGCGTTCTGCTTAGGGATCTTAGCAATTAAAACTTAAACGGAAGCGCAGGGGTGCTCCAGAGTCAGGGATGGGAAGGTGATGGAGAGGAACCGGGAAGAGAAAGGTCACCCTGGTGAGCAGTTGAGGGCGAGCAGTTCTTAGAAGTGGAGCCGTGGATGAGATGGCACAGCAAGAAATTTCAAGCACCCATCTGTAGCACAACAGGAAAAGTGGGAATCTGGGCACGAATTGGGGCAGAGTACGTCGAAGATGAAATAAGGCCTCTGGAATAGAGATTCGGAGCTCAAGATGTAAAAGCTATCAAAAAGGCTGCGGGATGATTCATAAGGAAAGATTGTTTGCCCTCTCTGCAGGCTAGACAGTGTTGCTGGGGCCTCCGGGGTGCTGGGCTCTGGGGGGGGGGGGGACGCGCGGAGAGGGCGGGTTGTTGGATGAGAAAGTTTGGCTAAGACTTAACTGGGCGCGGTCCCTGTGCCTCCTGCTGGTCAACCTTGAGCACTACGAGTCCTGGTACAGCACTTAACAGCGCGAGGGCTGAAGAGGGAAAACCTGGGTTATTGCCGGGCGTGAACCCTCATCTCCAGACTAGGAAAATAAAAACAGGGAATGGATGGAGTAGTTCTGATCTATGAAAGAAGTGACCCAGGCCGAGTAAAATTGGTTCCGCTCGGTGCATTGCTTAGTGTTGCCCGCCACCTAGTGGTTGCCTTAATCCGGTACTAAGGAGGTGGGCGTGGTTAACTAATCATTACTATTTGTAGACTATTTGTAGAGGTCTTTGGCTGAGGAGAGATTCCAAAGCAGTACTGGCTTTGAAGGACCCGACTTGTCTAGATAGCAAGCTTTTAAGATTCCTGGGAGCTTGGAATTAAGATATATCTAACTTTAGGGATACATTTTACTGCTCTGGACAGGGCTCCACGGAAATCAGCCCCTCCACATTGTAGCACCGCCCATTCCGTCCCACCTGCCCAGGGAAAGGGGGTGGGACCAGGGCTGGAATTCGCCTTCTCTCCTCCCACCCCTGCCTCCTGTCTCTGTGCAAATCACGTCCCACGAGTCCCCACCTACTGTGTAGGAGCCCTCCTACTCTTCTTCAGGAGGCTTTTTATTTCATTTGGTTCCCGCGCGCGTGGGCTGAAGTTGAGTTTGGAAGCAACCCCAGTTAAAGCTTTGTTTAAATTCCTGAGAACTGGGAAGTTATGGTCCTGGCCAGGCGCCCTGGTGCTGTCACTGAACGCCGATAAGGAGCAGATCTGCATTTAAGGATTTGAGGGAAGAAAATAGGGGATGGGGAGAAAGAGGCAGGAAGTGGAAAATCTACGTGCGCCTCTTAGACAGGGGAAATGGTGAGGAAGGCTGGGATCCCTGATGCTCCGAGGTAAGGTCTCAGAGCCGCTCACATCCTGTGTTTCTTCCCATTTGCGCAGTCCCTGAAGTCAGCTGCATACACAATGGCCTAAGGGTCCCTAATGGTGAGACGTGGAAACCCGATGTATGCTTAATCTGTGTCTGCCACAATGGCACGGCTGTGTGCGATGACGTACTATGCAGCGAAGACTTGGACTGTCCCAACCCCCAAAAACGGGAGGGCGAGTGCTGTGCTTTCTGCCCAGAAGAATATGGTACGGTTCTGGTTCTAGGGTTAAGGGAGGTCGGAGTCCTCTCCTTTGCCTGTGTCTTGAAAGCCTGTAACACCTTAGCAAATTTACTTCTAACTGCACATTTTTCTCCTAGTATCACCAGACTCAGAAGTCATAGGAGTTGAGGTAATAGTCTGCTCGCTACTTTTCCCCACCCGTCCACGACCCCCACTGTCCTCCAATAACCTCCAACTTTCTTTGGTTCTCTAACCTGTCTCTTGTTTCTTCGCCCTCAACCCCACAGGGACCCAAGGGAGACCCTGGCCCCCAAGGCCCAAGGGTAAGCATCTTATTCTAAGTGAGCGGGGAAACTGGAGGGGGCGTGGTTTTGCTTTGTGCTCACAGCCGCCCCCTCCATCTCTTGGTGCAGGGACCCGTTGGACCTCCTGGAAAAGATGGCATCCCTGGACATCCTGGACTTCCTGGTCCTCCTGGTCTCCCTGGCCCCCCGGACCCCCTGGCCTTGGAGGAGTAAGTACATCTTGGAGACCCCCAGACCGGTGACTCCCCGTTTTGTTTGTTTGTTTGTTTGTTTGTTTGTTTGTTTGTTTTTTCTTGCTTTGGTTTTGTCAAACATAACTTTATATTTTTAAATAATCATAAACTTACAGAAACGTTGCAATGGTACACAGAACTTCTATTCACTCTTCTGCACAACTGCTTTTCCACTTTCTGGACACTCAGTTCTCTCTGTCTTTGTGTGTCCTGGACAATTTATAAAGTTGCCCAGAACATGCCCATGCCTTATGCTCGTAAATGCGTTTCCTAAGAGCAAGTATATTCTCCTATGGGACCATAGCACCAAATTTAATGTTGATCTAGCACTATTGCCTGATATGCAACCCCACTTTCAGACTTCACCAATGCCCCTCAAAATGTCCTTTATAGCATTTGCCCCTTCCTGTCCAAGACCACCAATGGCATTCCATTCTCTCATTCCTTTGGTTCCCACGAATGTAGACTATTTCTGAAACTCTTTGTCATCTTTGACTCAGCAAGGTTTTGAAGAATCTGACTGTTGGGCAGAGGCAGTTATTTCATAGGTTCTTCTGCAGTTTGGGATTGTCTGGCTAGATTAGGTTCAGTTGAGGTGTCTGGTACAGGAATATCTTACAGGCTATATTGCTGTTTCTCTTAGTTCATTACTTCTGGAAGCCTATGTCTGTCTGTTCCATTACCGCCAATGCCTCCTGGCTTTCAGTTTACCGTCTGGAGCCCAATTTCTCACGCACTCTCTCTTGTTTTTCTAGAACTTTGCTTCCCAGATGTCCTATGGCTATGATGAGAAATCAGCTGGAGTTTCCGTGCCTGGCCCCATGGTGAGCCACCAGGGGGAGCAGTGACCACATAGAGGATCCAGAAGAGAGAGGACAATGATGTCCTGCAAGGGGGTGGTACAGATAGCTCAGGAGGTAAAGGCCACCTTTGGGACTTAAGATGTAGAGAAGATTCAAGACAGACAACTGTGATCCTCCCAAGAAGCAGTAGATACAGATCCCTGACACACTGCTTTTACTCAAAGAAATCACAAGCCCCTCTTTTTCCTTGCAGGGACCTTCTGGCCCTCGTGGTCTCCCTGGCCCCCCTGGTGCACCTGTAAGTATCTAAGAGTCTTCATGTATCACTCTGGGCATGGACTGTGGGGGTGGGTGGGGGAAATGAGGATAAGGGCAGAAGGCTGGTAGACATCTCTTGTAAGATGGAAGAAACCTGAAGGAACCCGCCTTTCTGAGCCTATCCTTCTCTCTTCTTCTTCAGGGTCCTCAAGGTTTCCAAGGCCCCCCTGGTGAACCTGGCGAGCCTGGCGCTTCGGTGAGTTAGTCCTCCATGCCAACACACCCCATCTCCACAAATTCTCCTGTGAAAAGTCACCCATACTGAGTGAGGAATGGCTTGTCACCTCCTCATTCCAATCTTCCTTGTTGTCTCTCATCTTGGAGTTCTAACTGCTTCTCCTGTCTCCTCTAGGGTCCAATGGGTCCCCGAGGTCCCCCTGGCCCTCCTGGCAAGAATGGAGATGATGTAAGTATCCCCAGGGGAAGTGAATACGGCATCTCTATGTGGGTCCTGAAATCCTCCTAGCAGGGTCTCACCACCAATAGCCAGGAAGAGAACCCAAGTTCTCCCTGGTGCCAGACAGCCCTTGGCAGTGATCTTTCCACTGAATAGAATGTTTTAGTGAGGCAGCCCCCACCCCACCTGCATCTTTACCCCCATCCTCACCCCCATCTCCATCCTTTGGAGTAATCCAGGTTTAAGAGCTCTGGGTGAGCAGATGTGGAAATGAATATGCCACTGAGAGGAATTCCTTTGAAGGTATTCAAATGTCACCAAAGTTTTCACTGTAGATCTAAACTGAGTTTTAGGTTAGAAGTTAGATTTGGTCCCCTAAACCAAATCCACCCTTCAATAACTACCAATAAACCTGAGCCCTTCCACCCTTTCCCAGTGTGGGAATAGAAGGGTGTTGCCATAATGGCCTTTTCTCTCTGCAGGGAGAAGCTGGCAAGCCTGGCCGTCCTGGTGAGCGTGGACCTCCTGGGCCTCAGGTGAGCAGAATATGAGGGTAGCCCAGGGCTTACTGCACTGGGGACGTGTTTAGGAGCAATATTCACAGAGCCCTTCCCTCTGACACCTTTCCAAGTCCTCATGTGCCTTTCTCTCCAGGGTGCTCGTGGATTGCCTGGAACAGCTGGCCTCCCTGGAATGAAGGGACACCGAGTAAGTCTCTTTGGAGTCACTGAAGCTCCCAAAGTCCCAAGTCACCGTTCTATCCCCTTCCCTAAGAGATCGGTTGTGAATCATGTTAGATGGTAGTTACAGATGTCTCAAAGGTCATAGGTTAGACATCTGGAAGAACTTCCTTTTGTGGGGGAAGAAGTCCCAATAAAGAGACTGGCTGGGAAGATAGGTGAATTGGGATCTAGTTTAGCTCAGAGATAGGGAGATGACTGGAGAGCTTCCAAAAGCTTTGTCAAATCTGTGTGGGTGTCAAAGTTCTATACTCCCCCCACGGGGTCTTGCTTCATCTCTTTTTCCTCATTAAGGGTTTCAGTGGTTTGGATGGTGCCAAAGGAGATGCTGGTCCTGCTGGTCCTAAGGTAAGATACTGCTGGAAGGTCCTGAGCTACCCACGCCCAACAGTCCTCTCTGCTATACACGAATACTTCACTCTCTTCTCTGTTCCTAGGGAGAGCCCGGCAGTCCCGGTGAAAATGGAGCTCCTGGCCAGATGGTGAGTATGCCAGTAGGGGCGCTCCAATAGGGAGGGGTAGGGTGGAGGATGGATGGAGGCTGTGGAAGACGGTGCCTCCATCTCACTCGACCTCCCTTGGTTTCGTTATTAGGGTCCCCGAGGTCTGCCTGGTGAGAGAGGACGCCCTGGACCCCCTGGCACTGCTGTAAGTACTCCTGGCCCCTTGGGATGCCCCTGCGCTCTGGTTGGGGGTTCCCCAGGGACTAAGGGAACTGATCAGTGCTCAGGGGACATAATCGGGCTTCCTCTCTCTTTCTCTTGCAGGGTGCTCGTGGTAACGATGGTGCTGTCGGTGCAGCTGGGCCCCCCGTAAGTACAGCCTTGACTTTGAGTTTGGGAGTAGGGTAAGGCCTCAGGGTCAGCTCTTGGGGCTGCTGACATCCTGAAACTTAGGAACTCTTAGTCTCCACCGTGTGGCTAAACTTTCATTTCCTTCACAGGGTCCCACCGGCCCCACTGGGCCTCCTGGCTTCCCTGGTGCAGTTGGTGCTAAGGTGAGCCGCATTCTTTCTTTTAACATGATTGTCATAGGTCAAGGGCTAAGTGCCGCCTCAGATCAGAGAAGCCCAGAGTGGCATATTCCATGGCACCCTTAGTCCTGGTGTCCCCTCCCTAGCTCTCAAAGTCCTCATCCTTGTTCCCCCACCCTCCAACACCTGACATCCAGAAGTAATGCTAGCTACCCCGTTCTGATTTATCCTTTCCTCCAATCCAGGGTGAAGCTGGTCCCCAAGGAGCCCGAGGCTCTGAAGGTCCCCAGGGTGTGCGTGGTGAGCCTGGCCCCCCTGGCCCTGCTGGTGCTGCTGGCCCAGCTGTAAGTGTCCTCCCCGCTGCTGACCCCTGTGCTACTCACCAGCTTCACAGTTCCAGGCTGTCACTCACCCTCCTTTCTCTATGTGACAGGGAAACCCTGGTGCTGATGGACAACCTGGTGCTAAAGGTGCCAATGTAAGTCTCTAGCAGGCCCCCTCCGCCCCATGCCCACCTGCTACCTGCCCCATGCCTTCCATCCTTGGGCTAAAATGTCTGTCCTGACTCCTGCAGGGTGCTCCTGGTATTGCTGGTGCTCCTGGCTTCCCTGGTGCCCGAGGCCCCTCTGGACCACAGGGCCCCAGCGGCGCTCCAGGTCCCAAGGGTAACAGCGTAAGTATCACTAGCTCCAGTGCGCCCCCTTCTGGAGAAACATACACTTGTGAACCGACAGAGTAACTCCGATTCTTATCCCCTTTCTCTCCGTACACAGGGTGAACCTGGTGCTCCTGGCAACAAAGGAGACACTGGTGCCAAAGGAGAACCCGTAAGTCGCACATCACCCCTTTTCTTCCTCAGCCCCCAGGACCTGGAAGCCTCACAGGGGGTTCCAGGGAGGAAGGGAGGCCCTGCCTCATACCCAGAAGCCCTGTTGCTAAGACGTCAGCATCATAGGCTCCTGGGTTTGTGCCCCCTCACCAAGGCCACTCCCTCCCTGCCCATTCCAGGGCCCTGCTGGAGTTCAAGGTCCCCCCGGCCCTGCTGGAGAAGAAGGAAAACGAGGAGCCCGTGGTGAGCCTGGACCTAGCGGCCTGCCCGGACCTCCTGGCGAGCGTGTAAGTGTCCTGTGTCTCACTCCTCTGCACTTAGTGCTTGCCCAGTGCCGCGGTAGTGATTGAGCTCACTGGCCTTTTTTCTTCTCCCTGCAGGGTGGACCTGGTAGCCGTGGTTTCCCTGGTGCTGATGGTGTTGCCGGTCCCAAGGTAATCTCTCTTCCTGGCAGAGAAGCTGACTCGCCAGCTGCCTGACATCACCTCCCCAACAGTACTGTTCACATCTACCTGCTCTCATGTCCGCAACCGTGCTCCTTGCCACCTGCGCCCATGGCTGTGTCTCCCTCCTCCTCCTCATGTTTGGCCGCTCTTTGGCATCCCCACGAATCCCCCTCAAAGTCCCAGACCTTCTCCCACCGTGAAGAGGATGCTAATCCATGGTAATGAGGCCAAGGCTGTGACCCTGATGTGTCTGTTACTTCTCACCACTTAGGGTCCCGCTGGTGAACGTGGTTCTCCCGGCCCTGCTGGTCCCAAAGGTTCTCCCGGTGAAGCCGGTCGCCCTGGTGAAGCTGGTCTCCCTGGTGCCAAGGTGAGAAGATTCTGCAGGGAACTTGGAGCAGCCTGCAGCTGGCGCTCCAAACTCTCCCTTCCATCCCCCTTCTCCCCTCATCACCCCCTTCCTCCTGCCCTCATTCATGTTCTTCTGCCTCTCCCTAGGGTCTCACTGGCAGCCCTGGCAGCCCTGGTCCTGATGGCAAAACCGGCCCCCCTGTAAGTATGCCTGTTCTCTCACGCCTCACCCCTAACCTCCTATGTGCCTACCTTAGTCCTTACCACAACTCTTGTGCCTCCCATCCCCAGGGGCCCGCTGGTCAAGATGGTCGCCCTGGACCCGCAGGTCCTCCTGGAGCCCGTGGCCAGGCTGGTGTGATGGGATTCCCTGGACCTAAGGGTACCGCTGTGAGTATTCAGTGAGGAACACTGCAGAAACGGGAACAGGCGTACTAACTCTACGGACTTGCTGTGTGATCTCAGACCCTTTACTGACCCTTTCTGGACCCATTAGTGAAATAAGAGACCGTTGGCTCCATGATCGTCATTGTGTCCTTGATAAATAAATACTGCTAGGCAGGCTTCCCTGAACATACAGATAAGGTGGTCCTGATGTGTGATAGTCACACCCAAGTTTTGCAAGGAGAAGAGAGCCTTGAGATGACTGTCATTAGCAGTTCAGGTCACTGGAGGTGTGTGTCAAGGGGAAGGAAAAGGAAAGAGTGACCAGGAAGGAGACTTGGGAATCTGCTTTGGGTGCAGGAAGAGACAGGCCAAGCATTAGATGCCAGCTAGACCTTCCCTTGACCCTGAAACTTGCCAACCTCATGCAGTCTTCTTGAACAGAAAGCCCCCTGGGAACGCTCACTATAATGAGAGGTCCTCGACTGTAACGAGTCTCGACCCGTGACCATCAATCTTGCCTTCCTTTCTACACAGGGAGAACCTGGAAAGGCTGGAGAGCGAGGTGTCCCCGGACCCCCTGGTGCTATTGTAAGTATTTCTTTTGAGTCTCTGTCACCTTTCTGCCCCTGCCTGTGACATATACCATCCTCACATGGCAGTAGTCTGCAGTCACTGTGAGAACATCGGAAGTCACTAGTGGGCTCTGCTGTGTCTCAGAGGTCCAGTCCCTACCCACTACTGCCATCTGCCACACTAAATTTGTCACCTTCTCCCCACAGGGTGCCCCTGGCAAAGATGGAGAAGCTGGAGCTCAGGGAGCCCCTGGCCCTGCTGTAAGTATCCCTGTCTGCAAGCCCTGGGGAGCAGGAAAGGTGGGACCTTGCTTCCCTTCTTCCTGGACTGTTCATAACTGCTGCCTCTTCTCTATGACAGGGTCCTGCTGGTGAGAGAGGCGAGCAAGGTCCCGCTGGCTCCCCTGGATTCCAGGTAAGGCCTCACGACTTAGGTTTGCAGGGAAGAGTGCAAAACGCTCCTTTGTTAACTGTTAAAGATTCTAAATCCTTCCTCTTCTCCCCTCCACCTCCCACCTTACAGGGTCTTCCTGGTCCTGCCGGTCCTCCTGGTGAAGCAGGCAAGCCTGGTGAACAGGTAAGAAGTAGCAGCTGGCCAGAGGGTGGGAGCATGCAAGAAACGCAAAGAATAAGACCACCCACTGCCTGTAGCTGATCAGGAAACCACCAGCTAGAGGGATAGGGATTAAACACCAAGGGAGGACTTTGGATACACCAAAGTGTGAGGTCACCCACTGCATATGGTCTGTCAGTGGCTGTGTGGCTTCTAGGCAAGGTGACTTCTTTATACACACTCCTGGAATTTACTTCAAGCCTTCCCATTGTAATGAGGAATTTCAGTTCTAAGTTAATGTTCCTCTGGGCTCTGAGGACCAGCTCCTAGGAAGAGGGGCAGAGGCTCTTTTTCAGGGGGAGGTTGAGCTCACTGCTGTTCCTCTTTCTACCCTCAGGGTGTTCCTGGAGACCTTGGTGCCCCTGGACCCTCTGGTGCAAGAGTAAGTGTGCCCTCTCCTGCCACTTCCATTATGACATCCCAAGCTTGGTCCTGTCAGAGTATCATGTGCCCTTTCCTTCCTTTCTAGGGCGAGAGAGGTTTCCCTGGTGAGCGTGGTGTACAAGGTCCCCCAGGTCCTGCTGGTCCCCGAGGAAACAATGGCGCCCCCGGCAATGACGGTGCCAAGGTGAGAGCATTGTGGAAAGGACATGGTGGTTGTGACCCAGACCAGAGTCCCAGGGTTGGATCTATGAGTTCCAACTTCTGGTTGGAACCTGTGATCTGGGATCCACACATAAGGAATCCTAAGTGAGTTCATGGCTCTGAGACATTTCTGGGACTCACTAATCTTGTTTACCAAACAGGGTGATACTGGTGCCCCCGGAGCTCCCGGTAGCCAGGGTGCCCCCGGTCTTCAGGGAATGCCTGGTGAACGTGGTGCAGCTGGTCTTCCAGGTCCTAAGGGTGACAGAGTAAGTCAACCTTCCCTTCCCATGAGCCCTTGGTGGTTCTCATTTATCTCCCTACTTTGCTGGTTAATTTAATACCTGTGATTCAGGCCCTTCTGATGTGTTACCGTGGGGTGAAAGTTGGGGGATCTCCCTGATGGAGGTTCTTTTATTTATCACTCTGTAGAATTCAGGGCCCTTTTAACCCAGGTTCCACCTGAATCCCCAGGTAGGCACCTTTAACCCCTGAAAGAACTTTGTGTCCTTGCAGGGCCTCTTCTTAGACACATCTGCAGAACGTTGTAGCTCAACTCCTGGCCCCAGTCTGGAAGTCTCAGGTTTTTTTCCTGTTTTAGGGTGATGCTGGTCCCAAAGGCGCTGATGGTTCTCCTGGCAAAGATGGCGTCCGTGGTCTGACTGGTCCCATTGGTCCTCCTGGCCCTGCTGGCTCCCCTGGTGATAAGGTTAGTGGCTGCCTCTCCACCTTATTTCTTAGCACAATGCTTCCTCTGCAAGCTCGGGGCTCTGCAGAGAAGACAGGTCCTGCCATATGAAGCTGGTGACCCAGGAAGTTCAAGGAACCAGGAGGGAGGGACGGTGTCATTGGTTCATCTCCCAGGAGAGTTCTGAGTTCCTGTCTCTCCCTCATAGGGTGAAACTGGTCCCAGTGGTCCTCCCGGCCCCACCGGAGCCCGTGGTGCTCCCGTAAGTACAGAAGACCCTGATAAGATCTCTGTTCAGCCCTTCTCTCCTACCTGCTTTCTGCCCCCAACCCAAACTCCATCTCTTCACTCCATCTGTCCCTCTCCTTCCCTAATGTTGAGACATCTCTCCAAAGTACTCTTCTTCTTCTAGGGAGATCGTGGTGAGGCTGGCCCCCCTGGTCCTGCTGGCTTCGCCGGCCCCCCTGTGAGTATCAAGACCCTCTTCACTTTCTGTCCCCAGCTGAGACATGAGGCATAGGACCTTGGGTGACTGAATGAGGACAGAAGTGTTACCCTGAGTCAAAGGAGAAGGGTGGGGAGGTACTGGTTGTCTCCAAGTGTCTCTACCTCTCCAAGTCCCTATCTGTGGCCCCTCCTCTAGCCTAGAGGCCCTCTGCTCCCAGGCTGCCTTATCCACTCCTCCACTCTCCATTCTCCCCCCTGCCTAGGGTGCTGATGGCCAACCTGGTGCGAAAGGTGAACCTGGTGATACTGGTGTTAAAGGTGACGCTGGTCCTCCTGGCCCTGCCGGTCCTGCTGGACCCCCCGGCCCCATTGTAAGTATCTCATCTTCTACACCATAAGTTTTGGATAGCCTTGGATTTGGGGCTAGCCTGGATCTCATACCTTGACACTCTCTTACAGGGTAATGTTGGTGCTCCTGGACCCAAAGGTTTCTCGCGGTGCTGCTGGCCCCCCTGTGAGTACCATCCGCATCGCTGTCACGACTCCCCAGAGGCAGAGACTGGAGGAGATGAGGCCAGGTAACAAGTGACGGTTTACTTCTAATCACCCAATGTTCTCTCCTACCAGGGTGCTACTGGTTTCCCTGGTGCTGCTGGTCGTGTTGGTCCCCCCGGTCCCTCTGTGAGTATCTGTGGTTCTGGAGTGGGGATGGGGTGAGGCATGCACTGTCAGTTCAGCAGGCCTGACTGGGGCACGCCACTGTGACGCTTTGAAAGCTGGACTCTTGACAGTCCCTCTTGTGCCCATCTAGGGAAATGCTGGACCACCTGGCCCTCCCGGTCCCGTTGGCAAAGAAGGGGGCAAAGGTCCCCGTGGTGAGACTGGTCCCGCTGGACGTCCTGGTGAAGTTGGTCCCCCAGGTCCCCCTGGCCCTGCTGGTGAGAAAGGATCTCCTGGTGCTGATGGACCTGCCGTAAGTGCTAGCTCAGATCTCTGTATTCCTGGAGAGTTCCAGAGTCGTGTATGTTTCCTGTGCCACTGTGAGCCCTTCTCACCCCTGTCTGCCTCCCACAGGGCTCTCCTGGTACTCCTGGACCTCAGGGTATTGCTGGTCAACGTGGTGTGGTCGGTCTTCCCGGTCAGAGAGGAGAAAGAGGCTTCCCTGGTCTTCCTGGCCCCTCTGTGAGTGTTCCTTCGTCTTGGGGTCTCCAAGAAAAGAATCATCCTAGGACTTGGTTACTAGAAGGGGCAGGGTAGCAGCAGTGGAGACAAGGAGAGCAAATGTGATAGAAATGCTCTCACGGTACCCAGGTGGTGGTGGTGGTGGCAAACATCTTTAAGCCTAGCAGTAAGGAGGCAGAGGCAGGTGAATCCCTGAGTTTAAGACCAGCCTGGTCTACAGAGCGAGTGCCAGGGCAGCCAGGGCTACACAGAGAAACCCTGTCTTGAAAACCAAACTAAACAAACTAAACCAAACCTAAAAAAGGTCTCATGGCTCGAGCCACCACATCTGACCTCCAGTCTTACTTTGTTCTTTAGGGTGAACCCGGCAAACAAGGTCCTTCTGGATCAAGTGGTGAACGCGGTCCCCCTGGCCCCATGGGCCCCCCTGGATTGGCTGGTCCCCCTGGTGAATCTGGACGTGAGGTAAGCAGCCTCCACTCCCTAGCCAGTGCCCATGCAGGACCACTAGTCCTGCCGTCTTCCCTGGAGTGGACTCTCATTTCTCCCCCTCCCTCCACAGGGATCCCCTGGTGCTGAAGGCTCCCCTGGAAGAGATGGTGCTCCTGGTGCCAAGGTACAAAATCATGCCACACATCAGGCTGGACTCTGGTTTGCCCCGGCCCCACCCCAGACTGGACACTTCATCTGAGGCTGACCCCATGACCTCTATCTTCTGTTCCTAGGGTGATCGTGGTGAGACTGGCCCTGCTGGCCCCCCTGGTGCCCCTGGTGCTCCTGGTGCTCCCGGCCCTGTTGGCCCCGCTGGCAAGAGTGGCGATCGTGTGAGACTGTAAGTTGCTGAGCTCAGATCAAACCTTTTCTTCAGGCATGCTCAAAGGCCTGAAAATGGATGAATTACCTCACTCAGGCTGGGAAGAAGAGGGTCTTGGGATGTGTCTGGGCCCTTGGTCTCCCTGGGAAAACAGTCATAACTTGGCCAGGACTCCATCTTCCCCCAAGGCATGAGGCTTGCCCTAGATTATCACATGAAGCCAGGCTCTGAGCAGGTTTAATTGGGAAATCAGGGGAAGTGGCCACAGCAGAAGAGATGTGGGTTAGGAGGAGTCTAGCCGAGGGGAAGGCTCACCCTGCAGCCCTCAGCCTTGGCTTCCCCAAATCAGGGTCTAACACACTATTTTCTCTCCAGGGTCCTGCTGGCCCTGCTGGTCCCATTGGCCCTGCTGGCGCCCGCGGTCCTGCTGTAAGTGTCCCATGCCAACCTCATGCCCTCTGAACACTGGCCCAGACGTGAACAGTATCCCACTCAGCACTCGACGTGAACTTGCACCTGACAGCCTGTCTCCTCCTCTCTTTTAGGGACCCCAAGGCCCCCGTGGTGACAAGGGTGAGACAGGCGAACAAGGTGACAGAGGCATAAAGGGTCATCGTGGATTCTCTGGTCTCCAGGGTCCTCCTGGCTCTCCTGTGAGTATACTCAACTTCCCAGGCCCTGGCTACCATCAGGCCTTTCCACCATATCCTGGGACAGACTACATAGTGGGAGGGGAGCACTTGCCTCAGTGTCTACTCTAGGTAGACATTCTGATTCCTTCCTAGTGAGGGTGAGGGACAGGAGAGAGAGAGAGAGAGAGAACAGACAAGCTCAAGCACACAAGCTCAGGGATTGTGAGAGTGGTCTGGGTTTCTAGAATGAGGGGATGTGTTTGTTACCCCCACTGCCCCTGCCCTGAACTGCTTTCCTCTGTTCCTCAGGGCTCTCCTGGTGAACAAGGTCCCTCTGGAGCTTCTGGCCCTGCGGGTCCCCGGGTGAGTTACACCTTCCACTACTTCTTCCTGGGTCCCTCCCTCTCTCGGTTACTTTCAGAGATTCCTCTGTTCTCCAGTGAAGAGTTCAGAGACCAGACAGTGGGTGGGGAGAAACAGAATCTTGGTCTCACAGAGCCTTTGGCCTTCCGATCTCTGCCCCTTGCAAGCCTAGCCGTAGGATCTAGCTGAGAACACCTTTTGAGACAGAAGCAGAGATTGGGCAGAGCCGGCAGTCGGGGGAGGGGGGAATATTTCTGAGCCAGAGTTGGGGTCTGCCTTGGGTTTCTAGCCACTTTTTCTAACCATCTCTTTATCCTCAGGGCCCCCCTGGCTCTGCTGGTTCTCCTGGCAAAGATGGACTCAATGGTCTCCCTGGCCCCATTGGCCCCCCTGGTCCTCGAGGTCGCACTGGTGACAGCGGTCCTGCCGTACGTAGATCCACATCCTCTGCCTCATGATCCTCCCCCAAGAAGCCTTGGATACCAGTAAACCTTGATCTCCTTTCTCTACACAGGGTCCCCCCGGCCCTCCTGGACCCCCTGGCCCTCCTGGTCCTCCCAGCGGCGGTTATGACTTCAGCTTCCTGCCTCAGCCACCTCAAGAGAAGGCTCATGATGGTGGCCGCTACTACCGGGCCGATGATGCCAACGTGGTCCGTGACCGTGACCTTGAGGTGGACACCACCCTCAAGAGCCTGAGCCAGCAGATTGAGAACATCCGCAGTCCCGAAGGCAGCCGCAAGAACCCCGCCCGCACATGCCGTGACCTCAAGATGTGCCACTCTGACTGGAAGAGCGGTAAGGACTTACTCTAGCTGCCTCCCCTCCCCCATCCTCTTCTGCCCACCATGCTGCTTCCGCCATGTTTTTACACATCCCATTTTCCATATGGTGCTGGCTGCCTACTTCTCCTGACTCCCACATTGCCCTGCCCTCTTCAGGAGAGTACTGGATCGACCCTAACCAAGGCTGCAACCTGGACGCCATCAAGGTCTACTGCAACATGGAGACAGGTCAGACCTGTGTGTTCCCCACTCAGCCCTCTGTGCCTCAGAAGAACTGGTACATCAGCCCGAACCCCAAGGAAAAGAAGCATGTCTGGTTTGGAGAGAGCATGGACGGTGGATCCCCGGTACGTGAGCTGAACCCCAGAGCCACTCTACAGGAGATGGGTTAGCCTCGTGCCCAGAAAGCATAGGAAGTCCTGGAGTGGATTTAGTATCTGCTTAATGGAAGAGCAGATACAGGTCTGGGATACCGGAGTCCTGAGTAGGAAAGTCAGGGACTAGAAGGTCCACGTGACCGCTCAGTCTCCCTCTCCGCCCCCCCTTCTCTCTCTCTCTCTGGCCCATGCAGTTTGATTACGGAAGCAAGGGCTCCGACCCCGCCGATGTTGCTATCCAGCTGACATTCCTGCGCCTGATGTCCACCGAGGCCTCCCAGAACATCACCTATCACTGCAAGAACAGCGTAGCCTACATGGACCAACAGACTGGCAACCTTAAGAAGTCCCTGCTCCTCCAGGGCTCCAACGAGATTGAGCTCAGGGGCGAAGGCAACAGTCGCTTCACCTACAGCACCCTTGAGGACGGCTGCACGGTGAGTCTCCCAGACTGGGTCCAGCCCGTCTCTTTGGGCATCCGCTTTAGCCTTCTGTCAGAGCAGAAGGAGTCTCACTCCATCCCTGCCCTTGGTAATGACCGTCTCCCACTGTCCTCATTCACTCCAGAGACACACCGGAACTTGGGCAAGACAGTCATCGAATACAAAACCACCAAGACCTCCCGCCTGCCCATCATCGACGTGGCTCCCTTGGACATTGGTGCCCCAGACCAGGAATTCGGAATAGACATTGGCCCTGCCTGCTTCGTGTAAACCCCCTCCACCCCAATCTGGTTCCCTCCCACCCAACCCATTTTTCCCCAACTCTGGAAACAGACGAACAACCCAAACTCAATTTCCCCCCCCGAAAGCCAAAAAATGGGAGACAATTCCACATGGACTTTGGAAAACTTTTTTTTCCTTTGCATTCATCTCTCAAACTTAGTTTTTATCTTTGACCAACTGAACGTGACCAAAAACCAAAAGTGCATTCAACCTACCAAAAAGAAAAAAAAAAAAAAAAAAAGAATAAATAAATAACTTTTTAAAAAGGAAGCTTGGTCCTCTTGCTTGAAGACCTATGTGGGTATAAGTCCCTTTCTGCCCACTGGCTTATGATACCCCCAAATGCTGCCTTTTCTGCTCCTTTCTCCACCCCCTCTTGGGGCCTCTCCTCCATTGCTCCCCAAATTTAAGTCTCCCCAAAGACACAGGAAACTAATGCATTGTCTACCCAGCAAGCAAAGGCAATGCTGAAATGTCTCACCAGGCCCCCAACCCCCAGCCTACTTCCCTACCCAGCACCCTCAAATCCTGCCGGGACATGGGGTTCTTGAACTATTGAAGGACCTAACCATCTGGCATCCCCATGGCCTCGGCAACAAACCCCCCTCTTTGTTTTTGAGGGCCTGTGCTGGGGGAGCCACCTGCCCTTCGAAGGGGTTTGGAGCCAGGCGGGTCACAGCAGACTGGAAACATCGGACATGCATGTGCAGGCTGGTGGGAAGACTGTTTCTGTTCCTTGTGCAATTGTGTTGCTGAAAGACTACCTCGTTCTTGTCTTTGTGTGTCACCGGGGCAACTGTGTGGGGGCGGGGAATGGGGGCAGTGGTGGCAGCGTGCCCAGTTTGGTATCAAAGGTGCTACATCTCTGTGAAGGGGTGGGGTGGGAAGGAATTTCTGGTGCTATAGAATCTGAGATGTCCCTAGGCCAGCAAATGTTCCTTTTGTTCAAAGTATTTTTTATTCTTTGTTTTTTTTTTTTAATGGTTAGGGCTTGTGTGAATTTTTTTTTCCTGACGGTGCTATTTAACAGGAGGAGAGAGTGCCGACTCCAGCCTGCTCCTCTCTACCCTCTCTCCACTCTTCTAGTTCCTGGGCCTATCTGATCTCTCTTCTGAAACCCTCCCCTCTTGCTGCTGCTCCCTCCCTCCGCCTCTCTCTCTCCTCTCGATCTGTCCCGCATCAGGTTTCAGAGCATCACTTTCAAAGCACAAAGCAGTTTTTACCCCTGGGGTGGGAGGAAACAAAAGACTCTGTACCTATTTTGTATGTGTATAATAATTTGAGATGTTTTTTAATTATTTTGATTGCTGGAATAAAGCATGTGGAAATGACCCAACGCATGTGCAGTGGCCTTTGAATTTCCTTCCTGGGATTTGGGGAGGTGGGGATCCAGGGAGAGTGCTCTGAGATGCGGTGGGGGGCGGGGTGAGGGAGCTTGCCTTCTATCCCCACCCTTTCTCTCTCCCCGACTTCTCATCCAGATGCTCGCCGCCTTCCTCTTGCCTTTCTTATGCCTTAGACCTTTTTCTTGCCTCTTTTACCTTTTTATCTTTCCAGTCCTCTCTGCACACCCCCAAATCCTCATCTTCACCACAGTTCTGTGCCAGGCTCACAGCATCATGGGCATACTCACACGCACCTCAAATCCCAGATCACCCATATCTCAGGCCCGCCATCCTGTATCACAGTGTATCACTTCTCCATGCTCCAGACCTAGGCCTGGAGAGGTGTTATCCATGGTCCTGGGAGGTTCCTGGGCTCTCAAAGGGATCCACCCAGAGGGAACAGGGACCAGGTTTCTCCCTGGTCAAACATGGAGGGGTAGCTGGCCTCCACCCACCTCTTGCCCAAAGAAACAGGTAAGTTGGTATATAAAAGGGGCCTTCTGGGGAGGCCTGTCACCCGGAGCATAAGAATGTTCTAGGGTCACCCTTACTCTCACCAGAGGGAGGTGCCCAGCCCTCAAGGGAATCTCCTGGGGGCTCTTACAGAGCTGTGGTGAACCAACTTCCAGTGTGTCGCCAGAAAGGACAGGAGCCCACACCACAGAGGTGCACGGGTCTCTCCTGGTCTTCAGCATGCCCAGAGAGCTTGCCAGCTCAGTGCAGGGGGCCTGTGGAATCATTCCACCATTTTCCCCCGCCCCCTTCTTTCCTTTTCCTTGATCTCCACAATTTCTTGTTTCTTCTTCCTCCTTTTTCCTTCCTCCTTCCCTCCCTCCATCTCTCCCTTCCCCCCTCTGCTGATCTGAGAACCTGCCTCTGCTGATCTGAGAACCTGAGGCCCCAGAGGGATGGTAACTGGCTGTCCCCCACATCTCAGAGAATGGGGACAGTGGCAGAGTGGAAGGCCTGAGAATCCAGCAGGCAGAAGTCTGGGGAAAACCAGACACTAGACTTAAAGACACAGGTGACTCCTTTTACTCAGGAAGTTGGCTCCCAAATTTGAAAGGAAGGAGCAACCCATTTGTAGCTTCCCCCTCTTGTGCTACCAGAGAGACAGACCAGTCAACTGGGGCATCCGCTGGACTTGCTCATATTGTCACCGAGTATTCTAGACTATTATTAATCATGATCTTTAATAATTTATTATTAGCACTTTACATGAGAACAATGGAAAAGAAAATTTGTCTAGAGAGGAAAAAAGGTTAAGGAATATAAATAAAGATTTATTCAGACACAAATTATCCAAAATTGCATGGTACTCATAGACCCATTGATTGGATAATATCTTTCTGCCCAGGTGTCACCAGTCTTGGGACTCTTCCTGGCTATACCTTGTCTCCTCCCATCCTCACAGGGTCCATCCTTTTGAACTCAGCATCTGAGCTGTACCTGGCCACTACTCACTTGTCTGAGTTTATCGTCTCCTCCATGGCCCCCATCCGTCATACCAGCCAAAATTTACACACACACACACACACACACACACACACACACACATATATATATATATATATATATATATATATATTCCCCCCTTTATTTCTCTCCTTATTCCTGGCATCATCCCCCAAAGGTTCAAATACTTTTCTTCCCCTCTCATCCCCCAAGGCCAGGTTCAAATACTTCTCCTCATCTCTTCCATACCAAGCCCAGGGTGGCCTCAGCCCTCTGAGGTCCCAACACACTGTTAGCCCTTTACCCACATGTTATTACTAGGCCACTGTGGTCATGGTCCACCATGTTCTTTCCAGGCCTGGGGATTCTATGCAGGGCTGGACACAGTCTCCATAGATACCAGGGAAAGACAAGATGGTGATAGAGGTCCTCCAAAGGATGTGAGTACAGAGCTATGGAAAGGTGTGGTGCAGGTGAGAGGAAGAACAAACTAGCCAGGAAGGGGAGCAAACAGCAGTGGTGGCGGCTCCCTGGCATGACAGGTAGTGGAGCTAAACTGTGTCTCTGTGATAAAGGACAGCAATCCTAACTTTTACTACTGCAGTCACTTTTAATAACTACAGACAGGCTGAAGGCAGCAGAGCTCCAGACAAAGGAACGAATAACTTAGCCTCTCACTGTGCATATGTAACTCTACACGTGCACATACATGTACACATGTGGATATGTACACTGGCACCTTGTGGTAGACCTTGTGTGCAGCACCCCACAGCGGCTGTCACATGGCGTGGGCTGGTATGTGCTCTAAATGTGTGTACAGAACAGGAGGGGAGGGGGACAACAAAGAGGTCATTGTATCACACTCTGAACCCAAGCCCTCCTTTCCGCTGACATCATTGCTGCCTTAAATACAGATGCCAGGCCCTGTTCCCAAGACCCTCACTATCCCCTGTGTGCTAACACAGCACCTACTCGCAGCTCTACTGTACAACATTCACTTTTGGTTTTTGTGGGAAAGACTAGTCTCCTGGAGCCGACACTTCAGTCAAATCAAAGAGGAAAATCTACAGGGAAAGAAGACTTCATTTTTTTTTTCTCTTGCTGTCCTTTTGGAATCTGAGTCCCTTTGGGGAAGGACCTGGAGCCTGGTCATCTCCTGGATGGATTTGCTGTAACAGATGGTGGGTTTTTCTCCTTCATGCAGCTTTTCATTCCTGTTTCTAGCTGTTTCCAAGACGTCCATAGACAGAGCTGCATGTGACGGGGGGGGGGGGGGGGGGGGCGGGGGGGGGAAAGGCTTGAAGCTGGAGCTTGAGGTCCTCAGGGGCGTGAGGGAAGGGGGGGGGGAGTGCACGGCATGAGTACCCACCCATGAGGGGAGGCACTCATAAAGCCACAGGAAGGCTTGGGTGACGGTGTGAGGGAGTGAATGGGAGCCGTGAGTGGCCCTGTGTGGGTGTCACACTGGGCCCTGAGTGGGCAAGAATGTGTCTCTTTCTGTACCCACTTACCTGTAACCAAAGGCATCTATGTCCACAGGCCCCTTCCTGTTTGTTGTGGTGTAGGTGGGAGATCACAGCCCCGGGACAGACCAGTCGTACAAGTTTATCAGTGCAGGATGATGGGTTAGAGCTGAGCAGAGAGACATTTGGGGAAATCAGGAAGGGCTGGTGTGGAAGGAGACAACCATCCCAAAGTCCCCACCCCAGTGGGAATTCTCAGAGTTGGCAAGAGGCTGTTAGTGTGTCCCTCCTGAATGTGTGCCACGAACTGAGCTTTGGCATTTGCACGGAGGAAGCAGGACTGGGAAGAAGACAGTCTTTCTGGTGGCTGATCCTTCGTAGAGGATGTACAAAGCCAGGCAGGGAGGGAAGTGAGTTGGTACCCAAACCTACTGGACCACTCATGATTCTCCCTGCCTAAAATGATGGGAGGAACAGGGCCGCGGTGGCACACCTTTAATCCCAGGACTTGAAAGACAGAGGCAGGAGGATCTCTGTGAGTTCCAGGGCAGCACAGAGGCTGTACTCTGAAGCTGGAGACATCCAGTTGCTAAGGGGCAAGCTTCCACCTGGAGGGCAGTGGAACACCAGCCAACAGTGAGCAGCAAGAGCAAAAGACTGAGTTCTGGGTTTTGGTTGGGATTTGGAAAAGCCGTGAAATCATTACCGTCATAACAATCGAGTGTGGGGCTACCGAGATGGTGCAGCAAGTAACAGTACTTGGTGCCAAGCTTGAGTTTTCTTCCAGCCTCCACATACATGCCGTGGAAGCTGCACACACACACACACACACACACACACACACACACACGCATATGCTCATGCTCACACAATGGGGTGTGTGCACTGTGTGCCTGTGCTTCTGTGTATAAGTATGTCCTGTGTGTGTGTTCATGTCTGTGTGTAAGTGTGTGTATGTCTGTGTGCAATGTTAAAAAGTAGATTGTAGGAAACTCATGCATTTTTCATTTTCTTATTTATTTATTTATGTGCATTGGTGTTTTGCCTGCATGTATGTCTCTGTGAAGGGGCAGGGTCCCCTGGAACTGGAGTGACAGACAGTTGTGAGCTGCCATGTGGGCGCTGGGGAATTGAACCCAGGACCTCTGGAAGAGCAGTCAGTTCTCTTAAGCACCAGGCCATCTCTCCAGCCCCATATTTTTCATTCTCTAGCATCCATGTTTAAAAAGGAAAAGAAGAGGAGCTTAGGTGTAGCTCAGCTGGTACAATGATTCCTAGCATGCACAATGGCCTACATTCAATCTCTATACCAAATGAGAGGTGGAGACAGGGTCAAAAACTCAAGGTCTTAGCATCATATCTAGTTCAAAGTCTGGGTTACATGAGACCCTATGTCTTTAAAAAAAAAAAAAAGTCAGGTGAAGCTAGTTTCATATCTTATTTAACTTAATACAATCTCAAATAACCATTAAAATCATACACATCTCAGCTCGAACTAACCGTATTTCTGGTGTCCACATGTGACCAGCAGCACCCTTGCATTTAAGGAGTATGAACGTTATCATTCATCTCCATTCGGAGGAAATAACAATTCCTTGAGGCATTAGGGAAAGCAGAGCCCATCAGTCTGGATCTGACGGATCTGGGAGCCCCACACACCTCTCGCCGTGGGGAGGCTGTGTGGTACTCATGATCACGCTGTTTCTAGGAAGCACTGGCATGCCTAGCCTCATGGGTTCTCACTTCAGCCCTTAAGTAGGAATGACTCTTTTTAGGAGCAAACTGTTGAGGCCTACACGGTGTGCCAGAGCCAAGTTTAAACTCTGTCTGAAGAGGTGTGGCCTTAGTGGCTGAGGCCTGCTGTAGGCCGGCCCCTGTATTCCAGGATCTGGGCAATAGGAGGTGGTGCGGAAATGCTGCAGGGGTCCGGCCGCGCATGCGTAGTCTGTATTTAGAATGAAGGTGGAGGCCACTCATCAGGCCACATAAACAGGGCCATCAACAAAACTAGAAGTAGGGTGGAGTGAGTGCGGGGTGAAGTCACAGAAGGTGGGAGCTAGAGACAGCTGCTACTCTCTGTCAGGGATTGTAGGAAATCGGCCTGACTACTCGCCCTAGAGAGACTCCAGTCCAGTGGGCACTGACTGACTGTGTTTGTGTCCCCTGTGTGTGCTGCTGGTCATCTGGGCTTTCACGTGTGGATGCCCAGGCAGGGTTCAGTGTCTTCTGTAGTCACGCCATCCTCCCGGCTACTTGTCTGGGCCACTTCCTTTCAGGAAGGCAGCCAGGCCGGCTCCTGTGTGCTCTTTGGAACTGAGCTGGGAGGGCGAGGCTGCCAAGAGCCCAAGGCAAGGCCAGGAAGCAGAGAGAGGGAGGAGCTGACTTCTTATTCTCCCGCCCTTGACCAGCCCAGGAAGGACGCGCCCAAAATAGGCAGACCAGGGTACAGATGATAGTGCAAGAGACCTATCCTTTCGCCCAGAGAAGAAGTGCAGCCTCTTTAAGAGCTCTGAGCAGGTTGATCTGATGGTAGTGAGTTATCTCAACTGATTGTTCAAAGTCAGTTTCAGACTGCACTCCTGTTCTACACGCCACACACCCCTCTCTTTCCATTACTGCACTTAACTAGCCATTAGCATGACTCAGCAGTAAAGAGCACTGGCTGCTCTTCTCGAGAACCAGGGTTCGATTCCAGGCACCCTCATGGCAGTTCACAGCTGTCTGTAACTCTAGTCCTGGAGGATCTGACACTTCTTTTGGCCTCTACAGGACACACATGCAGACAAAACCCCCGTACACATAAAAACAAAAACAAACAAACAGAAAAACAAAAACAAAACTCAGATCTAGAGCGATGGCTTAGCAGTTAAGAGCACTGCTCTTCCAGAGGACCTGGGTTCAATTCCCAGCACCCACATAGCAGATCATAACTGTCAGTAACTCCAATTCCAGGGGACCTGACACCTTCACACCAACATACATGTAGTCAAAGCACCAGTGCACATAAAATAAAAACAAATAAATTTAAACAAAGAAGAGAACTCTGAGCAGACACACAGACAGCCGTGCTTCAGGTATTCCCTCCAAACAGCCTTGCCTGGCATCTTCTAGGTATAGGAGATGAGCTGGACCTTAAAGGGTAGGGGTGGAGTGGGTTATTAGAGAGAGGGTGGGCAGAATCCTGAATCTTGTGCTGGCAGAAGACTTGATATTTTGGTTGTGAGCCTAGTCTTTAATGGCTGAGCCATCTCCACAGCCCTGAAGACCTGTAGCCCATGAGCCCAGACAGCATGTCCTATCAGAGAGCCAAGAAGGCTTTGAAGGGACTCTGGGAGGGCGCGGGAGCAGAGGGGACAGGAAGGGTCAATCTGGGGATATGTTTTAGAGCAGAGACCACAAGTGAAGGAAGTTGTGATAATCTAGGGGAGTTTGATGCCAGCCTGATCTACATAGTGAGTTCCAGGACAGCTAAGGTTAAGTAGGGGGACCTTGTCCAAAAAAAAAAAAAAAAAAAAGAAAGAAAGGAAGGAAGGAAGGAAGGAAGGAAGGAAGGAAGGAAGGAAGGAAGGAAGGGAGGGAAAGGACAATGGGACGCTGAGGAGCCAGAAGCTCCTGGGAAAGAAGCCTTAAAGAGGGGCCATGCTGTGGGGTGACACACTCCTATGCATTCTCTTAGAAGAGATGGGTTGAGCCATGTGTCCTTGCACCTTTGTTGTTACTGTCTATCAGGGTCCCTGTACTGGCTGGTTTTATGTCAACTTGACACAAGCTAGAGTTATAACAGAGAAAGGAGCTTCCCTTGAGGAAATGCCTCCATGATGTAAGGCATTTTTCATTTAGTGATCAAGGGTGGGAGGGCCCATGGTAGGTGGTGCCATCTCTAGGCTAGTAGTCATGGGTTCTATAAGAAAGCAAGCTGAGAAAGCCAAGTGAAACAAGCCAGTAAGTAACATCCCTCCATGGCCACTGCATCAGCTCCTGCCTCCAAGTTCCTGCCCTGTGTGAGTTCCAGTCCTGACTTCCTTTGGTGATGAACAGCAATGTGGAAGTGTAAGCTGAATAAACCCTCTCCTCCCCAACTTGCTTCTTGGTCATGATGTTTTGTGCAGGAATACAAACCCTGACTAAGACAAATTGGTACCAGCAGAGTGGGGTATTTCTGTGACAGCCTGATCATGTTTTGGGGAGGACTATGGAAGGGCTTTGGAACTTTGGGCTAGAAAAACCATTGGGTGTTAAGAGCTCTGTGGGATGTTCTGAAGGAGCTAGAAGGATAATGTTGAGAACAGTGCAGAAGATGGAGGCCTGGCTTGTGAAATTTCAGAGGGAAGTTTAAAGACTCTTATCAGGGCCATTGCTATTTTGATTGTGAAGATTTTGTGTTTTTGGTTAGCTGGGACTAAAGAATCAGCTGTGATTAGCAAGATACCAGAACTACTAAAGTGAAGCCTTTGCATTACTGGGATGATTGATGCTGGTTAGCTGGAGCTAAGACATTAGCAGTGTTTAAGAAGACACCAGCATCACCAAGGTGAAACCTGGGAACTGTTTCCTGAGAGTACAGAGAAGCTGTGTTCCAGAGGTACAACCTCCTGTTGGCAGCCAGACTTGTATGTATAAGAGTCACCCAGGTGGTACTGGTTTTGAAACATGTAGAGGTAGCAGCTGATGCTTGGCACTGTGAGAGGCCAGGAGAGGTCATGGGTGAAGGTGCAGTTTCAGTGGCAGTTGAAGGCCCAGGACTAAAGGGGACATGCAGAGAAGTTGAGGCTTAGCACCATGAAAAGAGTCTATGAGATGCTATTTGTGAAAATGCATTCCAGTTGCAGCAGAAGACAGCAGTGTTTTGGAGATGCCAGTACCATGAAATGACCACCAAGAACAGCAGCTGCAGTGGAGTACAGGCAGCTGGAGCCTAGAAGACAGGGCATGTGCTACAAAGGACAGAGCTGGAGAAGTGACCCAAGGAGGACCCCAGAAGATCGTGAGTAGATCTCAGACATTGGACGATTAGAGTTTGATTTTGATTGTGACTGTGCCTTGATATTTTTCCCTCATGAAGTAAGAAAGTATTTTGGTGGAGTCTACAATTAAGAATTAAGAGACTTGGAATTGTAAAAAGACTTTGAATTTCAAAAGAGATTGGATATTTTAAAGGGATTGAAATTTTTTTTTGTTGTCGTTGTTTTGTTTTGTTTTTTTGAGACAGGGTTTCTCTGTGTAGCCCGGGCTGTCCTGGAACTCACTCTGTAGACCAGACTGGCCTCGAACTCAGAAATCCGCCTGCCTCTGCCTCCCAAGTGCTGGGATTAAAGGTGTGCGCCATCACCGCCCGGCAAGGGATTGAAATTTTAATATGTAAGAATTTAGAAAGACTGTGGGACTTAAGTTATTTAGATCTTGGGATGAATAAGGAAGTAAGGGTTGAGGCTTAGTAGTGATGTGTTTGTGTGTCAAGTTGACAAGGGGTCAGTTGTACTTGACACAAACTGGAGTTATCGCAGAAAGGAGCTTCCCTTGAGGAAATGCCTCCATGAGATCCAGATGTAAGGTATTTTCTCAATAAGTGATCAATGGTAGGAGAGCCCACTGTGGGTGGTGCCATCCTTAGGCTGGTAGTCCTGGGTTCTATAAGAAAGCAAGCTGAGCAAGCCAGGGGAAGCAAGCCAGTAAGCAGCACCCCTCCATGGCCTCTCCATCAGCTCCTGCCTCCAGGTTCCTACCCTGTGTGAGTTCCAGTCTTGACTTCCTTCGGTGATGAACAGCAATGTAGAAGTGTAAGCTGAAGCCGGGCGGTGGTGGCGCACGCCTTTAATCCCAGCACTTGGGAGGCAGAGGCAGGCGGATTTCTGAGTTCGAGGCCAGCCTGGTCTACAGAGTGAGTTCCAGGATAGCCCGGGCTACACAGAGAAACCCTGTCTCAAAAAACCAAAAAAAAAAAAAAAAAAAAAAGAAGTGTAAGCTGAATAAACCCTTTCCTCCCCAACTTGCTTCTTAAACGTGATGTTTTGTGCAGGAATAGAAACCCTGACTAAGACAGTCCCCTTTCAAGCCTAGTCTCAGCCTGTCCTCCCAAGAAAGTGATATACTATGAGACCCATCGCAGAGAAGATGGCAGATGGTGAAACAGAGCTGGCCTTCTCCAGATGGAGCAACCTGGGCAAACAATCCTAGGCTCCTGCATAGCCAGCCAAACATCCCAGAGCTTGTGGGGAAGAAGCCACATTGGCAACACTCAGTTCAGGGAACATTCTAGAATGGCAGACCTCTGGCACCTAGGATAGATGACTAGTGCCACCTCCCAACAGCTCTTTACTAAGATTAGCCTCTCCTCAAACACAGCATGCAACGGAAGTTCCTGCAAGGAACAGTGGCAGCTGTCAACCAGATCTCTAGATAAGGACCTGGATCATCTACTTCTCAAAAGTCCTCAACTCCACAGAAGGCAGTGTACAGGCAGACAGGGCTTGCTCTGTGACATTGGGCCAGTCACTTTCTCTCTCCATAGGCTTTAGTTTCCTGGTCTAGAATGTGTGGCTAATGAACCAGTCAAGCATCATGACCAGATTCAGTGAATTTGAGAAAAGCAAAACTGGAAGAGTCCAAAGGGCAAATTGGCATTCCCTGGAGAGTCTCAAAAGAAGGGAAACAGAGGCAGAGACAGAAGCACTAGAAGTGATAAGCAGAGTAGCAGGTATTTTTTTATTCTTGGGTGCGGACTCCCAGCACTCTCACCCGTCCCTACACCATCCATCTGCCTGTTTGGAGCCAGAGATCCAAGTAGGCTAGGAGCTGGAATCAGTCATAGATGTATTCACAGGTCAGCAGCTCTGGGTGGTGCAACTGGAGCTGGGGCTAAAAGGGGACATAGAAGATAGAGGGGAGGGTTGAGGGGACCAGACTCCCTAACCCTGACCCTCTGGCCCTGACTGGTCGGCCGTTGTGAGGCACAGTTCCCGCACTGTTGAGCATCTGAGCATGGGGCCAGGCAGGTGGGTGTGATCTCCTGTATCCTACCATGTGCCCCAGCCTTGAGATAAAGGCTCCCGTACTTTTTTGGTTGGAGGGTGGCACTGCCCAGACAGACCCACCTGGCAGGCCTCTCAGTGCTGGTCCAGGATGAGGGGCATCTGTGCACTGTCTACTCGGGGAGGTAACCGCTCTCCTGTACGCACATTGAACATAGGCAAGGTGGAAAGGGGCCGGGGCACCTCACGGCTGGCTGCCATCTGCCGAAGCTCTTCTGTATTCCCATGGATGGAACAGTGGTGAAACATCTGGATGCTGGACACACAAGCAGAAGAAGATCAGCTCTTGGAATTGGCCTCTAGGGAATAACCTGGCACTGCCTCAGAGCCACCCTGCTGTGTGCCTACCAGGTCTGGTTGCTGGGACGCTCAAACACAGGTACCTGCAGCACCCTGTGATGGAGACAAGGCTCCGTGCATGGACAGCCTTGATTTAAAGCTGTATATTCTTGGTTTAACCCCTCTCTGCTTCCATCCCTTCTATCTGTAAAGTGGGAATAATAATACCCATATCCTACCATTGCTATGCAGAGTAAAGAAAACACAGCTGGCTGTTTGGAATAGTGGCGAGCATAGGTAAATCACAAGATGTCAAGGTAGGAGCAGATACCCACATGGGGTTTATATTTGCAGAAGCTAGTATTGGCTGGGCTTTATAGTCTAGTGTTCTGGTTTGGTTTGTTTAAAACTTAGAGGGCCCGGGCTTAAACTCCATATTGACTGGGGATGGCCTTGAACTCCTGATCCTCCTGCTTCTGTCTCCCAACTGCTGGCATTACAGGGGTGTGCCTCATGCTCAGTGTGCGTGATACTGAGGGTCAAATCCAGAGTCTCGCACATACGAGTACCCTCCCAACTGGCTGCATCCCCAGCCACGCAATGTTTTTATACTCCCACGGTCTTCCCAGTCCCTTCTAGCTCTTCACAACCGCCCTCAGTACCAGCTCCAAGCATCAAGACTAACTCTCTCCTTTCCTCCCACTCTTATGTTCATCTGCCATCTTATCCATTCCTTCGCCTCCTCCTTGACCTAGCTTTTGACCTTTCTGGAATACCACCCCCATAGCCCCACAAGCTCTGGATCTCATGATCTGGGCTTCTTGAACCCAATCTCTGCTCCTTGGTACCTGCCACAGCTGCCCCCACCTGCCTCTTGTTTCCCAGTCTCTGTTTCAGACCAGAGTTCCTTGAGTTGTCTTCAGCTCCACCCTCAGCAACTTGGAAACTCCTGCAGCAGGGAGTGGCCACACCCATCGGAAGGCCCTTCCTGAACTCCATCTTTAGGTCCAGCTTTAATCCTATGTGACAGTCCTAGGTCCTTGCTTTCTGTTGCCCCAGAGCAAGCTGCCACCTGTCTGAGTTTGAGTCTGAGGCCAGCTTGGGCTGTACAAAGAAGCCAAGTGAGCCCAGGAGTTGAGCATTGGGACTTGCCTTGTGTTTTTTTAATCATTGGGCTTCTGCTGCTTAGTGCTCTGTGACATTTGGTAAATTGTTTAACCTCTCTGTGCTATTATTATAGGAAGCTATATTTTACTATAGCAAGCCCAGCAGTGAATTTGATCTCCAGAGGAAGTTGTTTTCAACTTTCTCATTCACGCAAACCTGTCTTACATTAGGCTTTGTCTGGTAACATTTTCCCAAAGTCCTGATCTTCAGATTAGAACAGAGACTTTTCTTTGTAAACAGTAAGTTTTCTGCTAGGCATGGTGGCACAGGGCATGGGAGGCTGAGGCAGGAAAAGCTTGAGTTTGAGGCCAGCTTGGGCTGTACAGTGAAGCCATCATAAAAACAGTTTGGGTTTTTGTTTTTGTTTTTGTTTTTTTTTACTTTTTTAAAAATAGAATTGAGTTTTCTTATGGAAACCCAAGCTCCAGGCAGGCTGAAGACCGCCTCCCCTTTGTCATCCGGTTACTAATAAGGTAAGAGAAGGGTCCCTACCAGAAGTACATGAGTGGACTCCAGCTGCAGCTAAGAGCCTGAAAGGTTAGACCACTAAAAGACAGGCAGATCTCATGCAGAGCCAGCCGCACTCCCCTTAGAAGGAGGACTGAGCACCCGCTGACCAGGAAAAGAAATAAGGTCACTGTCTAAGGCCGGGGGGGGGGGGTTAAACAAGTTCCCAAATGTGGAATTTGACAGACTGAATTGTCCAGAACATGGTTTTCCATCCTGGGTGAGGAGAGCCTGTGGAGGGATAAGAGGAAGAAGTGTGTGGATGCTAAGAGGAGCCAGTGAGGCAGGTGCATCCTGCATCCCAGAGAAGGCCTTCACCAACAAGTCCCTCCCATCCCCAACCCCACATAAGTATCATCACTCTGGGAATGCACAGGTGGAAAAAAAAATCTCGCAAGAAGAGCAGGGCAGTGCACATCAAACCCTGCGGAGCCTTCCAGGGGCTTTGTGTAAATACTGAGGCAGACAGAAGGACAGGCAGCCACTACTGCATACAAACACAGACTCACAGACACACGTGCACACACTTGAGGTCACTGGTCTCTCCTACAACTACACCACCAACAATCTGCCCCCAGCACACAGACCCACAGGGCAATGGCACTGGGCCTGGAGAGCTTTGTGACCAGTCTGATCTGATACAGGTGAAAGCTAAGCAGAAAAATCACTTCTGTGGCCAATTTGAAAAGTGACAGACATTGACCTACGTTAAAAATAACCCCATCTGGTAGAACTAAATCAACACAAAACTCAGGCCAGCAAAGGCTGATGGAATACAGGGCAAAATTATCCTGTTCCAAGCAGAGGAAGGGAAGCAGATCTTCCTCACATCAGAACTGCAAACTGAAGCAGGAAAGCTAGACGTGGTAAATACACTGGTCACAAGAGAAAAATCACAGTATCAGTGATACAACTGATCAAACCCGGCACAGCCCAACATGTACATATACATGTACATATACATGGCACTGGGGACTGGAGAGCTTTGTGACCAGTCTGATCTGATACAGGTGATAACCAGGCAGAAATGTATATGTACATGTACACATACATGTACATACCCATGTACATATACATGTATGTATACATTCCCCCTTGTGAAATATTTGTTAAAATTATTGCTTTCCATGAGAAAGATCTATAAAGTAAAAACAAATAGAAGACAATAAAGCCCAGCTGGCAGTGGTAGCATACGCCTTTAATCCCAACACTCAGGAGGCAAAGGCAGGTAAATCTCTGTGAATTCAAGGCTAGCCTGGTCTACAAAGTGAGTTCCAGGACAGCCAGAGCTACATGGAGAAGCCCTGTTTCAAAACATAAAAAAAAGAAACTAAATAAACCCAAAACCTTTGTTTCTCTTTTTGATTTTGAGACAGGCTCTCACGGAAGTCAGGATAACCTCCAATGGAGGCTTAGGTGGAGATTCTCCTGTCTCCCGCTCTGCAGTGCTAGGATTATAGGCATGGACCACCATACCCAGTTTAATATAGCATTTTTAACAGTTTTGTGTGGAAGGCTGATCAATTTACATAAAAGGAATTACATTTTACTAAGGAAAGTATATTTTCTGTTAAAAAATTGTAATTCTTGTGTTTAAAGTGTATTGGAAGAATTCAGCTGGTAAGGTGCATGTCTAGCAGGCAGGAAGCCCTGGGTTCAACCCCCAGCACCACAGACGGTGGCTGTGGAGGGACACTGTAATTCCTAGCACTCAGGAAGGTGAAGATAGTAGAACCAGAAGTTATTTTCAGCTGCATATTAAGGCCAGCAGCCTACTCAAAAAACAAGTAAATGTAGCCAGACATGGTGGCACATGCCTTTAATACCACCACATGGAAGGCAGACACAGATCTGTGTTTGAGGCCAGCATGTTTATATAGTGAATTCCTGGCCAGCCAGGGCTATATAGTTTGACTCTGTCTCTGCCAAGGCAGTGGTAGCACACGCCTTTAACCCCAGCACTCAGTAGTGGCGGGTGGGTCACTGAGTTTGAAACCAGCCTGATCTATAGAGCTTGTTCCAGGATAGCCAAGGCTACACAGAGAAACCCTGTCTCAACTCACTCTTCCAAAAAAAAAAAAAAAAGTTGATCTCATCTCAAAATAATAAACACTAAAAGTTAGCATTTTTCCACTCAAACACAAAGATGCAATGGGCAGACACTGTTGGCAATCAAAACGGTGAGTGTAAAACTGAGGGCTTGGGTTGGGGATATAGTTCAGTGGTGAGACACTTGCCGTATGTGTGTGTGTGTGTGTGTGTGTGTGTGTGTGTGTGTGTGTGTGTGTGTGAAACCCTGGATTCCATACATAGCACCACTAACTATGTAAGTAAACCTGAGGCTCCCAAATGTTCTAGAATTGGTTCAGAAATGCACATATATCCCATATATGTATGGGCATTCTCTGCGCAGGCTCAACCAGCTACAGCCTTCCTCTGAAGGGCCTCTGACATATCAGATGTCCCCATTGTCTGTTGCCTCAGACCTCCCTAAGAAGGAACAGTGCGGCTACTATGACCCCCGCAGGATTCCACCTACCTCACAGTGGCCCCCTTGAGGTCATTGCAGAGATAACTTCACCAGCCCCTGAGCCCACAGCACAAGTCGGCTGAGGCCAATCGTGGGTGATCATCCTCGGTCCTCTCTCTGGCCGAGGTGTGGCCCAGACCCCCCCCCCCCACAGAGGTGCCTCTGAGGGAAGCAGAAGACAGAACAAAGCCCATCCACTATCGAGAGGAGGAACTGGGTGGACTTTTACAGCCACCACCCTGGAGATCCTGGCACCTAGTGCTCTACGGTCATCTCCGGAAGAGTATCAGAGAAATATGCCGCTGGTGTCACCATCTCCAGCCTCAAATGCTGTGGTGGCTAGAGACCAAGATGCCAGTACATCACAGGTCCCAAGCCAGAGCCGGAATAAGACTGGGCCCGCCGGCACCCAAACCCTGCGGAAGCCCACCATGTCTAAGGTGATCCTGAGGACTATGGCTGACAAGGGAGTACATAGCCGTGTGTCCCTTGCTGCCTTGAAGAAAGCTGTGGCCATCACAGGGTACAATATGGCCCAGAACACCTGGCGCTTCAAGCGTGTGCTCCAGAATCTAGTGAAGAAAGGTATGCTCAAGCAGGTGACCGGCAAGGGTGCCTCGGGCTCTTTCCGCCTGGGCAAGAAGCAGGCCTTCAAGTCCAAGGGCAGAGCCAAGAGAAGCCAGCAGAAGCAGCAGAGGCAGAAGCCTGAGCAGCACCTGTCTGGACCAGTCCGAACACTTCTAGGCTCCAGAAAGAGCAATAACCAGCTTTTCAAAGGAGTTCGTAGGGTGGCTAAAGGCCACCGCCAATAATAAGGCAGGTCAGGCGGGTGCCAAGCTTGCCATGAAGTGGGAATAAAACCCAACTTATTTCACAAATGCCTTCTGGAATCTTTGGAGTTCTTGGGGTGGGAACTTAGGCCAGGGCTGAAGGGCACGGGGCTTGGGGGCTTGGGGGAGACGTCAAGGGTAGAAGGAATCCAAGGCAGAATAAAATGGACTTGGAAAAATATGGTAGGATTCAAAACATCCATTGCCATCAGCTTGTCCAGCCACATCCTCTCCTCATGGAGAGGTAAGCTAGGTGTCATCATAGGGAGGGAGAGAGGGAAGGAGGGAGAGTGGAGAAGAGAGGGAGAAAAGGAAGAGGGAGAGAAGAGGGGGGAAGGAAGGGAAGAGAAAGAGAAAGAGGGCAGAAGAGGAGGAGAAAAGGAAAAGAATTTACACCGGGAACCCCTTTTGCCTCTCCGGCCCTTTCCTCTGGACAGAGGCCAGTCCCCTTTCTCTTTGCCACAATACCCTCGTCTATGACCAGAACACATGAAGACAAGGTCAGCAAGTGGACTGAGCCCCCCAGCTAACCTGGGACCAGGGCTCAGAGGTCTTTGCTGCTCATAGAGACTAAAATGTTCGAACAATCCAGGGGAGCTCCCCTCCCCAGCTTTCCTTTACTCACTCAGAGGTGGCCATGTCTCTCTTCAGCCTGTGGGAGAAAATAGAGGTTGGGGGAGGGGGTCAGTACCAATCTGGCTTTGCTCCATGATGTCTCAAGAGCTTTCAGGTAGGAATTCCATGTGCTCATAGTCAGAACCCTCTCCTAGTTCCAAGACAGACAAGAGTGGATCCCCAGTTACCTAGAAAGGGAACCCCACATTCCTCCTACAGTTGAGAATCCCACTCCCTGAGAAGTATAGCTTCCCCAGTCTCAGAGTGGCCCTTTAGACATGTCAACCTGCTGCCCTCCCTGTCCAGTACACTCACCGTCCTTCACGCCGACAACACATGATGTAAGCCAGCAACAGGGTGAGCAGCAGAGCCACCACCAAGGGCACCAAGAGGGTCACCAAGGCATCTGTTAGGAAGTCTCGGCCTGTGGCTTCAGTCGGTGGGCTGAAGAATGGATCGTGCTCCAAGATCCCATCCCCTGGAGTAGGCACCTCATCCAGGGCTCTGGCACTGACTTGTCTACCTGAATAGAGTCCAGGCGTAACTCAATGGACACAGAGACACTGCCCCACAGGAAACATGTCAGAGGGTCTGCAACTACCAACCTATAAACCACATATAACCACAGATGACCTTCCTACCTGTCTCCCCTAGCCCATGTGGCTACAGAACAAACATTGGATGAGAGGCCAGGAGAAGCCAGTTCCAGGAGAGGCAGGCATGTACAATGGTTAGCACAGGTGCCTGAGTCTCGACTCTGACTTAGGCTAGTAATTCACTGGGTGACTTGCCTCAACATGGTTTCCTGGGCTGTGGATTCAGAGTGATAATAACGTGCCTATTTTGTCAGTGAATCATAGTGATGAAACATGCTGGGGATATGGTGCCCAGCACAAAGCTTTCAGTAGGTTGTCAATGACCCTGATATGTTGTGGATAGCCCCGGCCTCGGCCTCGTATTTTGATGCTAATTCCCCTTTCCTGTGAAGGGCTGCAGAGGAGGAGTGAATCAGTACACAGGTGACTTCTAGTGAACCTTCTGCCCACTTTAATTTGTAAAATAAAGGCTGGAGCCAGTGATTGGGCAGAGTAAGGGAGGTGGAGAAATAAAGGTTGATGGAAGAGAACAGGGGGGAGGGAGAGGAGAGAGAAAACTACAGAGGAGGATGACAGAGAAGCAGGAGGTAGAAGGACAAATGCAGGGTCTAGAAAACCCTTGTTATAAGGGTCTCATAGCTGGGGAATAGAGTAGTGAAGTGGTGAATCTGCCCAATCTAGGCTTGCAGAATATATTCATAATTACTGAGTTGTGTTTTCATTGACCAGTCATATCTGGGTTGGAGATTTACCGCAACACTGATGGAGTTTCCTTTTGCTGGGTCCCAGGAGCAGGGCACACCAGCAGTTTCCAGCCTGGACTTAGAATCTCTAGGGTCTCTTGAAACATCACCAAGAGCCACAATGAGTTTCTTCCTGAAGGTTGACTTGTTTGGTGGCACTTCCACAGGAAGCAGACAGAGGTGTCACACAGACCGCCACAGACCTCCCTAAAGCTACCAGTGTCATCTCTGTCCTGATGCTCTCTCTAGGATGCTTGACTCCCCATTACTTCCCAACACTCTCTTTCCCAGGGGAAGGTCTTTAAGATTGGCGCCAGTAGCCAGGTGGTGGTGGCTCACGCCTTTGATTCTATGCAGTTGCTTAGGAATTCCTGGTAGTTGATCTAGGACTCCAAGGTGGAAAGTCCAGATGTGGGCTTTGTCGCCCTCTTGTGGCAGAAGATAGAAGTGTGTATGCGCACGCGTGTCTGTTCATGACAAAGACAACAGACTGATGCTGAGACCCAAACTGACACTATCAGAGAAAAAAGGCTGAGCTAGAGAAATCATAGCCGGAGCAGACTTGACAAAGACTGTACCCTACACCCAGATGCTAGAGCCAGGGTCCCTCCTCACCAGAGACACATTGCACCAGTCAACACGGAAGTGGGATGCCAAGGTGTCATAGCAGGACAGTAGTGGAGGCTGCCCCTGGGCACAACGGGCATAGCTGTCAGGCGATGCCACCATCTTCAGGCAGGTGGAGAAGGGTGTGGCAGAGCCCACCTTAATGTATACCCTGGAGCAGAAAGGAGCCACTGTCAGCATAGAAGTGGGGGTGGGTTACCACTCTGTCGAGCAGGGATGGAGGTGTCCTGGCAGTAGGCAAGGACATGAGTGGGGGGGGCAGGTTAAGTGACCCATGGGAGACATCAGGGCTTGATGGGAGACCTCAGAGTCCCCAAAACCTGAGACCAAGGCAAAGCATCCCACTCTTTATGCACCCTAGAAATCGTTTAACATGTTTTCATGGGGTATCAGTAAGTTCAGAGTTCAGGCCAAACAAGGGCTTGGGATCAGGGAGGACAAGGAGACAGAAGGGAATGTGCAGTCCTGTGCAGCGAAGAGATGAGGGCAATGAAGTTATGTCAGGAAATCAGGGAGGTGGCTAGCTGCTCAACCAGGAAACCCTTCCTGAGTTGCCCCCTTACCCTTCCTTCCGGCCCTCAATAGGAAGAGGGACTCGGCCTCCACGGTCCAAGGCAGAAGTGATGTTGAGCAACTGGAGCTCCCCTGGCTCCCAGAGTCCCCCCAAGGCGGTGAGGAATCGGTTGGCAGGTGTGGAGGGCAGCACCTCCTCCACATCATGGCTGCGCACCAGGAACTCAGCTTGGTACGGCAACCGGGGACCTGAGGAGGCCGAGTGGGTACTCAGCTGTGTGTGCACGCGCGCGCGCACACACACACACACACACACACACACACACACACACACACACACCCTGTGCTCGGTTCTCCAGGTGCTCTCGCACCTCCTCCAAGCTTTTCTGTAATCTTCACACCACCTCTGCCCCAACAGCCTCTAGACAATCCAGGCCCCAAGTTCCCTTCCCCAACACTGTAGCCCATGACCGCTGAGTACCCTGCAGCCTGTGGGCAGCTCTGTTAGTTACACAGCCTGAGAACAGACCTCACTCCAGAGCTCCTTCCCTAAAGCTACCAACACCATCTCTGTCCTGATGTCCCCTCTCCAGGATGCTTGACTCCCCATTACTTCCCGACACTCTCTTTCCCAGGGGAAGGTCTTCAAGATTGGCGCCAGTAGCCAGCTGGTGGTGGCTCACACCTTTGATTCCAGCACTCAGAAGGCAAAGGCAGGCAGATCTCTGTGAGTTTAAGGCCAGCCTGGTCTACAACGTGAGTTCCATGATAGCCAGGGCTACACGGAGAAACTCTGTCTCGGAAAACAAAAACAAACAAAAGAAAACAAAAAGATTGTCGCCAGTAGAGGAATGGAATAGGAGGTACCTTCGGGATCCCCAATTATCAGCAGCAGCCTCTGTCTAGTGGTGTCAAAGCTGTCCCGATTGTAGGCTGTAACCTGGGGGAATGAAAGTATGAGGAGTGGCTCTAGCAGGAAGCTGACAAGATACACATAGGGTGTGTGCAAATTATATGCAAATAAGCATGCATAAACACCAATGCTGCTGGCGGGGTTACCCCTATGCCCCAGTGGCCACCCCCAGAGTCTGGATGCCTCTGTGCTGGCACCTCAATGACTTGGTGCCCACGATCTTCTGGAGTGGGGGTGCCATAGAGGAAGCCAGGGCTATACGGACTGCGCTGTGTGTAGTGCAGCCACCTGGGCAGGTCTGGATGTCCCTGGAGGTGAGCGTGGTAGGTAAGTCGGACAGTGGGTGGCACCTCTGATGAGAGAAACAAGAGGGAATTGGAAAGTGGAGACAGGACAAGAGAGCTGAACTGGCACAGTCCAGCCCATCTGATCCTTCTCTTACCAATGTGTTCTGGAAGGCGCAGGAAGGTGGCATGGTCCAATGATGCACAAACACACGACCCACAAGTGGGTGTAAAGTTGTCTGCTGGGCCTTGATGTCCCTCAGCCCTGCCAGGAGACCTATGGGGACCCCCATAAGCCCCAAACACACAGACAGCTTCAGTCATGCGCAGGGGTGAACCCCCTCCCCCACAGTGTTCCTTGTCATGGGGTAGATATAGATCCTACTCTGCTGCATAGTTTAGAGGGTGATAAGACCCAGGCTTTTGTTGTCTTTGAATTCATGGAAGGGACCCCCAGCCAACTTTTCACTCCATATTTTAGGCCCACGTGGGAGGAGACTGGTGTTTGGTTGACAAAAGGGGTATGCTATGCATGCTCAGGTGACTTGGTAGAGAGCCCCCATGCCAAATGTCTGGGAGGCTGGAGAAAGAGAGGACCCCCAGAAAATGGGTAGCCATTCTGAGGCCCCCAATTCCCAGAGAAGAACACAGAACAGAGTGTAAGCTTTAGGCCGATAGGAGTCCAGCAAAGTGGACTTGGCGAGGCTTCCTCCACCTTCCTTCTCAATACCAAATTTAGCCTGCTATGCCAGAATTAGAGTCCCAGCCAGCTCATTAAAGGGCCCACGACCCTCTTGGCTTGTCCCATCATGCCCACCCAGGGCCCTTGGACACCTTTGCCCTCCAAGCTCCCAGTACCCTCTCTCTAGAACCCAGCTCCCAGCCCTGGGTCCCTGAGTTCTTATCATTAGCTCCCCAAATCCTCTAGGTCTTACTTCACCTACCCCAAACCCTTCTTCTGAGGATGCCCCCTACTCTTCTACCTCATAACCCCTAAGTTCCACCTCTAATTCTGTCCCTCCCCCAAAGAAGATCCCCAACTTGCCTGCAAGGAGAGGAATCCAAGTTATTGTTGCTGCCATAGCTGCCCCAGCCTAGCCAGTGAGTGACAGGGACAGAGGTTGGAGGAGCAGAGGGAGGGGGACAGAAGGGGAGGAGGTGTGGCAGAGCAGCTGGGGCCAGCCTTGCCCAGAGTGCTGCCTCTTTCCATTCCCAGGGTGGTGTCCCCTAGTTGTCCCTGGGGACCACAATGGGTTTTATCTGGTGTCTATGCTTTTAAAAGTTTTATCTATTTGACGTATTAATCTGGACTTCACTTGTTTCTTTGGTCTTATTATTTTGTGTGTTTGTATAGTGCTTTGCCTGCATGGATGTCTGTGCACCATCTGAATGCAGTGCCCCCAGAAGGCCAGAAGAGAGAAGCAGACATCAGATCCTCTGTTACAGACAGGTGGTTGTGAGCTGCCATGTCAAGGCTGAAACTTAAACTCTGGTCCTCTGGAGGAGCAGCCGGAGCTCTTAAACCACTGAGCCACTGCTTCACTCCTATTTTGTTTTACCAGACAGTCTCATGTAGCCCAGGCTGGCCTTAAATGTGCTATGTTAGGAAGATGACCTTGAACTCCTTATCCCCCTGCTTCATCTCTCAAGTGCTAAGATTACAGGTATATGGCCCCAGGCTTGGTGTTATGCAATGCTGGGGACTGAACCCAGGACTCTGTTAGTCAAATACTTCATCATCTGAGCCCCATTCACAGCCTTGGATTTTTTTTGTTGGTTTTGCTCTTTGGTTTTTGGTGATTGTTTGGGTTTGGCTTTTGCTTTGCTTTGTTTGTTTGTTTTGTTTTGCTTTGTTTTGTTTTTTGAAATAGGGTCTTATTAGGTATCTGATGTGCCCTGGATACAGGAGAATTATCCCAACCAGATCATTAAAAGGCCCATGACCCTCTTGGTTTGTCCCATCATGCCCACCCAGGGCCCTAGGACAACTCTACCCTAAGAGCTCCCAGTACCACCAGCCTCCACTCCAGTCCATATATTTTCTTTTTCTTTTTACTTCTTGATTTTTCAAGACAATTTCTCTGTGTAGCCCTGGCTATCCTGGAACTCTCTTTGTAGACCAGGCTGGCCTTGAACTCAGAGATTCGCCTGCCTCTGGCTCTCCAGCACTGGGATGAAAGACATGCATCACCACACTTACCAAAAATGTGTTTGCACATTTGGGTGTTTTGTGTGCATTTTGTCTGCACACAAGAGGAAGGTATTGGATCACATGAGTCTGCAGTTATAGACTGTTTTAGCCTCCATATGGTGTCCTCCATATGGGGACAGAACCCAGGACTTCAGGAAAAGCAGCTAGTACTCTCGGCCACTGAGCCATCTCTCCAGCACCCCCACCCCATCCCTTCCCCTTTAAAATCTCAACAACTCAAATTGTCCTTGAGTTCCCAGCTCATTCCTAGTAGATGGCTTTCTGGCCCTTTCTCTATTTTTGTGGCCATTTTGACTAGAACTGCACCTCCCTGCCCTGCCCCCCATACCCCAACATCCCTACACTCTGGCCTAGCTTAATGTGTCCTCTTAATTTCCTGGCCTCCATCCAAGCTGCTCTTTCTGCCTGGTGTTCCCTTCCTGCCTTGTCCCTTGGGCAGACTTTGAGCAGGTCACATGTGTCCCGTCCTCTCTGAAGCCTTTTCCCCTGTACCTCCTCTTCCTAAGCTGGTTGGGTATTTGGTAACTCACCCCTCCCCCATCCCTGTGCCAACCCAGCCTCAGAACATCTGTGTATGGAACAAGTGTTCTGGGCCACTCACCTGACCTGGGGTCTAGCAACTAGTAAGTATAGGGGCTGGTTGACAACTTCCTTAACAGCAAGCAGAAGTATCTGTTCCCCAGACTGAGCCCCAGACCAGCGTCTCCCATGTGATGGCCTGGTTGGAGAGAACCCAGATGATATCGCCCAAATAGGGACAGGTAAGCAGAGAGGCTCTGTTGAGCTGGAGTAGCTGGAGCTAATTCCATAAGTTTGTAGTCCCAGCGTGACAGTTGCTGCAGACATGGTCTTAAGTTACTAGGCCTCTCTAGGCCTCTGCTTCCACACCTATAAGCTGCATGATTTGTGCTGGCCTCTGTAGAGAACCCACAAGAAACACCGATAGCAGCACATGTTCAGTCACCTATATCATACAGAGATGAGAAAATCCTGCCTGACTGGGGCTTGTGGGATGGCGAGAAGGACCGATGGCCTGTCTGCCTCTGTGCCAAAAGGTTCATATGCATTTATGTGCACTGGCCCATTCCATACCCACAGCAGGGCCATGAGACAGACATTACCACAGCCCATGTTTTGCCGCTGTAACGCTGAGGCATGGCAGTTCCTAACTCCCTCCAACGCCATGCTGCTGCTGACTGAATGTTCAGAAAGTGCACGGCCCCGTGCCCAGCTCCTCCATGCTGCGTTTGATGGCGACACCTCTGGCCCTTCATTCGTGCATCTACACTTCTCTTGCAGGGACTTCCACTGAGAACAGGCAGCAGAATGCTCTCCCCTTGAACCCTGAGGAAGAAACAATGCCTCATCATTGTCAGCATTCCACAGTCTTTGCAGCCATGGCTTCACATCTAGGGATCCTTACCTTCCCACACACCCTGGATGTCCAAGCAAGGATGTCTCAGTTCAGGCTTGCATTCAGGTGACTAGTGGGCAAGTTACTTTGTCCTTGTCCCTTCCCTTCATTCTTCCCACCTGACCACCCTGCATGTCCCTGGTGAGTCACAAAATCTCCAGAGTCAGCATCCATTCCAGCTCATGGACAGGTGTTTGTGCCCGCATCACCTTGGTATTTCCTGCCTTCTCTGAGATGCAGGAGCGAGGAAAGGGGTTTAGAGGCAGAGCAAGAGTAGACGACACTGAGAGTGGGCAGGGTGCAGAGTTAGCAGATATCCCTGCCCTGTCCCTGAACCTCCCATGTGATACCCTCCCCCTCTTGCCTTACTGCTATTTTTGGTGCCCTTAGATCACACCCTTGGCTGTGTTAAGGCAGAGTGTGCCCCAATGTTACCTTCTCACAAAACACAAGGTCCACAAAGGCCAGCCTCCCTCAATGGAGAAGGTATAGCCATTTCTCTCTGATCTTCCCCAAGAGCACCCCATTCAGGGAGCCAGATACTGTCCCAGGAATCACTGGAGGCCCCCCCCAGCTCCAGGTCACCAGAAAACTTCAGGGTTTTGGGTATAGGGACCAGAAAGATGTCTCAGAGTCCTTAAGCTCTTTGTTCAGGAATTTTTTTTATTTTATTCTGTTTGTTTTGTTTTGAGAAAAATGGGGCTGGATGTGGAGGCACACTCCTTTAGTCCCAGCACAAAGGAGGCAAAGGCAGGCAGATCTCTGCAAGTTCAAGGCCAGCCAAAGCAACACACTGACCCTGTTTCAAAAGGGAGGGAGGAGAGATGCCTCAGAAGCTAGGAGCACTTGCTGTCCTTCCAGACGATCTGAGTTCAGTTCCCGGCATGCACACAGACAGCTCACAATCACCTGTAACTCCAGCTCTGGGGAATCCTGCTAAGTGTGGTATACACTTACATCTATGTGTACATTAAATGAAAACAAAAAAACATTTTAACATGCACAGAATATATAAAATGGGCGCATATATCCCAGCTTCAGCAATTATCAACTCCTGGCCAGTCTCTTCCTCTCTATCCTTTCCAGGTTCCATCTCCCATTTAATTTAATCCGTCAGTATCTCAGTGCATCTCTTTTAAAGATAATGACTCTTTCTCTTTAAACAGAATCTTAAGGGATTATCAATTATCAAGCTTCCAGTGTTTGAATTTCCAGTCTCTTATAAATTTAGTCTTTACTCATTTAGTGAGACACTGGACCTTATCCCACCCACATTAACCTCAAACTCTTGGGTTTAAGAGATTCTTCTGCCTCAGTTTCCCAAATACCTGGGACTGTGGGCTCCTGCCTTGGTCCTTGCCTAATTTCAGTGTTTTGCTTTTGCTTTCTTTTTTCTCTTTGAGACTGTCTGATATTCAGTCTTGGTCTCCTTAGTAATGGGACTACCATAGGTGGTATATCACAACACCCCATACATATTTCACAGGTTTGTTTTGGGGTGTGTGTGTGTGTGTGTATGTGTGTGTATGTGTGTGTATGTGTGTGTGTATGTGTGTGTATGTGTGTGTGTATGTGTGTGTGTATGTGTGTGTATGCGTGTGTATGTGTGTGTGTATGTGTGTGTGTATGTGTGTGTATGTGTGTGTGTATGTGTGTGTGTATGCGTGTGTATGAGTGTGTGTATGTGTGTGTGTATGTGTGTGTGTATGTGTGTGTATGTGTGTATGTGTGTGTATGTGTGTGTGTATGTGTGTGTGTGTGTGTGTATGTGTGTGTGTATGTGTGTGTGTATGTGTGTGTGTGTGTGTGTGTGTTTGGTTTTGGTTTGTTTTTTAGCAATGTATTTGTTTGAATCAGGATCCAAATAGTGGAGACACCGTAACTGGTTGGTAGACATAAAGATCTACATTGTTTTTAGGTTTTCTGCCTCTTTCCGCCCTAGCATCCCTCCATCCTCCCCTCCCTCCCTTCCTTCCTCTTCCTCTCTCTCCTGTGAAGGAGCCAGATCAGTTCTGCGATCGTCCACACTCTGGATTTGCTGACAGCCTCTCTCCAGTGTTCTACCATGTCCTTGTCACCTTTGCACCCTCCAAGAATGGAATTCTCTGTAGAGTACAGTTGGATCTAGAGGTTGGGTCGTATTTAGGTTCTTTCTTCTGCAAGCCCACTTTATAGATGGAGAGAGGCTCTCTCTCTGGAGGCGCAGTGTGTACAATCAGTCTTTACAGCTTCTGACTTGCAAAATGGTGAGACTCAAATCCTGCCACTCTCTCTCAGCAGTTGGAATACAGCCAGACAGAAAAATTGCCCTCATAATTTGCTTTCCAGGTGGCACAGTTCATATAGGAAAAGAGTGTAAATGCTCAATTCTTTCCACATCTAAATATACTGGTTTCAAAATAATGGGTTGATTTCTCAGCATCCTCCAAACTGTGACCAATTAGCATCTTTGTTTTTGTTAGTAATATAATCATTACTTTACGGTTTAAGCATATTTGATTACTTCAGTCCATCACAAATAGCATCCCTCCTGGTGTTCAGGGTGTCCCATTTTTAATTCTTTATTTATTTAGTCCTCATCAGTCAGAGCATGTGGTCGGGGAAGGGTCAGATCTCTGTGTCTCTCAGCTTTATCCTAGTAAGCTCAGTCGGAGCTTCCCCTCCGCTCCCCTCCCCCTGCCCCCGCCACTCTTTGCTAACAGGGTCTTCTTCCTCATCGCCTTCCTCATCCCATCTGTGCACCCCAGAGAATGTGTTGAATGAATGAATGAATGCATCATACATGAATGAAAACATCGTCTCTACAGTCTCATTCTAGTCTAGTCTCCCTTTTGATCTCTAAGGAGCATATTTCTTCATCTACATCCGAAATGCAAAGGGACAAAGGAACGGCGGCATTCTCATCCTTGTGACTGATTCTGGCTTCTGCCTCCCAAACTCCACCCACATCTTTCTCCCTCCTCTTCCCCGCCCCCAGAGCAACAACAAAGAATGCAACTGGGTCAGTCTACCACGAGAGGGCGCCTTCACAGGCTCCAGCCGTTCCTGCGCTTGCGCAACCTTGGGGCTGATGGTGAGTGAAGAGCTGGGAGGAGCGAAGCCTGCGCAGCGCCCACTTCCAAGCTGAGAAAGTACGACCAAGGGGCATGCGTGCTAGACCCCGCTGTTAGCCGAGCAACACAGGACACTCAAGGGCCACAAGCCTATCGCGCATGCCATACATTTCCCTAACCAGAAAATGTACTTAAAAAAAAAAAAAAAAAAAAAAAAAAAAAAAAAAAAAACAGGGAGAAGGACTCCCTGTAGGGAGTAGGTGGTTGGAAATAATAATTACTTTCATCACCCACCTGTCATCTGTCAGCACTCCGGTATCCAAGGGCATCTCCTGTTCTCCCAATCAACCTCACAGATATTTTGAGGACACCAGCCTGGAGACCTAGTATGTCTTCCTGAACCCCTTGTTCAGTTTTTGTTCTGTCTTACTTTTGAAAAGGGGTGTTGCCGGGCAGTGGTGGCGAACTCCTTTAATCCCAGCACTTGGGAGGCAGAGGCAGGCAGATCTCTGAGTTCAAGGCCGGCCTGGTCTACATCGTGAGTTCCAGGACAGCCAGGGCTACACAGAGAAACCCTGTCTCGAATAAACAAACAAAAAAACAAAAACAAAAAAAAAAAAAAAAACAAAGAAAAAGAAAGAAAGAAAAGAGATGTCATAGAGCCCAGGCTGGCTATATAGCTAAGGCTGACCTTTAAGTCCTGCTCCTCCTGCCTGCAGTGGTGGAACAGTGTGCTGTGATTCCAGGCCTGCACCTCACACTCAGGACATGTTAGGCAAGCACTCCGCTGGCTGAGTTGCATCCCCTTTTCATAGGCTGAGCTTCAGGTCCCCTAGGGGCTGACCACCTCAGAGCATCAAAACCAGAGTGCCAGAGTGTTCTTGGCCAAATCTCTAGTCATGGAGATGCAGAGAAGGGAAGGGACTATTCTGGGTGCCACAGCCATTGCCACTGAGATATTCCCTCTCTAAAATGGAGGCAAGAAAGACCAATGAGCTAAGAATGGAGGGGAACGTACCTTGTAAACTGTAAAGTTCAGGAGAGTGTATGGCATCTTTTACTTCTTTATAACCAACAATGCATAGCAATAGGCAGGGCCAGAGCAGCCCACCAGCAGGATCTAAGACCTACAGGAAGATCAGCCTTAAAAGCTACCACTGAATGATAAAACGAGGGAAGGGCTAGGACAAGAACACCAACTCCAGCAAGATGTCCTTTGACCTCCAAGTGTGCACAAACACACACTCACATACTCACAATAAATAAACTCAAAATATTATTTTAGCTAATTATGATGGCACGTGCCTTCATTCTTTAATCCTAGCATGGGTGAGGCAGAGGCAAGAGGATCCATGTAAGTTTGAGGCCAGCCTGGACTACATAGCAAGTTGCAGGTCAGGCTGGAGAGATGGCTCAGTGGTTAAGAGCAAGTTGCAGGTCAGCCAGGGATATATAATGTGAGGCTGTCACAATATATCTCTCCACCCCTGCACACACATATACGCATATAAGGTTTTAAAAAAAAATAAGATAGTTTTAAAAGGTTAAGGAAGATAAAAAAGACAGAATCGCTGGCATCTTTATATATAGATGAATTATCTATAAAAAAAAAAATCTAAGTGAGCCTAGATTTGTCCAGCAGCTCTGTGTGTGTGTGTGTGTGTGTGTGTGTGTGTGTGTGTGTGTGCAAGTGTGCCTGCTTCTGCATACTCCTGTGGATGACAAAGGGGTAGTTCAGGTATCTTCCACTGTTTATCACCACTTTGTGTTTTGAAACAGGATTGCTTCCTAAAGAGAGAGCTTTGCTGCTGCAATTACATGGCTGGCCAGCAAAGCCTCTGGAAGCTGCCTGTTACCACCCGGGAGCACACTGCCACACCCAGCTTGCACTGGGGATCCAGTCTCAGACAAGTCCTTATGTTCTCACCACACGTATGTTACCCACTAAGCCACCTGCCCAGCCTCCAAATTCCTGGGATCATTATAGGAGACGATGGCTAGGTAACTGGGTAAAGATCAGCATCCAAATACAAATGAAATAGAAAATTCCACTGTTTCTACACATTAACAATCACTCATTAGAAATGTTTGCTTTTTTAGCCTGGTTGTGGCACTCAGGACACAGAAGCAGGTGGATCTCTGTGAGTTCAATACCAGCCCAGTCTACAAAGTGATTTCCAGGACAGCAAGGGCTACACAGAGAAACCCAGTCTCAAAAAAAAAAAAAAAAAAAAAATCACCCACTTGAGCATAACCCCAGCACTCAGGAAGCTGAAGCAAAAGAATCATAAATTCAAGGGCAGCCTGAGCTACATTGAGAGGCGAAGGCCAGCCTGTTCTACATATCAAGACCCTATCTTAAAATAAAATGGAAATTTAAGAAGCACATACACAGAGGTATTGGGGGAGCAAGAGAGGAAGAGGGAGGGACAGACAGACAGGTGGGCAAGCACACAGACAGACAGACAGACAGATAGACAGACAGACAACTGACTGACTGACTGACTGACTGACTGACTGACTAAGGGATGGCCCAGAGGCTAAGAGCACTCACTACTGTTATAGAGGATCTGGGTTTGGTTACCAGCAGACATATGGCAGATCACAGTCATCTACAGCTCCAATCCCAAGGGATCTGATGTTCTCTTCTGACCTCTTAGGGCACCCACAGACAAAACATTCATACACACAAAAAAATTCTTTTTTAAAAATCAAGACAAAAGATATGTAAATGTTACAATTTTTAACATTACATTTAAAAAGTTACATTTTGTTGCTGTTGTTGCTGCTGCTGTTGTTTTGAGACAAGATCTCTCTGGATAGCCCTGGATAGCCCAGAACTCACTACCTAGACCAGGCTAGCCAGAGATCAGTCTAACTTTCTACCTCCTGAGTGCTGGGACTAAAGGCATGGTCCACTATGCCCAGCTTACAAGATATTTCTGAATGAAGCACTATACTATATTCTAAAAGGACTAAATGGAGAGATGTAGGTATGGGATCAGTTAAGCTTGAGAATTCTCCCCCTCATTCTCAATGACAGTTCCCCCCACATTTTTATCAATTGATTCCATGTATACCCAGTAAAGATCTCAATGGAAGCTTCAGAGTGAAACTGATTCTAAACCTCACACAAAACAGCATCGGGCCAAGAAAGCAGTAGACCATTCTGAAGAGGAAAGTGGGCCTGCCCCAACGAGATCCCAAGACTTTCTTTGAAAGTGATAATAATTAAAACAATGTGGTCTTGGTGCTGGGCTGGACAAAGAGATCAATAGAACAGAGTGGCCAGAAACGGAGCCAAGTGTATGTGGGGATTTGATTTATGATGGGGGGGGGGGTGCCACAGCACTCAGCGAGAGAGAACAGTCTATTCAATAAAAACTGTTGGGACAATTGGCTTTTCGTATGCAACCTCTATACACCATCCATAAATATTAATTCCAGATGGATTAGAGATCTAATAGTGAAAAACAGAACTTTAAAATAATCAGGAAGAAATGCAGGCAAGCTGAGAGTAGGCAAACAGTTCTGACGTAAGGCATATAATTCAGAAAAGATTGATTTTTATTATATTACAGACCGCCCCCCAAAGCCCTCTATTATAAAAAATGGCATTCTGAACAAAGTGAAGAGACAAGTAACAGCTTGGGTGGCAATGTTGAAGACACATAAAACAGATAAAGGTCAGTATTCAGAATATGGAAGGACCTCCCGGAAATCAATCCTCTGGATGCTGAAGGAGGATCAGGAATTCTAAGCCAGCCTTGGCTACACAGTGAGGCCCCATCTCGAAAGGGATGTATGTAGCTCAGTGATAGAATATTTGCCTAGCATGTACCAAGTCATCCCAGCACTATAAGTAACTTTTAAAGAACAGACCCAGGGTTAGGCACGGTGGTCCACACCTTTAATCTTGGAGCTCAGAAGGCAGCAATAGCTGATCTCTGAGTTTGAGGCCAGCCTGCTCTACATAGTGAGGCCAGCTAGAGATACACACACAGTAAAATCCTATCTTAACAACAACAACAACAACAAAAAGGCAGACAAGTGCATTCTAAATGGCATCATTTCTCTGTCTCCATCATAGAACCCTAGACTGGGTCAGACTGTCAGGCTTTGGGGAAAGATGACCCTTCCCTAGCTCCATCCATGAGCTATGATTGGTCAAAACATACCAATGATTTTGTTCCTCTGTCTGATGATTGGTTTAGGCATGGACTTGTATAGAATTTTGTCACCAAGCAAGAAAGGAAGATTATCTGATTGGGGGAGGGAGGGAGGTGAGAGGCAGAGGATCTGGGAGGGACTCAAGGATGAAAAGCATCTACTAGTTTCTTCTGTTGCTTCTCTGGTGCCTGTGTGAAACACCTGGAGTTGAGGCAGCAATCTTGGAACTGTGCATGGTGGGGGTGAGATGGGGTGTCAGCAAATGAGTGACATTTACCCTCCAGAAAGAAACATGGAAAAAAAGATGGTGGAACCTGCATTCCAGTGCCCCAGCTGAGTCTCTGGATTAACCAACTCTAGGGTTTCTTCCTTGCCTCCTTCCTGCCTCTTTCTTTCTTTCTGTTTTTTTGGGACAGGGTCTCACTATGTAGCTCTATGTGTAGACCAGGCTGGCCTCAAACTCATAGAGATCTGCCTACCTCTGCCTCCTTCCTGGGTGTTAGGATTAAAGGCATGCACCACCACTGCCAGGTTTCAACTCCAGGATTTTTTGATATGAAAGATAACCCCTTTTGTTCAAACCACTTTCTATCCCTCCCTCCCTCCCTCCCTCTCTCCTTCCCTCTCTCTGTCCCTTCTTCCTCGTGTGTGTGTGTGTGTGTGTGTGTGTGTGTGTGTGTGTGTGTTGTGTAAACCTCGATCAGAGGTCAACCTTGGATTTTGTTCCTCAAGAGTCATTTTTTTCTCTTTTTCTTAGAATTATTTACTTAATTTCATGTGGATAAATGTTTTATTTGCAAGTATATGCACTATATGTGTGCCTCATGCCCTCAGAGGTCAGAATAGGGCTTTCAAACCGTAGTTATGGATGGTTGTGAGCCACCATGTGGGTGCTGGGAATTGAACCCAGGTCCTCTGGAAGAGCAGCAAGTGCTGTTAACCGCTGAGCCATCTCCTTTCTTGAGAAGGCGTCTCTCTCACTGCCACCTGGGCTTTATTGATTAGGCCAGGCTGGCTGGCGAGTCCCTGGGGTCTGCCTGTCTCTACCTCTGCAGCACTAGGGTTAAAAGCACGTGGCACCACTCCAGCTTTTGACATGGGTGCCCTTACATGGGCTTTCTATAGCATTCATCAAAAGCAACTATAGGATAGCTAAGGCTACCAATCAAAGCGATTTATCCAGAGGAAACCCAAGTGGACAATGAGCCCAGTAGACATGCTTTACCTCAGTCAGGGCATCCCATTAAAGTGCATACTACTCCACATCCAACAGATCAGCAAAATCAGAAACCCCAGGTAGGAACATCACTCTGTGGTAAAGCACCTACCTAGCATTCATAAGATCCTGGGTTTGATGTCCAACATTGCAAAAGACAAGAAAAAAGCCCCCAACAGGAGAGGCTTCCCTTGCAAGTGTGAAGACCTGAGTTCAATCCCCAGAACTCACACTTAAGGGGGTGGGGGGTGGCCCATGCTTGTAATTCAAACTGGGGAAGTGGAGACTTCCTGGGGTTCACTGACCAGTTAGTCTAGCCCAACCAATGAGCTTCAGGCTAATGAGAGGTCCTATCGAAAAAGAAGTGGACGGACTTGGTGGGGAGAGCACTGAGCTGTCCTCTAGGCGCTACATGAGTACACGCACCCATCAAGCACACACACATACACACAAATAAAAGAAAGGATAGGAGCTGGACACAGTGACCCACCCTTCAATCCTAGCCTAAGAGGAAAGAGTAGGCAGAGCTCTGAGTTTTTGGCCAACCTAGTCTAGATGGTGAGTTCCAGGTAAGCCAGGGCTACTCTGTGAGACCTTGGCTCAAAAAAAAAAAAACAAATGTTGGCCAGATGTGGCCTTGTACAGTTACTGCTGGTAGGAGGAAGGATGGAGACTCAGCAGCTTTAGAGAACACCTTGGCAGTTATAGCCAAGTTCAAAGTTCAGTCATTCAATACCTGAATTTCTGCTTCTAGGTAGACATCCTGAATGGGTTCAGATAAAACCCCAGGGTGTTCTCTGCACCCCTGCCTAGAACAGCAAAAAACAAACAAACAAACAAAAGAATCAGGTGCAACCCAAACACTGCCAGTAGGTGAACTAGCAACAACTCCTTTTCGGTTTATTCAGATGATATATAGAAAATAAAATAAGCAAACCACAAAGGGACTGGGATGATTTGTATATGCTTAGCCCAGGGAGTGGCAGGATTAGAAGGTGTGGCCCTGTTGAAGTAGGTGTGTCACGGTGGGTGTGAGTTATAAGACTCTTATTCTAGCTGCCTGGAAGTCATTCTTCCACTAGCAGCCTTCAGATGAAGATGTAGACCTCTCAGCTCCCCCTGTACCATGCCTGCCTGGATGCTGCCATGTTCCTGCCTTGTTGATAATGGACTGAACCTCTGAACCTGTAAGCCAGCCATAATTAAATATTGTCCTTATAATGTTGCCTTGGTCGTGGTGTCTGTTCACAGCAGTAAAACCTTGACTAAGACAGGGACCCACTGTCAAAATCTTGAGTGGGGAAGGTACAAATGGCATATATAGTATAGCTATTGCTACATAGGCTGTAAAGACTCAGAAAGCACTACTGTTTCGTGGACATGTAAATGCATGGGAAAGAGGTAAAATTATGGGCTGATACTTGCCACAGTTTATGTAAACCCAAGCAAAGCAAGTCAGCCACAAAAGGACAAATTCTGTATGATGCTTACATAAGGTACCTAGAGGAGTCAAGTTCACACAGATACAAGTGGTTGCCAAGGGCAGCAGTGGGAGGGGCCAGGAGAGTGCTGTGCTGGGAGAGAGTTTTCACTGCAGAAGATAGGAAACATCTTTGCAGTTTGATTTGGGTTCTCTCTCTCTCCCTCCCTCCTACCCTCCCTCCCTTCCCCCACCCCCTCTCTCTCTGGCCTGGAGTTAGGCAAGTAGGCTAAGCCAGCTGGCCTCTAAGCCCCAAGCCTCTATCCCTGCCTCCCCAGCCCTGGGATCACAAGCGTGAGCCACCACTCTTGCCATGATTTTCTCTTGGATTCTGGGGATGGGACTCAGGTTCTCATACTAGTACAGCAAGTACTTTATTGACCAAGTCATTTCTCCAGCCTCCCATATTAATATCATTTATATGGACAAACCTGAAACAAACAAAATGGCCCAGTACTGGCATCTGTAAATTCTGCTGTGATGCAATTCTCTGAACTTTCCTTATTTTCTATGAAAATTTTCAAACTAAAAGTAAAAGGAAAGAAAAAAGATTAAAAAAAAATATAAGAGTTTGGGCAAGGAGAATCGCCCCAAAATAACAAGATTGATTATGTTCCCACCATCTGCCCCCCACCCCTTCCCGAGGCTACTTGAAGAGCAAGGGGCTAAGGTAGAAGAGCAGGAGCAGCGTTCTGGAGACTGAACCAGTGCCAGGTCCCAGAGGACCCAGCAGAGCCTGCTGGAGCCAGTCAGGCGGGAGATGGTGGGTAAAGGCCTATGTGAGAAAGTGATTCTGAAAGTTGTCTGTTCCTTGCACACAGTCCAGAAAGCAGATGAAAAAAAAAAAAATTGGCCATCAGAAAACACAGAAATGTGAGTTCTTAGCAGTTGGAACTCCTTGGATTTGCTGATGACAAAACGAATTGCCTAATCTTTCCTGTTCCTTCTTTCTTCTCCTTTGACCTTTCTGCATGTCTGTAGAGCTCCCATGGCTACAACTGCGACGTGGCAGAATACATATTTGCAGGTTAAGCCAGCTAAATATAGGCTTTCCTTTAAAGCACCTGAGGATTTGGAGATATCTTTTCTGTGTCCCACCCCATCCCCACAACACACACACACACACACACACACACACACACACACATACACACACACACACACACACACACACACACACACACACACAGAGAGAGAGAGAGAGAGAGATGCCTCCCTAGCCTCCAAGAAGCATGTGGTCTTTACAAGGTTACACATGGTGCTGGAGTACAGTGTGAGACTGATGGGAAGAAAGTAACAAAACAGGCAGTAGCTATCTCCCAGCTATGGGAAGAAGGGATCTACAGTTCCTCTCTCTGCAGGTGCAGTGATAGACTTTAGGAATAAAAGACCCTTTGGGAAGTTTAGAAGAATGGTCACCTTCAAAAATTATCTCAGGGCAGCGGTGTAGTTAAGAGAAGTAACTTTCCTAGCATGCTTGAGGCCCTGGGTTCAGTGTCTACCAGGGCAACAGGAAATGATTCAGGATTTGGAGGAGCCCTGGGCAGGAATGCATATATAGCAGAATTTTACAAAATGGACCTTGAAAAGAAGCAGAGGCCCAGTGTCTCATGAAAATAGACTCCAGAGCTGTAGACACCGGAGCTCATTCTCAGCCACGTACCTGCCTACACTCTTGTATGCACACCCCTGATACACGTGCCTTCAGTGGCAGTGGCAGCCCACACTCTGAGCGCCAGCCTCTGTGCTTTCTGCATTCAGGATCTCTTTAGTGCCCTCAGCAACTCCTTGAGGTTGGGATATTGTCTCCGGCTTACAAATGAAGAGATCTGGCAAAGTCCTTGAGCCTGGAAGTGGCAGCTTGGTGGGGGTGCGTTCTAACAAAAATGGCCTGATTTCAAAGCCCTGTTCCAGCCTGAGCCTCCCAGGAAGTAGGAGACACCCAGGGTCATCCATGGTCAGATTTCAGACATTCAGGTTGAGCATGTTAGGAACTGAGGAATCCAAAATAACTAGCCCAAGGTCATCGAGCAAATGGGAGGAGCTAGTACTCAACTCAGACCTGCAGAACCCTAGCTGGGACTCTTAACTGTGTGACTCATCACGAGCTCCTTCCTGTTCCCAGGGACTCGGAACCCCCTAGGACTCCTCACCACCACCCCACGCAGGCACTGCCACGCTGGGTGAGCTCTCCTATTTGGAAATCTGGGTACATAAGCATATCCTCCGTGGATCCCAGAACTAGCTCAAGGCTCTGGCCAAACAAAGGAGAGGAACTGGGGTGAACGTGCTTGACGAACGACAGAACATCCAAAGGGCAGGGTCTAGATCAGCTTCTTCAATGATGACAGTGACCAGGAAACAAACAAACAAACAAAAACTGCTTTCAGAAGTTGTCTCAAAGGCCCTGGGCTGGCAAGAGCAGCCAGCCTTGGCACCCAGCCCATGCCGGAGCCCAGGGAGCTGAAGGCTGGGACTTATCGCACATCAGGCTTTTCCCCACCCATCTTCTTCACCATCTTTGCTGTTACACCTGTCATTTAAAGCCAGTGAGTCTCCAGGCATATCATCAAAGGGCACCTTCCGGGAGGGCCCTCGTGAGAAACAAGGGCGTTCAGGCCAGGGGAGAGAGAGGATTATCATTGCCTGTTACAGTTTTTATCATTTTGTCATTGCTGGGGAAGCTTCTCCTTCCCCTACACAGGGTCATAAGTTTCTGGGCTGCTGGCACCTCTCCCAGGCCTCAGTTCATCCCCTGGGAGCACAGAGGAGATAGGTGACTTCCGCAAGGTCACCCAGAGAACAAGGGGTATAGCCAAGACCTAAATCTAGGATCCTGGCTCGACTTTGGGAACTACTCCATTCCCCAGGAATACATTTCCTGTATTTCTCTATACAGGAAAAAGGACTGGAAGAAACAACCATCCCAAGACCACCCGGTACTCTGACGATGGCGTCAACAGTTTCTTCTACATGGGCCCTGGGGAGACAAAAGTTTCAAATTATCCTGGGGTGCTAAACAGGCGAGAATCTGTGAACGTTACAGCCCGGGGAATAAAAGTTTACCTCGGACAGGCAGGGACAGGATGGAGGTGACACCCTGTGCCCCACCCATCTCTTGGCAGTTTGTGTCGTGCCTGATTCCAAGGAAAGAGCGATGGTAAAGCAGTTACTACTCACTACCTTAAAGCTTCTTCAGAAATTCCATCTAGGAGCCCATGAAATAATCATCTCTACTCACTAGCGGCAGTCACCCAAGCTCCGTGCTCACTGTACTTTCTCACGTCCCAGAGCCCTTTAAGTTTTACTCTGAGAAATCACTGGACAAGGGAGACCTGTGGGTACTCATAAATCCAGTTCATCCAAAATTTCTGCCAAGAGTGTTGGGAAAGGGGCTAACCAGCTGGTTCTCAAGCCCTCCTCCCACCTGGCCAGGAGTGTGGGTACAGACCCCTTGGGCTGGGGCCAGTTAAAAATGAGTCACCACAAAGGGTGTGGGAGATTCTGGGCAGAACACCCAGAGCCCTGGGCCCTCCCCCAGTCCACGAAGGAACTCTTAAGAACACTGCTCAGATTCCCAACTGGCAGTGGGGTGAGCAGAAGGGCATTGCCCAACCTCCACAGTGGGAGCCGGAGGATGCAACACAGTTGCTAAAATGCTTTGCTTAGCAGGTAGGAAGCCCTGGGTTAGAGTAACTGCTCAAGCTTGTAATTCCAGCACTCAGGAGGTGGCTGCAATTGGACAGAAAAGTTCAAGGTCACCCTTGGCTAAATGTTTAGTTCGAAGCCAGCGCGGGTGATACTGCAGACCCTTTCTCAAAAAACAAGCAACCAACTGCCATAGTCGGGTGGGGTAGGGTGGAGGGCTCAAGCCCCAGAGTTGAATTTGAGAACAAGCCCTAAAGCTCGTTCAGGAAAGAGGGCTTCTAAGATGGGTTGTTAGGAGGGGAGAAGGAACCTGGATGGCTTCTTTACCCTACACAGATCCCCAAATGCAGAACTGGGGAGGGAAAAGTCTCCTGTCCACTATGCAAAAATGAAGAGGGCATCCGAAAGCCTGAGATCTGGGTTCATCTCCGGCTCCACATGAGAGCCAAAAATCTTCCCTCTCCTGGCACACTACTCTAGGGAGCCAGTCCAGTGGTTCTTGGCTCCTCCCTATCCCAATCTTCAGGGTTCCCAGGCGGTTTCCCCACGGCCCATCCCCCACGCACGGAGCTCTTTCGCACGTGCCAAGGGTTAGTGTCCCACAAAACACACACACACTGAGAACGGAAGGGTGTGTGTGTGGGGGGGGGTCCCTCCATGAGCTCGGCCAGGCCAACCGGAGAGAGTGAGAAAACGGGAAGAGGAGGAAGAGGATGGAGGGGAAGAGGGCGGGGAGGAGGCAGAGGCCGCAGGAAGGCCTGAGATGCAGGAAGCAGCTGGGGAGAGGGGGGGAGGCTTTGTGCCTGAGTTGTTTTCTGGGTCCTAGTGTCCACCCTGTTCAGTTCCTGGGAATCAACCGACTGACTGGGCTACACATCTAGACCTGAATATTGGATGGTTCTCACTGCTAGGTTTCAGACTATTGGGGAAGAATAAAGGGCATAACAAGGCCCCTTGTTGTGTATGCGAGGAATGAAGGCGCTCTAAAGAAGCTGAGTTTTCGTCGGGCAGTGGTGGCTCACGCCTTTAATCCCAGCACTTGGGAGGGAGGCAGAGGCAGGCGGATTTCTGAGTTCGAGGCCAGCCTGGTCTACAGAGTGAGCCCGAGCTACACAGAGAAACCCTGTCTCGAAAAGCCAAAAAAAAAAAAAAGAAAAAAAAAAAAAAGAAAAGAAAGCTGAGTTTTCAAGATGGATTAGGGACACACACACACACACCTTGAACACTCTCAATAGGGAAACTTTGGCTAGGGAAACTTTGGAACTTTGGCCCTAGGCCCATTCCTTCAAACCTTCAAACCTTCAAACCTTCAAACCTTCAAACCTTCAAACCTTCCAAACCTTCCAAACCTTCAGAGTTAGTTCTCTTCTGGCGCAGGTTATGAAGGCCAGGATCCTATATGTCTCCCCCAGGGTAGGGTAGATATAGGTGAAGAATGTCATCTTAAGACTTAAGACTTCCAAAGGCAAAAAGCAGTAATCTCCTGCCATATGGGTGATGTACACCCGGTGATGTACATCCCCGTCCCTTTCTTCCTTCTCCCCACAGAGCACCACAAAGATTGCTTTGCTGGGCCAAAGCAATGCTGGGCCAAAGTTCTACAGAAAAAAAAAAACCCTTATGGGGAGTTGTTAAAATGAAGAATCCCAGGTCCCGCCTCTAAGATTTCCCTTCACCAACTTCGGGAAGGAGCTAGAAATCTGTGCTTTGATCTAGAACCCAAAAGTTTTGATGGTAACCCTGAACACTCTAAGGCTCTTTAAGGAAATGATTAAGGGCCCTCCCCACAGAACCCCTTCACTTTGTGGGAGGAGAAGGCCAGCTCCTGCTGTGGCTAGATGGCTCCCCGCCCCCAGGGTTAAATGAGGGGACGCCTATGTGGCTTGTGAAAAGTCTCCGAGTTTGGGATGGGAGGGTTGAAGAAGAATAGCCAAGGTCCGAGAAGCTGCGGAAGGCTGTCCGCCAACTATGAGTAGGAGAGACCAGGCGACAGGGTGGAAGGGAAGGGGAGGGCTCTCAGGCTCCGGCCCCGGAAATCCTATCCCTTTAGGACCCAGTGGTACCAGTCCCCCAGCGGCGGCGGCGAGAAGGACAGCCGCTCGGTCTCCGGCAGCCGCGGTTCGGGCAGAGCTAGAGAAAGACCGAAGCTCGGGGCGCGGGGGGAGGGAGGGAGGGAGGGAGGCGCGGCGGAGCGGCCCGGGTCAGCGGAGCAGCCACGGGCGCGGGGATGCCGGGCACCCCGAGAGCCAAGGCCCCCGGCCGGAGTAGGGGGCGCCTGCGCCGCCAGCGCCGCTGACACCGCCTCGGAGGATGTGAGCCGGTGCCGCGGCCGCTGCTTCGCGGGCTGGGCTCGCGGTCCCAGCGGCTCCAGCCAGCCTCCGCTTCTTCAATTTGGGTGGGGGCGACCGCACCAGGCCGCTAGAGCTTTCGAAGGGGGCTGGCTGTCTTTGGCAGCTTGGTTGGGGGAGGCGACCCACACAGGGCGCTCGGAGATTTTTTTTTTTTTTTTTTTTAAAGCAGGGTTAACTGTTTTTTGGCAGCTTGGTTTCTGGGGGACTCTATAGAAGGCCTTTCGGGATTTCTTTCTTTGGGGGGAGGGGGGCGGTGGTCCCGACTTGGCCAGCCGCCTGCTGGAGGGGGTCAGCGGGGAGCGGGGGGATGCGAACCCGGCTCCCCCAACCATGATGAAGACGGAGCCTCGGGGGCCCGGGGGTCCCCTCCGGAGCGCCTCCCCGCACCGCAGCGCCTACGAAGCGGGCATCCAGGCACTAAAGCCTCCCGATGCGTCCGGGCCCGACGAAACACCCAAGGCGGCCCACCATAAGAAATATGGCTCCAACGTCCACCGCATCAAAAGTATGTTCCTGCAGATGGGCACCACCGCGGGGCCGCCGGGTGAGGCAGGCGGCGGCACAGGCATGGCCGAGGCCCCACGGGCGTCGGATCGCGGCGTGCGCCTGTCCCTGCCGCGGGCCAGCAGCCTGAACGAGAACGTGGACCACAGTGCCCTGCTCAAGCTGGGCACCAGCGTGTCGGAGCGCGTGAGCCGCTTCGATTCCAAGCCTGCGCCCTCGGCGCAGCCCGCTCCGCCGCCGCACCCGCCGTCCCGGCTGCAGGAGACGCGGAAGCTGTTCGAACGGAGCGTCCCCGCGGCCTCGGGTGGCGACAAGGAGGCCGTGGCGCGGCGGCTGCTGAGGCAGGAGCGCGCCGGCCTGCAGGACCGGAAGCTGGACGTCGTGGTGCGCTTTAACGGCAGCACCGAGGCGCTGGACAAGCTGGATGCTGACGCCGTGTCGCCGACGGTCAGCCAGCTCAGTGCGGTCTTCGAGAAAGCCGACTCGAGGACCGGCCTTCACCGTGCACCCGGCCCCCCTCGGGCCGCGGGGGCGCCCCAGGTCAACTCGAAGCTGGTCACTAAGCGGTCCCGGGTGTTCCAGCCACCGCCGCCGCCTCCCGCCCCGTCGGGGGATGCCGCAACCGAGAAGGAGCGTGGCCCCGGAGGGCAGCAGCCCCCACAGCACCGGGTGGCCCCTGCCCGACCTCCGCCTAAGCCGCGGGAGGTGCGCAAGATCAAGCCGGTGGAGGTTGAGGAAAGTGGGGAGTCTGAGGCTGAGTCGGCTCCCGGGGAAGTGATCCAGGCCGAGGTGACCGTCCATGCAGCCTTGGAGAATGGCAGCACCTCGGCCACCACAGCCAGTCCTGCACCCGAGGAACCCAAGGCCGAAGCGGTCCCCGAGGAGGAGGCGGCGTCGGCGTCAGTGGCGACGCTAGAGAGGGGGGTGGACAATGGCCGGGCCCCGGACATAGCACCTGAGGAGGTGGATGAATCCAAGAAGGAGGACTTCTCGGAAGCGGACTTGGTAGACGTGAGCGCCTACAGTGGACTCGGGGAGGACTCTGGGGGCAGTGCCCTGGAGGAGGACGATGAAGAAGACGAGGAGGACGGGGAGCCTCCCTACGAGCCGGAGTCAGGTGTGTGGAGATTCCCGGCCTCTCAGAGGAGGAGGACCCGGCCCCAAGCCGGAAGATCCATTTCAGCACTGCACCGATCCAAGTGAGTGATCCCCCTTGGGCCCCCCAAGCTGCCCCTGCCACGTGCATGTGGTCTCTCCCGCCCAGATATCCGTGTTTGGCAGGCTGAGTCAGCCCCTGCCACCCAGCCGGGTTCCCAGAAGTTTCCACAATGAGGGAGGCGTGGGGGAACTTCCAGCTGTTTGTCAGAGTGGGAAGGTTTTCAGGTCTGTGATTGTGAAGGTGGCCTGCTGCGACCTGCCCTCAGGTTCCTAACCCCGCCCTGCATCCCTCCCTGCTCCACGCCTACTCTGGGACACCTGCTCTGCCTTCCTCCCTCAGATACTCTTTCTTCCAGAAGCTGCCAGAGGCTGGGACTTGGCTGGCCTGAAGGGGTGTGGGACGTGTCCTGGGGATACAGTTCCTACACATGCCCTGCTGTCAGGAAGAGAAAGGTGGGGAGCTTAGGGACACTTCCTGCTTCTGGATGTGTGAGGCTGTCGCTATCGGGGTGAGAGAGAGGGGAGCTAAGAACTTCCCCAAACAAAGATACAGAGGAAGGCTGCTCTTCTTCCCTGCCAGTACCCCAGCTCCAACTTTGCAGAAGTGAAAGAAGGAAGCGGACTTCAAGGATGAGCTGGTCCATGGATGGCCATGTGACTGGGGCTGGGGAGAGACCCTACACCTAAGGGTCTGTGCTGGGCCAGCTTCCCATATCCAGGGTTGCACAGGAAAGGGGCATCTTATGTGGTCCTTGAAGGAGCAGGCCTTACAGGAAGAGGGTGGTGAGTCTGGAAGTTCCCCAGAGGTGCCTGGCAGACTTTCATGCTTATAGCCTTGGGAATCCTTCCTCTTTCCATAGTCTCTATGTACTTTAAAAGAGGCTGGGGGCTTGCTTTTAGAGCCCCCTTTCTCTAACACCACTATTGGTGATTGGTTTGTGAACTGTACCAGTCAGTGCTTTGAGATCCTTTGAGTAGTGGTTGCAGAGAAAAAGATGTCCCCTGGGGAGAATTAAGAACAGAAGACCACTCCCATTTCCCCCTGCCTTGTGAGCCCAGCTGGCACATCCAGCTTTGATGGTCTGTAATTCCCTATCCAAGCTCTGAGCCTAGCACCTGGCCTGCCCCGTGGAAGTATACAGCACCAAGGACTTTTCCTTGGCCTAGACCCTGCTCCTCCTTGCCCTCTGAAGCCAAAACCCATGTGTTTGCTTGCAGTTTCCATAGCTACTCCTGGACACCAAAGCTGCCCAAGTTTCTCTCACTCTCCGCCTCCTCCTTTCCCCAGGCCAGCAGAGGTCCAGAAGGTTAAGGGTGGCCAGCCTCTCGCCCCTCCCTGCCCGGGGGTTTGGAAGACTTCCCTGTGAAGGCGGTGGGATCCAGGAAGGAGTGGAGGCTGTTGGGAGGGTGTCAGAAGCAGTTGTCACATCCCCATGGGGTTTTTTTGAGCAGCCCCATGCCCTCATAGACAGGGAATGTGGTCTGGGCCTCTGTCTATATCTGACGCCTTACCCTGATTTTTTGGTAAAAAATAGCACATGATTTGGAGCAGTGCTCCGGACTCCCTGGTGACTCTGAAGCAAGCTGGCCACTAGCGTGAGAGCCAAGGCGGTGCAGAGGCTCCACGTGTCTGACTTTTGGCCCCACTGACGCTTTCGTCCTCCCCAGCCTGGCCAGGGCCCCAGGCTTTTCTCCTCTGCCACCTCCACACTGTTTCTGAAGCCAGGGTTCTCTGCCCCTCCCTGACCCACTTGTCACCATTATGGAGGTCGGGGTATCTGCTCAGGGCAGAGGATATGATTCCAAACTGTCAGCCAAGGAGATAGCTGAACCCAGGGCCTTCTGATAGGAGGAGTGACTGGTGGTCCCGGGCCTCTGAGCCCGAGGCCTTCCTGGGATTCCCACAGCGGGGAGGACGCAAAAGGTGAACAGCTTGTGAACAGAAGACAAGGCCTAGAATCGGGCCTCCAGAGCATTTTGGGAGTCAGAGCAGAGTGTGTGTTGGGAAGTGGACGTGGGTTGTTTGACTACGAGAGAGGGCTGGGGGACACTGTCTCTGGGCACAGGGTAAAAGCCAAAGGCCTCAGGTGAAGAGATGGGACAAGGCCAGTTTGCTGACCCAGGCTTATGCCATTCTTTGTCCTAAAGCTTGGAACACCTTTTCAATAGGGAACTAAGTCACTAGTGACCCGCCTACCACAGCCCATCTAGAATCTGGTGCTGCCCTGCTACTGGATAAGCAACCCCCGTGACCTTGGGTAATTGAGAGTCTGTTGCTTCAAGGCTGGGACTGCTGGCCAGACGTTGGGGAACAGTCTGTTGGCCACTGCATGGTAGCTGGATGAGCATGAAAATGCCTGATACAGTAGAGTCAAGGGCATTAGCTAGGTGAGCACATAAACCCTGGCTGTGCTGCTGGCGGGTCCTCTCTAACTGCCATCACAGCAGCGTACCTCCGTGATGAGACTGGAGATTTGGATTCAGTAAGCCCCAACAAAGGAGTAACCTGCCTACAGGTTGCCTGTGAGCATGCTCCTAGAGCAGAGGAGGCGCTGGCACAGAGCTTGCTGGAGACAGTGTCTTCTCTACTCCTTTGGCCCGTCCAGCTGATAAGAGCTGCCTCTACCTCTCTTGCCCCCACTTGACTTCAAACAGTGCCAACCTAGCTAGCAGTAAAGCCAAAAGAAAGAAAAAAAAGAACCACCATGGTTCCTCCAAATGAGCATGAGATACCCACAAAGCCCTGACTCCTTTTTGGTGATCCTATGAAGAGGTCAGAGTTAGACGCCTAGAAGGAGAGGAACAGCAGAGGGGCACAGGGAACACTGCAAGACCAGGCAGACTGCCACTGAACATGATCCTTGGTCCCTTTAGGGCCCCAGTCTTGGGGCCTGTGCCTCGCTCTTCCGTTACCTGTGGACAGGGGTACTGTTCTTCAGGGACACGGTTCTGGCATGTGGGAGGGCCATGGGGCTCCACTTCCTCCTCACCTCTTGCTCTCTGAGGCCTACCTGGGATTTAAGGGCCTTCCCTTCTCCACGGAAGTAGAAGGAGCCTCTCTGCTTCCTCCCCACCCCTCTCTGGCCATTCACTTCAGCATCTGAGCAGGGAAGGGTCCCGGCGCCTTTGCCTCTTTCCTCCTTCCCTCCTGCACCCCTCCCCCTCCCCATCTGGCATCCTCCAGTGTCTTCTCCATCCTTCCTCCCCTCCTCCTCTTCCTGTCCTCTGTTCAGCCTGTTCCTCCTCTGTGTCTTTGTGTGTCTGGCTCTTAGGTCTTGTCTCTTCCTTTCTCCCTGCCCTGGTATTGGAGATTCCCAGACCTTGCAGTCTCCCCCAGGAGTGTCCATCTGGTCCTCCCAAGATGTACCCCGTGGAAAGGATCTTTTGCTCTCTCGTTCCTGGGGCTCTAGAACTAGGAAGCCCTTTTGCTGGGAGCTGGATTCCTTGTGAGATCAGTGTAAGGGAAGGGCCTCTGGACGGACATGGAGATTCAGGTGACTCAGCTGGCCCAAAGGCCTTCTGCCAATGTGCTCTTGCGCTCCTATGGACCTCTAAGAGCTGCCCCTCCCCAGGTATTTAGCACCTACTCCAATGAGGACTATGACCGACGCAACGAGGATGTGGATCCCATGGCGGCCTCTGCGGAATATGAACTAGAGAAGCGAGTGGAGAGGTTGGACCTGTTTCCTGTGGAGCTGGAGAAGGGTGAGAGACCAGGCCAATCTAAGGCACACACTAGGGTCTTCCGTGGTGCTAGCCTCTGCCCTGCTACCTCTGTGGGTAACCACATGCTACACTTCTTGACTCCAGCACTTAGACTTGTCTTTCTTGGCATTCCTTGTCCGCACCAATAGCCACTGGTGTCTCCAGTGTATTGCCAAAGGATGACACTTGGTGGACACATCTCCTAAGTACTGTATAGGTTTTCCTGGGCTCTGTTGAAGGCACAGAGACTGGTAAAAGCAGGCTCCCAGGGAGATGGCTCCTCTAACTTCAGCAGTATGTGCCATTATATGTGCTGGGAGGAAAGGGAGGCTGTGTTTGATAGAGCCTCGCCAAGGGAGTACGCTGTAACGTGAACTCTTCAGAGCTGAGCTTTAAAGAGGAGCCATTTGGAAAGTGGGGTTGAACAGAGAGGTACAGTCAGCACAGGATGAGTGCATGGGCAGGGTGCCGTGGAGCATGGCGAGAGCATGGCTGTTTCTGAGACCGGTTGGGAGCTATTGTAGGGTCAGGGAAAGCTATTCTCGAAAGTTCCACAGTGTCTAGGCAATGGTGGCTCATGCCTTTGGGAGGCAGAGGCAGGCGGATCTCTTGAGTTCTAGGTCAGACTGGTCTACAGAGCAAATTCCAGGACAGCCAGGGCTACAGAGAAGCCTTGTCTTGGGGTTGGGGAAAGAAAAAGAAAAGAAGGAAGAAAAAAAAAGAAAAAGATCACTGTGGCATAGGTACAGGGAGGGGTCACAGTGGATGATAGATTCCCATACGGGGTCAGCAATCCATTAGTGGAAGTGGATGCACTCACTGGGCAGGAACAATCAACAGTGCCCCGTGGTCACTTGACTTAGCGGAGCCCGGAACTGGAAGAGAGGAATCTGGCTGCTTCCCAGGTCTGGCATCTCATGGATAGAGGTGCCCGTCCTCAAGGAGTGTTCCTGGGGAAGGTCACATGATTGGATGCTAGAGGTCCATGGGTCAGGCAGTGCAGGTGTAGCTAGGCAGTGGGTATCCATGTTTGATCACTGAAACTCTGGGCTTAGAAGAAAATAATTGGAGACCAAAGGCTAAGGGCTAAGTCCTGGCTCAGTCCCCATCCCAGCCACACAGCCTTATCTGTATGCACAATAGTCTGCCACACCCCAGCCACCCGTCACACGCCCTGCTGCCTCTCAGCTCGTGGGATAGGGCAAAGGGCAGGAAGTAACCCATAGGAGTTAGCCTGGCAAAAGGGAGGTGGGTGGAACCATAGTCCTTTCCCATCATGGGGTGACTCCTAAGCTTGCGGAATGCTTATGAAAAGGAGTGGGTATAGGGTAGAGAATCCCTGCCAACTATGGTTTTCCCCCTTCTGCCTCACAGACTCTGAGGGCCTGGGCATCAGCATCATTGGCATGGGTGCCGGAGCCGACATGGGCCTGGAGAAGCTGGGCATCTTCGTCAAGACTGTGACTGAGGGTGGTGCAGCCCATCGGGACGGCAGGTACCACCCTCCTTCCGCTCCCTTCCCCCTCCTTCAAGTCTGTTTTGGCAGTCATCATCTGGGGTGGGGGGCTGCAGCCCCTGGGAGGCCTGTGTGTGGTGTGTGTGTGTGTCTTCAGATGTTCATGGAGCACCGCTGTGCAGGTGCTGTGCCAGGCTTTGGGGTGACAGCCGTGAACAGATGGAAGCCCTCCCCAGGGCCCCACACATTCTGTGGGGGAGGGGTGCGAAGCTCGGCTGTACCTAGTACGGTGTGTACTGGCTTAGGGGTGTGTTTGGCCCTAGTAGGGAGAACACGGGCTGTGTGTCTGGAATAAGGCTTCGCATTTCTTTCCCTTAACAAATACTGAAGGCCTAGCTCACACTGGGTTGGTGCCAGGCCCTGGCAGTCAGTGTAGAGGGCCTTACCCTCAGAAAACAAGCAGTGTAGTAAAGTAGACAGATAACAGACAGAACAAATAAACCGGATGAATGGGGAGGAATATATGAAGGCCCAAAGTAGGAGGGCCTAGCCGGGAGTGGTGGCGCATGCCTTTAATACCAGCACTTGGGAAGCAGAGGCAGGCGGATTTCTGTGAGTTCGAGGCCAGCCTAGTCTACAAAGAGAGTTCTAAGACAGCCAGGGCTGTTACACAGAGAAACCCTGACTCAAAAAACAACAAAAATGTAGGAGGGCCTGGCCACTCTGAGGTGAGCTTCTTGGAGGAACTGATACTGAAAAGACTTGAAGGTCAGGCGGGAACTAGCAAGGCCAGGTGAGTATATAAAAAGTTCCTTGTAGATGTAGTGGCCTAAGTCTTTAATTCCAGCACTCCGGAGGGAGAGGCTGGCAGATCTCTGAGTTTGAGGCCAGCCTGGTCTACATAATGAGTGCCCAGATAGCCAGGACTGCATAGTGAGATTCTGTCTTGGAAAAAAAAAACAAAAAAAAAAAAAACAAAAATAAAAAGATTAATAGAGATGAAAGATGAAAGGTTCCTTGTGAACACAGGGCCTGGTGCATGCATTCTGCCAACTGAGCTGTATGTCCCCAGCCTGAGTGGAAGGGGTTCCAAGGGGAAACCAATGGGCAGGAGTGTAGAGAGCCAGGGATCCAGGGATGGATAGGATTGGGCTAGCTGTGGCTGTGTTCTGGAGCTGAGGTTGCTCATTATATGTGCATAGGTGTGGTGTGCCTGTGCGGAACATCTATGGCCAGAGGCCTGGGCTTCTGTAAGTCAGAAGCCTCCTCTCTGCCAGATTTTCTCTTGCATATGTAGCCCGGGAGGAAGTGGGAACAGCTATAAGGCTTTTCCTCAGGAAAGCTGTGAAGGGTTGACATCCACACCCCCTTCACGTGACAGGGAAGAGTGGCGAGGGCTGGGTTACTGTAGGGTCATGTTGTTAGAGGCATGGGTGCCCAATTCAGAGGGCTTTTGCTTGCTGTGGCATAGGTGGCATGAAATCAGCAGGGACAGAAAAGATGGCATCCTTCCTGGCACTTCCCTGCCTTTCTAGAGCTTGGCCACTGCCGCCTGTTTGCTAGCAAAGCAGGTATGTGAGCATTACAGGCGAGTGCCCACGTGAAAACGTGGCCTGTAAGGGAGAAAACTGCTTGTCTCAGGCATTCTCTCCATTTCCACTTGAAGCCCCAAGAGGCTCGACACCTCCCAGGAGGTGCAAATCGAGGAAGAATCTTCCCCCATCCCTCACAGGCTAGGCTGCCACCCCATCTTCCACTCCTAGGGGGCCAGGACACCCCCATAGTTAGATTGTGTTGGGGGTGTGCAACTTTGCAGATGTGGGTTGGTGTGTGAGTAGGAGAGGAACATGCTTGGGCCCAAGGCATTTGGGTGGACACTGGGGTGGTGACATATGTCATGTGTAAAAATGAGCTCTGAGCAGGTCACAATCACCCGGTTGAGTATGACTGGAGTCAAAAGAGTGTGGTTGTTGCAGGAAGTGTCCCTGCCACCTTTCCTGGTCCTGGATAACTGCATCTGTGTTGCCTGGCTCTCTGTTCTCGCATGCCTTTTCCGGGAACTTTGTGGGGACTGAGCCTTGAGTTTCCAGTGGGAAGAGTCCGCTTTAACCCAGCTCCTGTTCCTCTCATGGCCCTATAACCAATGTCACTTTCCCTAGGATCCAAGTGAACGATCTGCTGGTGGAGGTGGACGGAACCAGCCTGGTGGGAGTGACCCAGAGCTTTGCAGCCTCTGTGCTGAGGAACACCAAAGGCCGAGTGCGGTGAGAGTCAAGGGAACAGTCAGAAAGCTGGTCCTCTCGGCACCAGGTCCCTGCCTGGGGAATTGTGCCGCAGCCCCTGCCAGGCCTGCCTTCCCATCCCTGGATCACTGGCTGCTGTTAACCACGGGGACTCTTGTTCCTCCATGTTCTCTTGGCTTTTCTCCTTCCCTGCTTCTGCCTCTGGCTCACCTATTGAAAACCAAACTCACTTCTCCCACCTAGAGCTTCATTCCAGGCCCACCCCATATCCTGTTGGTTAGGCTGTTCCACTAAATGAGGCAGAAGTCTGTGTACACCTCCAGCACACCTGGGGACCGCTGCCTGCCCCATTTCTAGAGGAGCGCTGCCCCCAGGAAAGGATGTTGGAGAGAAACAGGATGTGGGTGGCCGAGGGAGGAGGAGCTGGTGCCTGGAAGTCCCACTGTTTCCTCCCCATACTAATCTGCAGTTGCCATCACCCTGCCCCTTCCTGACGAGGGCTTGGAGCGCACCCAAGACACACCTCTACAATCTATTCCCCATCCCTTAGGATGGGTCATTTTGCCCACTCCTGTGCTTTTGGTTTGGTTTGGTTTTATGGTTGTTGCTTTCTCATTGATGGGAACAGCTTCTATGCTGGGAGCCCCTGAGCCCATGTTCCCTGTAACCCAGCCCAAAGTGTGGTTGACATCCCCTTCCCACAGCAGGCCAGAAAGGCTAGCAGGTCTTCCTGCTTCTCCTGGTAGGCAGCCCTGGGAGAGCCCCAGCTCCCCTATTCATTATTAATTCCACAGCTTCTGGACTCAGGCTCTCAGTTCACCTCCCCTGGGAAGGCCTAGGTTTGGAGGGAGGGCCCCACACAAGGAGGGCAGTGGCATTCCCAGCTGTAGACAGGCTGGGATGACGCCAGAATGACAGATGACTGTGGTGCCCCTGCAGGTTCATGATTGGCCGGGAGCGGCCTGGAGAACAGAGTGAAGTGGCCCAGCTAATTCAGCAGACCTTGGAGCAGGAGAGATGGCAGCGGGAGATGATGGAGCAGAGATACGCCCAGTATGGAGAGGATGATGAGGAGGTAGAGCCATGACTGCCCTCTGGTGGTTAAATGAAGCAGCACAGTCATTTGCCTCAACTACTTTTTCCAGGCTTGATAAAACAAAAAGCAAAAACAAAACAACAACAACAAAAACTCCCCAAGCCCCAGGGGAGCTTATGGTCTGAGAGAGAAGTAGACCCTCCGCTCAGAGAACTCCTGGTCAAATGGAGGAGTCTTACTCTTCTGTCTCCCTGTAACTAGAAGGAAAACACAATGTACTCTGAGCCTCCCTCTGAGGGCAGGGTAGAGCCCCTCATCTAGGGAACCTGATTAGGAGATGAATTCTCAAGGAAGACAAGTTATGGAGAAAACAGTACAGGAAGGTTCTGCAGGCTGTCAGTGTCTAGCCACAGAGACTCCCTGGTTTGTTCCTGGTCCAACATGAGCATACTGCTGCCGGTTTCCAGCCTGGCAGCGGAGTTGCTGAGGGAAGTGGAGTAGATGGACCCACATTGCCTATGTCCCTCCACAGACAGGAGAGTATGCCACCGACGAAGACGAAGAACTGAGCCCGACGTTCCCAGGGGGTGAGATGGCCATCGAGGTGTTTGAACTAGCAGAGAATGAGGATGCGCTGTCCCCTGTGGAGATGGAGCCCGAAAAGCTGGTGCACAAGTTCAAGGAGGTTGGGAGAGGGGCCCCGGGGGCAGTGGGTGAAGGCAGGTGGGTAGCTGGCCCGAGGAGCTGAGTGCCACCCTCTGTCTGCAGCTCCAGATCAAGCATGCTGTCACTGAAGCGGAAATCCAGCAGCTAAAACGGAAGGTGAGGGTATGCATGTGTGCTCGTGTGCATGTGTGTGCCTGCTGAAGAGCTGGCCTGAGGGCTGGAGGAAGGAGCTCTGGCACTCCCCTTACGTAGGACAGTTCACCATGGGCTACTGTGAGACCAGAGATACGAGGATTAAGAGCCCAAGAGCTCTGGCCATCTGTTCCCCTATTCATTCACTGGGTCTCTCTTCCCTCGTGTAAGGTGTGGTATAACAGCATAGAGCTGTGTAGATGAGAAGCCAACGAGATGATGCACGGAAATCTGCAGCAGATACAGGAAATCTGCACCTTGCTTCAGGGTCAGTGCTCAGTCAAAAGTCAGTATCAGCCATTCCATGTTGATGAACCAAGTCTTTCTTACTCTTGATGTCTGTGTTCACTGCTCAGCGTACGTCCACTCTGCCCAGGCCCTGAGATAAAATAGAGGCTTTTTGACTCCCTCGAGTACACAGCGGTGCACATAGTGACACATGCCAGCCGAAACCACAGTCCCATTCACTCAGACACCTACACACTTCCATCTGCACAGATAAGATTTCCAGACACCCGTGATCGATTCTGTCAGAGGCACTGGCCTGAGAAGGTAGACCCACTTTGCCCTTGAGGTCACAGAAGCATACAAACATGACCACCATTCAGGCTACCTGACCTAGGAAGAGTGTCCGAAGACGTGCACGTTTTTACCTGGGCCAGCATCACACATGGCTGGTTCTAACAGCACCAGCTGGTAACACACATGGCTACTGTACATGCATACCAGATGCTTACAAGCACACTGGGTACCCACATGCTCCCAGGCATTGTAGACACACAGATTTTCTATATATTGAAGGAGTCCCAACTCCCACGGGGTTTCCGGGATAGTAGGAGAAACCAATCTCCAGGGGCCATGAAGATGCAGCGCACCAGGAATACGTGTGTCTTGTCCATAGGTGGAGGAGGGTATCTGGAGCGGAGCAGAGCAGGAGTGTCTGGGTGGGAGCTTGCAGACTGACTTTTTTTTTTTTTTTCCACGAGGGGAATATTTGTTTAGGCTGAGGGAAGAGAGCAAGAGGAGAGAGAGCAGAGAGAGAGAGCAGAGAGAGGTGGAGGCAGGCCATGACCACGTGGAGAGAGGGAGAAGGGAAAGGGGCAGAGAGAACCTGCAGGAATCACAGGAGCAAGAGAAAGGAGGAGGGGCCAGACAACCCCTTTTATAACTGTGGGAGGAACATAGGAAGTGGAGTTTGACAGAATACTAACATTCCCCAGTTTTGGTTTAATTAAAAAGGAAAATTAGAGGCGACGGCGCAGCAGGAACAGGGTCGTCGTGATATCTGGCTACTTCCTGCTGGCATTAGGGGCGATGTGTCTTTAGGGGGAACCTGGGTATAGGGGATGTTTGTCCGGTCCTGCTGTCCAGGGTCTATGGAGCGAGCCATCTGAGGATAGGCCAGAAGGAACAGGTCCAGTAGAAGCAGCTGTGTGTGTGACTTTGGGAGGAGGCCTGGTAGGGGATAGTAGCTGTTCCTGCTGGGAGAGGTGAAGAGGCGCAGCTGGCTGGTGGGAAAGCTAGAAAATGACATCCTATAGACATCACCCTTCAAGAACTGTAGCCTCGGTTCTACAGGCATGGAGCTGTGGACTCTAGAATATTTTTGGAAGTTCACCACCTAGGAAATGGAGGCAGGTGTGGGAAGGGGATTTGAGGGTAAGAAAGACTTGAATAGACCAACTGGTTAGAGGCCCTGGCAGAGGCTGTCAGGGTGAGTCAGAGTACAGGCCAGGGATGGGAAGGAAGGGCAAGTGAGACTGCATTTTGGGAGTCTTCTCAGGGCATGAAGCAGATGGTGGGTCACAGGTGGTTTCAGGCTCAGAAAGCAGAGAGGCATTCAACTGACAGACATCTAAGGTAACTTCTAGACAGCTAACGCCATGTCAGGCACAGTTACAAGTAAAGGCAGAATTGAACCTTGTCCTTGTGTGTCTTACGAGTCTGCATATTGTTAATGGTTGTTACTACCTGAAGAGTTACTGAGCCTGTAGATCAGGAAGAACCCCATCCACTCACAGGGCAGGGGATGCTGCCCTACTGAAGTCCCAGCAGGCTTCTCTGGGAACTTGGTAACACCACAGGTGTACAAGGAAGGGTAGATGGGGCATTCCTGGCAGAAGGAACCGTTTGCAAGGAACCTTGCAAAGGGCCTGTGGCAAGTGTGAGGGTCTGCAGGAAGGCTGAGGTATCTAGGCTTAGAAAGCACGAAGTGTTTGCTGCAAGTAAGACAGAAGGACAGCCAGGACTTGGAGACGGACAGTTGGGACTGCAATGGGACAGCAGCACCTTCCACCAGGCAAGTGAAGAGAGGAGGCTTCAGACCAGGGAAGAGTGCCTCTGAAAGGCTGCGAGGTAGGGCTAGATTAGGTGCAGGGTCTGGCAGGAGCTCAGGATTTGGAGCTCTGTGCATAGAGGTGCTCTGGGAGGTGGTGCTGTGTCTTGAGGAAACACAAGAATGCAGGCAGAGCTATGAGGAATACAGTCTCCAGGGAGCCGGAAAAAAAGCTGGATTGTTGAAGAATCTCCAGGGATAAGGACTGGTCAGCACACCAGGGCTGCAGAAGGTGCAGTCAGGTGGTGACTGTCTTTCATATCTACCATCTCACTAGCCCTGAGGCATGTCACTCCTATCCTCTTGGCAGAAGTTGCTAATTGGTGGTGACTCCTGGTCTGCTAGCAGAACTCTAAGGTCAGACTCAGAGAATTAGTAGTTGGGGGCCAGCTGGCTCCACAGGTGGAAGAATCCTTAGAGGCTGTTGTCTCCAGGGGCTTACTCTGGGCCCCTCCAACCCAGGGCTGCTCTTTCCTCACAGTTGCAGAGTCTGGAGCAGGAGAAAGGGCGCTGGCGGGTGGAGAAGGCCCAGCTGGAGCAGAGCGTGGAGGAGAATAAGGAGCGGATGGAGAAGCTAGAGGGCTACTGGGGTGAGGCCCAGAGCCTGTGCCAGGCTGTGGACGAGCACCTGCGGGAGACTCAGGCCCAATATCAGGCCCTGGAGCGCAAGTACAGCAAGGCCAAGCGGCTCATCAAGGACTACCAGCAAAAGTATGTGTCAAGAGCTTTGAGTCTGGGCCCAGGCAGGTGGAGAGGCCTTTAGTGGTAGTCCCCACCCCAGCCTTCCTCCCGCTGAGGAGGGAGACAGTGAACACAAAATTTGAGGGCACCATGATGGGGTACCAGACACAGGCCCTGGAGGCCTTGGGAAAACCTTCTTCATCCTGGACCAAAGCCACCCTGTACAACCTAACCCACCATCTCTTCCTTGCCTGTCTTCAGGGAGATCGAGTTCCTGAAAAAAGAGACCGCCCAGCGTCGGGTACTGGAAGAGTCGGAGCTAGCCAGGAAGGAGGAAATGGACAAACTTCTGGACAAGGTAGAGCCCTGGGCAGCCTACAGAGGGAGTGGCATGGAAACTGGAATCCAGTACTCACTCAGTCAGTGGTGTTTGGGAGGGATTGTGGTGCTGGCTGGGAGCTCAGGTCATAGCCTAGGGTGGGGGTGAAGGTGCAGATAATCTGTGCTCCGTGGCCAGGCCTGATGCCTCCTCTCTTTGTTCTTTAGATCTCAGAACTGGAAGGAAACCTGCAAACACTGAGGAATTCCAATTCTACTTAACAGGAATAACTCCTTGACCGGACAATAATAATCCCTCCCATTATCCTCACCCCCTGTCCTCAATCCCTGCCCCACCCCTACCAGCCTGGGGACAGGTGCCCCGACTTCCCCTACTCCTCCACCCCACCTCCCCCAGCTTCAGGGACCAGAGGGCCCATATTACAGGCCCCTTTAGGGTGGCCAGGGCAGACAATGCTGGCTGGAAGAGTGGCCTCCTTGCCCTGTGTGGAGCTGAGGCGCAGAGGCCGAGAGAAGCTAAGAGCTGGCCTGGGTGGTGGATGGACACAAGGACCTGCAGACCAAACTGCCAGACTTTATAACCTCCAGCCTGTGTCTCTGGACCGGAGTGGAGCTGGGGCTCTCCCAGCATCTCACCACTTGGAGGCTGCTCCCTGCCCACAGGGTCCATATGGCCCCTGGGCCTCTTGACTTGAGATACTCCGTTCTTGGCCCTTTCCTCTTCCCCATCATTGTGCTGTCTGTTGCATTCTGGCCTCCTGCTTGGAGGGGTTGCCTCAACATCTCCCACCCCTACTCCCTGCCCCAGGAGGGATAGAGCCCGCCCTTGAGCCGGAGGCTGGCCTGGGCCTGCACTGATTTCTCTTGTATCCTTCAGGGGAGGCGAGTGGGATTAGGGGAAAGGGTAAGTCCAGAACACCTGGAATCCAGCTCCCCTTTCCTAGGAAGGGCAACAGCCCTCAACTTCTCCTTGTGCCTCCCTTCTCCCAGGTGCCAAACAGCCATAGGCCTCCTCCTGGAACTGCCCTGAGGCCACTCCGGGGCAGGGTTTCCTTGGTCTAGCCTAGGAATGTCAGGAGGGAGGGAGGTCAGCTTAGGTGTGCCTGCAGAGCTCTCCCTGGGGAGCTAGGCCCCCCTGCTTTGGGCCACACCTGGAAGCCTTGTTTTAACATCAAAGGGACTCAGCCTCCCCTCCTCCAGCCCCACTGTTTTCCAATGTTTTCACTGGAGGGGAAAATTTTACTACTCATCTTTTTGGAGACCAGGGCTGCTTGCTGTCAGCCTGCTTTCTAAGTGAAATTGACTCAGTTTCCCCACTTTAACCCCAAATTGGGGCTTGGACCAAGGGAGGTGAGACCCCCTCAGGTACCCTCCCCTTTCAAAATCCATTTCTTGCCACTTCTACATACCACCCCTGCCCTAAGCCTAAGTTTCTGTTTTTTTTTTTTTTTTTTTTTTTCTTTTTAAAACAACTCAGTTCTATCCTTTTCGGTTTCTCTTAGTCCCCTGTAAATAGACCATACCATCAATCAGTATTTCTTGCCCCTCTCTTCCGCCCCTAGACGTGCCCCGACTCCCCGAAAGAGCTGGCTGTCACAGTGCCCGGCCCCTGCACTTCACCTAGGCAGATGGAGGGGGCGGAGCGGGTGGGCGGGCCCTCGATGTACTTCCGGCTTTGACCGGCAGCGCTCCTGCCCCGCCCTTGGAGGACCCCCGTCTCTGTATATAATATATATATGTATGTATTGTTCCTGGTTTTGTACGGACCATGCCCTCTGTCAGGTCGTCCCCATAAAAGCAGCCCCAGAGCCTCGCCGCCTGGTTTCTTGATGCGCTGTTGTGGGGATGGGAAAGGGATGCCAGAAGGTCCTCTCCTTTTCCTAATTTTGCACAGGATCTAGAGAGGATCTTAATGCTAGTTCAGTTCTCTAACCCCAGCAAACTCACTTGACACCATTCCCCAGTTTTCTTGAGCTCTCTACACGGTGTCTTTAGGTCTGTTTTTCACGAGGTCTTTAGAGTAAACCAGAGCATGGGCTGAATACAGCGAAAGCAATTCCCCTGAGAACCAAGCAATCTGCAAGACCCCAGAGGTCTCCTATGAAGTACCAGGAGGACCAAAGATTCCCTAGAAGATAACTTGTCAAGAGCATTGTCCTTAAGGTCAAAGAGAATGTTCTTTGGCCCTCCTGAACTGGCTTGAGAGGCCCCATATAGTCCTAGCTCTCCCCTTAGCTAGCTTTAAGTTCCAGGGACAAGTTTTGGCGAGTCTCTGAAGCGAATTGTAATGAGACTTCTGCAGCACACAGCACAGCCTTTTCTTGTATGGATCCTGGAGGCAAATACTTTGTTCAGTAGCTTGGGGTAGGTTGGGGAATGATTCTCATCTTCCTTCTCCTCTGATAAGAAAAGTCCCGGACTCCAGGCTCTTTGGTCTGGTTAGCCCCTGACAACATCAGAGAGGAGTGGTCTCTATAAGAATGACACTAACAGTCCCTGGGGGAGCCATTCCCTAGTGGCTAGTTCCATTGCAGAACTCCCATTCCTGCCAGGCCAAATAATGGCTTCCTGTTACCGACCCTCAAAACTGGTTCTGCACCTCAGGGCCCTGGAGCACCTGTCCAGCTCTGACACCTACTTTAGAGTCATCAAAAAACTAGCAATGGTGGTGGTCTCTCAGTTCGTTTCCTCTCATCAGATCATCCTTGGAACATTGGGAGTCTAGGGAATATAGGTAGATCCAGGTGTTGCTGAATCCCATGGTAAACAGCTTCCCAAAACATGAAGACTCAGGTCAGCAGGCCTAGGTGAGAAGTCCCTGAACCACAAACTACCAAGTCCCTGCTCAGGAATCCTTGCCGGGAAATGAAGTGGCTAGCCTTTCCTGGGTGTGGAGACAAGTATGGAGTTTCTAGTACCTGTACCTACCTCATCTAAGGACCTTCCTAGATAGTCCAGAGAATGGTTGGGTGGTACTTCATGTTTGAATATTGAGCATGTTGTATGGCTGGGCACCTTGTGTATGTCTTTTCTGGGAGTTTCTCAGGCCTGAGCTGTGACTTACCCATGTAATATGTCCATTCAGGGGTCTGTCAAGTGGTTTGGAGAGATTGTAGTCATATTAATTCCATCAACCAAAGTAGATAATCCATTACCATCATCTACTGGGCTCTGGGGGCTTTGTTAGATCTGCCATAAGCCAAGCATTTGCTGCAGGGGAGGAGATCAGGTAGGTTTTTTCCCTGTATCTCAGCACCTTAGGTCTGACTAGGAAAAGGGTTCCATTCTCACATTGGAAGACACACATGCACACACACACACATGCACACACACACACACACACCTCCTATAATGACCCTAGAGCAGCAGTTCTCAACTGTGGGTCACGACTCCCTTCCCAGGGGTCACCTAAGACCATCCAAAACCACAGATGTTTACATTATGATTCATAACAGTAGCAAAATGACAGTTATAAAGTAGCAACAAAAGTAATTTCATGGCTGGGGGGGCAGCACATCATGAGGAACCGTATTAAAAGGTTGCAGGTCAGGAAGATTAAGAACCACTGCCCTAGAGAGTGGTCGCCAGAGGCACCCTCTCCTCCATGGGAACCTACAGTCTAACAGACTTTGAGCAGGTTCTCTATCAATCCAGAGGTCCTCCTGCTCTGGGATGCTCGGAGCCCCATTGATGCTGTTCCACTCACAGTTCTTGGGAACTCTTGGCTCAACATGCTGCTTCCCACGGGCCTTTGGCAGTGGCCCATTCCCACAAGCCATCAGGAGTACTCTAACTCCAGACTCTGCTACACTAAGTCCTGGGCTTTCTCCAAGGTCACCACTTACTCCTAAACACGTCATTTTCTTATTGTGAGTGTGTGGCCTGTGCACCTTAGAGGACAAGAGAAACCCCTAACTTAGAGGTTTATTAGGAAGGTGACGTTAAAGAATCTGAGAGGTACCTGACACACCACAAGCCTTGCTGCATGGTAGCTAGCTGATGACCACACCCACCACCACTGACCTGCCACCATCTCTGGCTCACCAGGTCCAAGTCTGAGCTTATCCACTCCACATCCCACTCCTAACATCAGAACTGCCAGGCCCCCATCCAAGACCCATAGCCAACCTAGACCCCTCCTTCTCTCTCGATTCTTTGTCCAGCCGGCTCCAAATCCTGTCTGTGTCTTCAATTCTATAGCCAGAATAGCTCTCAGCCTGATCTTTAATCTTCATGCCCACTGCTGTCATTGTCCAACAATCCCTTGAGGCCAGCGTCCAGATTTCCCTATGCAGTCCGTTCTCCACTGGGGTGCCCAACGAGTCTTTCTAAAATCATGATGGAACACCTCCCTCCTCGGTTAACCTTTTTTTTTTTGGCGGGGGAGGGGTAGGAAGTAGTAGAATAAAGTGTCAACCCTCCAACCTCAATTTTCCCTGCTGGTTTGTCCACCCTGCAATGCCCAGGAGTAAGTCTCCAATAGCTTGGCCATCAGGAGTAGCCACACTTCTGGAGGAATCCTCCCTGTGACCTACTCCAGTGCCTGGGTGCACGCCCCCTCCAGAATTTAAAATATCTTTCCCGCTCCTGGACCCACAGCTCTCAGGCTTGGGAAGTCCCACTTGGCTGAATCCTGGTTGCACTGGACCACGTCTGTTCTGTTCAACCGCGGTCCCTTTCTGCTTCAGCGCCCCAGGCTGGCAGCTCCGCAGATGCTTGTTGAATAAAAGAGAATCAGAAACCCTCACAGACCCTGCAGAGGAGGCGGAAAGCCCCGTGCGTCCTGAGGCAGGACCGCCTCCCTAGTTGCTTCCCTGTCACTCGCGCGCAGACTCACTATCGTCGAGACTCCCGCGGTCCGAGAAGTAGCGGCAATTGGGATCCCCGGCCTGGCCGCGGGCACCCGCCGCCTCCTCCCCTCGGTCCTTGCTGCCTCCGCCCCACCCGCCCTCCTCTTCCCTCCTTTCCTACCGCTCTTTGTCTCCGGGGCGCCCGGCCTCCCCACAAGCGCCCCCCACCCCGCCCCATCGCCTTATCCCGGGCGACCCCCCACGGACCTAGCCACTGCGACGCTGCACAAATTGGCCGGTGGCGCGAGGGTCCGCGACCCCCAGGGCCTGGCGGGGGCGGGGCAGGAGGTGGCTCTCAGGCTCTCTCTCTCTCTCTCTCTCTCTTCTCTCTCTCTCTCTTCTCTCTCTCTCACACACACACACACACACACACACACACACACACACACACACAGACACACACACGTATACGCACGCACACACGGAGCATCCTCCCGTCAGGTTTCCCGGTCCAGCCCCGCCTGCGCCTCCTGCTTCCCGCAGACCTTCTCCCTGCATCCCTACACACCTCGCCTCTCCATTCTTTCCGGCTCCGGGACTCTCCCCGCCGATCCCCCACAACACCCTGGGATGGAGCGACTCCAGCCAGCCCGGAGCCCCCCGCGACCGGGGTGAAAGTCCTTCGCCCCTCTCCTGCCCGGCACTGCCCTGCCCCGAACACCATGGGCCTGAGGGGTTCCCGGGGCGACGGACGCTGAAAATGACGGATGCTGGAGGTGAGGGGCCGGGTTCCCTAGGGTGGAAGGGGAAACGTGGCCAGAGACTACTGGACTCAAGGTGGGACCCTCAGTAGGGCTAAATGGATCTAAGCCACAAGGGCCGTTTTCCCTCTGTCCCTAGGGAGACCTCACTGGACTGGGGAGCTGGGCTGTCTGATGGGGACAGAAATAGGGTTTATGTCCCTAATCCCCTTTCTCCAGCCTGAGGAAATTAATCTGAATTAATCTGAGAGAGAGAGAGAGAGAGAGAAGAGAGAGAGAGAGAGAGAGAGATGAGAGAGAGAGAGAGAGAGGAGAGAGAGAGAGAAGAAAGAAAGAAGAAAAACTGGTGTGGGGGCAGGGGGAGAGGCCTTAACTCCTTCCTATCCGGCAGGTAGACCTGTGGGTTTGAAGAAATTGTTCTACCTCTGAGATTAGAGAGAGGGGACTCTATGATAGGAGTAGGTGGACCTGTCCACCAACCCCATCTTCTAGGACGCTTGGGCGAGCTATCAAACTCCAGCGGACTGCTCCAAGCCTGGGGCTGGCTGAAGGCTGAGGGCATGGGAGGGGCTCTGCTCCTTAGCTCAACAACTGCCCCCCCCAACTAGCCTATATGTCAGCCACTTCTGGGACTTGTCAGTGCCCCTCTCTCTCTCTCTCTCTCTCTCTCTCTCTCTCTCTCTCTCTCTCTCCTACTTCCTCTCTCCTACTTAGGCCCCTTCCTCCCCTCTTGCTTGTGGGGCAGGCATGCAGATGTTCTGTTCTGCTCTCTCACCTCATGGTCGGGCATCAGGGCTACCCAGCTGCTTTCCCTGAGCCTCCCGGGTCTATTCTTTCTTGATCTTTCTTCCCAGCTCCCTGTGGACACTGCTAATCTCTACCTCTGAATCTGCTAGTTCCTCCTTCTGTTCTATCCCCAGGTTGTGTGCCTTTCGTTTTGCTTTCTCCTTCCCTTGGGCTCCAGGTAGCCTGGCACTCACCTGTCTTTCCTTTTCCCAGAGAAAGGTCAGAGGTCACTAATGGTCCTCCAGGAATTGGTAGCTGTTAGGGGAAGGGAGCTGTTTGGTGACAAGGGAAGCCCAAAGGTTGTCCAAGGGAAGAGGTTCACTTGTATCCTCGTGTAGTTGAACACCCAGGAGTAAAAGCTTGTGAGCAGAAGTGGGAAGATGGGTGAAGGTGGGTATCTAATTTTCCTAGGCTGTGTTTTAGGAGAAGAGAGTTGAGTGACAGGGCCAGGTGACCTGAATATTATGCATCCATGGAGTTTTTACATGGGATAGTGTGGGAACAACCCCCTCCCCAACCCCTGCCACCACCACAGTTATGGGAGCAGGCTGTTAAAGACAGGGATGAAGAAAGCAGTTTGTGCTGAATCAGGATGGGCTGAGAGTCTGAGCTGGAGGCCCCAGTCTACCCAATGGGGCTAAAATAGACCTTAGATGGTGCATAACAGGCCCTCACCCCTGGTTTGACATCAGTAAAGAACAGGGCTGACCTGCTCTGTTTAAGAAAGGAGGTGTCACCACTGTCTGCAGAGAGCAGCCATTCTGATGGAAGGAGCAGCTACTATCCTGAGTCTCCAGTCTGAAGGGAGAGCACATGGCTCATCTGTCAAGGCGAGATAAGACCCACATAGGAAACCAGGAAAGTATGAAAAGCTCTCCATTTCTCAGGGATCGGAGACGTAGCTTTAGACAAACAGGGGTGGCATCCTACGACAGAGATCTGGAGAAGGGACGGCTGGATCCTAATCAGAGAAAGCTTTGCAATCCAATGAGAGATACAGTTTATGTCGAGGACCGACTTACCTTAATCTGGCCTCTCAGGCCTGGAGAGTATATGCTAGATATTCAGGGGGCTGTAAGTCCCCAGAGTTCAAGAACAGCAAAGGGGTCCCTTGCTGAGACATCCTTGACCTCTCCCATATGGCATTGTTTGGCTCAGCTCCAAGCATCCCTCTAGCCTAGTGGAGGTGGTTTTAATGCTTGCCTTAATCCCAGCCAGTGCAGACCAGCTCCCCCTCCCTCGACGCCAGCCCTCCCCTGACAGTACCCTTTCCTCATGAGCAGCGCCAGAACTGCAGATCATACCTCCAGGATAGAGCTGAGAAACAAGAAGAGACAGGGGTCAACATCTACCTCTAAGCTCTTGCATATTAATGTTCATATCTGTAAAGTGGGGCTACCGAGATGCCAACCCTAGCAACTCACAGAGAAATCTCTATGCAATGACAGGAGAACTAGAGGGCATGTGGTCTGGTCCAGTGCCCGACTCTTCTCCCAGGGACCAGAGTATTAGAAGTAACTGGAGATTATGTCTCAGCTGTTCAGTGTCTCCTTACCCTGAGCCATCCCTCTATTCTTATCCCATGTCTTCTATACCTGTCAGGAAGCCTGTTCACGGTGTTTCTGATGCATGCATTTCCCCTGCTTCCCTTCCTTACCTGCCTTCTCTTCTTGCTTCTGACTACAGTCCAGACCAAATACAAAAACCTAAACAGTACAACTCTGTCCATCCATACTCCTTCGCAGAACATTCTGAACGCTTTAGAGATGTTCTTCTGTGAAAACTTAATGTCTCGAGATCCATCTGCAAGTCAACAACTGTGGGGACTGTGGGTCTGTCTGAAACAATGAGTGGCCCTGCTGGTGGCACTGGCTTCCTGAATAGTTCAGAACAGCAGGTGGTGAGGGCCCTGGTGACTGGTGACAGAGGAAGAACTGATAGATGCAAAGATGGGTAGAGGCATAGACATAATAGATGTTGGATGGATAGAGTACGCAGTGGAAGGGAAGGAGGGAGCAGTGAGGGCAAGCAGATAGATAAAAAGGTAGGTAGATAAATGGATGGAGGAACCTGGGTTTTAGATCTGGAGTTGCCATTAATTGCTTCAAGATCTTGGGCCAGCCACCCCCTCTTCTGTTTCTGTGTAAAACGAGAGATATGGATTTATCGTTTGTATGACTTCTAGATTTGATGTTGGACACTTGATGATAATGGAGCCTTTTAGGGGATGCTAGTGACTGGGGGGCCTTACACAATGCAGGGACTGATGTACCTGGTCCCAGCTCACAGAAGCTGGCTATGCCCGGATTAGCTTTGCTATGGCTTTCCTGCTGCTGTCTCCTGCCTCTGCCCCCACAGGCTTCTTTTCTAAGGGCCAGAGGAAGAGTGCTAAGGAAAGGAAGCGGGTGGGCAGGACGCTAAAAGCTAGTGACTCTTTACTGTCACAGCCAACTGGAGCCATTTATCCAGGATAATCTCTTCTCTCTCTCTCTCTCTCTCTCTCTCTCTCTCTCTCTCTCTCTCTCTCTCATCCTTCCCAGCTCTCTTGAGTCATGGCTTCCTCAAAGCTCCGAGAACCTGTGGATGAAGTTTTTGGTAAGTTCTGTGTGACTCGGTGTCTAGCAATAGACATAGCCTTGGATTCCCTTCCTTCAAGTCTAGTAGGCATTGAGTGGGGGAAGGGCAGATAGGGCACTTAGAGTTCTTCAGTACATGGAAAACGAGTGATCTCACATGCAGTAATTCTCAAAATCATGTTGAGATGCACAGACAAGGGGTGTAAGGTGCAGATGCCGACAGGACCTGCTTTAAAGATCACAGGGAGGCAAGTGAGGTGGCACAGCCGTTAAAGGCATTAGCTGTGCGCCCTGAGTTTGATTCCCACTCACATAATGGTGGAAGGAGAGACTCAGCTCCACAAAATTACCCTCTGACCTCCACATGTGTGCTCTGACGTACACACCCTTATTCACACTTCAAGTTCACACTCGCACATGTGCACGCACGCGCGCACACACACACTAATTGTAATAATAATTTTTAGAAACTAGCATGAAAACGTGAAGACTTGAGTTCAATCCCAAATACCCACGTGAAAACTGGGCACAAGGTGGGCGTGGTGGCACACGCCTTTAATTCCAGCACTTGAGAAGCAGAGGCAGGGGATGTCTGTGAGTTTGAGGCCAGACTGATCTACATAGAGAGTTTCCAGACAGCCAGGGCTACATAGAAAAATCCTGTCTCCCCCCCTCCGCCCCCGAAAAAAAAGGCTGAGCAGTGCACACCTCTAACCCTAGTGCTGGAGAGAGAAAGAAAGGATTCCCTTTATGGCCAGCCAGTTTAGTCAAATCAGTTAGCTCTGGGTTCGGTGAGAGACCCCATCTCAAAAACTCAGGTGGAGAGGGATTGAAGACCAACCTCTGACTTCTATGCGTACATGCTTATTTATGCATAGTTAAATATGAATGAATAAATAAAGCACATGGCAAATTAGTGGCAGAGTCGGGAACCTTAGAGAGCCTGGCTCCCAGCCCTTCGTCACTGCGCTAAACTTCTGTATACTCCAGCTCAGATGCCATACGTTTTCTTCAAGTCACATATACAAAGTGCCTGAGATCTCATCTACACACACACACACACACACACACACACACACACACACACACGCCTTGATGCCTTCAGCGTCCTCTGGTGTCTGTGTACACACTGCCATTTTGAGAGATCACCCACCAGGGGCAGAGCTGTCTGCAGGCTGTGTGTCTATGTTGTGGAAAAGCTGTCCCCCAGTTTGATTTGAGTGGGTGATTCCTGGGTCTAACTCCAAGGGGCTCCTACTCATGGGATGCCACAGGGTTCCGGCTTCTCCTGCCTTCTCACATCTCTGCCTTTCCCCCTTCTCTTCCCTCCTGTTGTCATCACTGGTCCTGGTCCCTGCCAGTATTGTTACCTCAGTCCCTTTGGGAACACTGCTCCCTACAACAGCCTCTACCAGCCACCCGCCCCCCAATGCTTCCTTATCTCTGAGGCTGGCTCTACACGGGTCCAGCCTAACTTTGGCAGGTCCATAGAGGTGAGCTTCCCTTGATGGGGATTTTCTTTCTCCTCTGTCCCCACCTTCTACCCCAGGCTCCTCCCCAATCCTTGCTTGTTTTTCTCCTGTCTGCTGAGGTAGCTGGGCGCTGCCTGGAGTGCTTCCTCATATGAAGACAATTAAATATTCATCTCTCCCACTGCCCAGAACCCAGAGCCAGAGGCAGGGAAGGGAAGAGATGGAAAAGGGTTTAAGGGGCCCCAGTGAGACTGGCCCCACCTTGCCTTGTACCCCCAAGCCCTCAGGAGACCCTCTGCTCTCCACATTGTGGGTGATACCCCCATTTGGCCATGTGAAGCAAGGACCCATCACCCTGGTGCTCACAGCTGAGTACTAGCTGGGTGCCATGAGCAGAGAGGCGTTCAGAGCACTGGCCCAGGGACCAGGAGACCTGGATACCACGTTGACTCTCTCCACGCAGCTGACCAAACCTCTCTTGTCTGAGTTCAGTTTCTCCACCCGGTAAATGACTGCTTAGATTCAATGTTGCCTCCTTCTCCGTTCAGAAAGGTCACAGCTGATCTGTCTGCTGCCTCCAAACAAGTCAGACTGCCTGTCTTTGACCCTAGCTAGCTCTTGCCACATCTATGCTCTTGGGCAAATTAAGGCTGCCCTGGGGATCCTAAGTCCTGTCTTCCAAGATTGTAGGAGGTTTCAATGACCGGTAATTGTAAGGCACTTAGAGTAGTGTGAGCTATTACTGGCTCCTGGCCGCTTCCAGGGGCACTAGGAAGTTCTTCATTAGAACTGAATTCAAGGAGTCGCATCTGGATCCAAAAGAGCAATTTTGACAGTAGCTGTCTCTTCCCAGCCCTCACCACACCCGTGGACAGTTGCCATGGCCTCTGAGCCTACTTATCTTCAATCAGGCTGTTCCTTAACACCTCAAGCCCAGAGCTGTGCCATACCCTCTCCTTAGAAAATCTCCTTCTGGCTCTGTTTACAGCCAAAGCTTTGTATGGTGGGCCACCCAGGCCTGGCTACCAGATCAGAGGCAGTAGCCCAGGTCAATATAGTCTCCTTGTCCATTCAGGATAGTTGATTATGTACTCTTTCTTTCTGTTTGTTTGGCTTCGATGTTTTTGTTGTTGGGTTTTGTTTCTTTGTGTTCTTGAGACAGGGTTTTTCTATGTAGTCTGGCTTTCCTGGAACTCACTCCATAGACCAGGCTGGCTTCAAACTAGGGATCCGCCTGCCTCTGCCTCCTAAGTGCTGGGATTAAAGGCATGTGCCGCCACCACCAGGCCCCCTTTCTTCTTTTAAAAGAGTATTCACTAGGCACCTGTTATGCACTAGTCACAGACAGAAAACCTGACAGTTTAATGGATAGAAAGAAGCAAAAAGCATAAATGACAAAGCCATTCAGGATGCCAAAGAGTGACACATGATGTAGGAAACAACAGGAATGGTCCTTTGGAGTATATGGAAGGTGTCATGTGTGCTAAGGCTTTGAGGTGCAAGCTGGTTCCCTGTGAGGAAGGCTGGGAAGAGGGGACGGAGGCAGATGTGCAGAGATGTAAGTGGGGCACAGACTGAACCACTGGGGGCTACTGGGGGAACCCTGGCTCTGATTCTGCATGAGATGGTTCTGAGCAGGGGACTGACAGAGCTGACACATCGAATCAGGATCACTCTGGCTGCTGTGTTGAAAATCCACTAAGTGGGAAAGGGGAGAGGAGACAGGAGATGGCAGAGACCCAGACCTCGCTCCTTCCCTCCACCCCCCCCCCCCGTATGTGCACAGGTATTCATGTGTTTGCTCACTCATAAACAACTCACTGACAAAGCCTAAGAGCATGGGCTGTAGAGTGGGCACTTTACAGCAGCTGATGTTCTTGTACAGGACCCAAATTCAGTTCCTAGTACCACCGTCAGGCAACTCACAACAGCCTATAACTTCACCTCCAGGGGATCCAACACCCTCTTCTGAACTGTGAGGCTATCTGCATTTTAATGTATACATGCCACCCCCCACATGTACACATAGCTAAATAATAATAATAAAAATGAAACCCTCAGACATCCTTAGAAGTAGAGAGAAAAGCACAATGCATCTTATGACCTACTCAGTAATCAGGATTTAGGAAGGTTGATGGGAGAAGGGTAGCTCAGAGCTGTCTAACCTGGGTGACTTGGGTAGATAGACCATTGGTCTAGTGGGCAAGACACCTGATTAAAGCAAGTCGATGAGGGAAGGAGAAGTCGAGGGAGGGAAGGAAAGAGAGGGGGAGGGAGAGGGAGAGAGAGAGAGTCAGTCAGTCCCCTGGCTGTCCTAAAACTTGCTCGGTAGAGCAGGCTGAATTTGAACTTAGAGATCTACTTGCTTCTGTCTTGCTGGGATTAAAGGCATGCACCAGCATGTAGGGCTCTGATGGGTGGTGTTTGGCTGAGACACTAGGGGGCTCTAGTTTGTGGGTTTCCTGGCGGGTGCTTCTGTGCTTAGACTTGACATTTAGTGGAGGAGTCTGGGCTGGGAATAGACAAAGTGGCGTGGCCATTGAGTAGGGGTCCCTTTGGGATGTCTCCAGACAAGAGAGGAGCAGGCAGGACAGAGGGTGTGAAGGATGGAGTGGGGTCCCAGAGGTGTTAAGAGAGGAACGAACAGGAACATTTTGACTCATCCTTGAGTCTGGGGAGACCCCAGTACCAATGTCAGGGCCAGACCAAGAATGGTGCTGCCTTACTAGGCAAGCGGACAAGAAGTGAGTGCTTTCCTCACAGGGTGCCTACTCTTCCTCTCAGTCCTAGCAGGACCTCACTGGGCTGCAGAGCCCAGGACCCAAGAAACAAGCTGCAGGGGAACTTTGCTCCCGAGTCTGGCACTGGTGTATGGTCACGAGTAACACCGCTACCCTTAAATACAGCCTTGATAGTGTCCCAGGAGGGCCTGTCCCTAGAGCCACACTCCAGATGCCACAATGTTACTACTAGTCAGTGGCTCCAGTCCTGACTTGCCTTCTTTGATCCTTCTTGGCTCAGCTGTAAACATGGCCCAGATGCTGTAACCCCCTCTCCCAGGTGCTGTAACTGCCCCCTCCAGCTGCTGTGACCCTCACCCCCAACCCAGGTAGCTCTAAGAAGGATAGTGAGGTGAATAGCATGGGGCACATGGCAGATGCCTCTTCATTCCCCTGGTGTCCACTGCTTTCCCCTCAGTATTTATCCCAGCAGAGCGCCTTCCTGCCACCCAGAGGTTCCATCTCTTCTTCCTACTTCCCACCCATCCCAACGCTTGCCAACTCTTACTCAAACTTTAGGATCCAGGTGGGTGTACCTCCTCTCACCCCAGTTTCTGTGAGTGTCTGTACATAGGCCAGCCATGCCCACAGAAGGACGGGGCATGCTGTGCTGTATGCGGGTGCTAGCAGGTGGGGTTAGGAGCCCAGCCCAACTATGGTAGAGCCAAATTTCAACCTACTGGCACAGAGGGAGGTACTCCCAAGCATCTGGGATGTTGAGTCAGGGTGGCCCATCTGAGGTGGCTCTGGTCTCCGTTTGCAGACCTGGACTTGGCTGTACCAGAGACCACCAGACTGGACAGCAGCTTACACAAGGCCAGGGCTCAGCTGCTGGCCAAGGGCCGGAGACACCGGCCTTCCCGCTCCAGGCTACGTGACAGTGCCAGCTCTGCTGAGGACGGTGAAGGCTCTGATGGGCCCGGAGGCAAGGTTGGGGTAACATACACACACCCACATCCTATCCCTGGATCATACTCCCTCCCTCACGCTTCCAGGGAAGTGTGCCCCTGGAGATCTGACAGTCATGCTCCCAAAGTTCAGTTAGCAGTTCACTTCTGGCTCCTGTACCTCTCTGTACAGAAAAAGGTGTTAGTCCATTTTACCGATGAAGCTGAAACCAGAAGGATTCGGGAAGTCCCATTAACTGTGGGATGTGCAAATGAAGCAGGATGTCTTCACTTTATGTGATCATCCATTTCTCCAGCCCCGGGTCTGAGGAAACCCTCTCTCCTGACCCCCAAGAAACAGAGCTTCCTTGGTGCTCCCGTACAGCACGGGGAAACTGGCCTCCATCCTCTGGGAAGTAAGGGAGGACGCTGAACTGCTGCCCCTCTTCCAGGTGACCGACGGCTGCGGTAGCCCACTGCACCGGCTGCGTTCGCCTCTGCACTCGGGTCCAGGCTCCCCGGCCGGTGGCTCTTTCTGCCTGGAGCCCCCGGGCTTGAGGCGCAGTCTGGATGAGGACGAGCCGCCGCCCTCGCCACTCGCTCGATACCGGCCCCTGCACAACGCCGCCTCGCATGAGGGCCTGGCCGCCACCTCCGGCTCGCCACCGCGCTCTGCACCCTCCTCCGACAGCTCCCCCAGCTTCGTGCGTCGCTACCCTCGAGCAGAGCCGCACAGCGAAGGTGAGCCCGGTAGGCGCGGCGCCCCCTGCCTACGAACATTGGAACCGCAGCCAGGCCAGGCGGTTGGGTGGCTGCAGGGGAGATGGAAGGCTGGCCATCAGGTTCCCTTCTTCATTTACAGAAGCTTACCGTATGTCAGACATCGCTGGACCCAAACAGAGCATAGACAGCCCTTGCCTCTGGGGACGTGTAGCTTAGGAGAGAAACAACCAAACCACCCCGTAATTAATGTATAGGTACAAGCTGTAATAAAAGCCATGCAGGAAATATGCACAGTTGCTAAGTGTCCTCTCCTGACTGGAAACGCTTCCCTGAGGAGGTAACATTTGAGCCAAGATTGAAAGGTTGGTTAGAAAACGACCAAGATAAAGTCAATAGTATGCCTGGCATTCAGGAAGCATGATAGAATACCAGATACGGTCATATACCCTGGTTTTCCAGTACTCAGGAGGTGAAGACAGGAGAATCAGAAGCCCAAGGCCACATAGGGAACTCCAGGACACCCTGGGTTTCATTGAGACCCGGTCTCAAAAAAGAACTAATTAATATAAATAGCTCCACCTTTGGCTAGGTGGTGGTGGTACCCAGCTTTAATCCCAGTACTTAGGAGGCACGAGGCGTGTGAATCTCTATGAGTTTGAGGACAGTCTGGTCTACAGAGTGAGCTCCAGGACAACTAAAGCAACACAGAGAAAACCCCATCTCAAAACAACCACAACGAAAACAAACAAAAAGTCCTACCTTCTCAGATGTAAAGTGCTGTTACAGTTTGTAAAAGGCAAAAGCCTAGGCTCCCATTAGATACTGTAAAATTGGCACATCTCTGCTTGAAATAAGACACACAGACAGTGTCTTATCCTGGGTCACAGAGCTAACGAAGAACCCGAGAGCCAAATAGCCTAATTCTAAGTCAAGAAATGTCTACCACCCCACACAGGCAGCAACAGGGGGCCATTGAGTTTTCCTCCCCTTCTCTTTCTAAAGATGACAGCCGGGATGCCAGCCCCCCTGAGCCTGCCAGCCCCACCATTGGCTTGGATAAGAAGACTCGCAGGAAATTCCTGGACCTGGGGTGAGTGGGGCCAGGTATTGCAAGTGTCCTTGAAACTGATGGGGTCAGAGCATCACAGTGGGCAGGTATGCCCTACTTACTCCCCCTGCCTCCTTACAGGGTCACTCTCCGCCGAGCGTCCACCGGCAAGACCCGGAAGGAGAAGGGTAGCAACCGCCTGTCCATGGGCAGCAGGTGAGGGTACCCATGGCACCCACCCACAGCTCCCTTCCCCTCCTGGACACGCACACCATGCCGGATGCTTTCTCCACAGGGAGTCTGTAGAAGGCTCTGGAAGGACAGGGAGCTCCCCATTCCTGCCCTTTTCCTGGTTCACAGACAGCGGCAAGGGCTCTGCTTCCTCCGGGAGCACCACCTCCCCAACCTGTTCCCCCAAACACGAGGGCTTCAGCCCCAAGAAGTCAGCTTCCCAGGTAAGCCCAAGTCTTTATTCCCTCTTTTTCTCCTTCCTTCTTCTCATCCATCCTTCCCTCCCTTTTCCCCTTTCCTCTGCTGAGGCAGTCTTACTCTGTAGCCCAGGCTAGCCTGGAACTACACATCCTCTTGCCTTAGCCTTCTTAGTGCTGGGACTACAAGAGTATGCTATCCTTCGCAGTGTAACTCCAGGACTCTAGACTCACGACAAGGACATATTTATCGTGGCTTGGACTGGGACCCAGGTTTTTCTGGGACCCATAGTGTCCCTCCACAGAGCCGCCTGGTGACTCATGACTTGCATCTACTCTCTGGCTTCATTCATTCATGGCTTATGCATTCATACCTGTTCATATTTCATGCGTTTATACTGCTTCCTATACTTCCTGTGGGAACACTGAGTCCCCCACTGCTCACTCAGTCTGAGGGACCTTTGCTTCTTACTTGTTCTGCCTGAGTCAGGTCTGGACTGCACCATAAAGAGCTGGCCATCTGCATGGTGGGAAGTCTTGGAGATAAGGAGAGGAGCAGGACCCCTACCTAGTCCTCTGAAAGCTCCAGACCCTAGGAAATAAGAACCATCGACACAACCAATACCAAAGTCTCCTTATGTTCACAAAGACCGCTGTACATTACAAAGCCCACTATTGCCGGGCGGTGGTGGCGCACGCCTTTAATCCCAGCACTTGGGAGGCAGAGGCAGGCGGATTTCTGAGTTCGAGGCCAGCCTGGTCTACAGAGTGAGTTCCAGGACAGCCAGGGCTATACAGAGAAACCCTGTCTCGAAAAAAAAAAAAAAAAAAAAAAAAAAAAAAAAAAAACAAAAAAAAACAAAGCCCACTATTGTGTGTGGCTTTAACTGTGATGTAGGCAAGGCAGTCATTATTATTAGCATTGTACAGATGAGCAAATGAGGTGGGGGGGGGGGGGGGGAAGGGATTCACCCACAGATGTGAACAGCTGTGAACAGCTGTGTATGGTGCTAGGGCTAAGGAGAATCAGAAATTGTGGGGTTCAGGGGCGAGGCCCTTCTGATGTGCAACTTTATTCTCTAACCACTCGATATTCTTCAGTCCCTTGGTGCTGGTCCCAGGGGACATCATGCTGAGACACAGCCCAAGTCTTCACAGAGATCCAAGGCCAATAGGTGTACCCAGCCAGGATGCAAGAGGCCTAGGAGAAGAATTTTTTTTTTTTTTTTAAGATTTATTTATTATGTATGCAGTGTTCTGCCTGCATGTATGCCTGCAGGCCAGAAGAGGGCACCAGATCCCATTACAGATGGTTGTGAGCCACCATGTGGTGGCTGGGAATTGAACGCAGGACCTCTGGAAGATCAGCCAGTGCTCTTAACCTGTGAGCTATCCTCCAGCCCAGGAGAAGGATTTTATGTAACAGGGACATATGACCCAGCCTGGGGGAGGGATCCTGGTAGGCTGCCTACAGGCAGCAGCACCTAGCCTCCTCCATTCCTGATAATTCATCTGCCTAACTTAATGCTAGGACCATGTCCTCTAGGTAGCCAGTTCCTTCCTAGAGGGCTCAGGTTCTGATGTGTCACTTCAGTCATCACAGTCTGTGTCTTGTCTAGTTCTGAGTCCCTGGTCCTGGAGCATTGAACAGCTGCTGGTACCTAGTGTAGCATTTCAGCCCCATCTGGTCAGGTGATGGGCTTGGGGGTGGGAGGCGAACTTACTACTTGGCACACATCCCTTTCTGTGTAGGAATCTACCCTGAGTGACGACTCCACACCTCCCAGCAGCAGCCCCAAGATCCCCGGTGGTCCTCGACAGGAGACCAAGTGCTCCTATCCCTACCACACGCTGTCGCAGTCTTCAGATGAGGTGAGTGGGGCTGGCCTTTGTACCTGCTGGGGGGACCCAGCCACAGGTTGGGCTCCCTTTACTCTCCCCATCTCTACCACAGTTCCTGGATGAGTCCCTCCCTGCCGTACAGCACTGGACCAGCCAGCAGGTGGGCCAGTGGCTGCACAGCCTCAACCTGGAACAGTATGCTGCCGAGTTTGCTGCCCGGCAGGTGGATGGGCCGCAGCTCCTGCAGCTGGATGGAAGCAAACTGAAGGTGGGTCAGAGTGCAGAGGTGATAATCAGCCAGACTGAGATAGCCTTCGAGGACAGGGACCGCCCTTGGTCTTGACTTCTGACCCCTGACTTACCTCCTGGACTGACCTGGGATATCCTCTCCCTGTCTAGCCTCTGACCTGGTGTCTGACCTCTATGCAAGCTGACCTTGACCTTTGGACTACCATCTAGTGTTGGGAAGCCAGGCCTCTTTTCTTGGCCAGCTCCATCCCATATTCATTCTCAGATCCTGGTTACCCCCAGGCTCTGGGGTGCTAAGTGGACAGTATAGAGAGGTGGCCTCCAACATCTGCAGGTTCCTGGAATTCAAGGAGAGCCCCATAGGAAATCTTGACATGGGGAGGGACCTTACCAATTAGCCACGTGACCTTGAGCAAGTCACTCTCCACTCTGAGGACCTCAGAGGTTAAGCAGGGTCATGCTAAGGCTGAAATCCTAAGTTGAGGCTCTGGAGCCAAGGTCGCAAATAACCTAGCGCCAGTTGTCATCTCTGACCACTTGCACGCCAATCCCTCTACCTTGGGGCCCAATCCCTAGGCAAAGGCCATACTTCAGAGCAGACTCCAGCAGGTCTGCAGGACAGTGTTCTGGGCCTCTGTCCTTCATTCTGGATTTCTTCCAGAGCCTGGGGCTTAGCAATTCGCATGACCGGGCACTGGTGAAGCGGAAGTTGAAGGAGCTGGCAGCGGCTGCTGAGAAGGAACGGAAGGCGCAGGAGAAGACCGCACGGCAGCGGGAGAAGCTTCGGCGCCGCGAGCACGAGGCTAAGAAGAGCTAGGGATGGCTGGCTGGCGGGGCTGGCACCCCGGCGCACTTGGAGCCACCTGCATGGGCCTCACCAGGGAGGCAGGGTCTAGGCACCGGGCTCTTGGAGCACATGGCCCCCTCTCACCCTGTTTGGACTGAGACCTCTGGAGGGAGACCCCAGGGGGAGGGCCCAGTAATAAACCCAATTTCCAGGACTTGTTTGGCGGAGACTTCCAGGGGAAGCAGGTGGCAGATGAAGACGGCAGAGGCCAGGAAAGCAGCAAACATGGAGCCCAGAGGAGCCTGGTTCAGGCTGAACCTCCGCCCTCTGACTAGAGTGGTACTGAGCAGGAAGTGATCTAGCAGGAGAGGCCCTACCATAGCCAGGATTCCTAGGCTTACAGAGTAGCCTGGACAACCTGACCGGAGACAGGAGACAGCTGTGTCGCCTCAGCTCTTGAAGGTGGCTGTGTAGTGGGAGAACAGCTCTCCTCAGAGAGGCCAGTGGGCACTGCCAGTAGCACTCAGGGTGGATTCCTAGACACCTCCTCAGAGGAGAGAGGAATGAGCAGGGCAGGGTAAGCTGGCCTCTGTAAGGACAGAGTGGGAGAGGGAAGCTTTCTCTCTCTCTTTCCCCTTCCTTACCCTGCAGGTTCCAGCGCACAGGTCTGCTCCTCTCCCATTGGGTCAGGTTTTTGACCCTTTTGCAGAGCTAGAATCTACTTCTTCAGAGAGTACTTGAGCCTTCTTTGAGGGCAGGAAAAATTGAGAGCTGTTGGGGACACAGGACATTCCCCCACTAGTGCCTAGATGGTGAAGAGGCACAATCTAAGGTGGCCTGCATGTTGCTGGATTGAAAGGGTCCATCAGCTTCCCAGGTGCCCTGGGTATGTCAAGGCCTCAGTGAGCCCAGAGTGGACAAACACTGCTGACCTAGGTTTGCTAGGCTACAGAGGGGGACTGGGCCAGCCCTGGGTGGGACTGGCATATGTCCTTTGTAGGACGTATTCAGAGATAGAGGGTCCAGGTGCCACGTTGACCCAGCTTCTTGGGTGCTGGTCAGTTACTACTGGGCCCGGGTTTCTAATGAGAAACCTCCACCCCTCCCAGTTTCCTGGAGGGGTTGAACAGGACCTGCATGCTAACTCCCTCTCTCCCGCCTGGGAAAGTGGCTGAAGGCCAGCGCCCTGTGTTTGGGCTCAGTCATCTTCACTGGGAGTGGGGGCCTCGGAGGGAAACTAAGGTATAGGGGCACTGGCACTTCCTAGACTGGGTGGGGAGGGTGGAGGCTCTACTGTCCCTGAAGCCGTGAGGAGCCAAGTGTGCCCACCTGCATGTGAAGGGGGAGGATGGTTATCACCTTCTTTCAATAAATACTTACCACACACCAGTGATCTTTCTGTCTGGGACAAGGGACTAAGCTATACCTTGAGTACCACTGGGCAGTGGGGTGCCAGGTCTTGTGAGTCAGTGGATGGTCCCACCTGGTGGCATGCTCAGCTTGCCAGCTAGGTCAGGTCCTGAGTACAGTTATCACTAGAGGACCAGTCTCACAGGTGCTGCATGTGTGGACTCACCCTCCCCCAGCAAGGAAGCCAGACACCAGTCACTTTTCAACTATTTACTGTGGATGTCACTGTCACCATCCCAGCCACTGGGAGGGGGCACACGGCTTTAACCCCTGTGTGCAGAGGGGAAGGGCGAGGCTTCTGAGATTACAAAACTGGCTATGTACATAGGGTGTCCTAGGGATGAGTCACCTGTGCACACATAGTGGGCATGGGGGGGGGGGTTGGGGTGTGAAGCTCAGGCAAGGTAGGGTGGGCATAGACTGGGTGGGGAAGGTATGCACGTGAGGGCATGCCCGGCAAGGATTTAAGAAGCGGTTAAACATAAACAATTGCTAAGATCACCTTGGGGCAGGTTACTCCTAGGCCCTCTCGGTGGGCCCCGGCGTAAGAACGGCTACCCACTCACAAGTTCCCAGTTGCAACTTTAGTGTCCAGAGTAGAGATAGAGAAAGGCTGCAAGATCAGAGTCAAGGGTGGACCCTATCTCCCCCAGTCTCTCTCCAGACTTGAGGGCACTCCATCCTTCTTAATATTGACAAAGAACCCAGCCCAATGTTCCACTACAGGGAAGCGGGGCAGCCACTTGGAAGGCTGGGACTACGCAGGCAGTGAGGGGGATCCAGGGTTTCTGGTAGAAAACGAACAGCTCTGGTCTTGGGAGAAGTGTCTCTGGGGCACCCCATCAGGTAGAGCCATCCCCAACCCTCAAGCATCACCATGGAGACCAGGCTCCAGGGAACCCCCGCTAGGTTTCTCCATAGAGACATATTGGCACTTAGGGACCACCACAGTTGGACCACTGAGATTTCTACAAAGACAGATCTGGCCATCAGGGAGACCCAGTTTCACCCCTGCACCCTAGGGGACAGAGAGGGAAGATCCCTGTGGTGGCTGGATTCAGAGGTGGCAGCATCCTCCCAGGTGCCAGGGAGAGAAGGCCCCTTAGCTGACCCGATACGTCGATGTGTTCTTGGGCTCTGTGCTGGGCACACACCAATCACCGGCCTCCTGGATGGTCTGGTAGTGGCGCCAGGCAGACTTGTTGTAGACAGGCAGGCGTTCCACCGAGTCCGTGGACAGGGCCTAGGGAGCACTGCCATCAGCCTCCTGCTTGCCCACGCCCCAGCTTACTGTCCTTTCCCACCCAGGCCCTGATGGTCTCCAGGAGTCCTAACCCAGGTCCAAGGCAGCCCCATAAGCAGACATTAGCTGAAACACTATCCCAGATCCAGAAAAGACCCTAAGTGGTTCTGAACCTTCTGTGTCTTGCCCTGGCCCATTCCATGAAGTTGTTCCCTCACAGGTCAGGAGGGGGAAAGGATCAAGATGGAGGAGGCTGGGCTGTGGGATCCCTGTTAATCCCCAAGGTACATTCCTATCAATCCTTCCTCACTTCTCTCACCTTCCTTCCCTTCCCAGAATGCCATGCGGGCCACAGTAGAAAGCCATGAATCCAGCCTCACTCTCCCCCCCCATCAAGATTATGGTGGCCCTGGGTGAAGTTCAAGACCTGTAAGGTCCCCTTCCTTCCAACCTAAGGTTCCTCAGAAGAGGGGCCTTACTCACAGACCTTGGACCCCCTAAAGTTGCCTACCACATTAGTTTAAAGTTATAGCACTTAAGGAGCCAAGGCTCAGCTCTGAGTCTGGAGCTAGGAAGGATGAGGGAGAGGTAAGAACCTGCTAGCAGCAAGCTTGCCCCTGGAGGGCCTCACCTTCAGATAGATGACAGCATCTGTCCCAAAGCCCTCCATAGAAAAGAGCTGCAAGTCCCCCTGGAAGTACTTGGCGTAGAGGCGGGAAATGGGGAGTCCATACCCAAAGCCAGCCTACAGAGGAGCCACAGGTCATAAAGTCAGTCAGAGATGCTGGACTGGGGGCAGGCAGGAGTGCTGGAGCAGGGGTGGAGAAGGGGCATTTCTGAAGCAGATGGGAGTAGGCGGTAGGCAGGGGAACTGCAGAGGAAGCAACGACAGATGCTGGACGGGAGAGTTCTACACAGAGGCCTGGGTGGTTAAAAGCTCCTTAGAATCTATTCCCTAAGCCCAAGACTGCCTGTTCCACAGGAGCAGGGACAGAGGTGACAGCAATTAGCAACACTATAGAGAAAGAGAGGAGAGAGGACCAAAGAGAAGTGACAGCTAAGCAGCCGGGTGGATGATCAGCAGGCAGGGGACTATCAGCAAGCGGGCGGGCGGGCGGGCGGAGAGATGGGAGGCCCTGCAGTCACAACAGGAGACTGGTGTCACACAGCCATGGGGGTTTGGGGGGAGGTGGAGTATGCCTGGGAGTTTAAAAAGCAGGAGCCAGGGTACTGGGGGAAGGCCTCTCACCAGCGGGGTACCCCCAGTGCCAGGCTGGGGTGTGGGAGCTGTGGAGTACATGTAGCTGAAGAGTCTCTCGATCTTCCTCAAGGGGACACCCCCGCCTCGGTCACTCATCTGGGAGACAAGGGGCACGTGAGATACCCTCCAAGGTTATCTGCTCCACTTCTCGCTCTACCCACACACCCACCCCACCCCACTCCATAAGCTCCCATGGCCCAGTCAAGGGTCACATACTTTGATGGACAGATCTTCTTCACCCAGGGCCACCATAATCTTGATGGGGGGGAGAGTGAGGCTGGACTCGTGGCTTTCTACTGTGGCCCGCATGGCATTCTGGGAAGGGAAGGAAGGTGAGAGAAGTGAGGAAGGTGAGAGAAGCCAGCCCCAAAGGTGCTGCTGGAGCTGAGGGCCAAGGGCAGACCCCGCCCAGCCTCCCCTGAGAAGGGCAGCCTTCTTACCTTGAAGAGTTCGAAGAGCATGTGGTAGAGGTGGGAGGGGACGTAGACCATGTGAATGGGCTGGGTGGCATTGGCGGCTGTGGGAATCCCGAGCAGGGGCAGGAGTCACATAGCAAGGCCACCTTCCACAACCCCATCTACAGTGTGACCCCTGTGGCTCTTATTCCTTCAGGGCAGACCTGCTTCCCTCTCTCCACAGCTGTACCTAGCCTAGGCGACTAAGTGGCTGTGCCCTTTCCAAGCTGCCATAGCTAGTGACCCTTGGAAGGCCCAAGTTCAACCCTGCTTCTTCCTTCCAGCTGCATGGAGGGCCTGGGAGTGGGTGCCAGCGCTGACCACCCAGAAGCATCTCTCAATGAAGCGGCTGGTTCTTGGGTTGGGGAGGTATCCCATCACACATCACTCTCCACGCATACGCACACGCGTGCACACACACACGCACACGCACGCACACGCATGCACGCACACACACTCATTTGCTTACCATTGACTTCCTGTATCTCCAGGTCAGGGGAAGCCATGTAATACTTGTCACACAGGAGCTTAGCCATGTCATAGGCATCTGGGAGGAGACAGGTCCACTCAGGTTACGGGTGGCTGACCCAGCAGCAGTCCCTTTGGCACTGACATTGGGTAGCACCAACATGAAACCCATGGGGACATGGCCCCCACCCACTGGAAATGGATCACCCTGTGACCTGGTTATCTGGGAGGGGTCCCTGGAGCTCCTTTATGGGCCAGGCCTGTGGTGGGGGGCTCACCTTTCACCACATCAGACACGCTGCAGTTGGGATCAATGCTGCCGATGTGCTTGGGGTGGGCTGGGTTGGTGCTGCCATCAAAGATGAGGGCTGTGGGCAGAGGGCAGGGCACTGCTGGCTGCTTCACAGGGGCTAGTCCTCCCTCTTCCTAAACACCCCACCCTTCACCTCATCCATAGGCCTCTGTATGTTCCATGCCAACCAAGCCCCCCAAGTCTTGTTCCCCTAGCTCAGGCCTTCCAGAGCCTCTGCACCCTACAGCAATCCTTCCATAGGCCTCTCCACATCATACCCTGTTAAGTGTATGTGTACGTATGTATATGTGTGTGTGTATGTATGTATGAATATGTGTGTGTGTATATATGTGTATTTATGTGTGTATGTCTGTGTATATGTGTGTATGCATGTATACATGTGTGTATGTATATGTGAATGAATATGTGTGTATGTATATATGTATTTATGTGTATATGTATGTAAATGTGTGTATTGTATATGTACATATGTATGTGTGTATGTATACTTGTGTGTATGTATGTATATATGTGTATGCATGTATGTATGTGTGTGTATGTATGTGTGTATATATGTATGTATTTTCATGATGGGGTTTCTCTGTATATCAGTCCTGGCTGTTCTGGGACTCACTTTGTAGACCAGGCTGGCCTTAAACTTACAGAGATCCAATTTCTTCTCCCTCTCAAGTACTGGGATTTAAGGCGTGGCTCACCAAGCCCAGCATTAAATGTACGCTTTCGTATCTTCACACAACACTGTAAGAGAGCTTCCACCAGCTTGCTTTTCTTTGAACATTAAAAACTCACTTATTATGATGGCTCTGCTTTGTCAACCAGCATAGGAAACTCTGAACAGGAAAGGGTAAACCATAAACTGTTTGTTAATACAATGAAGTTCTTAATGTGGGGGATAGCATTTATAAATGGCTGACCAGATGGCTCAGTGGGTAAAGGTGCTTGCAGCCAAGCCTGACAACTTGAGTTCAATCCCCAAGGCCCAGATATGGAAGGAGAGAGTGAAATGCAGGATGTTCTCTGACCGCCACATGTGCAAAATAAATAAATAAATACAATAATAAAACTGTTTTCAGAGCACGTAGCATGTTTTACACTTACAAACATTTTCAACAATATATTTAGATCCAGTGTTGCACTTTTACTTTACTTTGAGAGCCAATTACTTTTTAAAATTTTTATTTGCTTATTTTTTTTCAGGTTGGCCTCAAACATATGATCCTCCTGCCTCAGCTTCCCAAGTGCTAGGATTCTAGGTACACGCTACCACATCTGACTTAAGCTACACTCTTCAGTTCCCGAATACCACTCAGGCCTCTGGGCACAGTGGCTGAAGTGGGGACCCCTGCTTTCTTGTCAGGGGGCGGTGCCCTTCCTGGCACGCCCTGCCCAGCGCCTTGCCCTCTCCGAAGCGGCCAGAACTCACTGTGCTGGTTGATGAGCATGCGGATGGAGATGCGGCTGAGGTAGAAGCGGTCCAGGAAGTACTGGATGTTCTGGTTGGAGACGGGGTCATCGCCATAGGTGTCCTTGTACTCCAGCACTCCCTGCGCCATGGTGGGCACCACGTCATTGTGCCGGTTCCGGATGGTGACCAGGGCATCTGTGAACCTTCAGAGAAGGCAGACATTTGCCTCTACCCAGCCTCAGGCTTGGGAACACCCCGGCTCTCCTTTATTCCCAATGGCCTATCAGTTTCTTCATCTTTTTCCTTCCCAGCCCCACAGACATACGGTGCTCACCCATCTGAAGCCCACCCAACTCTCCCAGCTGTCCATCCATCTTCCTGTTTACAGCTAAAGCTCTCAGGTCCTCTGAAGGTTTGTTCCTGAGGATAGGGTTCCCCCACATCCTCTTTGCATAATGATAATTAGCATCTTCATCTCTCCCAGCAGACCTGGATTTCCTAGAAGCAGCCTGTCCCCCCTTGCTTGGCATACCCCTGAAGGTAGGGCTTTTCCCTGCACCCAGCTGGCATTCCATCCTTGGGGCCCTAACCAAGATGTCCTTGCCTGCACCTGCCTTCTTGTCCCTAAAGAGGGTGCTCACTCACTGGCTTAGGGTCCGGTGGTCCTCAGGGTCCTTGTCCAGGAATTCCATGATGTCCAGAAGACTCTGGACATACCTGTGTGAAAGCGGAGAGATGTGTGAGCTCAGCTGAGACTATGCAATGCTCTCTCTCGCTCCTTCAGATGCTATAGTAGGTGGCACACAGAGCTGAACTGGCTGACAATCAACACCCCATTTCAACCTTAGCGGGGACCAGAAATCACCCCCTCCTACAGGCTGGAGAGAACATGGGTCTGAGAGGCCCAACTGTCCTAAAGGCCACAGTAACAGAGGGCTCAGACATCTACCTGCCTTGCTGAGCCCCTTTACTGACAAAGATCCTGATATCTCCCATAGGGGCTGAGGCTTCTAGTGGATAACGGGTGGCGCGAGCAGGCTAGCTGCTGGCACAGGACCTCTCCCAGAATGATCTGGAACGTGCCTAGGGAACTCCAGTTCCCTAGATGTGGCTAGCTCTGTTCTCAGGTAGGATCAGGGGGTTCATTCTGCCCTGCAAAGCCAACGTATCAGTGAACCCTGCTCTCTGTTCCACCTCTAGGCCTGGTGGGAGGGGCAGGTCTCTCCAATTAGCAAAGGTTAATGAATAAAGAACATGGGACCTGTGCATTGAGCTTCTGCATGTGAGGTAGGTCTGCCTGAGGCAGTAGACGGTGCCAATCTGGTGTCACTGTCTCCTTGCCTGACTGAGCCAAGACCTTCGCTTCCCCTACAGACATTCCCAGCCTGTATCTTGTTCTGGAACTATGAAATTACCAACCTCCCTCTGTGCCCTGGGGCAGAAATACTTCTGGCCTGAGGACTGGAAGGGCTACCTGGAGTCCTGTCATGGAGAGCTCCTGAGGCCCAGCGGTGTCTCTAGCAGAGACACTAGGTTAGGACCTATTCCAAAGCACCCAGTGCTCTGAGAAGAGAAGGAAGGAAGGAGCCCCACAGCAGTGCCCCCACTGGGTGGGAATACAGCAAAGCCTTGTGTATCTCCAGAACTCCTGCCACCGACAGGGCTGCCACTGCTCCGGATCTCACCGCGGTCTCCCCTTCTGTGTAGAAAGCCTTTCTCTTTGTACTCCACAACTGCTCTTTGCTGGTTCTGCTGGGTTCCAGTGTGACCCTGGGTTAGCTCTGGGAGCTTCTCAGGGCGTTTCCTCACTAGGAAAGGTAGCTCTTATCCTGACCTCTCACTGCACAGTGAATACTCTGAGCCTGGTCACTCAAAACCTGTCTCCAGCTGAGCACACCCACCAAGCTCCACTACTGACTTGCTTTAGGCTATTCTGCACCGGGAGCAGGAACAGGCTTGGTCTGGGTCTCCTTCCTGTTCTTCCCAGACAGAACCTAATCCAATGTCTACAGTAGTTGCTCTTCTGAGTAGCTGTGGGTAGGATTAATGAGGAGACCAGCTTCCTGACAGACTGCCTTCATCCCTGCCCAGATATCTGCATCAGTCTCCTTAGAGAGGCAAGACAGCTGACATTCACTGAACTCTGTCTATGGCCTGATCACTGCTGCCTACCTGGGCTCAGAGGCCCACACAGGGCCTTAAATCACTACTAGGTGAGGCGGCTTTGAGGGAGAGGGGACTTGGGAGAGAAACTACAAGTGTGAGTGTCAGGGGAGGCAAGGTGAGAGGGGGAGCAGTTAGAGGGTGGGCCACATGACCCCTCTCAAGATTCACGGTGGCAGTGAGGGGGACAGAAGGGTCAGAAGCAGAAGGTTCTGTGCTTGCCCAGAGGTGGTGGGTATGGGTGAGCCTCTAGGCCTGGTGGGAGAGGCAGGTCTCCTCTTCAACTAGGAAAGGTTCTCAGAATTAGGAGGCTCCATGCTTGCCCAGAGGAAGCAGGGTCCCAGGTTCCAAGCCCCGGCAGGGCTGTACAGTGAACTTTCAGGAGAAGTAGAACTGGTTACACGGCCACTAACATGGAACAAGGGACACCTGGATATGTTGACAAAAAGTAGTACTGTCAGGGTTGCTGTGGGACACTGGAGACTTACATCCCTGCCTGCCCCTCAAGGGGCCATTTTCCATAGGGAAATCATGCCGGGTGTCCTCCTGGTTCTAGCCCTGAGGTGCCCGTGGGCCTGGCCTTCCATGTCACCCTGAGATACAGCTGGATCCTCCAGAGAGAGACACTGGGGTGGTGTTATGTTGGCTCTTGGATGGCCCCTCTCTAGAGCTAGGGAAAGGGTCAGGCCAAGGGTACAGTATGTGTCCAGGTTGAAGGGGAGAGGCCTAGGGTTAACCTACTCCCCTCCTCCTTGGTAAAATCTAGTGTTTCCAATGTCCCAAGATAACAGACACAGACCCACTCCCTAGCCAATACCATCCAGGGAGTGGAATGCAGGCCTGAGGGGAGAGGTGGGCAGTAGAACTAGGAGAGGGAGGAGGGCACTCGCCACCTGCAAGCCTCGTGTGGGAGCAGAGAGCCGGCTGAGCCACGGGAATAAGTGTGTAAATGTAAAGTGTGCGCCTGTGGGTGTGTACCAGCATCAACAGCTGCTGCTGACAATGGTGTGAACCAGACCGCAGTTACGGGAGGAGGGTGGCTACTCGCACGAAGGGAGAGGGCAGACATATCTCACATCCGGAGTCACTCTATGAATGGGCAGCGGGCTTGGGGTTGGACACTGGCTGCTCAGTGAAGGTCACCGGGATGCTCCGGCCCAATGCAAAATGAGGTTCACAGCTGGAAGCTCAGGGTTGGGGAGGGCTTAGCGTTAAGATCACCTTGGGGACCAGTCCCTGTGAGACTACTGGGCCAGGTGTGCTGGTGGACAGAGGGACAGGCTAGTGTAACACAGGCTCCTCCCCTTGTCTGTGGACCTTCTGCCTCTCATTCTGCTCAGGACAAGGGCTAGCTGGCTTTTGTGGGGTGGGAGTGGGACTCTTCACGGGCAGGTCTTGGGGTCCGCATACCTTGTGGACAAGCCAGGGAGAAGGATGTCCACTCTTGCACACATACATACATACCCACTAAATCATCTGTTCCCCCACACCCCTTACAACTCTACAAAGCCTGGCGACAGCAGTGGCTCACTGGCTGTGTTTTAGGGAGACACCCCCCACCTGCACACGCCTCTTCAGGTGGTCTTCCTCCTGACTTCCTCCTGAGAGGGTCCACTGGATAACCTGTGCACCCTGGCAGGAGTAGGAGACATTCCATTCTGTAGGTGAGTCTACTTATCCACAGGCTTGCGTGGGACCGTGGAAATCATTGCCCTGAGGCATGACTCATTCAAAACCTTCCTCCTATCCCTCAGATGCAACCTCCAGAACCCATGGCCTGGATCTGAATCCCAGATCCATCAGGACTCCCTAACCAACCTTAGCCAAGACGCCCCACTTCCTGAGCCTCTATCTCTCCTCTGGAGATGAGGAGACTCACTTGGAAGGGAAATCATACATATTTCAGGACCATCTGGGTTAGCAAACAGAGTGGCCCCTGACACTCCATAAGCCCTCGGGTGTGTTAGTCTTTGGGGGGCGGGGGTGTCTACCCTGTTTTCTCATTGCTGCATTGCCTCTGAAACCTCTGAAGTAATTGCGTCACTTTTGACCTGCAAGTATAGCTGCTCAAAAGCATGGGATTATGGCTGGAACTGCTCTTGACATGTGTGCTGGCTAGTTTTGTCAGCTTGACACAAATGAGGATCACCAGAAAGGAAGGAGCCTCAAGTGAGAAAATGCCTCCAGAACACTGGGCCACAAGGAAGTCTGTGGAGCATTTTCTTTAACTAGTGGTTGATCCAGGAGGGCTTAGCCCTGGGCTAGCAGTCCTAGGTCCTATAAGAAAGCATGTTGAGCATGCCACAAGAAGCAATCCAGTACTGACTTCCTTCAGTGACAGACTATGACGTGGAAGTATACACTGAACAAACCCTTTCCTCTTTGTGCTTTTGGTCATGGCCGCAGCAATGGTAACCCTAACAGAGACAGTGTGTTTCACACTCCCAGTAATATAGGACCCTGAGAAGCAGATGAGTGACACCCTAAGCCAGGAAGCTGAGCCCAGGAAAGGCCTATTGCTGTGTAGGGGCACCTATCAAGACTCTACGTCACATATGTCACACATGCTGTGGCGAAGCCTAGGGGGCAGCCTCACCTTCCAGTAACCTCCCAAATATGGCCCCATGACTCTAAGTCTGAGCAGCTAAGAGTTGATCCAGTTTATTTTGAACTGGGAAGTCATCATTTCGAGCGCCAGCCCAGGCCTTTAATGCTCTATCAACTATGACTGTGTATTAACTACTGTGCTGCCAGCAACTCCCTCCCTCCGAATACCCCTCACCGACATCCCCAAGGGGAGATTCTGTTCTCTACTCATCAGACTCAGGCTAGTGGCCCTCTTCCCAGGCTCCCTGTGAAGTCAAGCGTTCCTCTCATGAAAGCCCTGACCAGCTCTACCGCTCCACCATCCCAGACACCTTGACTTTATCCTAGAAGAAAACTGCACTCTCTCATAGAGAGCAAGTCTTTCCTGCTCGGCCATTTTAGCTTCTCTTGCTGTGGCTGAGGCCCACTGGCTCTGCAAACCCCCTCAGCAGTTCTCTTTAGTGTATCAGGATGACTGACCACCCTTGGCATGCTCTCCCGCATGCTGAATCATGCGCTGGAGAAGTGTTTGCTCTGACTCTACCCCTCCCTGCTGTGCCCTGGCATTCCTTCCAAGCTTTGAGGGAAGAATAAGTCAAGCTATGCCTCCCTGCACAGAAGGGAGTCCAGCAACCCCCTGCCCTCCTCTGGCCCTCCATTTGTCAACCTTCCTGGCTGCCTCAGAACAGTTTCTTGGGAGGGGTCTGAGAAATCTTGTCATAAAGTCAGGGACCAGCTGGTGAGTCAGCCAAGCCAGTCAACCGGACAGACTGGAGGAGGGCTGCGAGAACAGATGGTACCTTCTGTTTCCTCCCCACAGCCCTGCTACCCTGTGGGAAGACACGCAGAGTGGCTCAGAGGTCTTGGACGTCCTAGTGCGGGGCTCAGTGACAGGTAACTTAGTTGGGCCACCTGAAATTGAAACCCTGCCCTCTACCCACCCCTCACCTTCTCGGGTCTATGATAGCCCCTCCTTTCTAGCTCTGAGTATCCAAGTCCTTCCGTGTATTCTTTTCCATTTTTTCCATGTGTGTTGTCTTCAAACATGTTTCACTATGTTGTCTAGGCTGGTCTTGAACCCTTGCTCATTACCCTCCGGCTTCAACCTCCTAACCACTAGGAAAACAGGAACGGCCTCCACCCTGTTCAGTTTTCTTCATGACGTCAGTCAACATGCATCACATACCTACAAGGTATCTGGCCTGGTGTATACAATCCTATCCCTTACTGGAGCCCGTCTTTCTAGAATCAACCAGGGAGAGACATATCCATGCACAGACACAATGCTGGAAGGGAATCAAAAAACCGCAAGACACCCTAGCAGGGGCTGGTATGAAGGAGAGTAATAGTGGACATGTTCTATCTACGCTTTTGTGTTTTCCAAGTGTCAAAATGAACATGTTACACTTCTGTAAGTGGGAGACGTCATAATCAATGTCATTTCATTAAAAAAAAAAAAAAAAGAAAGAAATCAAACCTTCCCCGATCATGACTCCTCCATGTTTGCATTGCATTTTGTTTAGCCTGTCTTGGCAGTTTCCCAGGAACGCCTTGGGCTTCTTGTAGGAAGCTGCTGCTGCTGTCTTTGTGTGTGTGATATTGAGACTTGAACACAGAGCCTCATCTATACCAGGCAACTGCTTCATCACTGAGCTACAGTCAGCCCTTTGTTTGTTTTGAGACAGGCTCTCACTAAGTTCCCCCAGGCTGGCCTTATAATCGTGATTGTCCAACTTCGGCCTCTGAACTTCGATTCCTAAGCCTGCATCACCAGTCCGGCCTAATCTATTGTTTCAGCTGCTAAGGAACAGCCAGGGCAAAGGTGGCTTTTATCATTGAGCTACACCATCAGCTGCTGCCACCTGCTTAGACACAGGACAGTGTCAAAGCCCACAGGTATGACACAAGCTCCCAAGCCTCAGGAAATCCTCACTCATTCCACGTTGCAAATCCTGATGACTAGATTGCTGCCCAGTTGTCACAAAAGTCTACTGATGATCAGCCAGGGACAGGCCCAGTGACAGACACGCCTTTGTTTATGCTTCTCGTGAGGCTATCGGCTAGTGGCCTCCAGTTACCCAGCTCTGTGCCTACGGGCTACCTGTAATAAACTTTTGATCCCTGCCCTCTGAACTCTTTGGGAAGGGACTGTATTGTCTGTGCTTAACTGAGTGTTTCGTCAACATCCAGGACAGTTAGATTTGCCACCTGGATAACTGACACTTCACTTTTTTTTTTTTTTCTTCTCTTGTTTTTCCAAGTTACTTTGGGCTCCAGGAGCAGGCATGGATTCCTGCTGATGTCAGCATGACTTTTGCTCTTGACTATGAAAGCTGCGCTTTCTTGGATGGACCCTAAGTTCCCAGAGAAAGTAGGATGGTGAGACACAGACTGAACTTGACCTTTGTCCTTGCTCAGGTTGAGGATTGCCACGTGATCCTGGCTAACACTCCAGCCTCTTGGGTCTCCCGTGCCTTGCTCCTGTTCTAGCTTCTGACACAAGAACCAAGGAACACGGTGAGGATGGAGGGGTGGCAGAGTGTCAGGGGCCTCACCAGCTCTGCACTAGTTGCACCGAGGGGGTACTCAGCACTCGGTCAGGAAGCAGGTTGATCTCTTTCATGATGTTGGCCAGCCGCACGGGCAGCTCCTGCCTGAGGAAAGTGAATGACGTTTTTCTCGCAGGCATTGCTGGATCCTGAGGATAACAGAGGGGTCGATCAATAGCTGCAGACCACGGGAACGGTTACGCATTTGGAGACTGGGCAGGCTGAAATGACCACATGACCCATTTGTGGCACACAGCAAGGTAGCCCTCTGAGCCTTACAGTGCTTGAACCTTCCCCAGACATCCTACCACCTCGATGACACTTTAGGTACAGAATGTATCACCCGCTGACCCTCATTTAAAACTTTGTTTGTTCTTAACCAAGGAAACAAGATGTTCCCAGAGCTCACTCTGAACTATTCTGGCCTAACTCACCTTACTTTACTTTCCATCCCTCTAGGTAGGCACTCATCCCAGGAGACTAGCCCAGGACAGAGAGGTACCTAAGAAATCCTTCCCTCCTTGGGGTGCTAGGACTAGGTTCCCAGGACTGTAGGCACACTCCGCATTATCCTTGCGGCAGGCTGAGGAAACAGATGAACGCCAATGTAGAACTGGCAATGTTAATGACCATCTGTGAGGCAAATGGGAACCTTGGTCCAGGGTCAAGATTATTAGGCAGTAGAGGAATGAGCAGTGTCAACCTAGAGACAGGAGACCAGGATCAAAATCAGGCCTTGCTTCTGCAACCTACCATATATCATCAGTTTTCCCCATATAGGTGGACCAGACTACTGCTAGTCCCTTCTAGCTGTGGCACTTTGCTGGGACTTGGTTGGAGTGGGCCCTGGATGATTTCCTACATAAGCAAAGCTCACAACTCCAACTGAACAGGGAGTAACAAAGGCACATCCAGGAAAACAGGTGCCCAAGTCTTGTCTGCCATCTCCTGTCCCCATGCCTGTGACACAGCCAACTCTTGACTGACCTGGGCCTACTCCTGATCACCAGCTGGCACCACGGGAATGCCATGTAGACAGACAGGGTCACACAATGTCTCCATCCACCACTTGGCACAGCTTTCTCCTGCCCCAAAGCCACCTCAACCCTCAGACCACTGAGTGGGTGATCTTCAGAAACCCAGGGATAGCCATGGGAGGGTGCAAGCCACCTGACTACCTCATGGTAAGCTGGGCTCTGCTCAGCTAGGAAATGCTGCCAGGCCAGAACCAATTTGATCTTCAAGTGTCCTTGCCCAGTGGGCAGCTGCAGTGAGTGGAGGATCACCAGTCAGGGGAGTTCCTTCTGTTAGCACCTCCTACTCAAGGGGCCCCCTTTTTACCTGCTCCGGGATTTCTCCCTTGCTCTGTTCAGAAGTACCCCGACCTTTCATACACAGCACAGGTCTTCCAGATGGCTGAATCTCATTAGCACTCCCAGCAGCATGCCCCCTGTTTACTCCTGGCCACCCACTCTCAGCGTCCGGGATCTCCTACTAACCCTATCGTGTCTGGATGGGGTCCTATACCCTCACTGCCTTTTACTCTCCACAATCCCTCGCAACGCTTTCTCTGCACCCCCATTCTTAGTTAACTGTGAAGAGAAAACTCTTAACTCTTTGTGGGCAGCCAGGCTGGCCTCGCCGTTTACCCATTCCTGTCCATACTCTTTCAAGCCAACCCTCCTGTCACCCAGGACCTCTTCCTCGGACGTTAACCTCTCATTGCCAGGGTCTCCTTCCCCGCGCCACCGCCCCCCACCCACCCCCGGTGCCCGCCTACGCCGACTCCGTACCGAAATCTAGAAACTGCTTCATGGACAGCGGGGACGGGGAGAACTTGCTGAAGTGCTCTATGTACTTGGGCGCCCCTGCCAGGGACGCATTCTTCAACAGCGCCCGGACCCAGCGCATGGCGACGGCGCCTGCGGCTCGGGCTTGGCTCCCGCTGCTGTCCCGGGGCTGGAGGCGCTGGCACCAGCCCTCCGCTCGGCCCAGCTCAGCCGGGAGACGAGCTCCGGCCGCCGCCTCCCTACCCTTGCCCTGGCGGTGCCTCCAACGCCTAGCCAATCGGCTTGTCCCGGCGCCCCGACGTCGCCAATGGTCGCGCACAAACAACTCCAGAAGAACCAATAGCCTTACGCTTCGACACGTGGCTTTCCTCGGGGCCCACCCCCTTAACCGTGAGGATGCTGGAGACGGCCTGTTGTTTTCCTGGGCTGTGCTCAAGTCCCGCCTCCCGTCGCCAACTACCGTTGACTTCTTAGGGGCAAGCCCTGGGTTAACCCCTTCTTTCCCAGAGTCCCGCTAGGCTTAGTTCGTTTGATCTTCTACTTTTCCCTGGTTCATCCCCCTGTCTCCTTCTTTAACCCTCCTTTCACTGCCTTGTCCCCTTTCCTAAAGGCACCTGTTTGACCTGACAACCTGCTTACCTGTTCGGCCATAGGGGCTCATAATGGTTTCTCACTCCTATGATGGACCCCGAATGAACACTTGAAAATGCGGAACAAGGATGCAAGCTTATACTAAGCTATCCTATATGCGTGCAACCCGCTGACTTCCATAAATATCCAAGAACCCCGGGAAAGGTGCCGTTTTCTCTTCTTTTCATTCTTTTTTTTCTTTTCTTTTTTTTTTTTTCTCGTGAAAAACATCCACAATTAGGGTAGGAGTGTAGCTCAGAGGGCATGGCATTTGTTCAGCATGCATGAAACCTTGTATTGATCTCTGGCACTTGAAAAAACAACAACACAAACAGTCGGAGCCAAAGCCTTCAGGACTGACAGAGGCGGGGGCAGGAGCTACCGTCAGTGCTAATTTTAGGAAGTTCCATTTTATTATTACCTATCTCGTTTGACTGAGCATAAAACCTTGTGCGTCTTGCACGACCACCTGAGAAAGCAACCTCTGTGCACCTAACCTGAGAAGGCAACTGTCTGTGCCGCTGGCTTCCTTATTGCAAGTCCCCGGGAGCTAAGGCATCTTATGGGTTTAGGAGCCAGCCCAATCTTCCTAGCAGTTCCCTGCCTCTTTCCTGTGAAATGTCATGCGCCCTCTTTTGGTAAAACTAGGTATGTTCCCCACTCTCTGGATCTTCATCGGTTTCTCAGTGCTTTACTATTGATTATTCAGTGGTTTACCCGCCTTTACAACACCCTGCGAAGCATAGGCAGGATCAAGGCTTGGCCTTTAGTAGGGCCTGGTGCTACTCTTGGAGGCTGAGGCAGGAGGAATTCTATTCAAGGCCCACCTGAGGTAGTGTGAGTTCAAGTACAACCTGGGTAATTTAGTAAGATCTTTTCTCATAAAGGGACACACTGTAAGTTATAACAGAATATAACTGTAGCCAACACAAAACAAGAATTCACCATGGAAATCATAATGCTGTGTGCCAGGCACTGTTTGCCTGGATTATTATATCATTTTCTCCATTTCATTGACAGGAAAACAGAATTGGGCAAGCATTCTCAACTACAAATCTGACCTTGTTGGTTCCCTACTTAGAGCCTTTTCACTTAAAAAAATAAATAAATAAAGTATCAGTGTATACCTTTAGTCCCAGGCAGAGGCAGGATGATCTCAGAGTTCAAGGCCAGTCTGGTCTACAGAGTGAGTTCCAGGAACAGCCAGGGCAACACAGAGAAACCCTGTCTTAAAAGACAACAACAACAAAAAATCAACAATGACAACAAATAATTTTTAAAGAAGGATCTGTGCCGGGCGGTGGTGGCGCACGCCTTTAATCCCAGCACTTGGGAGGCAGAGGCAGGCGGATTTCTGAGTTCGAGGCCAGCCTGGTCTACAGAGTGAGTTCCAGAACAGCCTGAGCTACACAGAGAAACCCTGTCTCGAAAAGCCAAAGAAAAAAAAAAAAAAAGAAGAAGGATCTGTAATCTGTATGTACCTGTACCCGAGTGAGTTTTTGCATTACCACAAGCATGCAGATGCCTGGATGCAGATGGCTGGAAGCTATCTGATTGCCTGGAATTGGAGTTACAGGCGGTTATGAACTGCCTGATGTAGACGCTGGGAACACAGCCCAGGTCCTGTGCAAGACCACAGTAAGGACTCTCAACTGCTGAGCCATTTCTTCTGTTGTGCCTTTCCACCTCTTACTGGAGCCTTTCCACCTCTCCCAGTATCCTCTTTGGCTCCATTCCTTAGCTTCATCTTTTGACATTCCCAGCTCAACTCCCAACACTATATACCTTCCATCTTGCCCCAGCCTCTAATCTTTAATCCATTGACAATGCTATCTCTTTTTACTTGGAGGCGTGTGAGTGTGTGTGTGTGTGTGTGTGTGTGTGTGTGTGTGTGTGTATTATTCTTCTCATCCTCCTGTACCTATTCTTCAGATCTTGGCTGCTTAGTCATCTCCTCCTCCAGGAAAGCTTTGCTGAGCTCCTGTGCTGTGCTGGACTCCCTGCATGCCTCTCCTGATCTTACGACTGCATGAGAACTTCTCACAAAATGGGCTAACTGCTGATTCATGGGTCTTCCCCACTGGACTTTAGCTTAAGGTTGTGTTTGACCTGGTCATTGCTTTATCTGCAGTGCTGGGCACAGAGCCTGGCATGTAGTAAAGCAGGCAGACTGAAGAAAGGAAGCGAGGTTGGCAGAGGGGCTACAGGGCTGTGAGCGAGGATCCCTAGACATCTGTCAGCCTAACAATTAGCAGTGGCAGATGGCACAGGTGGTGTACATTCAAGGGCCAGGCAAAGTGGATGGGACTTCTGTCTCTCCCCTTGCCCCCTTTCTCCCTTCCCAAAGTCAGCTTGGTTCAAACCTGATACCCTGGCACAGGAGAGGATGAGTTCAAGACCATCCTGATCTACATAGTTGGAGCTCAGCTGGGGATGCGTGACGTGAAGTCCTTTCTCAATTCCCACCTCCCTCCCGCCCTCGCCAAATCCAAGCCAGGAGCCTAGCAATAAATGGAAGTGTTTCATGTCAAAATGAACACAGCAGGAACAGGCCACAGGGAAGGAAAGCACTCCTCCATGGTACTCTCCCTAAAACTGGATTTCCGTGAACTCTGTGCTTGAGTCAAAATCTTTCATGCATGGCTTGCTGTAGGATGCTAGGTCCATCATCAAGGGACCAGCTAGGGAAGGTCATCACCCTCTAGACTGAACTGAGATTGGTCAGGTCTGGGGAGTGGGGGCGGAGGTGGAGTGGGAGCGGCTAGGAGCAGACACAGCAGTACAAACCGGGAACTGTTTTATTTATTTTAGTGAGAAGCCCATATACAAAGAAGGCACAGGATGGGGGAAGTTGTAGTACCGTGGGGTGGAGGGGACAGAGCAGGAGAGTGGGCCTGCCTGTAGGCAGGGATGGGGAGAGGACCTCCACTGCTACTATGGGGATGCAGTTCCTAGGGGAAAGGAAGGGCTAGGTTTCTCAGAAAGCCACAGGCAGCTCAGAATATATCTCTGTGCTCAAGGGAGCAGAGTTAAGTCTAGCCAACTGGGGCAGGGGCTGGGCCCTCCCCTGCCCTACATTCAAGTATCACACCCCACGAGGTCTTGTGGGGATCTCCAGGCCTTGCCCAGGCTGAGGTGGTCAGGATGGATCAGAAGTCTCTCCTCTTCATCCTCCCAGTGTCTGCTGTGCCATGACCCTGCTCTCTGGAGGATGCCACTGTGCTCCAGGTCAGTCCCAGCACAGCGTGTCCCAGGTTGCCCATGGTTTCTCATTGTTCCTTTGGGCCGAGTTTCTTGCCAACTCTATCTGAAGCCACAATTTTAGAGAGCCACTCATAAAGCCCATTCTGGGGACCTGCTTTCTAGTTCATTGCCCTTGGGTCCGAGCACGCAGGTCATAAGAACATCCCCTGGGTAGCCTTTAGTGTGGCCCTGCGCTCCAGTGCGTGCCAGGAATTGTAGCTGGGCCTGACTGTGTCCTCCTCGTCAGTAGTTTTATTCTGGACAGTAAACTCTGTCCAGTGACAATGGCTCAAGGGGGATCCAGTGTGGAGGAGAGGTGTCACCACATCAGGGACCTTTTCCTCCTGTCTCTCAGTGGGGGCGCTTTGGTTTGCTTTTGGCACAGACAGAGACTTGGACATGGCACCCTCTATGGTCTATCAAAACAGGCCATTAGCAGTAGGCCCTGTGTGTGTGTGTCCAGGGTGCAGGGCTGTGCTGTGCTCTGCATTGCAAGGTCTTGAAGGAGATTCCAGGGCCCCAGAAAACATGCCTGCACTGAAGAGGGATAGATGCCTGAGCCTGCTGGTGCCAGCCAAGTGCGTGGCCCCCTTTGGACTGTCGGAGTCATAATTTATGATAAATAGGAAGGAAGGGAGCGCTGAGAGGTTTGTCAGGGAAGGCAATCAGTAGTATCGGTCCCGAATCTGCCAGCTGGTGACCCAGTGCTTCTTGGTGGGTAGCGTGCTCCCTGGAGGTGGGTAGCGGTCCTCCTCCCGGATACGCACTGCGTGGTACTTGGGCATAATCCGGTAGTAGCGGGTTGGCTTAAAGAAGTCACACTGGAGTTTAGGCAGAAGAGAAATTGTGTCAGTATCCAGGATTAGAGCAGGAGAAGATGTGCACGCCCCCTGCCCCACGCCTATGGTCCTTACAACAGGCCATAACTCAAACATCCCAACTTCAGTATGAGATGGACAGATGAACATCCCTACCCCAGGCCCAGAGGAAGGAGGGGCTGAGGAAGACACAAAGGAGAGCAAAGGCAGGTGGAGACTAAGCGGCTGCAGAAATTGTGGGCCAGGAAGATGGGGTGATCTCAATGGCCAGTACTAGAGGTAGGTAAGATGGTTATCCTAGGGAGATGGTGGGACTCAAGACAAAAAAGACTGGCCTCTCTTGGTCCCTTCCTTCCTTGTGGGAGGAGAGAGGACTTAGAGTTACTGTGGACATGCCTGGTGATCAGACAGAGACAGGGTTTAGCCCCGACTGTTTCTCTTTTCTGGTCCTCCAGAAAGCAGCACACTCATTGGAAGAATTTCCCGGCACACTCTTGGGATTTTAAGCTCCTGAGAGCCAGGTGGAGGTTGGGGTACCAGGGGCAACCAGGATGGCCTGTACTTTGAGGTGGTAAACAAGTGAGATCCAAGCAGACCCCAAGACAAGAGGAGCAGACAGGACAGAATCAGAAGCCCCAGCCAGCTGGGGATTTGGAGAGGAGATTCATAGGCCGTGTTACCCGGGTGGGCCGGGGCAGGGGGGGATGCCCCCTCAGTAGTCGTCGGTCAGCCTTTCTGTCTCTGACGGCTGGCTCTTCATCTCAGCCTTCTGCCTCTTAGCTTCATACAGGGCACGAGTGCGGGCTCGCTTGAAGAAGCCGCACTGGAGGGAGGAGGTGGGGATGGCCATCAGGGGTGCTGGTAGACCTGGCCATCAGCACTTGGGGAGCTGGGGCTTAGAGCTGAGGAACCTGGAAAGCTAAGTCCTGAGCCCAGCTTGGTGGGTAGTCAGATACCAGAGCAGGAGCTCCCCTTTGCAGCCTGCAGCTCCCCAGGCGTGGGTGGGACTGGAAGCTAGGGGGAGGGGCAGGGGGTGTCTGGGAAAGGGCAGCTGAGATGGAGATGAGGAATGGGATGCAGAGCCACGGGATGGAGGGAGGGCTGGTGAGCCGTGCTGGCATGGGCAGGGGTCTGAAGTGGGAAGCCCCAGTAGGCTGGGAGTCTCTACCTTCCACAGCAGGATGATGATGAGCCCCAGCAGCAGTAACCCAGCACCCACAGACACAAGCACCAACCACAGCTCGATCTCAGCAGGCAGCTCCTCCACCAGCTCTGAGTCGATGTCCACGGAGAACTGCAGAGGAGAGAGAAGAGACTCGGCCTGAGACCCCACATTTGGTCAATCGTGTCAGCCCAGCCTGTGTTTCTGTTGTTTGACCTGCAACCACTAGGGGGCAGTCAAAGAGTAAACTAAAAGCCCCCGCAGGACTCATTGACACTGGTAGGTTACTGTGTAGTTTCTGAGACGCAGATTTGGCCACAGGGGCAGGCTTAGATCTGGTAGGTAGCCTGGTGTCTGAGTTTGTGACACACACATCTGAACTTGCCACATCAAGTTATCTGTTCCTGATAAGTTGTGTGACCTTGGGCTAGTATAGTACTTTCATCTCTCTCTAGATCTTTCATGTGCTCTGTAGAGATTAGTTGTGGCTACTTTACAGTGTAGCCATGGCCAAAAGCATGCATTCGGGAGTTGGGCTACTTGAGTTCAAGTCCAGCATTGCTATTCACTGGCTGTGCAGCCTTGAACAAGTCACTCAGCATCTCTGTTATTGTCTGTAATCTGGGAATGATAATTTCCTACTTCGAGGGTTGTTGGACAGGGTTAAACATGGTTAGCATGGGTAGACTGCTCCGAGTGACACCGGCTACATGGCAAGCTCTTCACAATTATTAAATACACAGACAATGCATAGCAATCAGCATGCTTTTTCTCCCTCTACATGTATGTGTTCATTATGTTCCTGTATGCATGTGTATGTACAGGATAAATAGCCAGCACCAGAGATGCTTGGGACCAGAAGTGTTTCGAATTTGGGATTTTGCTTTATTTGTGGCTCAAAATGTTTCCAATCTGGAGTGTTCGCAATCCCAGTTTTTGGAATAGAACTTCTCTATATGACTACGCTGGATTTTCACTTCTTTTAAAATAATTTTGATTAAAAAAAAAAAAAAAAACAGGTAATGGAGAAAATTAAAGGTTTCCAGTAATTACGTGCTCTGGAAAAGACTGTTTCCACAGTGAACAGTGGTTAGTGCATGTTGGTGATCCCAACAGGAGGCAAGAGGATCAGGAGTTCAAGACCAGCCTGCACTACAGGAGGCCCTACCTCCAAAGAACAAACAATCAAACAAACAAACAAGCTGGCATGGACTTTGATCCTAGCTGGGAGGCAGGGACAGATGGATCTCCATGAGTTAGAGGCCAGCCTGGTCTGCTTAGTGAGTTTCAGGAAAGCCTGAGCTACAAACAGTAAGCCTGTCTCATGAATGAATGAACGAATAACAGAAGTGCATAGTAAATCTCTGAACTGAACTTTTCTATTTTGAGGAGAGGGTCTTGTTATGTTAGCCCAGGTTGGCCTCAAACTTTTAATCCTGTCTCAGCCTCCCACGTGCTGGGATTATAGGCATGCACCCATGTGCCCTCCTGAGCTATCTCCATATTTTTAATACACCTGGCCCACATTGATGGAATTATACTACATGCACACTTCTGCAAGCTTTGTCTACCCATGTTTTTTTTTAATGAATAATATCATCTTTCTGTCTCAATTGATAAAGGCCATCTGATTTCTTCTGAGGACAGCACATGCACAGTCATTGTAGAAATGGACCACATTTTATCGAGCCAATCTCCTACTGACAGTCATTTAGATCCTTTCCAATTCTCTACTCTTATTAACAATGCTCTAAAATACACCCGCATTTTTATTTATCTTTGCATACTTGTCCTGTTAGCTCCTTGAAATATATGAGCATGTGCTAGATCAAAGGGAATGGGTGCTTTAAATTTTAATGAATATTGACAAACTCATCTCCACAAAGGAGCCACCAATTTATACTCCCGTCAGCCGGCTTCCCGCCATGCATCGTGGGACAGCATTTCTCTTTTTAGTATTTTCCAATCAGATGGGCACACTGCTCTTCTTTGTTGCTTTTATTTCTTTTATTTTTAAGGTTTTCTTTCTTTCTTTCTTTCTTTCTTTCTTTTTTTTTTTTTTTGGTTTAATTTGATTTCTGTTTGTTTGCTTTTTCAGATAGGATCTCACTATTGTGTGGCCTTGGTTGGCCTGGAACTTACCATGTAGACCAGGCTGGCCTTGAATGCACAGTGATCCTTCTGCCTCAGCCTCCAGAGTGCTACGATTAAAGGTGTGCACCGGCATACCCAGCAGGTTTTATGTTTTAAATATTAAATTTTAATATTAAATTGTGTATATGCAAGTAAAGTGTGTATTTTGTGGAGATGTGTGTATATTAGTGCAGACTCTCATGGAGGCCAGGAGAGGTTGTCTGATCACCTGGAGGTAGAGTTGCAGGCAGTTGTGAGCTGCTGTGTGTGCTGGGAACTGAACTCATGTTTCCTGCAAGAGCTCTTAACTCTAGAGCCATCTCTCCAGCTTTCTGTGTAAGTTAAATACTTACATTTCATCTCATAAACATTGCCTTTTTAATACTGTCTTTCATATTGAATTCTTATATATATTCACATTTCATCATATTCCTTTGGATGTGTCCTTTTAACTTAACATCTTGTCTTGTATATGGATTTCATATAGTCTACGTTTTTAATTCCTCCTTTGTGACTTTGGGCTTGTGATAAAGTAAGTTATGGTGGCTCACATCTTTAATACCAGCACTTGGGAGGCTAAGACAGGAAGATTGTTCTAAACCTTTATGACTATTCTGGGCTAAATAGTAAGATCTTAGGTCCCCCAAATGAATAAATAGAGCTTGTGAGATGGCTCATAGGATTAGGACATTTGTTGCCAGGCCTGACAACCTGGGTGTGAGTATTCAGGTGCCAGGAGGGAAGCAATCCCTGCGAGTTCTCTTTTGACTTGTGCACACACACTGCAGTGCACACAAACTCTCTCCCCAGAAAAAAATATCATAAAACTTTAAGTTAAAAAAAAAAGGGGGGGCCTTTCTTCCAGAGGACCTGGGTTTGATTCTCAGCACCCACATGGCTGTCTGTTAACTCTAGTTCCAGGGGTCACACCCTCTCCTGATCTCTGAAGGTATTGCACAGACACACATGCTAGCAGAATACGCACACCTATGAAAATGATAACTAAACTTTTAATTAAAAGCTAAATAAATAACTTGCTCTCCCAATGAGTAAGGGTTACTATTAAATTATTATTTTATTTTGGCACATATTTAATTCCTACATTTAAATATTTCATTTAACACCAAAGTGTTTTGCTGGTGGTGTGAGGTAACTTGTCTCTCTTTCTCAAATGTGTTCTTCTAGCACTGCCTAATAATATCTCAAGCCCTTGATCCTCCTGCCTCCACCTGGATCCTGGGATGACAGATATTCACAAATATGACCTTTCCTCTCTACTCATTAAGAATGCAGCCCAGAGCCGGCGAGGGGGTAAAAATGTTTTCCTCACAGGCCCAATGGACGAACTCCACATGGGCACCATAGCGTGCATGCCTGGACTCTCACCTACACAGCATCATAATAAATTATTTGTTTCTTAAAGCCCAGGCATGAGGCAGGAGGTGGTAGCACACGCCTTTGATCCCAGTGAGTTTGAGGCCAGCCTGGTCTACAAATTAAGTTCTAAGCCAGCCAGGGATACATTGTGAGGCCCTCCATCAAAAGAAGGAGGAGGAAGAGGAGGAGGAGGAGGAGGAAGAGGAGGAGAAGAGGAGGAGGAGGAAGAGGAGGAAGAGGAGGAGGAGGTCTGTAACGTGAGGACATTTCCTGTCCAACCCTTTCCCCACCCTTCCTCATCCCATCGACTTACTTTAGGAAACGCATCCCAGAGTCCTTCACCCACCTTCCATTTACCCTATGTACTTCCACTTACATCCTTTTCACAACAAATCATTAACAATCTGCCATATTTTTTTCTTCCAGTTTAGAACATCTCCACCCCCTGGGATTTCCTGAATCTCACTTGAACTGGGATCATTTGAAAAGATCTGGCTTTTCTTTTTCCTATCTATAACTTTAATTTTTTGTCATATGTTTATTCTCCAGGTGCTCCACACTCTTCCAGCCATACATACGTGCATTGTTATAGTTCACGATTTGTTTGATTGGCTTGGTTTTGTGAGACACTCTTGCTATATAGCCCAGGCTGTCCTTGAGCTCACTAAGTTGCCCAGGCCAGCCTCCACCTTGAATCAATGCTTCTGTAGCAGCCTCTAGAGCACTCCATCATGGCTAGCCCTTCTTAATTTTTATCTATTTAGTATTTTATTTTATTTTATTTGGGGGAGTAGTTCTTTGAAAGAAGATCTTTCTATGTAGTCCTGGCTGTCCTGGGATTCACTATGTAGACCAGGCCAGCCTTTAATTCACAGAGACCCACCTGCCTCAGTTTCCCAAGTGCTGAGACTAAAGGCGTGTGCTTCCATGTCTTCTCCCCTACCTTTAAACTGTGTGTGTGTGTGGGGGGGGGTCCCCTGTGTGCCCTTTTCTTTCGAGGCCAGAGAACAATGTTGTACGTACGTCTTTCTCTATCATTCATTCTCTACCTTTTTAAAAGATGTAATCTCTCAAAATGAACTAGTAGCTATTCTGTCTAAATCGGCTAGCCAGCAACCCCCCAGCACCTCCCTGCCTTTGCTGAACTACAGCTGAAGTTATAGGCATGGTCCAACACGCCCAGCTTTTAACTGGGTGCTTGGGTGCTGAGGATCCAGATTTGGGTTTTCATACTTGCTGAGCAAGGCCTTTGCCTGCTGAGCCATCTTCCCAGCCCCTCGATTTTAGTTTTGAGGCAGAATACCAGTAAGTTGCCCAGGTTGGTCTTGAATTCACTATAGCCTAGGCAGACCTGGGACTTAATGATTCTCTTATTCTGGCTCCCAAGAAACTAAGGTGGCAGGCCTCCAGCATCAGGACCAGCATCATTGTCCTATTAGAGATGCTTTGTGCTATGTGGCCTGGCCTGAGGCTGCTGCTCTTGTTAACACACCTACTCACCCATGTGGTCTTGTTCTCCATGTTGATGGAAGGGATGCTGGTTCTCAGGAACAGGGTAGCCCAGCCATCTACCCTGACTCTGTCGAAATCTTTGTAGTCCTACCAAGAAGATAGAGGGGTCAGAACGAGCAGTTGAAGTCTCTCTTGGCTTCCCTCTTAACTCTACACTCTCTTCTCTTCAGTGTTCCACAAGACAGCACCCTCAAAGGATCTGTCATCCAGCCTCTCCTGCACACACAAATGTATGCCATTCACTCCTCTGTGCACTGCCTAATCTCCCATGGAGGACTTCTCTACATTCCAGCCACAGAGGCCCAACAACTCAAGCGAGCTAGGCAAGCCACCATGACCCAGCCAGCGACTCGCTGTAACCAAGAGTCTCCACCCGTGGGGTGCCACCAGAGCTTCTCTCCCTCTTGCCCCTCTGGCTGCGGGCCAGTCCAGCCGAATGCCCCCTCCATCTCAGTCCTTCTGCGGTTCCTAGCAGCATTTGGGTGCCCAAGGGCTGAGACCACTAGCCTTCTTGGGTACTATTTTCTTCATAAGTAATGTCCTCTACTTTAATGTTGTCTCTTTCTGGTTGGGTGGTAAGAACCTATCTCTCCCTAAAAGATTGGTGGCTACTTAAGCTAAACCACCAGGGGGCGTATGAGGCCGGTAGCTCCATCCGAGTCTTCCCACCTGTAGGTCTGTTTGGTGATAAATGCATGAAAGGTACCTCCTATGCCTAGGAGCTGGGCCCAGGGATCAGTTGCCAGTCTTGTGGGACCTCTTGCTGTCTTAAAATTGTCCTATCTGCCCCAGTATCAATAAGACACTTGAATGGTTTATCATCTATTTTAATGGTTAACTTTGGGTGGGAGCCTTCTGAGATGCTGGACACCCATAAGGCTTCTATGGGAGTAGCTGTCCCTCTTACTGTTGGGGCTGAGAGTTGCCCCGTTTGAAGTTTAAAGGCTCTAGTGGCTTACCATCCTTATCATATAGAGCGGTACAGTGCCTCCTCCAGGGAAACCTTTTCTGCAGCAGGGACAGATGGCCTCCTCCCCAAGAACACTGTCCCCAGAAGCAGTCCAAGCCCTAAATTCTGTCAATTCAGCCCTAAAAGATATAACTCTTGCTAGGTATGACCCAACAATACCTGTACATCTCCTTATCTTTAACTCCTCCCCTACGCTTGTAGGAGCCCTTTACCAACCACAGGGAGTGCTAGAATGGCTCTATACCCCAATGGGTGGTACACCCCAAATTTTAAATGAAGTGGATGCACTCGCTAGCATGATTAAAAATGGCAGGGATAGAGCCCTGCAAACCCTAGGAAAAGAAACCTAATGTTCTTGTCACCCCCTTCTCCCTCTCAGTGGCTAATCAAAAATCATTCCCACTTCGCTATCAGCTTAATAGGATTCCCAGGACAAATTGACAACCACTATCCTGACAAAAAATGGGCCTCTGCCCTCCCTCTGTTGTGATGGCTACCCCCTAAACTATTCTCAAGAGAGCCCATAGCAGAAGCCCCCTCAATATTTACTGATGGGGGAAGAGGGGAGCTGTAGCAGTAATATACTACTTCCCTGAGGATGAACCTCCTATCCTCCGATTCAAAGAGCTTCCCCACTACTCCCCCAATATAAAGAACTATATGCCATTTACCTAGCTCTAAAAGGAGTCAAAGGCCCCCTTAACCTTTTTTCAGACCATGTATATGCTGTCAATTTGCTCCCCTGGCTGTCAAGATCATTTGTCACACTAGATGCCAACCCACTTTCCCCTTTACTCATACCGGTCTCCGCCCTCCTACAGGAGAGAGCCTCCCTCATCTATATCCAGCACATCCGATCTCACAGTCCCCTGCCAGGTCCCATATCTGAGGGAAATGCACTTGCTGACCAAACTGCCTCAACAGGGACATTCATAGCCTCCACTGAGCAAGCAGACCAATTTCATTCATACACACACACAAATCTAAAGGGACTTCATGCTCTCTTCCCCCACATCCCACTTGCTCAGCTCCAAAGAATAATAAAAACATGTGCCTCTTGTGCATTCCTCATTACCACCCCAGCTTTACAAACCATGCTATCCTTTCACGGTCCTCTGCCCCACACAGCACCTGTTTCAGGCACATAGCCACACCCCTTCATTTACCTAAGGTGACTTTTGTGGTCCAGTGTTGGAAACTGAGTAGATATGATAGAAACCAATCACATAGGCTGGAAAGATTGGTAGTCTAGTCTTAAGAAAAGGTTAGACTAGGTAGCAAGAGAAGGCTGGTGTAAGGGTAACCATAACCTAACCAAGCAGGACAGGTGACCCAGGTAACTTCCAGGAAAGAGGTGTTATTCAGAGGAGAGGACTCTAGCTGAGAAGTTAGCTAGGATCTCAATGATGAGAAGCAAAGGTTGCTGGAGACTTTGATGGCTGAATAGGGAATTCACACACAGAGACAGGGAAAAACAAAAAGCTGGCATTCCAGTGGGCAGGGGGCACCAGGAGCAAAGGCACAAAGATAAAATGTAAAGGACACATAAAAGGTCATTTTGGAAGTATCACACATTCACATACAAGCAACCATAACACTGATGTGGCCACAGTAACAGACACACAACTGTGCAGAACATGATACTGTTTGACTCACACACACACACACACACACACACACACACACACACACACCCTGGCTTCCATCCCTCCGTATCACCCTCCTCACCCAAGTGGATAGCAATAGGGGTCTCCACACCCAGCACTAACCTCAATGAAGGTGCTGTTCCATACCCGTGCCTTCACGGTCACATTGGTAACGTTGGAGGCATCAGGAAGGGGACACTCCAGCCACACGCAGCGGGCACGGCCATTGGAACAGGTCTGAGGTGGGCAGGAGGACAGACAGGAGACAGCCTGAGTCTCTAGACCTGATGCTGGCTCCTTACCTTCTACCCTCCTAGACTTCGTCCCACCCTGGAGTGACAAGGGTTCACTGTTTTGCTCGTTCACACTCCTCTACTTCAGGAACATTCAAGATGCACTCTCGGGCCAAGCCCCATCTGACTCAGGGAACACAAGCATGAAGCACAGTCCCTGCTCAGGCTGGCAAGGTGCAGCCTCAGAAAGCTCTCCCGGGCCAAGCACGGTGAGTGTTGTCTGTTGTCTTAGGATACCCCTGCAACCTCTCTAGCCAGTTAGACTTCCCCTGGGTCTCGTATTTTCTTCTCAACCTCTTCCTGCATAGACCACTCTGCTCCACACATCCTCCCCACAACAAATGCCCAAGCTACACCCAACAGGGTGTGAAGCCTTGGAATCTGCCAGCATTTCCTCTTTGGGACCACTGTGTTGGATGCTCTCTAGGATAGGAGCTAAGTCTGTTTTTTTTCTGTCAGAAGGTTCTTGAGGCCCAGGTCTACAGCACCTCTCTAGACTGGTGTCTCTGTGGGAGTGGTCTCTATCACCCTTGCTTGTGGGCCCCTGATGCCCATGCGCCTTGTGACAGGCTGTGCAGTCCTCCCCGCCTCTGCCCTGGCCACTCACCAACACAGTCTCAGACTTGGCTTTTTTGGCAGCGGCTAGCGTGACAGGCGCGGAACCCTGGTCTCCCCCTGGGTCCAATTGCCTCCGCCGGCGCTGTGGGGACAGTGGCTTGACTCCAGCATCCTGAAGAGGGCAGAGATATGTTGGGAAGGCAGAGAGAGATAGAATAGCTGATGGGAGACAGGAAAGGGACAGGGAGTAAAAGACCACTGAGGCGGCAAGAGAAGACTTTGGCCTTTCTGCCCTCTGGGATGCAAACAATATGCACATGAACCATTCCTGCTGATGGACTTACAGAGAGAGTAAGGTTGAGAGGGTTGACAAGGTTTCCAGATGGCCGGCAGGGCCAGGACCCATTGCTATGGATGGTGATCTCCGTGGGGTACAGCAGCCACTTGCCATTGGTAACTTCATAGGGCCACTCCAGACCTAGAACCAGTGTGCCCAAGGCTGCCAGCCCATCTCCCGCTGGGCTTACCTGTGGGCACACATGAGCCGTGTGTCATAGTTACCATCCTTTGGAAAACCACCCACAATTCAACAACCCTAAATCCTTCCACTTTTGAACCCCAGACTCAGAACAGTCTCCCTGCTGTCTTTCGGAAGAGCCACCAGTCAGGACCCCAGAGGTGCCCTCACCTGGAATTCATATTTCAGGGGACTTCCAACATCCTTCACAGTTTTCATGGCAGCCTCACCCATCACTGTCCCACCAAAGAAGCTCTGCAGCCGATGACTCATCCTGGGTAAGAAGACACCCGAGTCAAAGCGGACAGGAGGCCAGAGCCCTGCAAGAGGGGACTGTAGTGCCGAGGTGGGTCGCCTACAATGCCCCTGGCACATAAACCCCAGTTCTACCATGCCCCCGCTCTGCAGCCTCACACAGACTACAGATCCTTCCTGAACGTCAGGTTCCTCGCCTACAAGGTGAGGTTGGTAATAGCTGGTGCAGTGCGGGGCAGTGATGCAAAAATCACTAAGATGTCTTTGATATCCTTGCACAGTAGGCTTTCCAAGAAGGTGGGGGAGGGGCTGAAGAGACGGCCCAGGGGTTAAGAGCACTTGTTGCTCTTCCAGAGAACTGGGGTTCAGTTTTCAGCACCATCTGTAACTCCAGTTTCAGGGAGCTGACAGCCTCTCCTAACCTTCATGGTCACCAGGTATGCACATGGTGCATAGACATACATGCAGTCAAAACACTCTGTATACATGAAATAAAATAAATCGAAGAAAAGAAAATTTTAAATTGGGGGTGACTGGGAGGTGGTTCCGTGGGTAAAGCACTCGCTATGAAAGAGTGAGGTTCTGAGTTTAAATCCCTCTAGAACCACTTAAAAGCTGAGTGCGGTACTACACATCTGTAATCCAAGTGCTCCTAATGTGAGGTGGGCGGAGGATCCCTAAGGAAGCCCATGGGCCCGCTAGCCTGCATATGCATTCTCGTGAATGCAATGGCCAACAGCAGAGAAACCCCCTGCCCCACACAAGGTGTAGGGGAGATGCAACACCTCATATTGTCCTCTGACCTCCACATGTGTCCCATATCATGCACACATCTGCACTCTCACACACGCACGTGCTAACACACATCACACACACACACACAAAGGTAAATATCAAGAAAACAAAGTGGGAAAAAAATGAAAGAAAGGGAAGAGACCATGACCTTAGCCCCAAATGCTAATGCTGCCCCTCCTACCTGTGTTACACACAGGGAATAATAATGCAACCATCATAGCGACCATGGCTATCAGGAAATGATGACCCAGGAGGACCCCAGACCAAGAGCGGTGTCGGGGGAGCTTAGGAGGCTCCTTGAGGGTAGGGAAGCCCACCCTCAGGTACACAGGACGGGGAACAGAGCGATACCCACAAGCTGAGCGAGGCCTGCAGGGTGTAGTCCACGTCTAAAGTCAGAAGCACGGGCTGCAAGTTGTCCTGGTGACTTGACCTGAGGAGGAAATGCAGGCGGTAAGAAGGAGTCTCAGGATAGACGCTCAGCCCTAACTAGACTACCTCCACTGGGTCACTCACGTGGATAGCTGTAGACGTGCCTGAAGGTCCCGAGTGTGCAAGGTTACCCCGATGACCTCAAAGGCAATGAGCAGCTCCATCTAGCACAAGGGTCAGGGAAACAGAAAGGAGCATTGAAACGGAGCAGGGGGGCTGTGGCGTGGGGAAGATCCAGGCGAGGGGATTTCCATCCCTCCTCCTTGTCCATCTCTGCTTCCTATCTCAGTGATAAGATCGTTGGACATCACTGCTGCTTTGGGGAATCTCTGTCACCTTTGCGAAACCGTAAGCAAGTGACTGAGACTCTCTAAGCCTGCATTTCCTATTCCGTGAAATAGCTATTGTATCAGGGAAAGCTGAGATAGTACAACAGATAAAAGACATGGCGTTAGCTGTAGGATGAGCACAGCATTAGGGCTCAGCCCAAGTGGTCTCCTTGATTCCGCCTTCCCTAGAATCATCCATAGATCCCTAGTGACTCCATATTTTAGTCTCTGGGCCTCTTTTCACCCCCTGTTGTGCCTTCCCCTCCTCCACTCTGGTTCTTTGCTTCAAGAAATCCCATGAATTGGGCAGGTAGGATGGCTAGAAGCTCTCTAGGAGAGGAGGATGTGGCCAGGTCTCACCCTCTGGTTCCGTTTGAAGGGGTTTCCCAGCTCACACAAGATGGTCTCATTAGCTTGGCAGGTCCCAGCCTGAGGAAAGAAAGCAAATAAGGTCTTCCGTCTATGAGGGAGCACAATTAGCAGGCCTGAAGGCTTGTCTACCTTGTAGCAGAGGTACCCCAGTTCCGAAAAAGATCAGCACAGCACAGCAAATGATAATTCAAATAAATGTCATATACAGTGGGGTACAAATAACCTGGACAGTGAGCACTAACCGGGCGCACTGAGGACAGTAGCAGAGCGGGCGGCACATCTAGGGTGAGTAGCGCCTCATGAGCGTCTTCCCCAGCCCGTTGGCGGCTCGGCGAATTGGTCACATTGATGCTCAAGAAGAGTTTCTTAGTGTCTCTGCTGTACTGGAGCCTGAAGAGAGGAGTCTGGGACTCAGTCAAAAGCCTCAGCTCCACTAGGCTCCACCCCTTGGGCCTCCAGGCTCCGCCCCTCTAGCCTTCAGGGCTAGGAAAGCCAGGGGTAGGGGTGGGCAACCAAGCCATACTAGGCTAATTAAAGCACCTCGGCTCACATCCACCCTAACCCCTGCCCAGTGAGGTCTTGCCCCAGTTCTGTCAGCCAGTGAGCACCCCCTGACCAATCAGGGTCACCCAAATACCACCTGCTTAGAGGCTGCAGCTGCTCAGACACAAAGGCTGCTTGCATCTGCAGGTTGCTGTCGCACTTGTTGTCTGGCCCACACTCTTTCTGGAAGTGGACCTAGGGGGCAGCGGATGGAGGCAGCTTGAGGGGCTGCAACCCCACACCACCTACAGCCCTCCTGGCCAGGAGAGGGCCTGCTCACCTCAGTGTGATTCTCCATAGCCTGTGCCTGGTTGAGGACTGGGTAGGCATCCAGAGACCGCAAGCCCAACTTGAGGCGATCGGGCATGCGCAAAGGTAAGGAGTAGTTCATGGCAATGACGATAGGACGGAGTTTATCACGAACATTGTCCTTGGGAAGAAAGTGCCCATGCTGAATCCTCGCATCTCATTAAACCCTAGCCAGACTAAGACCCAGGAAGGGGATGGGCTTCTCTCTACCCTAACCCCCTAGTTAAGCTGAACCCCCACTAATCCAATCACCAAATCGAGTCCTGCTATTTTGCAGTGCCCTGTCTTGCAGGGACGGGGACTCCCCTTTACTTTATGGGATCCCCAAGTCTACTTCCCATAATACCATGATGCCCCAAAGAGGAACTGAGCTTGTCCTGAATCGGGGACCCATTCTTTCCAGACTGGGCCAGAGGCAACACCTCTTTTCTAAGGTGATAAGCCCCTTGTCCCCATCATGGGGCTTGTCTTCCTCCTAACATGGACGACCTGCTGTGTGCAGCCACTATCCACTCAATCCATATTTACCAGATTGACTTCCCCAAACTCTGTTTTTGGGGGATACCTCTGTCTGTGAGCTTTGACTTAAAGGGACACTGGCCACCTCTCTCCGAGATCTCAGGGCCCCCAGCCTCCCCCCCCCAGCACCTCTCTCACCATCAGCAGTAACTCCAATGTCTGGCAATGTGTCTCTGGCATGGAGAAGAAGCCATGGAAGACAGATGACTGGCTGCGGGCAAATCGGAGCCTGGGAGGGCGTCGGTCCCTGTCAGCCTCCAGTGTGTAAGCCAGGGCTGTGGACAGACAGGGCAGTCAGCAGGTGGCCGGGTGAGCACGCCCCCATCTCCCTCCCACCTGAGCACCCTGTGGCCAGCACTCACTGATGTTCCGCCTGTAGTTGGGGTTCCCAGCGCTCTGGTTGTAGGCAAAGCACAGCTCCACACCTGAACACTGTTGGGGGTGAGGGAATGCATATAGCAGGGCCTGGTCACAGTGGGAAGGACAGCCATGTCCTGCTTTTCACTCCTGTGCTAGGCAAAGAACTCAGGACCCTTATGGGGGAAAGTGGGGAGTCCACAAAGCTGCGGTGACTTCTCATGGCTTCTAGAGGTCACCAGCAGGGAAACCGAGATCCAGGGAGTAGCAGGGTTTGTTTGATGTTATCAGGTGACTGATGGCCCAGGCCAGGTCTTGGGATCTCCAGATCCTACTTTTGTTTCCGATCCCCTGATTTTCAGCTCTGCCTGCCCCAGACCCTTTTGCTACTAGACTAAAATCCACAAAAAAGCCCTCAGGGTGACTACTGCTGTCCGCTCTATCAGCAACAGGGTTTTGGAGTGGTAGTGATAGTTTGTTTGTTTGTTTGTTTGTTGTTTTGTTTTACACCTAAGGTATAGACTACTGTGCTTAGTACTTTTTTGTATAGCATCTCATTTAATCATCTCAAGAACCCTGTTATTTGATTATTACCTTTTCTACGTTACTTGAGACTCAGACTAATAATTTGTCCAGAGTGAATCTCTCTCCCCACGCCCAACCACCTAAGGGCATTTCTTTTCCCTTTCTTTCTTTCTTTTCTTCTTTTTTTCTTTTTTGTTTTTTGGGGTTTGTTTTTGTTTTTTTGTTTTTTGTTTTTCGAGACAGGGTTTCTCTGTGTAGTCCTGGCTGTCCTGGAACTCACTCTGTAGACCAGGCTGGCCTCAAACTCAGAAATCCACCTGCCTCTGCCTGCCAAGTGTTGGGATTAAAGGCGTGCGCCACCACTGCCTGGCCCTTTTCCCTTTCCTTCCATCCCTCACTCTTCAGAGTTCCCCCTGCTCTCTCCTGGCAGTGAGTGGCTGGGCTTTGAGCCCAATGGTCCAGAGCTGTTCCTAAGCTTGTACTCACACATTAGCTTCTGCAAGGAACTTTGACTTTAAGTGAGATTGGATAGGAAAGATGCTGCTGACCCTAGAACTCAGCTGCTGATGGTGGGATATCAGGTGTGTCTAGGAGAAGGGCTTAGGGCCTGAGGTCTAAGGAGTGGGTACGAAGAGCTAGGCTGACAGTCTCACCAGGAAGTAGCTGTACAAAGCGAGGGGTCCAACACAGCTGGCCTGGCCACCAAGGTCCTATGGAGAATATTGATGACAGGTCGGGCCCTATAGTAACAAGAAAGCAGGCAGAATAAGTATTTCCTGCCTATCCCAGGCCAGGGCTGGGGTTCAAGTTTCTATAGATCACTGACAAAGGTGGGCAGAGCGAGGAAAGGACATGACCCTGCCCAGTCTTCTAGCTCACCGCAGCAGCACAATGTGGTCTGACAGGCTCCCTACTAGCAGGTCTGGGTAAAAGTTTTCATCCACATCCATCTTCCCACTCAGAGAGTAGCCGAAGGTGGCCAAGCCAGGCAGTCCTAGTTTCTCTCCATGGATTATCTGAAGCCAAGAGGAAGTGGTAGGGACAGGCTCGGAGACACACCTGGAGGAGGGGGTCCAGGGGAATGGGGGTCTTGGACTTGTCCCCACCCATTCATACCTGCTGGGGCTGCCTGAGGAGCCCCCGGAGCTGCTGTGGTAGATGTATACTTTGCCCAAGCCCTCAAATGGAGCTCCTACAGCAATGTCTGAGGAGAGATGGGGCAGAGTCATTAGGCATACCGGGCCCCATAGCCCTTTCACTCTCTGTTCCAGGCCACTGAGCTCAGCGTGGTGGTGACCTCACTGTGGCGGTGACTTCACCCTGGCAGAAGTGTTCAGAGCAGCAGAGAAGAAAACTCAGAGCTCCAGAGCTCTGGTAGCAATGGAGGCTCAGGAAAGGGGAAGAAACTTCCTCAAAGTCACACAGCAAGTGAGTGCCACAGACAGAGCCATGCGTCACATTCCCCAGCAAAACCCAGCGTTTCCCACTTTCCATATCCCCAACCCCAACAACCACCTCTCTGGATACCTTGGTTCTTCTAATGACATCTACTATCAGGACCAGAAAAGAAGTCATTCCCTGTGGATAACCAACAGCACAGTGCTCACAGCATCCATTTCATTTAACCCTTACAAGAATGCTGTGTGTGTGTGTGTGTGTGTGTGTGTGTGTGTGTGTGTGTACGTACATACGTACAACACTGCAGTGGATTTTGCTCTAGTATAATGGAACTTCACATGTCAAGACTTTTAAAATGCTAAGCTAGGCCTCGTCAAGTAAACTCAACAGGTTTGATGATCTCAGTCTTTGCTGGACTCATTGGCTACATTTGATCTGAGGCCAGGGTGACTGGAAAGGATGACAAGGACAGTGAGCAGACCCTAGGCTGAAAACAACTGAGGCTTCTGTGGGACTCGCCTAGGCCTGTGGGCTGACCTCTCAGCCATCCAAGTCTGCCTCCGCAGAAGCTTTGCCTTCCCTCCTTCGGCTCTCGGCTGTGTTGTGGGAAACTGAGATTGTCAGAGAACTGACTTTTGGTAAGCTAAGTGCTTCCACAGTAATCGGACTCATATCGTAACGTGTCCTCCCTGTGACTTCCCCCTGGGTCTGAATGTATTGTCCCCTGGGTCCCACAGAACACTAGCAAGGGAATGGCACTATACCTAGGGCTCCCTTGTTGTGACAGCCCTTTCTTATCACCTGATATGGTACATTTTTAACCCTATCTCCCCAGGTTTCCTACCTGCTTCCACCCATAGCCCCCCCCCCCACCAAGAATCACCCTCCAAAGTACCTCTACCTCCCACCTTACTCTCACTATGACCCAAACAGAAAGCACCGTTTCCTCTGCCTGGCTTCCAGAGCATTCCCCAGCTTGTCGTGTGTACTGTTTCGGTATTATACATGACATTGCTCCTGTGCTCACACTGTATGCTATCTGGACCTCTCTTCTGTGCACTCTCAACCCAACCCACTCATCACCCTCTATGCATCCTCTCTTTTACATCTTTGAGCTGTGAGTCCTGTCAAGCTATGCAGCTGGTGCTCAGCCAGTGAGGGTTCTGAAGGAGAGATACTGGCTCCTACCCTGGAATCCATCCTGGTTGATGTCGCCAATGCTGGCAACAGAGACGCCAAAGGCAGAGCGACTGGGGCCATGAAGCAGGAGGGAAGGTTGATCAGGGAAGGACGTGCCCGCCTGGTTCATGAAGACATAGACGGCACCCCCCACCTCTTCTTTCCGTTCAAAGTAGTAAGGGGCACCCACCAGGAGGTCCTGCCACCTGCACAGGGGGAGAGTGGGAATGGCAGTGTGAAGGTGGCACCTGATAGACATTGCAAACGTCATCTAATGAGCATGATGCTGCCAAGGGCCATGCAACTGAGCAAATGACACCAGGACTGACCACGGTCCACGAGAAGGCCAGTAAGACCCATCAAATCATGCAGGCAAAGATCAAACCCCCAAAAAACACCCCTACCCATTGGCACCTTATGAATGACAGGTACAGACAAGCAAGCACAGGTGTCATGCAAATGACATGCAAATGTCCAGACTCCCATAAGGTGTGATTGAGACCTTGAAAACAGTGAATGCAAACATGAGAACGCAAAGCTTCTACTTCCCTGATCTAGCTTGTGCAAGCCTGCTACCACCACCCTCCTTTCCCCCTAGTCCCAGAGGGTGCCCCAGGTCCCTGGATTCTCACCCATCATTGTTCAGGTCTGCCAGGGCAATGGCACTGCCAAAATAAGCGCCCACCTGCGTGCCCTTCAGCACCTGCTTCCTCTGCAGGTCTCCACCTGACCCTTGTTTCAGCAAGAAGACAGCGCCCATATGCCGGTGCCGTGGAGCGCCCGTCACAACAGTGATTTCCGTGGGGTGTAGGATGGCACTGCCTACCTGCACCGTGTACCCTGGGGTGAGGGGGGAAGTGTTCAATCAAAGCCCCAGGGAATTTGCCCCCTTCAATACTGAGCCTAACCTCGTTGCCAACCCTCTATTCCTCTAGGCCAAGCTGAGTAACGGAGTCTTCCTTGCGCATTGGGTTTTGAGTTTCATGACAGAACCGACTTTGTATCTGAAAGCTTAAACCATGTGCAGAGTCTCGAATGCAGGCAGTGCTCAATGAGTGTGTGCTAATTGAACTACATGCCTTCAGTCACATCTGCACGGTAGTGTCACCCCACAGCATACCAGGAGTAAGAGGGCCAGTGTGTTAGGAATCAGGGTAGCTCCTCCCATCCTGCAATAGGCCACCAGCTTACCAATATAGAGGTTTCCCTGGTCCTCTGGGCCCCTGTAGCTATATTCAGATAAATCCCAGTCCTTCCGCTGAATCATGTAGCTGTTTCCTGCAGAAAGATTGGGGAAGGGCAGCAGGACGAATTAGCCACAGCCTTTTCTCCTACCAAGCCCACCTCCCCACAACAACACCGTGGGTGAGCACTGCGCTGATAAATCACTTCCTGTTTTTTTTTTTGTTCTTTGTTTTGTTTTGTTTTGTTTTGTTTTGTCTTGTCTTGTCTTGTCTCCAAGACAAGGTTTCTTTTGGTAGCCCTGGCTGTCTTGGAACTCGTTCTCTAGACCAGGCTAGCCTTGAATTCTCAGAGACCTGCTTGCCTCTGCCTCCTGAACGCTGGGACTAAAAGTGTGTGCCACCATTCCCTGGCTGATAAATCACTTCCTCTTTAAGAATGTTTCTGATGTAGAAGGGTGGGTAGGTGGGATGGGGCTGGAGAGATGGCTCAGTGGACGAGAACACTGGCCGCTGCTCTTCTAGGAGACCCAGGTTTGATTCCCAAGACCAACGGTAGCACACAGTGGTCTGTAACTCCAGTGCCAGGGGATCAGACAGGCCCTGAGCTCATGATCCTCAGGCCTCAGCCTCCCAGCCTCGATCATGTAGCACTACATGTGGTTTACGAGATTATAGGTATGGGTGCTTTGCTGCGTGTATGTCTGTGCACCACCTGCATGCAGTGCCTGTAGAGGCCAGAAGAGGGCGTTGAGTCCCCTGGAGTTAGAGTTACAGACAGTTGTGAACTGTGGGTGCTGAGCCATCTCTCCAGCTCTTTAAGGGAGGATCCTGAGACAACGAAACATTCTGTAACCTCAAAAGCACAGTCCTGTAAGTATTGACCAAGACACCGCTTTTAGCTTATGATGCATGTAAAGAGAATGCAGAAGGCCAAACAGATCCTGTTTGCTTTTAAGAAGATACCCATAAATACTAAAACAAGGGGCTGGAGAGATGGCTCAGTAGTTAAGAGCACTGGCTGCTCTTTCAGAGGTCCTGGGTTCTGTTCCCAAAGGCAGCTCACTACTGTCTGTAATTCCAGTTCCAGGGGATCTGACACCTTCACACAGACACACATCCAGCAAAACACCAATGTACAAGTAAGTGTGGAAGGAGTCCTAAGACACTGAATGCTGGAAAAGGGATAAGGGAGGTGGAGGGACAGGAATGACTTCTTTTTTTTTCCTCTCACTTCTTAATTTGAGGTACCGAAAGTTGAAGGTTGAATTTTTTTTTTTTTTTAATCTTAAAACAGGGTCTTACTAAGTTACTCATGTTGGACCTGAACTCACTGAATATCCCATGCAGGATTATGGAATCCTCCTGCCTCAGGCCCCGAATAGCTGGGATCACAGGACAGTGCCACTGGAACTGACCATTTTTGCTCTTGCTTCTAACAAATCCTTAGCTAAGATTTTAGTGCTGCTCCAGAAGCATGTTTGTGAAAGGTCCCAGAGGTTGAGCTGACATCAGACAGGTCGCAATCCAATCTAGGTTTCCTAATTTAGGCTTTCTCTAAGACAGAGTTTTTAATTAAGTAAATGGGTATAAAATGCTTGTGTCACCCAAGGACTTTAGAAATGCTCAATATATATGTGTGTGTTATATAATATAATATATATTATATAGTGTATAATTGTATATAATATATTATACATTATATATTTTATATGTAATTTCAGCACTCAGGAAATAGAGACAGGAGAATTGCCATGAATTTGAAAATAGCCTAGGCTACATAGAAAGTTCATAGGGTGATCTACCACCTCTCTGTCTCTCTGTCTCTCTCTGTCTCTGTCTCTCTCTGTCTCTCTCTCATACACACACACACACACACACACACGAGTGTTTTTTCAGATTGTTTAAGATAATATGTGTAGAGAGCTGGGGATTCGGTGAAGTCTTTGCCACGGAAGCATGAGAACCTGGATTCAGATTCCCAGCATCCATACAAAAGGACAGGCGCAGCATCACGTGTCTATAACCCCAGCTCTGCCAGGGTAAACACCGGCCATGGAGCTCACTGGGCAGCCACTCCCCTCCCGCTGCATCAGTGAACTCCAGGTGTACTGAGAGACCATGGGAGCAACCGAGGAACTAATGTCAACCCCTGGCCTCTACAGCCATATGTGCACATGTGTACATACACAGAAGATTTAAAGACGGCACATTTAAAACTGCCAGCACACAGTGAGTGCTTTAATACTGCTGTTGGCCTGCGACCCTGTCTCTTGTGACCCTGACCCTGGATGGTTTCGACTGGCTGTGGCTTACTGTTGCACCCCCTTCTCCCAGGTCCCCTACCTTTCCAGTTGTAGGCACCAGGGGCACCGAAGTATACAGTGTTCTGGGTGAAGCCGCCGCTGGTGCCCAGCTGGCACATGCCAGTCTGCAGATAGTCAGTGTTGCTGTTACACATCTCGTTGTGGTATGTCTGCCAGTCATCACCAGGGTCAAGCTGTAGGTCGTTGCCACGCACATAGCACTTGCCCACCATGCGCCGCTGGTCTTCTAGCCCAGACCACAGCACTTTGGTGTACCGATGGGCACAGACCTAGGGACCCACAAACACACACACACATGGGGTTTAGCCAAGATCAGGGAACCATAGCAAGCTATAGCTCTCACCCTGAGCACTGCCGGCTTGGTGAGTCAAGGCCCACGTGGAAGTCTGGCTTCCGTCTCTTCCTGTGGGGACGCTGAGACCTGTACCTCTCTATCCATTATACTGGAATCAAGGGTCGGGAGCAGATCTGGGGAAGCCAGAAGGCATGAATTTGAGAGCAGCTTAGAGATCTTGGTGAAAAGGTGAAAGAAATTGGAGGATGAGAGAATGTGGGACACTTAGGCTCCTGGGTCTAAAAGGAGCTATTTACAGAGAGATTAGGGGACCCATTTCTCTTGTTCCCAGATAACCCAGATGTTTAATGAAAGAGTCATTTTAAAAAAGTAATAATAATAATAATAGCATTAATAAGTACACTGAACAGTTTGTTTGTCTGTTCGTTTGTTTGTTTGTTTGTTTGTTTGTTTTGAGTCAGGGTTTCTCTGTATAGCCCTGGCTGACCTGGAACTCAACTATGTAGATCAGGCTGGCCTTGAACTCAGAGACCCACTTGCCTCTGTGCTACCACCACCCAGCTCAGCTAACATTTACTGAGCACTTACCATACACCAAACATAAGTACAAGTTCTTCTTGTATAGCAACTTTCAGTTTATTTTTTTAATTTTATTTTTTGTGTATAGGTATTTTGCCTGAATGTATGTCGGTGTGCCGTGTACATGCTTGGTGCCTGCAGAGGGCAGAAGAGGGCATCAGATTCCCAGAAACTGGAGTCAAATCCAGCATTGGGAGGCAAAGGCAGCTAGATCTCTGGATTTGAAGCTAGCTTGGTCTACAGAGTTGAGTTGCAGGCAACCATGGCTACACAAAAAGTGCTCTGAATTAGCCTCTGGACTCTACAGCATCTGGAAACAGGAGGTGCTCTTGTTTATTCGCTTTTTCTGTCACATCTCAGCTGTAAGCACCAACAGCGTTTCACAGGAGCTTATCCTTAGGCACTGCTAAACTTCTGGTGCTGGGAACACAGTAGGTGCTAGCTAAATATTTTCTGACTGAGTAAGGGTGGGTAAGGAGCTAATCCTAGAGTTTACAATCACTTAAACAAACTTCTAGATACACCCACAAACAACAAGGGTGGTCTAATGAACTGACAACCTAAAGCTTACAATAGCGTTCTCGGGACAGAAGTCACAGCTGTGATGATTATAGGAGTGGTGAGTGCTCGGAGGTGGCACAGGGAACTTTCTGGAGTGATGCAAGTATGTTCTGTTTCATGGGTGTTACTGCTGACATAGGCTTATCATTGGTCACAGAAAGTTAAGATCTGCCCATTTTGCTATGTGTAGATTTTATATAAAACTAAATAACGTCTGTCCGGGACACAGAAATCGTGATCCCAAGGGCTGATATTGAAGAACTGTCAGCAGCAGAAGGTGACAATTGACAGCAGGGAGTGGCACTCAAATCAGTGCCAGGGTGAGCCAGGGCCATCAGGGCTGTGCCTCTTCCGGCAGCCAGCCTCCCAGGAAGGAAAGCCTGCCAGCGCCCAACTGCCTGGGGCACTCTCTGCCCTTTCTCCCTTCATGTTCTCTCTGCTCTTTCCCACGGATGGTGAGAATCCATGCAGGTCACACAGGATCCACGCCATGCCCAGCCTTGGGGGAGTGCCAGACAACCCTCTCCCCAGAGGGCGGGGATCAGGGAACACACAGGCCCCGTAAGACAGGAGGCCACAGAGGCGGACATTTGCAAAGGCCCCAGCCATCACAGAGGATCCCCTACCATCTTCTGCCTTCCTCCCTGGCTCAGGGAAGATGATGCTAAGTGTTCACTTACCAGGACTCTACCCGCAGGGCCCTGGCTGGCCACCGTCACTCCAAGCCACATGTCCTCAATAATGTGATGGTCAGGGTCACCTACAAGAATGGGAGGGATCGTGAGCCCCTCATCCCATATTCCAGCATCCAAAGCATTCTGAGGGCGGCAGCTCTCTCTCCTCTACCTCCTGTCTGTCATTGCTCTGAGCTCACACTGTATGACGTGTGACAAGAGACAGGTAGACAAGAAACAAATCAGCTTTGATTTTTGTTTTGTTTTTTGAGCTAGGGTCTCCACTGTACATCTCAAGCTATTCTGGAACTCACTATGTAGCCCAGGCTAGCCTTGATCTCACTGTCTTTTGCCTTAGCTTCAAGTGTTAGAAAAACAGGCATGAGCCACCATGCGTGAGCATGAGCTGTCGGCCTCACTGACAGGCTAGCCTCGTATCTCCTCTTCAGACTCCCTCTGCCAGGCTCCTGACTTAGCTCTGCCCTCAAGCTCTTCTTACTTCTCTCTGAAATGTCCATCCGTTCACAATCGTTCTTGAGGGCAGTGAGGGGACACAGGTACACTGCACCAGTCCGGTTGGTATAGCTGTCATCCACAGCGAGGTCCCGAGGAGCACCGGCCAGAAGGCTGGGAAAGGAAGGCAGGTGGGTCAGACCGATTTTACAAGTGTCCCTCCAGCCAGCTTGCAAATCAACAATCTCTAGGCATGGACTCCATACCATGTTCCGGGGATAGGACATCAATAAACCTTGGCTCTGTCTTCCAGAAGAGCCTACCACAGAGGAAGGCAGGCCAGGAGACACTCAGTAAGGGTCTCACGAGGAAAGCATGGAAGTCAGTACACAAGGTGCCCTGGCCTCAGTGTAAGGACAATGGCCAGCGTCACCCAATGAAAAAGGGGAGGAAGGACACCAGAGACAAGGGTACAATGTGTACAAGGGCCAGGAAGCATGAGCAAGCCGGTGATGTAGGCACCGGCCCTCTGGACAACCAGAACCCAGGAAGAATATTGGGGGAGGCACACAAGCCAGGACAAAGGCCTTAGTGGAACCACAGAGGGACCCCAGGCAAGGCAGCGACAAGATCAGATCCCTTGTTTGTTTTCCTTTATTTCATTCTCTTTTTGAGATAGGGTCTCATGTAGCCCAGGCTAGGATACTCCCTATTCAACCAAACATGATCTCGGACTTCTGATCCCCCAGTTTCCACCTCTCACCGGTTGGATTTTCAGGTATGTACCGCCGTGCCTAGTTTTATGTAGTGCTAGGAATTTAATCCGGAGCTTCCAGAATAAGCACTAGATAAACATTCTGCCAGCTGAGGTACCTTCTCAGCCCCAGATCTGGGTTTCTGAAGGAATCCTTTGGCCTCAGAAATAAAGGTAGTTGTGAAGGAATGACAGTTATGGGTTCGAGGGCTGGGAGCATCGGAGAAGGCAGAAGAGAGAATCTATTTAAGGATGGGTAGGTTGTTGGAAGCCTGGATCTCTCCTCTTGAAACTATCAAACATATAGCTCTGGGAGTCACAGATTTCCAGGCGAGTGAGTGATGCCTCCACTCACCCCACCCCTACCTTGAGACAAGCACATGGGTATGGGGTGGAGCTGGATACCAGTGTGGCCCAAGAACTGAGTTCCAATGGTGGGAGTGGACAAGAGCTATCTGTCACCTTGTCCTCAGAATCCATCTTTAGGGACACCAAGAAATTCCCACAAGGGGGCTCGGACTCTAGAACCCCATTCCACACCAAAAGGGTGACTTAGGCAGGGCAGACAGGGGATCGGCCACTGGAATCCTATCTCAGACAATCCCTGGGTATTTATAAAAGAAAATCTCCAACTACCACAGGCTATAGTATCTGGAGCAGTCCAGCTTCAGAACCAAGTTTTTCCTTGTACCTTCTCCCTATCATAATTCTTCTTAGAACATACCCTCTGCACCTTCCTGCCAACTCAGCTTCCTGGGTAGCAGCACTTCCCAGGTGTCCCTCTGTTTAGCCCAGCAACACTGTGGCCTGGAGTGCTGAGCAATGGCTATACCTACAGCCCTGCTTTGGACCTGGGAGTGAGGGCTGCAGGGAGTAGGCAGGGTGGGGCCCAGGCATGCCGGGGCTTGGGGTGCCTCCACCTACGAGAAGTCAGGAATGCATTGCCTGGAGGTACTAGGAAGTGGGTGGACCTGTATCTCACAGGCAGCTTAGACATCACCCTTAGCTTAGCAGCTGCTGTTCCTCAGGGCAGGGACAAAGCTTCCCCAAACAGAGTAGTGTTCTGAGCACCCTAGGGAGGGGTAAGGGAAGAGATAAAACAGCCAGACTCTTAGCCAACTTCTGTTCAGGCTAGGGAGGGTACCTGCCTGACCACCCTGGCTCACCGCAGGTACACACCCACCCGCTGGCATGCTTGACAAAGGAGAGAAGAAAGGGCCTGTGGGAAAGGAACACCTCAGCCGGAGCTAGGGCCCTGCTTCTGGAGTGATTTCCTTTCCCTGTGAGACTTGAGCGTCTTATCTGTAAAATGGGAATGCCAGATGAACTCTCTATTCCAGGATTTGGGGGGAACAAATGTGGTTCTGCAAAAGGACTCTCTGACTAAGGAGGGCGCATAAACACTGTTGCTCTGGATTTTTGCGGTACCAGCACTGATCAGAGCTTGACTCCAGACTCTCTCCAGGGACCCAGGAATTCCAATACTGCAGGTTAGGGAACCTGACACAGAGAAAGGAACAGACTACTTCATTGTTTACAAGGAATGAGGGCTGAACAGAAGTAGAACTTCCACATCCTGAGGAGAGCAGACGGTCACTTGGGGAGAGGAGAGATAGGCCAGTGTCTGAAAGAAGCTCAGAGTAGGCTGGAGGGGGGGTCTCCTACAATGAGCCTGTAGGCTTCAGTGGATAAAAGGGGGCTCTGGGGAGCATACAATGTAATGTATGCTCTACCATCATGGCTGCCACTGTCCTGCCTAACTTGTCTAACTGGAGGTGTCTGAGGAGCAGGGTCTCCACGCCTCGCAAGTCTGTCTCTGTAGGAGGGAACTGAGTGACCCCCTCCTCTTAGCTGCCTGAGGTATGAAACAGGCAGAGCCAAGCACAAACCATGGCTGGATTAGAATAAGACTCCATACAATCTTCGAATTCCTGTTCTTGTGCGGTGCCAGCCTTGTGCCCACTGGTGGGGACTGGGGAGGAGCCCAATTCCCTAATCTCTAGGCTCCTCCCTCCTGAGAGATTCCAACGGGAGCTCCCCCACACCCTTCGGAGTATTTTTAGCTCCTATTTGGCCCACTCAGAGGCCCTTTAAGGCCCTCTGGCTCCCAGCCCGGGATGCAGTGGTCTACAGCCAGAGAGAGGCCTGCACACAGGAGGAAGGGGGTTCAGAGGGTAGGGTTCACATTCCTCCTGCCAAAGCCAGGTATGTGTAAGGTCAGGGTTAGGGAATCCCTAGACTGGAGCAAACTCTCATGGTATGTAAATTAAAATGTAAAGTACTATGTACTGCTACTGGGTCTAGATTAAAAATAAAAAAATCTAAAAACGTACTTCCTCCAGACCACTACCTCCCAGCCACAGCCAGAGAGGTCAAAGACAAGCAGAGATGCTTGGACAGAGCTCTCAAGAGATAGGACCTCCCTCTCCTGGAGTCAAGCGGGGCTGGGGGGAGCAGCGAGCACTCAGGAAGAAATGGTGGATGAAATGGAAGACCAAGAGCTCTCAACAGCCATCTGCTCACCCTTTCATTTGGCTCCAACTAGAAAGCCCTTCCTAGCCTCTGGGGAGCCCCTGAGCTCCAAGCGCAAGGAGTGGGACTCTTCACGCTGCCCAGCCCTCTACACCCCCTCTCCTCCCAAGCAGTTCAAAACTAATAGAATAACTGCAAAGAAAATACCATTATCTGAGAAGGCCAGAGAATGGGACCCAAGAGAATTCAGGGCACCGGGCTGGCTCACCCCGAAGAGGAAGAGGCCCTCGGGATTCTGGGAGTGAGATGGCCCTCAAAGAAAGTCTATCGGATTCAACTTCCTCTCAGGGAGGAGTGGGGTGGAGCCTATGAGGAAATCTGGGGGAGTCCCCAGGGACTTCTTTGGGGTCTTGGTTACTGTTCACCTCTGATGCAGTTGTGGGAGTGGGAGGCAAGGCGAAAGCTGCTCCAGCCTGGGTGGGAGGGAAGTCCATTCGTGGATGCCAGCTCTATGCCAGGCTGCCTGATTTAGCCACCTCCCAGAGGCTCTCCTATGGCGGCTGAAGCTGCTGCCCTCACCACCCTCCCCTACCCCTCCTCATGCTGCCAACCCAGCCCCCTTTCCCCTTGTGACTCAGCCCTAGAACCAGAGCAATGAGCTGGGTAGTTGGGGGGGGGGGGGGGCGGGGCTGAGAAGAGAATAGGAAAGATGGAAAAAGGAATGTCTTGGTGGGACCTCAGGTGGAAAAGGATAAAGCTGACTTTCTCATTTCTCCTCTTTTCCGGCTTTTCAGTAGGTATTCCATATCTGACCCTTTGAATTGTCTAACTTCAGCCCCTTTACTGCAATGGACAGGGTCTTACAATATAGCCTGGACTATTAGCAAGCTGCCGACCCTTCTGCCTTCCTCCCTGAGTTGTGGCATACCCCACTGTACCCCTCCAGATGCCAATCCCTCTTCACTGCTTCTTTTTCTGCCCTCCTCCACCTCCTTCCCATCTTACAGTCCTTTGGCCTAGAGTGGCCACTAGAGAAAGCCAGAAGATAAGGATAAACCACTTTCAGGCCTTGTGCCCACAGCCACAGCTGCTGTACCATTTCTACTGGCACGAGCCTCGAAGGCTGCCAGGAACCCGCCCTCCCCTAGGGAGCAGGTTTCAAGAGAGCACAGCAGGTGAGCCAGGCTCCGGCTTACCTCAGGCATGACCTCATTTCCAGGAGCTGCTCCCTCCCAGGTTTCCCAGACACCCTCACTTCCAATAGGAAGTGTCCAGAGGAATCTCCACATCCAGTCAATGGGGTCAGACCAGAGCGAGAGGGAATAACAGAGCAGGTGCAGGAAGGGTCAGTTACCACCTCTCAGATGAGCAGCACTTCTCCCTGCAAGGGGGGCTTATGTAACAATAGTGAGCCAGACAGGATGGCACAAGCTTTTAATGGTAGCTTGGGAGCCAGAGGAAGGTCAATAGATCTCTTTGAGTTTGAGGCCAGCCTGGTCTACAAATTGAGTTCTAGGACAGCCAGAGCTACATAAGAGACTATGTCTCAGATAGATAGATAGATAGATAGATAGATAGATAGATAGATAGATAGACAGACAGACCTGAAGTGAGTGGTCTATCCATTGGGGGTGGTGGTGTTGCCTTTTGTTTTTGTTTGGGGGGGGGCTTTGGCTTTGGGAATTTTTTTATTTTTGTTTTCTTCAAGGCAAGATTTCTCTGTGTAGCCCTGGTTGTCCTGGAACTCACTCTGTACACCAGGATGACCTTAATGTCACAGAGATCCACCTGCCTCTACCTCACGTCATATACTACCACCACCTGACTGCCTCAGATTCTTACTATCAGATATTGAGTTCTGTGAACCTGGGTTATGGGTGGGGTACCCCAGGAAGGAGATAAAGAGTCTATCTTGGATTTTTAACCACTTCTGGGCCGAAATCTTTAAGAACATAGAAGCTATGCTTTCTCTCCCTGATCTCCCAGAGACTGTATACAATCCTGTGGTTGTGCATACACTCTCCGTGCTCTCTGAACAGCTAGCAGACCCCAAAGGAAGGACTGTGAACCACCCTGACTCTTCCAAGGACACTTTGAGACTGAGAGAATCTGAGGCTGCAGTTTGACATATTAGTTCCCTAGAACACTTGGGCAGCTGTTCACATCTGGCTACGCAGCTGGCTATAGTGAATCCCAGCTGCTTCTCCCAAAAGTTAGGAGAGCTGAACTCAGTAAGATGAAGACAGAGCCAAGACACAGAAGCAGCTCTGGACAAGACAGAGAAGACCCATCTGGCCAGAACCACCTGCCCTCAGAGGTCGGTGAGTTTCGGCGTTCTCTGCAGCTGCCGGAGAGGAAAGCAGAAGCCTTCCATGTAGCCAACTTGGGAAGGACCCATAGGTGAAAGAAGTACACCTCCACCCAGTCTCAACCCCAGAACCTTCTGGTATCCACTGCAGGAGTGGACACGCCAGGATCATTCTAGACACACTATCACACTAAAGTACTACTAACTCTAAAAAGGTGTGCTCTCCACGACTGGGGAAACTAAGGCTCAGGTTTTAGAGCCAGAGCCAAGACACAGCAGCGGTACTGAAACACTCAGCTTCGCTCCCTACAATGCCAAGGTGCCTCTCACAGGCCAGCAGAGATATGGGGGATCCAGGTATAACCTCATCCAGGGGAAACTCGCCCCTGAGAGAGTAATATCGTCCTCAAAGTCACAGAACAGAGTGGGAGGTGTTGCAGAATCTCTTCTGTTGTGTTAGTTCCTCTGGCCATGTGCATTCAATATCAGAACATCTGAAAACTCTGGGCTGGGCTGGGGGAGGCAGCGCCACTGCTGTAGCAACTATCTATTATCAGAGGGCCTCAGAAAGGTAGAAGGTTACATCTGTCCGGCCAGGGCAGGAAGGGTGTGGTGGATCCACCTTCCTCTGCAGGGGCCAGGTAGGGTAAAGACTAAGTCCAGGTGGGCAGTCCAGACAGGGGCTGGGCCAGCAGGGCAGAGGCAAAGACTGAAGTTGAGTTGGACTTTGAACATTCCAAACTTCCTCAAGTTTCTACAGGCCCCAGTCAGAGCAGGGAGAGGTTTCAACACTTCTACCTTGACTGTATCTTCTGATTTAGTAACTGTCAGAGGCTGGGTAGGAGTAAAGGCCTGGCAGGCCACCCAGCTCAAAAAGGTAGGAGGGGCTCATACGATTGACCATCACTGTCCCTCCCTGTGCGGTTTCACTTGTTCTGGCCACGCACTTCCCTCAGCTAGCCAACCTCAGCACACAGAACCCATGCAGAGAAACCTCAGACACCTGGACATGACCCGTTGGGTATGGGTGTGCCTAGGGAGGGGCAGGTGGCTGGACGCGATCTCCTCCCCTCCTCCACTCTGCTGGGCTCTTCCCGCTTCTTGCAGCTGTTGCAAAGAAGAGCAGAAGAAAAGAGAAAACACCATTTCCCTCTTCAAACCAAAACAAACACACACTCAGGGCTGCTGATTCAACATGAATCTGTGGAATGCAGGGAGACGTGGTGGGAGGACCCCCACGGCTTCCGGGTGGGCTCAGGCCTCGGAGGCTTAAGACAGCGCCTCCTCTGTCTTCTACTGTCGGTTCCTCTAGGGGTCAGAGGGAGCCTCTGGACAGCTCCGAACGCCCAGCCACTTCATCACCTCACTCGGCGATGCCAAGCCCTTGACAAGTGTGATCCAGCCTGGTTCTGCAGAGGGCGTGGCTGCTCTGGCCACAGGCTAAATGAGAGGACTAATAGGGGCTTAAACGCATATATTCTCGGGTTCTCTCCGGGAGGAGGGGAAGAGGGATGTAATACGTGTTTAATGTACAGAGTTCTCCTAGCCCAGGAAAGAAGCTAATGTTAAGTACTGGATTCGCAGGGTGCTGGGCAACAAAGACCCTACTTCCGAAGATGTCTGAAGCGTGGAGCGGCTGCGTCTAGACAGGTTCTGGCCAGGTCAGCACTTGCCAAGATTACTGCCCCCCGCATCCTCCACTTGCCGCCAAGCCCCACAATCTGAGGGCTGCCGTCGTACCCGCCCTCTTAATCCTGCCTCACAAGGAAAGGCCAGCAGCAGCAGGCCTGGAAGGCAGCGGGACCCGAGCTCCAGTTTAGCTTAGGTCAGGTATCCGCGCACAAACCCCTCTTGCACCCCACCTCACCGCCGCCAGGCTGACTTACAGGTAGCGCTGCTGTTGCTCAGTCTGCCGATGGAGGGCGACTGAGTAGCCGAAGAGGCTACCGGGGTTCACCGCCTCCTTCACCACCAGGAATCGGGTGTCCAGGTTGAAGGCAAAGGCGACCCGGCCGATAGCCGCCACCATCAAGGCCAGGGCGCGGAGCATCCAGCCAGGGTGGCCGGGCGCGCGGCGGGGGCCGGGGCCCATGGCTGCCGGCCGGGCCGGACGGGGCCGGGCGAAATCGCTAGAGGGCTCGGCACCGGAGTGATGAACGGTTCACCTGCTCCAGGCGCCGCCAGAGGACACCCGAGCCCGCAGAGCCGCTGCACCGGGAGTCAGGCAATTTTTTGCCCTAGTCTGGGTCAGTTTCACGTCTGCTCCGGGTGCTTCTCCAATCCTTTTTCCGGATCCGTGGATCTACTCTCCCGATGGTCCCGTGCACTGGTCACCGTTCCGGGCTCCGGGCACCCCGCACCCTAGATGGTCCCAGCCGCGCCCCCTTGGAGGTGTTAGCTCTTTGGATCTCGGCAAGGTGGAGGATCTAGAAAGGCAAGCCCTCGATCGCCAGGAGGGCAGGAGGGAGGGATCCTTCCCGGCGCGCGCCCCGCCTCCCCACCGCCCAGCCCCGCACCTCCCCACCTTGCGCGCCCAGTCCGGGCTCCGCTTTCCTTCCGGGGAAAGAGAAAAGGTCCCCGCTCCGGCCGCCGCCTCTTAAAGGGGCAGCGCCGCCCCTCCCTCTCCATCATTCCTATCGCGACTCCGCCCTCTCTCTCAGACACCTGTCGGGAACCCTTAAAGCCTGGATTTCCCCTTCCAGCCGCAAGCTTCTTCCTAGGAGCATTGCCTTCGGGACAGGACGGATTGGACGGGCGGAGCTGGAGGTGGAATTTGCACGGCGCTTCGTAGCGGTTGCAACTGGAAAGGCCGTTCAAGGCACAGCCAGCACCGCGATCCCCCGCTGGACAAACCAGGCGTTGGCTCTTTGGGGAACGGACGTCTGTGTTCGGCTGCTTGGAATGCGGACCTCCGCAGCGCTGCGAGTCTCTAAGAGGTGACTGCGGGCCTCCGGACTTAACTTTTTCGTGCTAAGTGCCCTCAAGTGTTATGTATGAAGGAGTATTTCTCCTGCCCACCCGCCTCCTCCCATCCTGATCCCAGCTGGAAGCAGCTCCTCCGCAAAACCAGACAGATATTTAGCGGCGGTGATGACAACCCATCAGAAATTGTAATTAGCAAAGAGCAGCCTTTGTCTCTAAGAGCAATGAATGGGACCTCAACCTCCACAGTTGTGATGCCTGGTGGAGACAGGTGGGCTAGGCTCAAAGATCTCACTGTCCGGGAAAGAATCAAACTGAAAGGGAACTCCAAGAGATCATTATGGGATTTTTTTTCTAAGCCTAGTGAAGAACAGAGACTCATTTTCCCTGAGCATCGTTTTCTATATGTTCTTATAATTGAATAAGAACTGCACATGCAGCAGGCACTATGCTAACTGCTTTACAAATACTACTTTTCCAAGGCAATATACATTATACAAGTGTATGTATGTGTATATATGTGTGTGTATGTATCACTAGTCATATACATACAATAAGAAAAAGGGAAAGCATTAAATGGACCCATCCAATGGGATTCTGCTCTGGTGTTTGAGAAGCCAGTGCATTCTGGGTCTGATTCCTTATATGTACAGTGTGACCTTAGAAGGTTCAATCATTTCCACACAGATGATCTTTTCCCTTGCACTCAAAGGTGCAGCCCTTAGAGACCATGCTGTCCTTTTGCTAATGACAATTACTGACAGTTTGTCATTGCCACCACTGTGTAAATCCGGATCTGTGCCTGTCACTCTATTTATGTATAGGAGCAGGGCTGTCCCTCCATCAGACACAACCCTGGAGAGACCAGGGGGAACAGCTCTTCCTGCATAAAGTAAGTCTGAAATCTTCTCAGCCCTATGTGACCACATTAGCTCAGGAGCAGCCTAGATGAGTCTAGAGTTAAAAAGAAAGATGGGAAAGCAGAGGCAAGCGTGTTCTATGATTATTAAATCCTTACACCAGTCATCAAGGTGTTAGCTCTGCTTTAAGATGAGAACACCAAGGCTCAGGGAAGGCCACACAGCTAGGATTTTAATAGCATAGTATCTAACCCCAGAACCCTTCTTAACCCATTATGCTAATGATTAACACTTAGGACAAATCAGATTTTGTTGAGACTTGGTGTGACAGCCCCTCCTTCAGGAGTGTCCTCGGCCATTACTTACTACTTCTCTCCTGACATAGTGAATTCTAACTAGATGCCGCGCCTAAATGGTTAAAATGGTAACTGCTAAACAATCTATCCTCCTTTGGCTTTGCAGATACCAGAAGATCTGATGACCTTTGTAACCCAGTTCCCTTGTCTTAGCATACAAACTAACGCATATTCACTACTGGGCTGTTTAGCTCCTGATAAGACACAAGTCTGTTTTAGGAACATATAGGAACCAGTCCCAGGAGATAAAGTGGATTGCAGTGTTCTGGGCAGAAGGGGGAAAACTAAACAAACACACCAAAAAATCTCAGAGATGTAAGCCCTAGGCAGCAAAGACCACTCACTCAGCATATAGAACATGCTTCAGTCTGCATATGAAAGTCAGGACAATCTCATGGGATAGGCTGTTCTTCCACTTTTACATGAGTTCTAGGGTCAAACTCAGGTCATCGGCCTTGCACAGCAAGCGCTTTACATGCTGAGGCATCTTGCCAGCCTGGTATGACTTCTGCCATGTAACCCAGACTAGCCTCAGAATATTGGCTTTTGAGCATCGAGCATCCTTAACCAGATGCAGTTAGGAGCATGACCTGAGGATCGGAGCCTGGGAAGTGGCCTCAGAAGCATACATAGCTTCACGTCTTACAAATCGTTTAATGTGCAGACCCACTTCATCTTTCCAGGTGCCCTCTGAAAGTCAGGACTGTCGTCCTTGTTTGCCTTGTGAGGAAGCGATGCTTCAGGAGTGGACCTGGATGTCCAAAGTCATACAACTCATGGGAAGGAAGAAAGGTAGAGCAGGGACTGGAGCCGCTGACCACAGCTGTGTCTTTAAGAGACAAACTCCAGGCAGATGTTGTTCAGACAGTCAGACATACCTAAACAAGAGCAGCTGCGATAACAATTTTCTCTGTGGCATTTGGGAACAGACACTTGTCCCTGGCTGCCCTCAGAACAGTATTCATCTGAGCTATGACTTCCAGGGCCACTCAGTCTCTCTCATGGGCTGACTTGTGGGCTAGAGCTACCAAAGACATCTGGGGTCAAGGAACAGGAAGCTAGATGGAAGTTGAGCCGTTGCATTTGCCCTTCTGGATCGCTCTCTTGGTTCTTGGCCCTATTCCTGGAGGAGTGTGGATAGCCAGGGCCAGGAGGGCCAGGGTGGACACTCGGCATAGGCAAGGGTCCTGCCCAAAATAGCTTTGAGTCATGTGATGATGACAGATGGGCTCCATGCCAGGCCTTATCTAGTAAACCATCCCAAACAGGAAGGACCAGCATGTCCGATCTGGGGACCAGGAGCAGGAAAGGGATGAGGGATGGCATTTCCAGTCTAAAGGAGTGTCCAGAGGGAATGTGGGAGCAGGAGCTGGGAGAGCAGTAGAAGACAGACCCAGCTGAGGAATGTGGGAAGTGTCTGGCAGACCTATGGGGGATGGACTGGGATGGAGACATGAGCTGCCTAAGTCAAGGCTGGAGATCCGGAGAGAGAACTTCCAGTTCTGTGCCATAGGGCTGAAACTCTCTGTTCCTGATCACCTTATCTCAAGGGCTTCATCTCATCCCTCCTGTTGCCTCTACATCATCAGCTCTTCCTCATGGAGAATGAATCGGCCTAGAAACACAGGATGTGTGTAAAAGGCTGGGCCTCGGCTCAGCTTTTGATGTGTTTGTGCAGCCTTTAAGCCCCTCCCTGTTCTCGTCCCTAATGGCTCACACCTGGACAAGCCCACGAGAATGGACAGGGCTTCTTTTTCATTGTCTGAGGGAAGGAGAGTCACAGAGCCCCTCCCTGAGTGAACCTTCACCACCACCCCCAACCACAGTGAAAATCCACGTTATTCTCCTTCCTGGCTCTCAAGCCATTTGGGAGCTGCTGACCTCAGAGACTGACATTGTGTAAACGATTAAACCTTTCATGCTCTCTTGGTTCATTCATGAGTGGTGCCATCCGTCTTGACGTTTGAATGCAATCTTTGATGAGATCCCTTCAGCCTTTGCAGGTGACAGCACCAATATGTAAGCTGTGTGTTTTGTGTAGGAGTCAGGGAGGCTTGCGGGAGAAGGAAGAGGAGCCCAAAGGAAAGACGGGCCTGGGAGACCTCAAAAGAAGAAATGTAGAAGTTGGCCTAAGTTGGGGTAAAGTTTTCCCAGCTGGAGCAGTGACAATGTCAATATTCTCAGAAGGCGGCTTCCGTTCTTCTTGGAGCGCTGACTGTGTTCTCACCAGTGTGACTACACAGCCTTCCTCAGCTGCTGCAGGGATTACAAGGCCACATAGTGGCCTGTTGCTAGGGCTGAGCACTGACTAATCTGTCTTCTTACCTGAACAAAGAAAGGCCCCTCCCTACTCCAGGCCTTGGAATCCCATCCAGTAAGCAAAAAGGCTAAACAAAATGTCTTCTTAGTATTCTCTGTCAACATCCACCGTGTCTCAAGGCTCCTTGGATCTGTAGAACTAAATGGACCAGCTCTGCTACTGAACCTAAACTCTGGTTACTCCCTGACTCAGACTGAAGATACAAATTACTTGGGAGGGAGAGAGAGGGAGCAGAGAGGGAGGGAGAGAGGAGTGGCTGAGCCTGAATAAGTTTATCAGATTTCCTTTTCTACTGATCCAGATTCCGCCCTCTCTACCTCAAACCTCCAGGCAAAATCCCTCTCTGTATCAGCTCAGACTCGAGCCCCCCCACTGGCACCAACAAAGGTGAAGATTTCTGCCCTGGCTTCCTCTGGCCCCCTTCTCAGTCTTTTTGCTTGTGAGCCTAGTGTTTAACAGCTGAGCCATCTTTCCAGCCTCTGAGAAGCATTCTGGGAACTCAATATTAAACAGGCTAAACGGACAGTGACTTGTGTTACAGGGTTGGTGTGTGTGAGGCAAGAGAGGCTATTAGAAACAGCACGCTTGTTGTATGTGATAAGAAAAAAAATGAAAGAGAAAGAGAGAGAGCGCACTGGTTACAGCATGAGGTTGACGTGGCCAGCACAGACTTAGAGGGGCCAGTGTGTAACAGTGGAGACAATGGAAGACAGATGTAATAATAGTACACACCTGTATTTTTCAGCACTGGAAGGTAGGAAGATTGAGAGCTTGAGGCTGGCCTGGTCTAACTGGTAAGTTTCAGGCCAGCCTGGGCTACATAGGGGAGACTCTGTCTCAAGAAGAAGAAAATGATGGAGGAAGATATAAAACTGACTGAACAGGCACAGGAGTAGGGAAAGAGGGAGGACAAAGTTTGTGAGTGAGGAAATGGACGTCAGGCACAGGAGGTAGGGGTGCTGATGTAGGAGAACCAAGGAGCAAGGGGGCTCAGCAGTGGCCCTCATGGGGACCTAGTGAGGTACCCAGAAACAAAGGAAACTTCCTTGACAGCTGGCCACCGCTCAGTCTTCCAGCCTCTTCCAGCATGGTCTCCCCTCCTACTGCCTAAGGTATAGCCTTGTGTCCACACTGGCTTGGCCCCTAAGGTCCCTTCGTTTCTTGTCTGGCTCCTAACTCTAACGGGCTCTGCTCTAGAGTCATGATGGCCCCTTTGAGGAGAGACTGTTGGGCTCACAGGCTGAGTCCTTCCTGTGTGTGCATGTGCACATGCGTGCATGCTTGGGTCTTGCATATGTGTGTGTATTAGGGTGTGGGACTGACTTCCCTTGGTTTTCATTGGCCAGATTCTAAGCTCAGGTAGAAAATCTGGGCAGGTGTGGACTTTATCCACACACTCCCATTCTTTTTACTAGGGGTGGAAAGTCCCTATAGAACTGTTCATTAGGATACCTCTCTGCAAATGTTCTCTTATATGCAATAATATATTAGCACCGGTTTGCCTATGTGCACGCATTCCTGAATCTTTTATGTACATATGGAAAGGGATCCAATATTTCTTGAGCACCTATTATGACCTGGCTCTTTATGTGTTTGTTGTCTCTTCTAAGAGCCCTGTGACAGAAGTATCAACCAGTTTTCGGTTGAACTCACCAAGATTGCCAAGGTGCAGCAGTTGCAAACACTCTCTGATATTACTGGAGCCAGCCACCCCTGGGGCAATCTGATACAGGTCCTTTTCTCCGCAGGAAGTTCCTCAGGAAGAGGGTATGTGTGGTTTGCATGCCTAAGTCTCACGCTCTGCCAGTGGCTGACTGGTACAATGGGAGAGAGCCCTCGCAAGTAAGTGGCTTTGGTGAAGATAATGGCGGCATGTATCCAGCTCGCCCAAATACATCCCCCCGGTCTGTGCAGTGCATGTAACTAATGTACCTGGTCTTACCCTGTGAGAAGCTCAGGTCCTCGTGGCTTAGGGATCACTTAATCCTCTCTGTGGGAATCTATGTGTTTTACTGTTACAGTTTCCATATGAAGCGTCACCACAGGCTCTGGTTGGAGGGCTGGTCCCCAGCTTGAGCCTTCAATCTGGAAGATGATGTGAACTTTAGGAGGTGGACCCAGCTGGTGGAAGTAGGTCATGGAGTGCGTCATCTTGGGGCTATATCCAGCCCTAGCCCCTTCCTGCCTCTCTGCTTCCTGTCTGTGATGAGGTAAGCTGCCTGGCTCTACCACGTGTGCCACAGAATACACAGAATACTGTGATGCTCTTCCTCTTCACAGCCCAGCAGCAACGGAGCCAAGTGACCAGGAACTGAAACTCTTGAGACCGAATGGATAAACCCTTCTTTTAAACTGTTTCTCTCAGATATTTGTCACAGTAACAAAACAAACATAAAATAAAACAAAACAAGCAAACAAAAAGGACCACAAGCACACAATAAAGAAATACAATTACAGGGATATAGATTACAAAACCACTGGGCATGGTCAGGCCCTCCTGGATCTCAGCGCTTGGGAAGTGGAGGCAGGAAGGTTGTGAGTTTGAAGCCAGCCTGTGCTGCATGGCAAGACCTTCCCTCAACACAAAAAGTGGGAGAAGGGGGCTCTAGGTAGATTATAGGGTGATGCCTGGCAGGCTTGTGGCCTCCAGTTCCATCTCAAGCAGGACAAAAATAAATACCACCAAAGCGGGGAAAACCTATTTCCATGGTTTCTCCTTTCAAGTTTTATTTTGTTTTTGAGACAAGGTCTCACTATGTAGACCAGGCTAGCCTCAGAGATTCATCTGCCTGCCTTGGACTCCCAAGTTCTGGGATTAAAGGTGTATGCCACTCCACCCAACCGTAGTGTCTCCTCAGCAATTAGGTAAAAGTTGTTCCAATGGCTCTGCATTTTCCAAGTATGTATGCATGCATGTATGTATGCACATATGTATGCATGCATGTATGTATGTGTGCACATATGTATGTATGTATGTATGTGTGCACATGACATGTAAGTACCTATGATAATGCTGACCCCTCCACTGGCTCACTTTTGAGGCAGCATCTCCCTGTGCTGAGAGAATTGGAATCCACAATTCTCTTTGCCTCAGTTCCCCCCAAGTACTAAAATTACAGTCATGTGCTGCCACGCCTGGTTCTCACGATCTGAGACCCCAAGGCTGTTAGTCCTGAATCAGCATTCACCCCAAGCTCTGGCAACCTAGTTACCATTGCTGATCTAAGTCCTGATGTGAAGGCAGTGAGAAACAGATCTCAAACCCCTGGCATCTCTCATGTCTCTTGCTTCACAGGTCTCCCAGCTGGACGTCTGGAGCTTGCTCCTTTCCCCTCAGTGGCACACTGGGACAATGACTGCACCCCGCTGACCTCACCTTGTGAATTCTTCACACTTTCACTTCCATTCTGGAGTCCCTCCCAGATCCCCAGGGAAGCTCCACTTCCAGCTTCCTGCCATTCCCTGCTCTCAGCCTCCAGTCCTCTTAGCTACCTTGTGTCTTTTCAAGGGTCACAGCTTAGAACTCACAGCCTCTGAGTCACCTGTCCGCCCAGTTCTGGAGCAAGGACCTTGGGTTATCATGGCCCTCTCCTACCACTCCAACATGACTTCAGTCCCTCTATCTCTTGGAAGGCTCTTCTCGCCCTTCAGATGAAGCTTTCTCAGGAGGTGGAGGGGACGACAGAGTCCCTGTCAGCTTTGGTCCACAGCTCTGTTCAGGATGGTAGCCCTAACCTGTTGAGCTGGCCCTCCATGCTTCATTCAAACCCCTCCTCTCCTGGGCTTTCCCTCACTGTCTCCTCCCACCATTCTTCCAGTGCAAGTCACCTTCCCATGACCCCTATGGGCTACTGTTCTACCTGCTGATGACCCCTGCAGAGTTCCCCCAGGCTCCAGCCTCAGACTCTACACATCCCTCTCCATCTACAGCCCGCTCCTCCCATCCCCCCACTACCCCCACATGTCTCTGTATTTCATTCCACTCCCAAGGGAATTCCTCAAACAAGGCAGGCCAGGCCGCCACCCTTCACATATGGCTACTCTGTCTGGAATGCCCTCTGCCTGTTGGAGCACTTGGAAAATGTCCGCTTGTTTGTTCTTCAAAATCTTTTGTGAGTTTCCACTCTCAGCGACTGTATCCTTCACAGATACACAGTCACTGGAAACTTCCAGGCTTTGCACTGACTTCAAGCCTGAGATGGCAGTGTGGTTATTAAGTGATGGGATTGTGACTTTAAACAAGTCTCTCTTCTCCCGTTAGCCTCAACTCCTTTATCTGTATATTGGGAACAGATATCAAACTCACAGGTTTGTTAAAGCAGCAAACCTAGGTAAGGCCCAGCCATTAACACCCTAGGGGCAGCTGTCATATTCCCTGTGATGACACCTGTATCTCCCAGCCCTGTGACATCCCTTGACATTCAGCAGGTCTTCGACTTCCCATATGTCTAGCTGGCCTCAGTCAGCCACACGCTCGTATAACCTTTCACCCTCAAAAAATAAAATTCAAGGGACCAGAGCAAGAGAGGCTCTGTCTCTTTAACATTCACCGCGGCCAGCCCCTCCCCCACACCAAGATCCTGTTGGGACAAAAACGTTTTGGCTCAGCGGGTTGAAAAGGAAAGTCAGAATTTTGAGGCATGAATTGCTGTGCCCACTGACTCACTTCCTCCTCCGGGCCAACTCTGCATAACCTAGGGCCTGAGTAATACAGGTAGACATGTCCTCCTCCTCCCCCTCCTCCCATCATGGGGTCACCTGGCAAAAAGGCAGCGGACATATGTATAAGGACCTGAAAACTTGCAAGCTGGTACAGAGCTGAGAAAGTAGCCCTCCTAGGTCAAGGCTGACTGGCCCCACATGGGTTTGGAGCTGGGAGCCAGTCTCAGCTCGCCCCTCTCGTTCATGCTCTCTCTGTTAGAATCACAGAAAAGCTCATCAAAAGCTCTGGGATAGGTGAAGGCCTGGCCTTCCGAGAGCTCCTAATAAGATTCAGGGAGTCCCACCTGACATGGGTAGCTCTCCTCCTCCCAGGCAGGGAGGGGGCAGGATATGATAATATTGCCAGAGATGAGGGCCCAGGGCACAGATGAGTCAGACCACTGAGAAGGGGGAGAGAGGAAGGACCAGAGCCTGGGAGTGGGTGGAGGCAAGGAAAGATTTAGTGAGGCCATTGGGGCAGTCCATGGGGATTGAGATGAAAATCTTACTTTCTGGCTCTTTCCCTCTTGCCCATCCCCCGCCCCCAGCCACTCCAACCCTCAGGTGTGGATTGGAAGGCATCAAGCTATGCCCTCAGGTTAGAACTGCTCTAGGTTACATTCTTGGGGTGCATCACAGAGGCAGAGCAGAGCTCGAAGCCATTACAGTGAAAAGGACCAGGGGTTAGAGAGGCAGATGCAGTGGAAGAGATGAGGAGACCAGAAGAGCAAGAGTATACAGTGAAAATCACAAGCACAGATACTCCTGGGGGCCGTGTTCAAGAAGCCCTAGGTGCTTCGTCGAGAGTAGGGCTTCATCAGCTTGCACCCAAAGGGAACTCTGGTTCCTCCAGGCGACAAGCTGACAACCTGGAGATTATTCACAGCATCAGGGAGAGCAGATGTGGGTGGATGGCGGTAAGAGGGGGTGAGAGGTCGTAGAGATGTGGATGGATTTGAGAGATGTTTAGATTAGGGTGCGTGAACAGGAGCTAGTACCTAGACGGATGCGGCGGAGACAGAGTGAGGGCTGAGACAGGGCCAAGCAACTGGGTTGTGAGTGTGGGACCAAGAGAGCCTTCTAGATAGAAACACAAGCTGGCAACCTGACCAAGGTCCAGGAGGGGGATGAAGACTAGAAGTCCAGAGCCCAGAGGGACCCTATGGCAGTCTAGATCCACACACCAACAAAAAGCCCTTTCCTTGTGATACTGAGCAGGCTATGCTGGCCTGGCTTCCACCGGAAGCTCAGCCAACATAGTCCCCCTGGGGGTGCCGATTCCAGCAGGCCTTTAAACACTGCTCTTGAATCCCTCAGTCCTGTGTAGCTCTCTAGGTGGCCTGGCTGCAGCCTGGCTGCCTCCACTTTATTCATTTATGATAATCTTGTTTTCCTGTCCACAAATGGCATCCACATTACCTACCAGTGTGCAAAGAGAGCCAAGGCCCTGGCCCGATGCCAGCAGGGTGGGGGTGGGAGGATGGGATGGGATAGGACAGATTTGGGGTGGGGGATTATAGAGGGGAATGACTCAACCCAGTGCACATTCGACTCTAACCCATCCAGAGCTCCAGTCCCTTCCTTTGCAAAGAATGACAACCATGCCAGAGTCTCAGGACTCCAGAGGACTGGCTCTGGATGAACTAGGGAAGCCCCTGGCATCTGGCCCAAGGCCTTCACTTCTCTTCTGTTGGAGACTTCTCACCTGGGCTCTGGGGGACCAGTTTGTTCCCCATCCCCCCAAACCCCAGATAGGGAACAATCCCTTCCCAGACAACATGGGTTCCTCCCCAAGTCACCCTATTGTCCTCCCCACGAAGCCCAGGCAGCAAGCAGGTGGCACCTCATGCTCATGTCTGCTCCTTGCTTTCTCAAGCTTGGCTACTCTCTGCCTTCAAGGCCCCAGTCCTCTCCTGCCTGGTAGAAACTCACCATCCCCCCAGGCTTCTTGCATGCCCGCCCTACCATGGATTCTACTCTGAGAAGCATTTGCCATATTTGGTCACCTATTAGCTTTGGGCATTTTGTGTGTGCGTGTTCTCTGTGCTTCACTTTTCGTAAATAAACCATCTTGCCTTAGTTATAGATTCACTGAGGTGTATTAGAAATTGCACAGGGCCTTGTACTAAGTAGTCACTCAACAAATGGCATTTTTATGGGAGGTGATAACGGTTACGGTTAGAGTGAAGGGAGGCTGTGGTGGATTTGCTTCTAAGAGCCAGGACCTCCAGAAAAGAAAACTCAGACCCTCTCCCTAGGCACCATGCCTGGAGCTCTGACCTCGGTGCTTTGCCTGGATTAGAGAGAATCTTCTCTGCCGCTTGAAAACCACACTCCCTGCAGTCCCCCCACAGGTTTAAGAAAGTTGATACTCTATAGCTAACACATAGGCTACTGTCAGAGGTGCCCCGCCCCCATCACAGAGGCGCCCAGAAAGCTTACCCAGGAACTCAGATTAAGACCCCTTTATGGTGACAGAGAGTCCTGAAAGGCATTCTGAAAGACTGTAAAGGAAGAAAATGCAGAGACGCTGACTGAGAAAGAGGGATGACGAGTTTTAGTGGATGGCTCCTTGCGTCAGCCCTTTGAGCGTCTATGTATCCTTTAAGGTGTACGAAAAGCCTAGGAGCCATGTTGATTCCCTTTCCCAAAAAGGTTGCCAACGCCCTGACTGGGTAAGTGAATGCCCAAGTTCAGGAAGTACATTCTCACAGGGGTCTGGGGACCTCTGGGCTTTGAGGTAAGGACCCAAGAGTGGAAGGATTCCAGTCCCAGGCCAGCTGCCCACTCAGACAGGGAGGCTGTGGGCGGGGCGGAAACAGCCACCAGAAGTCAGGGGCACGCGGCAAACAAGGGTGCCAGGAAATGACCCGGACCTGGGCCTTTCCTCTCGGCCCGCCCTGTGCCCCTGGCTGCCTGCCGCCCGCCTCACATTCCCAGTGCTCCAGCTAAGGGAATAGAGAAGGCTGGGCTGGAGCCAAGGGATGACCCTACATGGAGGGGGGTGCTCGGGAAAGGGAGGTTCTAGAAGCCCAAGATAGCTCTGCCAGGCTTAGCCCCCGCCCTAGGTCCCTAGAGGAGAGGCATAGGGCAAGGTTCCAGGGATCTTCAGAAGATCCTGCCTGACACAGGGGACCTACTCAATGAATAGGCGTTGCCTGTCTAGGGGTGCAGCCAGCATGGGGTCAAACACATTGGGTAGGGAGTAATTAGACCATTTGGCCCTGTGCCACCTGGTGACCCCGGGTGAGTCTTAGAGGCTTCAAACTTTCAAAGCAAGTTGCTGTCCTGGAACACACCCCACCACTTGGGTCCCTTCCAGTTCTGACAAAGCGGCCCCATTATTTTACACACTCCCTAACTTGTTATTTTAGCCAAATACACGGCAGCGCTCAGTAAATATATTTTGGTACAAACGAGGTGAGCGGAGTCATGGTGATAAGCAAATGGATGGGAGAACAGCATTGTGTCCAGGGCAGCAACCCTCTCGGGTCACATGGCTTGAGGTCTTGGTAGGTTGGCATTTCCCAGCTGGCATTTCCTGGGGCATTAGAGTCCCCTGGGTTTTGTAAACGTACAAGGGGAGGGCTGAATGACCCACACAGAAAAGAATGCCGCCAAACCCCTACTGCACATCTTGCAAAAAAAAGTCAGAGCAAAGAAACAGATCAAAGCCATAAATATGAGGTCTAAACCTATAAAACTCTTGAAACATGGGAGTGGATCTTTGTATCTTGGATTTGGTAATAGTCCTTAGCTATCACGCCAAAAGCACAAGGAACAAAAGAAAAATTCAACTGAACATCATTAGACAGAAGTGTAGTGCTGGAAATCTCTCTGTAGACCAGGCTGGCCTTGAACTCACAGAGATCTGCCTGCCTCTGCCTCCCTAGTGCTGGAATTAAAGGTGTGTGCACCACCACCACCACCCCTGGTCTGCACTTTCTGTTCTTATAAAGGACCCAGGTTCGGTTCCCTGCACCCAACTGGTACTCACAATCACCTGTAACTCTGGTTCCAAGGGATCTGACACTTTCTTCTGTCTTCTACATGTTCCTGCATGTCCACATAACTTATGCATACACACACACACACAGACACACACACACAGACACACACAGACACAGACATACATACATACACATACACACACACATACAGACACACACACACATACACACACAGACACACACAGACACAGACATACATACACACACACATACACACACACACAGACACACACACACATACACACACACAGACACAGACATACATACACACACACATACACACATACACATACACACACACACAGACACACACACACACACACACATACACACACACACATACAGACACACACACACATACACACACACAGACAGACACACACACACACAGACACACACACAGACACACACAGACACACACACGTACACAGACATACATATACACACATACACACATATATATATATGGTCCAGGTAGTATAGTGGCTCATACTTTTTTCCAACACTGGGGAAACAGAGGCCTGAAGATTTCTGTGAGTTCCAGGCTAGTCAGGACTACATGGTGAGACCTTGTCTCTAAACAAACAAACAAATAAATTAATTAATTAAATTAGAAATAAAACCACACAGGCCATTTTCCCAGGCTTGGTGACAAACACAACTAATGCCAGCACTTGGTGTGCTGAGACAGGAAGAGCTCCATCTCAAGGCCTGCGTGGGTACATGGAAAGACTTTGTCTAATAAAGAAAAAAAAAAGCAAAATTTTAGCCTTTGTGTTTTGAAAAAACATTATCAAGAAAAGAAAATATAAAGGACACAAGAGAAATAAGAATACTTATTTTGCTGGGTGGTGGTGCATGCCTTGATCTTAGCACTTGGGAGACTGAGGCAGGTGGATCTCCGTGAGTTTGAAGCCAGCCTGGTCTACAGAGTGAGTTCCAGGACAGCCAGGGCTATACAGAGAAAACCTGTCTCGGAAAAAAAAATATTTATTCCAGGGTCTAAAGAGATGGCTCAGGGATTAAAAACACTGGTTGCTCTTCCAGATGAGCTGGGTTCAATTCCCAGCACCCACATGGCAGCTCACAACTGTCTGTAACTCAAAGATCTGACACCTTCACACAGACATACATGCAGACAAAATACCAATGCACATAAAAATATTTTTAAAAGAAAAAAATGAAAGATTTATTTCATGAATCCTATAGAGATTTGTAGGTAGAATATGTTTTTAAAAAAAAAAAACAAAAAACAAAAAACAATTCAATAATAAAAACACAAACAGTCTAATTTAAAATTACGCAGCCTGGAACCTGGAGAAATGGCACAGTGGTTAAGAATACTGGTGCCCCTGGCAATGGGCAGAGAGACTCCTTGTTGGTGTTGGCGTCCTCATATCAGTCAGGGGCAGAGAAGATGGTAGTTCTGTGTTCATCCTAGCCTGATGCCTGGCTTGGTGGACAAAGCTGTTTTATGCATAAGACTCATAAAAATCAAATCAAATCCAGGCAGCACAGAAAGAAGAAGACAGACAGAGACCTGTGGACCACCATGCCACCCCAGACCTGCCCCCCAGTGCACAGCACAGGCAGGTTATAGACACCTGCTGACAGATGTGTCATGTAGCATGGGTGGAGGATGTCATCCAGGGGCCCGCCAGCTGTGTGGACAGCCTGCAGACAGAGCCACCACAGTGTGTGAGTCTGTGGTGGTAGAAGGGAGAGAAAGAGAGGTGGAGCGGCTTGAACATTATGAAGAGAGCCGGAACTGGAGACTCCAGAGAGGAGGAGCCTGCTGTGAGTGGCCAGCCCTGCTACCTGGGGCCATGGTGCGGTCGAGCTGTTGCTGAGGGCCATGTCTGAGTCTGTGTAGCAGGGGTTGGTGTCAATGTCTGTGGTTCATATTACCACTAGAGAGCATGGGGACGTCCCTGGTCAGGGCAGCCACCAGGGACCACCTGGGTGTCTGCAGGCTGTGCAGCACCAACACCCCTCACTGGATGCCGTACTCTGGAGCGTTGACCCCATCTCTCATCGCTGGCAGCACATGGGAGAATGAGCCCTACCCTACGCCTCATCCAAGCAGCACAAAGGTGTTGGCCCTGATAGCGGGGGTGGGGATGAAGAAGGGGTGGGAGGTGAAGGGTCAGGGGTGAGCCATTCCAAGGACATGAGTGTGAGAGAGCTGGCCCTGTCACTTGTCTGCCACAGGGTGGCATGGGCAAAGAAGTGATGCCCCTACCATCTCTCACTGCCTCTGCCAGTTGAGAAAGCTATTCAAAGGGTCATGAGCTCAGGAGAGCTATCCTTCCCTGTCACCAGCTTTAGCACGCGGGAAAGCAGGCCCTGAATCTTACCAAAGTCCACTCTGGTAGTGGGGGTGCAAGTGAACCAGCCCCAAGGGCAAGAGTGTGGGAGAGCTGCCCCTCCCCCAGTCTGCCATGAGGAGCATGGGTGCAGGGGTGATGCCTTCTCTCCCTTAAACCTGGACACCTGCACAGTGGAGCTGGCCCTGACAGTGAAGGCACAGATGAGTCAGCCCCAAGGTGTGAGAGTGGGGCCCACACCTTAACTGGGCAGCACAGTGGAGCTGGCTCTGGAGGCATGGGTGTGAGTAAGCCCACCTGAGGGCATGAGAGCAGGAGGGCTAACCTTGCCTCCTGTCAATGGCCATTGGGTGGTCTAGCCAGAGCAGTGCTGGAGAGCTTGCCGTGGTGGTATGGATAAGGGAGAGCTGGCCAGCTCAGCTACCACCCAGGCCCAGATCCAGGGCTCTAAATTGGCCCACCTCAAAATCGATAGCATCTGCTAGTGGTTGGGATGCATGAAAGGACCAGTCGTTGTCCCAAAGCTGCAGGATCTCCATACGCAAGGCAGCCACTGGATAACAGGGAGGAGGTCAATACTGATGTCACAGAAGCCAGAGACCTCAAACCAGACCAATGACTCATTGCAATGAACCTTTGCAAGATGTGTGGACAAAGGGAAACGCCGTGGGACACACCGCGACACGCGACAGCTTCCATAATGAGATACTGTCTCTGCTGTTTTTGTTGTTTGTTTGCATGTGTGTTTTGAGGTGGGGAGGTTGCAAGGGCAAAGGGTAGATCTGAGGGGACGGGGAAATGAATGGGATTGGGGTGTGTGATGTGGAACATGCAAAGAATCAACAAAAGGTTAAAAAATCTTCCCAATATTTTATTTACTTATTTTTTTTTTTATAAAGATCTGTTTATTTTATGCATGTGAGTATTTTGTCTGAATGGATGTCTGTGTGCCTTGTGCCCAAGGAGGTCAGAAGATAGCATCAGATTTCCTGGAACTGGAGTTACAGACAGCTACAAGCCACTATGTGGTACTGGAAACTGAATACCGGTCCTGTGTGAGAGCATCAGGTGCTCTGAGCCACCGAGCCAGCTCTCTGGCCCTACTTACTTTATATCTTATTTATTATGTGTATGCATAATGCATATAAAAACAATACTTGTTCTGTTCCCAGTCCCCACACAGTGGCTCACAACCATCTATTACACCAGCTCATGGTGCACATACATACATATATACATACATAATACATACATAATACATTCATACATACATACAGGCAAAACACTTGTATAGATTAAATAAAATAAATCCTTTTAAAACTTAGGGCTGCCGAGAAGCTCAGAGGTAAGTGCATGTGATGTAAGCTTGATGACCCAGGTGTAATCCCAGAATCCCATGTAAATGTGGAAGGAGAGAATCAACTTCCACTTCACAAAATTGCTCTCTTACCTTCACTCATGTGTAGGGCTATTCATGTGCCTGTATGCATATCACAGGCACATACACCACCACCACATAAATAATAGTAATACATTTTAAAAGAGTGGGCACCACGTCTGAGTAACCTTTCCTCCAAATAAGACAGAGAAAGGGCCAGTAAGCACATAAAATGATGTCATAGGAAGATCTGACCCAAAACTACAATTAGATACCATTCCCCACTCCTGGAGATGGGTAGGAGAGAAGAGATGGCTAGTGTAGATACACAGAGAGAGCCAGAGTGTAGCTCAGTTGGTAGAGTGCTTGCCTAACATGCATGAAGCCCTGGGTTTGATCCTCGGCACCATATAAAATGGCATGGTGGTGCATACCTGTGATCCCAGCCCTTGGGAAATAAGGTAGGAGGATCAGAAATGTATAATCATTGTCTTCATTAGGGTTTTACTGCTGTAAACAGACACCATGACCAAGGCAACTCTTATAAGGACGACATTTAATTGGGGCTGGCTTACAGGTTCAGAGGTTCAGTCCATTATCATCAAGACGGGAACATGGCAGCATTTGGACAGGCATGGTGCAGGAGGAGCTGAGAATTCTATATCTTCATTTGAAGACTGCTAGCAGAATACTGACTCTCAGGCAGCTAGGACAAGGTTACACCTACTCCAACAAGGCCATACCTCCCAACAGTGCCACTCCCTTGGCCAAGCATATACAAACAGTCACAGTCATCTTCAGCCATATGGTGAGTTGGAGGCTGGGATACATGGGACCTTGTCTTAAAAAAAAAAAAAAAAAAAAATAGAAGGGAGGCAGGAGGCAGGAAGAAGTCAGGACTTCAAATTCTAATAGTAAGAATAAAAAAATATAGCCTGACATTTCTTTAAAGGGTTAGGTAGAGAGATTCCATTTGACTCAGCCTTTCTGTAAGTCTATACCCAAGGAAAAAAGAACAAGTCTACACAAAATCCTGGACATGAATATTCATAGCAACAATATTCATAATAGCCAAATATGGAAACAACCCAAGTATCTATTGATGAACAGATAAGCAAAATGTGGCATACCCACACATGAAACTTTCTTTGGCGGAAGGGCATAAAATTTGATATATGGAGCTATCTGGGCAAACCTTGAAAACACTGTGTCTCAGTGTTCTGTTGTTGTGTAGAGACACCATGATGAAGGCGATTCTTTTTTGTTTGTTTTTGTTTTGTTTTGTTTTGTTTTGTTTTGACGGGGATTCTCCACAAAGCCCTGCCTGTCCTGAAACTAGTTCTGTAGACCAGACTGGCCTAGAACTCAGAGATCCAACTGTCTCTGCCTCTGAGCACTGGGATTAAAGGTGTGCACTACTGCTACCACCACCCAGCAACCAAAGCTACTCTTATAAAAGAAAGCATTTAATTGTGGGACTGGTTTACAGGTTCAGAGGTTTGGTCTATTAGCATCATGGAGGAGAGTGTGGCAGCAGGCATGACAGGGGTGGTGCTGGAGAAGAAACTGAGAGCTACATCCTGATCTGCAGGCACAGAGAGACTGAGCCTGGCATGAGCTTTTGAAACCTCAAACCCCACTCCCAGTGACACACTTCCTCCAACAAGGCCACACCTCCTAATCCTTCTAATCCATTCAAACAGCTCCACTTCCTGGTGACTAAACATTCAAATATGACTACGGGAGCCATCCTCATTCAAACCACCACACACTGAATGGAAGAAGCCAGACACCAAAGGCTGCTTACGCTGTGGTCCATTTACCAGGACCACAAGACAGACTAGTAGCTGTCTAAGGTTGAGAATGGAAAAGCAACAGAGCAAACCAGTGGTGACTTTGAAAGATACAGGGTATTATTTTATTATTTTAGATGGGGATCTCATTACATTGCCCAAATTCATCTCAAATTCTTGAGTTCAAGTGATTCTCCTGCCTCCACTTTCCAAGTCCTAGGATTTCAGGCACACCAGGGTATTATCTCCATTTTACAGATCAGGAAACTGAGCCTTGGTTTACCGTATCTACATAATGAGATAGGGTCTCACCATGCAACCCCAGGCTAGACTCAAATGTACTATCCTCTTCTGGGTGATGGGATTACAGGCATTTGCCACTGGGCCTGGCTCGGATTTTCCCAATATTACAACGCAAGAAAGTTAGTGACTGCTCTTCCAGAGGTCTGAGTTCAATTACCCAGCAACCACACGGTGGCTCACAGCCATCTATAATGGGATCTGATTCCCTCTTCTGGTGAACGTGAAGACAAAGGACTCATATACATAAAACACACAAAAAAATCTTTAGCTGGACGGTGGAGGCACATGCCTTTGATCCCAGCACTCTGGAGGCAGGTGGATCTCTGTGAATTCCAGGCTAGCCTGGTCTACAGAGTGAATTCCAGGACAGTCAGGGCTACACAGAGAAACCCTGTCTCGGGGGCTGGGGGGTGGGGGGGAAGTGCCCTGCCATTGGGTTAGGGGTGGCTTTGTACATAAGGGGGCAAACCTGGAGAAACATACACTGTTGTCATCCTTGGCTCCCATGCTCCTCTCTCACCCCAGCCAGTGCCCTCAGATGCAGCTTCTTTAAATTCCCTAATAGTCCTTCCAGGGGACACACTAAGACTTCCTCAATGCAGCAGGTAGCTGGAGGCTCCTTTGCATTCTTAGCTACTTGCTGTGCAAAATGTCAGGCACTTCCTTTGAAGACATGCGTGTTGCCTTGATCTCAGGCCAGAAAAAAAGAGGGAAGGGTCAGAGACAGATGAGAGCTGTGTCCTCCTCCCTGCTCCTGATGGGCCAGCAAGAAACCCCACATAACTTAGGGGCATCCACTCAGGCCCAAGGCCTTTCAGTTAGGTGGCAGTGGACACATGGTATGGGGGTGGGGCAGAAGGTGTGGGGGGTGTCAAAGAGCAGTTGGAGTTCAGAGTTTCTGGGAGGGCAAAAGTTAAGGGTTCAGAAAGAATACTCATCCTAAAAAGTCTGTGCTTCCTTGAGATGGTCTGGGGTTTCCAGACTGGAGCAAATGCAGATCAGCTGTCTTAGTCCCCCTCACCTACCCTCCCCCTTTTTAAAGTATATTTTTATTTTTTTAAAGTGTGCACTGGTGTTTTGTGTGCATGTATGTCTGTGTGAGGGTGTTAGATCCCCTGGAACTGGAGTTAGAGACAGTTGTGAGCTGTCAGGTGGATGCTGGGAATTGTACCCGGGTCCTCTGAAAGAGCAGCCAGTGTCCTTTACTACTGAGCCATCCCTCCAGCCCCTTAATCACTTTTCTATACCAGCCAAGAGGCAGGGAGATGACTGAGATGGAGCTGCCCCTTGGACTCCACTCTATGGACAAACTGGTCATAGAAAAGACCAAAGGGATGAAAAGAAAGGCAGAGAGAAAAGGCAAAGGGATGGCCACCAAGTCACAAGAAGGGTTTCTGGTTGTAGGAAAGATTTGGCTGTTGATGGGGAGGGGTGGGCATTATTCACTCCCCAAATATTTACTGACAGAGTTCCTAGCACCGGGCCTGCAGCCAAGGACCTGGGGTCAGGCCCTGCGTTCTGTCCATTACTCTTGTCTCACTTAAGGAGTCCTGGGCACAGGGGAGGGACAGAGGGAGGCAGGAGCCCTGCCTGGGGTGGAGGTTGGGGGGGGGGATTTAAGGAATAGTAGCTTCTGCAGGGCCCACCCACCTTGAAGGAATCTGGCTTTATCCCAAGGCTCAAGCCAGTTCCCTGTAGAGGTGGGGGAGTTGAGCAGGGAGGGGGCCTCCTGGGCTAGGGGAGGGAGTGGCAAGTAGTCTTGCTAACTCTGTACCTTACCCAGCTCCCAAGAAGGGACTTCCCCAGGGCCAGGTGGGGTCAGACAAGCCTCTGCCTGCCTCACGTCCTGGGAAGGAGACAGTCCCTAGAGGCAGAGCAACGGGAACAAATAATCAAGAGTCTTGACAGGAGTGGAGTTGTTGTAGATGGAACAGCCTAACGACAGGCATTACTCCTTGGGGCACTGGTTACACCACACGTGGCAGGCCTGTGACATACCAGAACTGCCTGCTAGTGGGAGCCTGAGGTGACCCCCCAGAAAGTTGAAGATCCTTGGCTGGGTGTTTTAGAGCTTCCTCTCACTCTGGTCCAGGCTCCTTTGAGTATCTGGTCCAATCCCCCAGGGCTCTGTCCAAGGCTTCCTTCTTTCCCATCTTTTCTCTGCCCCATGACCTGCTTCCACTCCCCTTTTCCTGTCTTCCTCCTCCTTAGTCCATGTCTCTTCCAAACTCTCATGTCTGCAGACAGGCTGGGACAGGAATCCAGGTGTCACCCACCCAAAAGAGGCTTGGTAGGAAGAAAGGAAGAGGGTCAGAAGTGGCCACGGATTCTGAGTGTGCAGAGCCCATATCCTCAGCCGTTCCTTTCCGTTCCCTGCAGTACTGGGGATGGAGTCTGAACAGACAAGAACACTTTTCTTCTTTGGTGTGGTTCATGTACCTAGACTTGGATTTCAAGTAAGCCATTCCTGTCAAGACAGAACGGAGGCCGGGCAGTGGTGGCACACGCCTTTAATCCCAGCACTTGGGAGGCAGAGGCAGGCAGATTTCTGAGTTCTAGGCCAGCCTGGTCTACAGAGTGAGTTCTAGGACAGCCAGGGCTATACAGAGAAACCCTGTCTCAAAAAAAAAAAAAAGAAGAAAGAAAGAAAGAAAGAAAGAAAGAAAGAAAGAAAGAAAGAAAGAAAGAAAAAAGAAAAAAAAGACAGAAGGGGGATCACTTTTCCCTATAGAAGCCCTAAGAACCATGGGAAACCAGACCCAACCCCATCTGCCCCTAGTTTCCATTTTTAAATATGTATTTCTTCACACACACACAAGGTAGATGGATGGGGGAGAGGAGAACCCCACAGTGTGCGTGTGACAGTCAGTAGACACCTTACCAGAGTCAGCTCTTTTCCTTCCACCATCTGTGTAACAAGGATTTGCCCACTGAGCCGACCTACTGGCCTGAGCAAGCCTTTAAAAGCTGCAGTATTCTTCGAGGGAGCCTGCGCTGGCACCTTTTACTGATACTTCATGGTTTCAGAAGAGTGTCCTCCTTGAATCTTCTCAGTCCTTCTGGACTCAGAGCTCTGAGAGCATAGGATCAATACCTCATTATCCTTTTCAGTGCCCAGAGTCCAGTTTAGAGTAGAAACTCAGTAATGAAGCCAGCTCTCCCTTCCATCACAATCCAGGGAAGGACTGTCAGGGACAGAGTCTCTTGACTCTAGGGCTCCCCTATGGAATAGGACCTGTGTGCTCCTTTCCTGCCTCTGTTCCCCTAAAACTGGCTGGGACTTGATGTAGGCAAAGGTGGATCTGGAGATGGAGAACTGCTGAATTCCCACTCAGCTGTGCCAGGGACAGCTGGTTATAGTTTTTACAGCGTTTGCTGTCCCGAGTCAGCACAGCAAAACAGGCTCTGAGATCAGACTGGGAAATGGAGCTATCACAGGAGATCTGAGCCCCTTTTCTCTAGCCACAGATGCTTCTTCTGCTTCTCTGGCTTCTGGAACATTCCTGTTTTATGACTACCACACTCTGCCAATCTCCCCTCCCCTTCAATGCCAATTCCTCTCTGGTTAACTAAGTCCTGGAAGGATTGGTGACTTAGCTCAGAAGTAGCTTCCTTGACCAGCATGCAAGATGCCCTGGATTCCACCCCTAGCATTGCACAAACTATCCATGGTGGTATGCATCGTCAAGATGAGGAGGTAGGAGGATCAGAAGTTCAAAGTCACACACACTCAGCTATATGACCAATTTGAGGCCAGCCTGGGATACATAAGACCTTGTCAGAGAAAGAAAGCAAGAAAGGAGAGCAAAGGGAAAAACATGAAGAGAGTAAGAAGGTAGAAAAGGGGGTACAGTCTTAGAGGAGCTGGAGTCCCACCCTCTGGAATTATGTGATTGACCCTGGGTTCACTCCAACACTTTCAGAACAAAGTCCCCACTAATGCTTTGAAGAGGATTCTAAGCCCCCTTTTCCAGTTCATGACAGTCATCAGTGAAGAGGCACCCCCAAATGAGGCATATCTGGATGTGGGTGTTCTGAGTGATTAGGGCTATAAGGTAAAGGTGGGATACCTCCTCCGATGAAAACAACTGGAGATGAGTCTTGAAGAAGAGGACTATATCACCCAGACTTCCATCTCTCTAGCGGCCATGCCTGCCACATCCTGTGACCCCTGACTGGGGCAGTGTCTTAGGGTTTTACTGCTGTGAACAGACACCATGACCTAGGCAACTCTTATAAGGACAACATTTAATTGGGGCTGGCTTACAGATTCAGAGGTTCAGTTCATTATCACCAAGGCAGGAGCATGGCAGCATCCAGGCAGGCATGGTGCAGGGGATGAGAGTTCTACATCTTCATCTGAAGGATGCTAGCAGAATACTCATTTCCAGGCAGCTAGGACTAAGGTAATAAAGCCCATGCCCACAGTGACACACCTACTCCAACGTGGCTACACCTCCTAATAGTGCCACTCCCTGGGCCAAGCATATACAAACCATCACAGGCAGTGAGGGAACAAAGACACACAGACATACAGAAAGGCTAGGATCAGGTGGGCTAGCTCTGGTGGAACACATCAGCTACACAACAGCCCAGTACCTCAGGGCGTTCGTTACAGCCAGCACGGGGGGTGGGGGTGGAGGGCATCCCAAGCTGTCACCCAGGAGTTGGCAGCTCCAGTTGCTGGTTTTTGTACACACTGATAGATGACTTGGATTTGTTGTCAATGTTCACACTCAATGTTGCCATTCACCAAGGGTGAGATGGGACACCATTCCCATGGGTCTGAGACACTGAGTTCCTGACATGGCTGTGCCCGTGTCAAGAACGCACATTCGCACAGAGCCTCCTTCCCTCCTCACACATGCCTCTCCCTTAGTTCCTCAGCTCACACCAACTGAAGCCTGCTCGATCACAGCAAGCAGAGTCCTCTCAGCGCTGTTACTGGCTCACATGCAATGCCTGCCTCCATGCCCACAGTGTGATCCTCCAGCCTGTGCTTCAGCTCCTCCATAGTTGCACCATGATATAAAACATGGTCCCTTGTACTTTTCGTACTGATAGTACTGGTTATCATTCCGTAAGAACTGTGATCCTTGGGGAAGCATCACACTCAACGGTGTGAGAATGCGGGCAAGTCCCCCTCATGGGACAGATGTACATGGTGGATGCAGCTCCTGGCTTTCACCTACCTCCCTGGCTTTCAGCATCAGATCCTCTAAGCTACTCTTGAGTTGCTGTGAGCAGCTAGAACCTTACTCCTTACTGCTTGGGGTCAGCTAACTCTCCCGGAAGTCTGAGACCTACATTGATTGATCCCTTGCTTTGGGACAGTCAGGTCTGGTTGGGGTTAGAAGTGGGGCTGTCTTTGAGCTTCTGGATGTCATAACAGGCAAGTGTGGCTTGTGTTTGTGTGTGTTCCTGTCAGAGGTGCTGACCCACAGCCCTCAGCAGTACAGGGAGGAGCATGGGAAAAATCCCTGGCCTGTGTGGACTCAGGACCACGTCTGATTTACCTACTATTTCTTTTTCCGTGTAACACAATGGTCTGTCACCATGGCCCTTGATTCTTCACATTCCTAGGCTCACCTGCCTACTTAGGTTGGAAAAACACATCAGAGCCTGAGCTTGCCCACAAGTTTCGGGATCCTCCTTTCTGGCTGGCCTGCGTCTCAGCACCCTCTACCTCTCATCTGCTGAATAAGCCAGTGGCTCTGAATTGTCAGGCCAGCTGTGGAATGCAACCAAACCCCTGCCCTTTCATTTTTCCCAAAACACTGGGTCATTTCACCCAAGGCACTGGGGGTCTGCTACATTCCAGAGGGCTGATAGTGGGGAGGTGGGAGGGAGTAAGATCCTGACGGCCATCTTCCCCCAGCTTTGAGCCAGTGTGGACTCTGGTGGCCATGGTTCTGTGTGCTCTTGGATTTGCTTTTTTTTTTTTTTTCCTTTTAGACAGGGTTTCTCTGTGTAGCCCTGGCTTTCCTGGAACTCACTCTGTAGACCAGGCTGGCCTCAAACTCACAGAAATCCCGCTGCCTCTGTCTCCCAAGTGCTGGGATTACAGGCCTGTGCCACCATCTCTTCTGGGAAGGCTGTGGGAACACGGTCCTCAGAAGCCCCATTCCTCCCATCATAAGGCTAGACCTGCTTCTCTTGTACTCTTCACATCTGGAAGGCTCAGCCAGATGTTTCCCAACAGAGATGTCTTCCTCAGAGGAATCCTCGTGGATAGCCAGTGCCCGTGTGGTTTTTCTTCCTTCCTGGTTAATAAAGATAAGGGAGAGTGAGTTGCAGAAGGGAAGCAACGCGTCCAGAGTCACGCACAGTGAGGAGAAAATCCAAGTGAGAAGCTGGCACTTTGAACTTCCACCTCAGAGCTGAGTGACTCTAGACAGATGAAAAAAAATCTCTTCGGGTCACTTCTGTTTAAATGGAAATGTTTTTTATTTAGTGAGGATGGGGTGGGTAGGTGGGGTTGGGTGGGTAGGTGGGGTGTTCCCTCTCATGCATGAATGTGGGGATGAGTATGCCACAGTATGCTGTGGAGGTCAGAGGGCAACTTCCGGAGTCAGTCTTTACATTCCACTTTGTTTGAGACATAGTTTCTTTTAAGTTGCTAACATCTTGCGGCTCCTGCCCCCACCCCCACGAGACTGGCTGGTCCTAGAGCTTCCAGGATTCATTCTCCTGTCTCCACCTCCTACCTCATAGTAGGTGCACCAGAATTAGAGAAGTGCTGCAGTGCCCAGCTTTCCGAGGGTTCTGTGGATTTGAATTCAAGTCCTCATGCTTATTGGGCAAGCACTTTACCCAATAGACCACTGCCCCACCCCTCAATGGAAATGCTTTATCGAGATGTAAATCCAGGCAGGAAATTGCCTGGGATTTCACAAAGAAGATCACCTGTGAGTAACCAGAACTCTGGTCTGTTTGGTTGGTTGGTTTTGTTTTTCAAGACAGGGTTTCTCTATGTAGCCCTGGCTGGCCTCTGAACTCAGAAATCCACCTGCCTCTGCTGGGATTAAAGGCGTGTGCCACCACTGCCTGGCTAGAACTCAAGTCTTAGAATATCCCAGCATCTCCCAAGCTTCCTGTGTTACCTGCCAGTCTCTCTTTCTTGCACGTCACTGTCCCCTTCATTCTGTCACCACAGATTAGGCATGCCTGTTTTTAGCTATCAACAAAATCAGTGTCTAGTTTTTTTATTTTGCTGTATGTGTATGGATGTTTTCGTTGAAGGTATATGTGTGTACCATGTGCGTTCCTGTTGCCCACAGAGGCCAGAAGACAGCGTTAAATCTGGAACTGGAGATTCAGATGCTTGTGAGCCACCACGTAGGTGCAAGGAATCAACCAGGAGTCCTCTGCAAGAGCAGCCAGTGTCATAGATCACCGAGTTATCTCTCCAGCCCATGTGTGGATTTTTGTCACTGGTGTGGTGGTAATAGATTATTTTCATTTTTTTTTCAACGTTACACTTGTAGGATTGGTACAGGTTGCTTCTTGTTGGAGTTGTCTCTTCCTGTGCACTGTTGTATAGCGCCATTATAGACCTATGACACCATTCACACACTCGCCATTGATGGACATCTGAGTTTTGTTTGTTTGTTTCTTTTCAGTGTGGACTGTTGACAATGGCACTGTGGTGGATGGTGTGGTGGACATTCTTGCATGTCTTCCAGGACACTGTGGGTGCTTCTCTGTTGGATACTTGCCCAGAAGTGGAGTTACTGGGCCACAGGGGACCCATTGCTGCCAAAGTGAGGTGTGTACTCTACTAGCTGCCACAGGATGCGATCGCATCCCCGCCTGTGGCCCTCTGGGGCCTTTTCATTTTTACTTATTGTTGCCTTGCACTTCCCTGGCCTCATCCCATCTCCTCTTTGTAAGGTTTGAAGAGGGACCCAGGGCCCCCACCATGTGAGCCCTGCTCAGCCCTTTCTGCACCCCCAGTTCCCCTGTGACACTTGTTTAACAGTGGCTCTTCTTCCTTCCCTTTGAAACACACACTAACTAAGTAGTCTCAAACTTGTGTTCCAGGCTGGAGAGATGGCTCAGTGGTTAAGAGTACCCTCTGCTCTTCCAGAGGTCCTGAGTTCAATTCCCAGCAACCACATGGTGGCTCACAACCATCTGTAATGGGATCTCATGCCCTCTTCTGGTGTGTCTGAAGACAGTGACAGGGTACTCACATACATAAAATAAATAAATCTTTAAAAAAACAATCAAACAAACTTGTGATCCTCCTGCCTCTGTCTCCCTGATGATTGCTTAACCCCAATTTTAGTGAATAATAATTTCTCAAATTTCACCTTTATAGTTAAATACTTTTGGTGTCCTAGTTAAGAAATTTGTAAGTCAGGTAGAATACTATACACCTAAGGTCTCAGTAGGTAGCAGGCTAAGGCAGAAGGATTGCAGCTTCAAAGCCAGCTTGGGCCACACAGTGAGACCCTTTCTTCAACTAAAACAAAAGCCAAGGGGCTGGAGAGATGGCTCAGCAGTTTAAGAGCACTGGATGCTCTTCCAGAGGTTCTGAGTTCAATTCCCAGCAACAATATGGTGGCTCACAACCATCTGTAATGGGATCTGGTGCCCTCTTCTGGCCTGCAGGCATACATGCAGCAGAACACTATATATGAGTAAGTAAATCTTTCAACAAAACAGAACAATAAATCAAGGGATTAAGGGCTGGTGAGGACAGCTGCCACTGTTCTAGGTTACTCTGTGTTGGGCCAATGTCAACCTGTAGGTTGTGCCTAAACTCACATTGTTCCATTTTATAAAGAGATAACCTTGGCCTTCGCTACCTCATTTTGAGTGGAAATGAAAAGAAACAATGACTCTGTCTTTTTTTTTCTTTTGATGTGGTCTCACGATGTCACCTTGGGTTGGTCTGAAACTCTATGTGTTTACCAGGCTGTCCTCAAACTCACAGAGATCTGCCTGCCTCTGGCTCTTGACTGCTGAGACTAAATGTGTACACCACACCACCCTACTTTATCTTTTTTTCAGTACATTTGGAAGCTGGTTCTCTCCTTCTACTGCGTAAAATCCAGGGCTGGAACTCACACCATCAGATTCAAGTGCCTTCCAGCCTGAACCATCTCTGTCCCATGACTTTCTATCTTTATTTATTTTTTTTAGATTTATTTATTTATTTTATGAATATGAGTACAATTACAGCTGTCTTCAGACACACCAGAAGACGGTGTCAGATCCTATTACAGATGGTTGTGAGCCACCATGTGGTTACTGGGAATTGAACTCAGGACTTCTGGAAAAGCAATCAGTGCTCTTAACCACTGAGCCATCTCTCCAGTCCAACTCTATGTTTACACAATAAACAGGCACCAATACACCAGGAGACACAATAACTCACGTATGCTAAGAAACAGTGACATCTGAGCATACGTCAAACCATCGCAATCATCAAAGCTTACCAATCACCTCCCGACAGGACCTGGGAAGAAGGAACACCCAAGACCAAAACATGTCAGGTACACTGACGAGTCACCTGGTCACTTGTCACAAACTGTGTCCAGGAAGATTATCATATCACAGGACTCCTGCCTCTGTCCCTATGCTCCAGTTTCGGCTGTTTCTCCTGCTCATGACATTCATGAACTGACCATCAAATGGCCTGTCACCTGGACTCAAGTTTGACAGCTGTGTGCCTGAGTAGCTCTGGGCCTTCGGTTCATAAAAATGTCTTATCTGGTTTCCTTCCTGTAGTAGGACTCCTTATCTGGTCCTTCACAGACTTCCTCGAACTTCAGGTCAGCTTTGCCTCCCACAGGACAGTCAGTCTGTAACCTATGTATCTGTGTGTTATTGTAAGAAGTGTTAGTGTGTGATCTGACAGCTAATATTAGCAGTTGAGATTAGAATCAAAGAAACTGTGTTAGCAACCATAGGACAAATCAGAACAACTAGCAAATCTCTGCCAACCGAACCAAGGCAGCTTGGGAATGTATTGGCTTTTCAATAAATTCTGATATTGTGGAAGACACAAACCTCTATGTTTCTGACGTAATATGCTGAGGATAACTGGGGATGTGTCTCATTGGTTGGATGCTTGGCTACCGTATCTAATTTTAGGATTAGGACAACTCTGTTGGAGTACCGACCCAATCAATATCTAGATGCTCTGGGAGGCTTAGCAGGCATCTTAGCTGGAGAGAAAGTGACTTGAGTGCAGGTGGGAGGCAGCGAGCGGGCCTTCATGTTAGCTTTGTAAAGACTGGAAAGGAAGCTCTGAAAAGAAATTTCTCTGAGATAGAGAACCAAAGGAAAAAGAGGAGGAGGAGGAGAAGAGGAGGAAGAGAAGGAAGAGGAAGAAGAGGAGGAAGAGGAGGAAGAGGAGGAAGAGGAATGGAGGTAGGGGCTAGAGACCAGGGCTGAAAACCCAGAACACGGTGTTCCCAGGTGTGGAAGGGATCATGGTCAGAGAGGAGAGTCCTAGACCCAAGACACATGGAAGATGGGACACAGCAGAAGGAGCCTGCATCGAACTCCACTCGCCTGTCTCTCAACTCACCAGCATTCAGGGATGGCAGATAAAAGGCTACTGGGGTGGGGAACAGATCAAAAACCAAAAACAAAAACCGAGGGGAACAGAGTAGGAAGAGAAAGACAGCCACCGAGAGGAGACTTCGGAGCAGGGCACAGGGTGGAGGAAGGCCTGTGAGGGGTGCAGGGAGGAAGTGAGCAGGGGCAACCCCACAGAAGCCAGCTAAGGCAGACCCACAGACCCAGAGCAAGGACTTTAAGGCCCCCGGCATTCTTCCTTCCGGCTGACCTCCCCCACTCAGCCCGGAGGGAATGTGCGGAATGTGATGAGTTGATAAGAACGGAACTCCCGCTCCACCTGGCACAGGAGCCGCTGGCGCGCCAGGCCTTGCCCACCTCTTAGATGTACTTGCGGGAATCGGCGAACACAACACTAATGGGGAAGAGGACTGCTAGGAAGATCTCAGTAGAGCGCCTCGGATGTGGGGCCAGCGGCCAGATGCCAGAGCTGTGGGTACAGCCAGATGCCTCCCAGCTGAGCTGTGCAGTGAGTCACCAGACCAGGGACCCTGGATAAGGGAGGAGGATCTCGAAATGAGCTGGAGCACAAGTGGCAGATCTCTTCTGGAAGCAGGGACCTGTTCAAAGAATGGTTTTCAAGACACTCCCTGCCTCTCTAGGCTCAGGGCCCTTAGGGAGTAAACCCTTGAAGCCCCGTGGTTCTTATTAGGTGGGAAGCAGGCGCCTCCACCTTAGATCAGAGCAACTCCTTGGGCAAAGGGTGCCATGTACTTCAGTGCTGCCTCCTTCACACCACCTTGCTTGGCACTAGTGGGTCTCTGTGGCCTCCTTCTACACATAGCTGTGTGCAGCTAACTTCATAGAGCAATGTAGACCACCTTCATCTGGACCGTGCATGCAGGGCTCTGTACGAGGAACTAAGGCCTGGGCAGTGTACAACCCAAAGGTCTCTGGTCTTTAGCAAATGTCCTTAGGAGGGGACCCTGCCAACAGCCAAAGGGTCGATGCTTCCAACACACCGGAAACTAGTGTCAGGGGATGCAAAGGGGACAGGGCGGGTGGGGGCAGAGATTCGAAGAAAACAGATGGATTCCCAGGCATCCCAGGCCTAGGTAGACCTCTCTAGTACTCATCCTCAGCTCCCTGGATGCTTCTGAGAAAAGCTGCTGAAGAGAGCAGAAGGAAGCAGCAGGAGAGGGGGCTGGGATTGGCGGTTTGAGGTTGAGCTTGTTTAGAGGAAGACGAGAGATGGAGAAAACCTCAGCCCCAGGGACCACTGTGTGGCTACACCTGAGACCCGCTGCGGGCGACCTGATATGGGGAAGCGATCCAGACTTTGTGCAGGGCCCACTGCCCGCTGGCTCTGTTACAGAACGAAAGGATAGGAGCACCATCCCAAGTGACTGCAGTGGGAAGAAACTCAGGCAGTCTGCCATGTGGCTTAAGACCTGACCCACAGACACCTGCCGCCATCGTAGGGCCTGGCCAGGGACAGCCTGGACCGCCCGCTGAGCAGAGAGGGAGGGTGAAGTACCAAGAACATCCACCTTGTCCTGGCCACACCTAAAATAGTGGCTCCTGGCACATGTGAGGAAGCAAATGTGTTTGGGGAATAGAAACCATGAATGAATGATAATCGAATAAAAGAACGAAGGATGAATAAGCAAACCTATCACTCAACCGAGATATCCTAATTCCCAGCCGCTAGTCCTTTGGAAGTGGGCGGGCCTGCCACCTCGTGGTGACTAGGGTAACTGCAGCTTCTATAAGCGCCTGCCCTACAGTGTAGGTAGGATCTGGAATTGGCTCTTCCTCAGGGTAGCCTTGAATTCACAATCCTCTTATCTTGAGATTGTAAGCTAAGAGTATGTGCCACAAGCCTCTTACTTTTCTTTGTAGAAAGAGACTCCAAATGCTTGGAAGAGTCCGCCTGCAATGTGATCTTTTTTCCCGTCTCTCTAGTCCCCTAGAAAGGGTGGGCTCTCCACACAGAAACAGAAGGGGTGTAATGAACTCTGGCTGTTGTCATCTGCCTTTCCCCCCAACATCTGAATTTACAAAGTCAGTCGATATCTCTCAACTGAAGTAAAGAAACTGCCTGCCTTCTCTCCCTTAAGAGGGCAGGTCCAGGCAGCCCAGAGCACGCATGCCAGGATGGAGATGAGACCCACCAGAGTCAGCTGCAAGCTCAGAGGCTCCAACTAGATGAAATGCCTCTGCTCTGAAGACAGAAGGCCTTGCTGTGTGCCTTTGGGCAGGTCTCTCTCCCTCTCTGGGCTTCATTTTCTCCATTGGTGAAATTAGGGCTCTGACACGCTGTGGCTTTGTCTGTCTGTACTAGATAACAGCCCCAGCATCTCTCTTCCCACCCTCTACCCTCTCTTCCCCCTTTATCCTATATCTCAGCCTCCAGGGCCAGCCGCAGAAAGCTCAACTGTATATTTGATTTCTGTCCTTGAAATCCTGTCCAGATATGATGAAATCAGTGATACTCTGGCATCCCTGTTAGGTGTAGAACCCCAATTCGGCTGGGACAAATCAAGTCCCATAGGCTGTCTGAGGATGGGGTCTTGGAAGGCACAGTCTGTTTGACAGCACCAGGTGGAAATATCCATGTGACTCCTGTGTCTGTCGAAATCCTGGGTGAGTGTGTTCTGCCCAGGAAGCCTCCATGATGTCTGTCCCTCAGAGGCAGTCCCCATTCTGGAGACCTTTCTCTCAATGCTTCAAACCTGCTTCTTTGTGCTGTAGACTCAGTGTTCAACTCAGGCAGGGCCCAGGCCGCCAAACTGTCTCATACACTGGTCTAACTACTGGGATTTCCTACCAAGCTCACAGGGCTAAGAAGCTATCTTGGCTGTTGTTTTTGTTGTATCTCTTCCTGTCTTAAGATAAAATCTGGGGCTGGAAAGATAGCTCAGCGGTGCACTGGCTTCCAGAAGTTATGAGTTCAACTGCCAGCAGCCACCTGGTGTTTTACAACCATTTATAATGGGGTCCGATGCCCTCTTCTGGCACACAGGTGTACATGCAGCTAGAGCACTTGTATACATAAAATACATAAATAAATCTTTTTTTAAAATCCTGGGGTTTTTCTTTACTTGCTCCTCCCAGATGTTCTGGGGAGGCACCTGTATTCATCTCCAGGGAAACAGAGTTTGTGTGAGCCCTAGGAGGTTCATTATAAGGAATTGGATTATGTGACTGCAGAGGCTGCAGGATCTGTCCAAGGACTCAGCTGCATATAAAATTAGCCATCCATGGAGCCTAACTCCCTCTATGTACCCATCTTCTTGGGAGCAGAGGCTGCTGATAGACACTGCGTAGCAGCCTGGGACCATCAGGATTGAACCTAGATGTGGGAAAGCCCAGAGAATCTAGCAAGTGGCTAGTGAGATGGGCTGAAAGGAGAATGGACCCCATGAATCACTGTATTTCCAAACCAGGAAGTAAAGTATCCCTGCTCAGCTCCCCAGAGTGACTGTCCACAGGGCCCGCAGTCATGTCCAGGTGACCGGGCTAAAGGAATCCAGGGAGAGGAGGAGGGGACTTTTTTATTGTGTTTTTTGAGACAGGATTTTTCCTACAGCCCAGGCTGATCTGAACTCTATGGAGTTTCAGTACAGAACAAGGCTGCCATAAGATCCCAGGGGCAGCCTGTAGCTGTTGTATATGTCTTGGCTGAGTGCAAGATGAAGAGGCCAGAGTGGGAAGCAAATGTGACTGTCCTTGAGAGCTTGCTGCCCGGCGAGAGACACGTCGATAGGTCATTTCAACATAATACGGGAAGTGATCAAATGGAGACGTGTTTGTTTGGCTCTGGGGATCCAGCCCAAAATGATTTAACGGAAAGCACTTTGGCTCCCTGCCAAGGGGGTAATGGCCAGCCTGGATGCTTCTGCCTGTGCACCATCTAGACCCTCTTCTGGGAAGGGCCCTCACTCCCCTGGAGTGGGGAGGGCTGTTATCCCACAAGGCAAGTGAGTGCAGGACCCAGACAGGCCACTCCCTTAGAAGACACTAACTGGTTTGGGGATAGGTGTATGACTGGTGTCTAATGAGACTCAATCCCTGGTCCATGTCACAGAAGTGCCTCTTCCACCAGGACTTCTGGGAGATGGAAATGCAATCCAGCTGAGAGAAGGGATCTGAGGAGGACAGCAAAGTTTAGACCTGAAGAAGCCCAACTCCTCAAGGTATCCAAGTGGCCCTGGCTTGCAGAAGGTAACACCAACCTCAGGTGACCAACTTTTTTCTAAAGATTATTTATTTTATCTTATATGTATTGGTATTTTGCCTTCATGAATGTCTGTGCATCATGTGTGCCCGGGAGGCCACAAGAGAGCACCAGATCCCCTGTAACTTCCAGGTGGTTGCTGCCTGCTGTGTAAGGGCTAGACTAGAACCCCAGTCCTCTGCAAGAACAGACAGTGAGAAGTGATATATATATAAAATGAGACACCAGAAGAGGGCATTGGATCCCATTACAGATGGTTGTGAGCCACCATGTGGTTGCTGGGAATTGAATTCAGGACCTGTGGAAGAGCAGTCAGTGCTCTTAACCACTGAGCCATCCCTCCAGCCCCAGACAGTGTTCTTAAGTGCTGAGTCATCTCTCAGGACCCCATGACCAAAATTAGAGAGCCAGCCTTGTGTGACATATTCACACCAAACAAAAATTACAGAACTGAAGCTGGGCAGTGGTGGCGCACGCCTTTAATCCCAGCACTCGAGAGACAAAGGCAAGCAGATCTCTGAGTTTGAAACCAGCCTGGGCTATAGAGTGAGTTCCAGGACAGCCAGGGTTACACAGAACATTCTCCCCCTGATACTCCCCCAACACACACCATAAAACAGCCATCAAATGGCTCAGTACTTAAGGGTGACTGTCACCAAGCCTGATGGCTTGCATCTTATCCTTGGGACCCACACGGAGGATGGAGAGAAGCAACTCCTGGAAGCCGTCCTCTGACCTCCACATCTGCGCCAGAACATCTGTATGCTCTCACCTCCAGGAAATGAATAAATGTTTCAAAATTAAAAGTTAATAATAGGGGCTGGAGAGGTGGCTCAGAAGTTAAGAGCACTGACTGCTCTTCCAGAGGATCTGAGTTCAATTCCCAGCAACCACATGGTGGCTCACAACCGTCTGTAATGGGATCTGATACCTCTTCTGGTGTGCCTGAAGACAGCTACAGTGTACTTACATAAAAAAGTTAACAATAAATAAATGAAGTAGAAAGCTGGAAGGGAACTTAACTCAGTGGAGAATGCTCGACTAAGCAAAGCCAGACAAACAAAAGAGTGACTTTTTTTTAAAGTCAGACATAATGAGGCACATCAGTAATCCTAGCATTCAGAAGGATGAGACAGGAGGATTGCAAACATAAACATTTGAAAATAAGGGCTAGACCAGGTGGTGCGTTGTACATTTTTAATACCAGTGTTTGGGAAGCAGAGGCAGGCAGATCTCTGAGTTCAAAGCCAGCCTGGTCTACAGAGTGAGTTCTAGGTCAGCCAGGGCTACACAGAGAAACTGTCTCAAAAACAAAACAAAAGAGGAAAATAAAGGGTAGAAGGAACTTACTGGAACCAACCCAGTACCCAGTGTTCCATGAGTGGCTGATGGATAAGGCCAACTGGGGATGCAATGCTGGCTCAGGGGCTTCTCCTGTAAAGTCACAGGCAGTGAGTGGTGGATTTTTTTTTTTTTAATTCTGTTTTGTTTTCCTAAAGATAGATTATTTTTGCAGATAAATTGAGCAAGAGCTACGAGGAGTTTTTCATCTCCCCACCTTTAAAAGTACTATTATTACTATGTATGTGCATAGTGTGGCCATTAGTGTTATAGCGTTATCTGTGGAGACCAGAGGCCAACTCTGTGAAGACAGTTCTCTCCTGCCATCTTCGTGTTTGATCTGGGGATCGAACTCAGGTTGGCGGGCTTGCACAGTGAGCACCTTTACCCACTGAGCCATCTCCCCATCTCCCCTCTTTTAGTTTTTCCTATTGTTATCATCGGCATTGCCATGACACATTGACTGAAATGTAGTTCCTTGTGTTGGTAATTTACATTGAACTAAAAACCCATGATTTACCTAGCTTTCACTCATTGTATTGTACCATTCTTTGAGTTTTGACAAATGAATAACTCCAGGAATCTAACATTACAGTATATACAGAATAGCTCACTGTCCTAAAAACCCCAGCTCCCACCTACCTATCCCTCTCTGACCCCAGAATCTCTGGGACTACTGATTTCCCCCCTGTATTTATAGGGAGAGAGAAAAATAGTAAGAATATTTGATATCTATTCTCTTTCAACTCAGGAATATACACTCTAACTAACTGTAAACAAAAGCTGGCGTGGTCACACACCCTAGAATCCTAGTACTTCGGAAGCTAAGGCAGGAGGATTTCGAATTCCAGAAAGGTTGAGTTCCTCATCTCTCCGTGCTTCGGTGGCTCAGTTTCTGTACTGACCTGCACGCACCATAGTTTGTCCCCCACCTACTCCACGAGACATCCTGGTTGCCTTGAGTTCTTAGACATTACGCAAAACGCTGCTGTGTGTGAAGTTGCTATGTGACTGTAAGTTTCCATTTCAGCAGGGCGGCGGTGGTGCACGCCTTTAACCCCAGCACTCCGGAGGCAGAAGCAGGTGGATCTCTCTGAATTCAGGGCCAGCCTGGTCTACAGAGCAAGTTCCAGGACAGCCAGGACTAAAGAGACCCTGTCTTGGAAAAAAAACAAAAATGAATAAATAAATAAATAAATAAGTTTTCATGTCACTTGGTAAAAACTTGGAAGTGCTGTTGGGTGGAGGACGAGATGGTTATGTTTGGCGTTTCTATGTTTGGCTTTGTGTGTGTATGTGTTTGCTTGTGTATACAGTGTATGAGACCAGAGGACAAGCTCCTGTGTTCAGTGTCACACCTCAGGCACCATTTTTTTTAATACAAGGTGTTTCACAGTACTGGAACTCACCAAGTAGTGACCCAAGTAGTGGCTGGTCAGTGAAGCCCAGGAATGCTATTGTCTCCCCACCTCCCCCAGAGCTGGGATTACAGACACTCCCACCAGGCACCAGCCACATCAGCTTTTTTTGTTGTTGTTAGTATAAGTTCTAGAGATCAAAGTCAATCACTTTACTGGCTGATCAATCTCTCCACAGCCCTGGCCCTGAACTCTTAATTCTTCTGCCTCTGTCTTTTAAGTGCTGGGATTACAGGCATGACCCACCATTCCTGTCTTTGTGCCCTGCTAAGGTGAGAGCTCAGGACTGCATGCATGCTTACACCATCTGGGCTGCATCCTAGCCCCTGGGTTTTGCCTTTGTAAGAATCTGCCCATTGGGGCTGGAGAGATGGTTCGGCGGTTAAGAGCACTGACTGCTCTTCCAGAGGTCCTGAGTTCAATTCCCAGCAACCACATGGTGGCTCATAACTATCCATAATGGGATCCGATGATGCCCCCTCTGGTGTGTCTGATAAGAGCAGCAGTGTACTCATATACATAAAATAAATATTCCCCTGCCGTCCATGAATGAATGACAGTTCCTCTTCCCCACCATCTCCCACCATCTCCTCCAGTGTTTGGTATGGTTAATGGTTCTGACAGGTGTAACCCCTCCTTCCATCCTCCTCTTCCAGCCTCTGACCTCCAGCCCTCCAATCTAGAACTTTTCCCTCTTTTTACCGGCCGGGTCACTCCACTCCTCCTTTTCATCCCCACTCAACATGATTCCTTTTTTTTTTTTTTAAAGATTTATTTATTTTATGTATATGAGTACACTGTAGTTGTCTTCAGACACACCAGAAGAGGGCATTATATCCCATTACAGATGGTTATGAGCCACCATGTGGTGCTGGGAATTGAACTCAGGACCTCTGGAAGAGCAGTCAGTGCTCTTAACCGCTGAGCCATCTCTCCAGTCCTCAACATGATTCTTAAACAACCCCTGCTTCTCCCTGATTTTCAAGGCCAACCCCTTACCCACTGCACCCAGGAGCCTAGCTCTTCCACTCCAGAGTGCACTGGTCCCATTGGCAGCAGGTTCCCTTTAGACTTTCTGTTCATTCTCCCTGTGCCTCTGGCTCCACCAGCTCTCTCTCTCAGTAGCTTAACTTAACCCTTATACCACATAGGTACTGATGGGAAAGGCCTAAGTAGCTTGAACAATCCCTGTTACCCTAAGATGTTTTGAACATACAGAAATGCTCAAGGATTGGCTTAGCAAACACCCACATGGTCAGTTTCCATGTAACCTTTGACCAAACCAGAAGGTCCACCTGCCTAGGGCCCAGAGTAAGTTAAGATTGCCTGCCCTAGCCAGCAATCCCAGTGTTTCGGGATGAGGGGTTGGGGTGAGGGAAGGGGTTGGTGAGTTCTCCATCACCCTGAGCTGCACAGCAAGATCCTGTCTCAAAGAAAGAGGAGGAGGAAGAGGTGGAGGAGGAGGAAAAGGAGGAGGAGGAAGAAGAAGAGGATGACGCCAATGACTGGGCTCAAATCTTGAATCCAACATTTACATGTCCTCTCTGTGCCTCAGTTTCCCCCTCTGTCAAAAGGCAGAAACAAGGGTACCCACATCAGGTTCCTAGGGATTAGTGAGTGAACTCTAGTTTGTTGAGCAGAGCCTCTTATCATCTACTCTTCCTTCCTGACCCAGCGGGAGCAGTCACCTCTTTGGTGGAGCTCCAGATTCTTCCATGCCGCCTACCTCCTCAGGGAGGGCACCAGTTCCAACCAACATCAAAACAGGCTGGCTCTCATTTCAAACACTCACACCCCTGCCCCAGCAAGCCAGTGCCCTTGTCTCAGGCCCTCTCCAGCCTCCACGAGTTGCCTGCACTTGCTTTGAGCTTCCGTTCCTCCCACTCTCCCCTCAGCATTGGCCCCCTTCCCCACCTCCTCCACACCTCCAACGACTTCTCAGGAGAAGGCTTCCTCCTGTTGCCCCAACCAGGCCACATAAATACCTTTGGGCTCATTGGCCACACCCTCCTCTTCAAAGGTCTCCTTCAGAGCCACCACCACCTCTCAGGCCCTTTGCACTGCCTCTCACCTCTGACCACTCTCCGCTGCCATTTTCCTTGGCTCTGTGCACTCTCCTTCCCTCCTAGACCAGCTCTGTGCCAGACGCTCCACTGTAGCAAAATGCCAGACTCAAATGTTCATTCCTAACCCTTCTTCTTTTCTTCTTTCCTCCCTCCTTCTTTCCTTTTTCTTCTCCTCTTCCTCTTCTTCTTTTTCAGTTGTTGTTGAGACATGGCCTCTCTATGCAGTACTGGTTGTACTGGAACTCATTGTGGAGCAGGCTGGCCTTGAACTCACAGATATCCGCCTGCCTATAACTTCCAAGTGCTGGGACTAAAGGCGTGCTCCCTCCCCCTATGCCTGGCTGCTGATTGATTTTCAGAGCCATGTGACCTGCTGCCAACCGCTGCTGGACAGACCTTCCTAGGAGTCTCAGTGACGCTCAGACTCCACTTGAGAGAACTGCTTGGCAGGATCCTCCACAGTCACCCATACACAAGGGGACACACACACACACACACACACACACACACACGCCACACTTCGCCCTCAGGCATGAAACAAAAGACAGGTGCAAGAATACTCCTCTCAGTGATACTTAGGATCACCTCAGACTGGAAGCTACCCAAATTCCCGTCAACTGTAGAGCAGATAAATGCTCGGTGACGTAGTCTATAACAGGAGGCTCACACAGAATGTGCCAATACACTCCACATCGTGCATGTATCTTACAATACAGTGTTGAGTTAAAACAAAAACCAAAAAACCAACAAGTGGGGCTAGGAGAGCCAGTAGCTCAGTGATACAGCATGTGTTCAGCATCCATGAGGCCATCCCCAGTGCTGCAGAGGAAGAGAATGAGAAAAAGCAGGAGGAGGAGACAGAGACAAAGACAAAAGAGTAGATACTGTCTACTTCTATTTTCCTAAAGGGAGTTGGGATGATGGCTCAACAATCAAGAACACAACACTTGCTCTTGCCGAGGACCCAGGCTCAGTTCCCGGCACCCACGTGGTGGCTCACAACCATCCGTAACTCCAATCCAGGTACTGAATGACCTCTTTTGACCTCCTCGGGTCCCAGGCACACATACAGGCAAAAATGCCCAGATATATAAGTAAGTGAGACTTAAAAACCAAAAACACCACCATCTGATCCGTGAGTTCAGTTGACATTAATCAAGACGGCGCTTGCCCACATGACTTCTGGGTGCTGGGTGTGTGGCTCTCTGGCTTGTGCTCAGCCTGGATGCTGAGTGTACAGCTCTGATTTATGCAGATTTGTGGGTCAGGATAAGCACCTGTCTGCAGGTGCACAGGCCTACAGCAAACTGGCTGCATCCTCTTCCCTGGCGTGCAGCCCCACTTTCTGGGGTTTTCTTGTTCATAGAATGCATCCACCACATTCCACTCAGCTGTCCACCTCAGAAGACTGGAGGCCATTTCCACGTTCCTCTCTCCTCACCATTCACACTCGTCTGTCTCCGAGCCCTGAGTCCGTCTCCGAGCCCTGCGTCCGTCTCTGAGCCCTGCGTCCGTCTCCGAGCCCTGCGTCCGTCTCCGAGTCCCATGACTCTGCAGATGACAGCCTTCCGTTCTTTCTGCCCCACTGCCTCTTCCTTACCCAGACCACACTTTCTTCTCGCTTGAACCAGTGCAGTGGTTCAAGCCTTCGGTCTTGGCAATTGTTTGTTCATAGAACAGTCAGAGATGCTTCTAGAATGAAAATCCCACCCTGTTCCCTCACGGTTAAAACTTTTAAAGAATTATTTATTTTATGTATACGAGTACACCGTTGCTGTCTTCAGACACACCAGAAGAGGTCATCGGATCCCATTACAGATGGTTGTGAGCCACCATGTGGTTGCTGGGAATTGAACTCAGGACCTCTGGAAGAGCAGTCAGTGCTCTTAACTGCTGAGCCATCTCTCCAGCCCAGTTAAAACATTTTAATGGTTCTCTGCAGCCTATGAATATGTACATGGTCCTGATATTCCACTTCCAGGACTGATTTCTGAGGCCCTGTCTCACGTTTTAAGGCCTCCCCACCACTGATACCCCCATACTAAACTCTAGGCAGCTCCATAAGACTTCGCCCAGCCTTTTCCAGCAACCAGAAACCACTATTTCCCATTATTCCTGTTTTTATAGACCAAATGCCACACCTCCTCCAGGTCTTGCTACAAAGGTCTGCCTACAAAGGGTTTGGCCTCTTTACCACGGCAGCATATACAACCCCCACCCAGTCACCCACCACACCATAGTCAATCCAGTCCCCAGAGTGCCCACCTCCCAGGACAGAAGTTGGGCCCCATGAAGAGGACATAATGTCTGTCTTGAAGGTCAGCTCAACAGCACCCAAGACATGGTCGCACCGTAGAGACTCTACAAAGTCTGTGTCTGGATGAGACTCTGGGAAGATGTGTGTAAATTGCTTTCTGACTTGAATGCTAGAAACCCAAAGAGAGGAGTCACTGGCCAAACAAAGATGGAAGAACTGAGAAGGAGCTAGAAACCAAAGAAAAATGCAAGACAGAGTTATGGGAACCATTGTCCTGTTGATGCAGGAGGCAGATTCCCCGCATTCCAGAGATTCAGACGTGACCTTCTTATGACCACTAGATGGCGACAGGTCTCCAGGCAAGGAAGAAAGCAAGCCTGCCTACACACCGTTGGGCTCCATCCTTTTCCCGAGTAGCATCCCTCTGCTGGGTCTTTATGAACAGTGCCTGCAGTACCTAATCGGCCTGATACCTCGTCTCCAAAAAACAGGGCCATCAGCACGTACCTCTTTCTCCACGTCAGAGACAGGCTGTGCAATAGACCCTGACCTGGACACCAACCAGCGCCCTTCACTCCTGCCAGCCTCCTAGAGGTCTGTCACCTGTCACCAGCTGCCTTGCTTCATCCCTCCTTCAGAAGTAAGACTCTGGCTAGCTGACACTTGCTCATCTTGCTAGACCAGATGAGGTCCAGTGGGTGACACCAGTCCTGCTGCATCTTCTGGCTGCTTCTCCACCCAGTTATCACTCAGCTCTTGGTGGCTCCCTTCCTGTTGGTCTTGGGACCCCTCAGGAACAACTCCGGACTCATTCCCATTGAGAATGAATCCTGTGCCTGCTTCAGGCCTTCCATCAACTATGCCTCAGCCTCAGCCTGGCCTCTGTTAGAACAGTACCAAGAGGATTCGGCTCCTCTTATTTAGTCACTCAACAAACATTTCCCAAAGACTATCTTAGGTATCTGAAGGATTGTGGTGAATGGGGTAGGCAGTCTCCAGCACACTGTGCAACAGGGACAAGGTGTTAACTGCACAAACAATTTTTAAATAATTCCCCCTTCCTCCTCCTCCTCCTCCTCTTCCTCCTCATCTTCCCTCCTCCTCCTCCTCCTCCTCCTCTTCTTCCTCCTCCTCCTCCCCTTCCTCCTTTTCCGAGACAGGGTTTCTCTGTGTAGCCTTGACTATCCTAGAACTAGCTCAGTAGATCAGGCTGGCCTCGAACACACAGAGATCCACTCGCCTCCGACTCCCAAGTGCTGGGGTTAAAGGCATACGCTGCCACGCCCGGCCTTAAATGCTTCTTTACGCTGCTGTTGTGATTTCAGTCCGTTTCTAGAGCATAACCGACCTTGGAAATTACCCTAAAATAACTCACTACTACCCCAAGGCTCCTGTGCTCACTCACAGCCAGGCCTAGGTGGGTGAGGAGAGACTGGGGCGTCGCACCTGTCACTCCAGATGAATGAATGAAGGAACTCCGGAGACAGGGTTTGCCCGACGCTGTCCCTTCCCGTGGGCAGCTGGGGGCTCCAAAACAGGCCCTCCCCGCCGCCCCGCTTGCATCCTGGGAGGGGAACCGGCAGCCCAATGCCCTTCCTGCCCCCAACGCCCGGGCTCCTTGGGCGCCCTCTTGGCAGAAGAACAGAGGGCATCCAGAGCGGGTGGCAACTCGTCCCGCCACGAGCTCGCAGCGGCGGGCGATAGGAGCTGGGGGGACGCTCAGATAGACAGACAGATAGCGTTGCCCTCTCCCGCCCCCGCCCCCACCTTTCCCACGCGGCGGCCTCCTGGGGCGGCCCAGGCCAGGCGGTCACCTACTCCGGTCCCTGCTCCCCGACCTAGGCCTCTGCCCCGCCAAGTTCAAGTTTTTTCAGGCTCAGTATCTTGTGTCTGGGTCTAACATTGAAACGTCTTACCGCGCCCCCTAAACACTCTAAGCAGAATGAGACCCCTTTCCTGTCTGCCTGCTAGCTCCTTAAGGCAGCCTTAAGGCAAGTTGCAGGACCCAGGAGCAACCACGAGGTGGCGAGCTGGCACTGTGTGTCCCAGCTAGGCAAAGGAAGGGGCGCTAAAAGGTTCGAGGTGTGTTAAGGAAGGCATGGGGATGGAGTCGGGGAATAGGAATTGAAATTGGGAGAGGCCTCCTTCCTCCAAGGATAGGTTTGGGAGCAGAATTGGAGACGCAATAGAGAAATGGGATTGGCACCCGGAACAGCAAATATTATTACCTGGGAACTAGACTTTGAGAGCCAGACAGGACTAGGAAGTTGGAGATTGTTCCAGAGTGAGAAGCCTCTTCCCTGGGGTCTTCATGGACAGAAGAAACTGAGGGAAGGACATGGCTCCATCTATTGGAGATAGACGGATCGGATCTGAGCATGTATCTATGCACAGTTGGGCATACACAGCTGACTGGTCGCTCGTTCACAACCCTACACTTCCACCGCCTCACACCACACACAGACACAGTTTTGCACACAGGTTCTCACGGGCACTCTTGCACACACTGTAAACCTGTGTTTTGTGGAAGATGTAACATAGAACACTAACAAAGTCAGTGTGCCCAAGTGCTGTCCCATCCTGAGTGGAACCTGTCTCCAGACTTCCTGAAGTACACAGAAAGCCAGCCGCATAGGGGCTGCCTCATGACTCTCTCCATTCAACCTGGTCCCTCTCTGAGACGGCATTCATATAGCTGGGGGTACCTCGGTCTTCTAAAGCAGCCCCTAAATCCGTTACAGCCTTTGCTCCAGTAGGATGCTCTCAGGTCCAACGTATGACTTGCAGGCCCAAGGTGCTTTTGCTTGGTGAGACTCTTCCTTCATAATTTTAAAATTTATATTTCACACCTGCAATGTCATAAAGATAATATATTAATATAGTCCAACTTTTTTTTTTAAGCATGGAAATTTTTTTTTCTTTTTCGGATTTTAAAAGTGATCAAAAATCTTTTCATGGACCCTGGGTCTTTGCCACTTTGTCTGTCATTTGCATAGAACACACATACATCACCAAGGACCACCTCCTTCCACGAATACCCAATGGGTAAATTCCCCTCCTTCCTCATCTCACCTAAACCCATCCCTGGCCACTAAAACAGACTAGAAAATCCTGGGGGCTCTGCACAGCCAACCCCTCCACACATTCAGAGGATTTATCTGAGGTGGTAGCATAGGAGGAACACAGTGGTGCTAGGAGTAGTGTGTGTGTGTGTGTGTGTGTGTGTGTGTGTGTGTGTTTGTGTGTGTGTGTGTATTAGGGGTAACAACAAAGAGGGTTGAGAGGGTTGGGGGAGCCAGTGAGAAAGCGCGAGCATGTTTTGCCTCGAAGGCAAGACTTACAGCCAATCAGCGCACAGGAGCCTCCCTCTGAGACTCTAACATTGAGTCTATAACCGGCTGGCCGGGCGGAGCTGGCAGCATTTGACTGTAGCTTGGGACGCGGAGAGAGGCACGCAGCGACTGACCGACGGCCGGCGATGGTCTAAGCGCCCCTCGGCCACCCCCTCCCCCAGACGCGACCGCGTCCTGTCCTCGCTTTCTGGACACACACCCCACCTGGGCTCCTCCGCCCGTTCGGCGCTCCTCGGAGGAGGCCCGGGGTGTTGCGGCGCTCGCCAGCATGAGCGGCTCCTTCGATCGCAAGCTCAGCAGCATCCTCACCGACATCTCCAGCTCGCTTAGCTGCCATGCGGGCTCTAAGGACTCGCCCACCCTGCCGGAGTCTTCGGTCACTGACCTGGGCTATTACAGCGCTCCCCAACATGACTACTACTCGGGCCAGCCCTACGGCCAGACGGTGAACCCCTACACCTACCACCACCAGTTCAATCTCAATGGGCTCGCAGGCACCGGCGCTTACTCGCCCAAGTCGGAATATACCTACGGGGGATCCTACAGGCAGTATGGAGCGTACCGGGAGCAGCCTTTGCCTGCGCAGGACCCAGGTGAGGATGCCCGGGTTGTGGAGAGGGTGGAAGGAACTATAAGGTTCCCAAGCGAGAGGAAGTCTGGGGATGGGAGCTGAAATCTAGGGAAACTCGAGGTTAAGAAATGGAAGAGTTGAAGGAGATTCGAGGAGACCGGATTAGACGACCTCCAGAAGGGTGAAACACACTCCGAAGGAGCGCGCACTGTGCACCGCGGTCTCTTGGAGATTCCGGGGCAGCTGGGGCCATGGAGAGCGCTCTCTGGATGGCCAGGGGAAACTTCAAGTGCTGCCATCCCGCTGGCACTTGAGCCGGTAGCGCAAGACGGTCGCCGAGGGCTTGAGGGGAGTCACCGGGAACTGGAGGTTCCAGGGTTCTTCTTCTGGGCGCCGTTCAGGAAAACCCGGATTAGTGAAAGGCACGTGGAGAAAGACCTAAAGAAGTCCCAGAAATGGAGGAAGGAGAGACTGAGAAGTAGAGATGCGGAGACAGAAGTGGGAACAGCGAGAAAGAAAGGGGGGGTGGGAAAAAGCACACAGCAGAAAGCAACAGAGGAGAGGGAGATGAGAAGGAGAAAGGGGAGGGGAAGGAAGAAAAAGAAAGGAAGGAGAGGGAAGGAAGAAAAAGAAAACAGAGAGAAAGGAAAAAGAAAACGCTTGTAACTATCCTTGCAATTTTTTTTTTCCTGAAACAAATTATCTTGAACTAGAAAGCTTATTAAAAGGGGATAGGGAGGAGGGACGAGAAGTGGAAGACGCCACCGCGGCTAGGCTAGGTGGGTCACTAGAGAGAAAGAGTGGCTGAGCCGGGAAGGCGTCGTGAGCGAGCCGCGCGGTCCTCGCCCAGTCGGTTGCTGGCGCCGGGGCCGGCGCTCCGAGGCTCCGGGAGTCGAGCAGGGAGCGCCGCGTCGTGGGCGGCCGCCGGTCCGGCTGGGTCGCTGCGGTTCCCTCCCTGGGCGCGGGCGGCACTACGCTCCTGCAAGAAGTCCCGGGGAGATCAGTGGGCCGGAGGGTGCGGCGTCCGACGGTGGGAAATCTTGGAGAACGCGAGGGTCGCAGGCTGAATAACTGCTGCATTCTCCCTACAGTGTCGGTGAAAGAGGAGCCGGAAGCCGAGGTACGCATGGTGAACGGCAAGCCCAAGAAGGTCCGAAAGCCGCGAACGATCTACTCCAGCTATCAGCTGGCTGCCCTGCAGCGCCGTTTCCAGAAAGCCCAGTATCTGGCCTTACCCGAGCGCGCCGAGCTAGCTGCACAGCTGGGCCTCACACAAACACAGGTTAGTACTGTACGCTCCAGGGTCTCTGGAGGCAGATGAGAGCATGAGAGATCTGGGGATTCCTTAGTATTTCTGAGCCTGGCTAGCCGGTTAAGCACCCCTGCCCCCTGCCCCTGCCCCTGCCCCTGCCCCTACCCTACCCAGCAGCCTACTGCAGGAATTCTTGCCTGCGCTTCGAGCGACTGAGTCTCGGCTTTCAGAGAAAGGGTTACAGTAGCGAGCGTAGAAGGGTGCAGTGTGCATCTTTGTGAACTTATGCAACTCTGTATGTCTGTCACAGAGAGATGCCCTCCCCTGCACCCCAGAACTACCAGCTCCCAAGACCCTCAGTTTAGGACATAGGAGTCCCTGTTGTCTCTCTGTCTCTCTCCCAAACTAAAGAATGTGTAGGGCGTACATGCGACATTCCAGGGAATACTCACTTAAGGAATAAGGTCCTTTAAGGGGCATTTTGCAAACAGAAGGCAAGTATCTGTGATGGGACATCAGCCTACACGTGCACGTGTGCGTGTATGTGTGTCACAGACACACACACACACACACAAAGTATGCTTGTATAAAAACATCACGATCCTGCTTCTCACCCAAATGCCTTTGCCAATAGCAAGACGTTCTCCACTAAAAGGACCTAGAAATCAGAAAGTGGGAAGTCCACCCCCACTTACCTGTCCCTAAACCCAAGCAGCCTCACTGCTCTGGGGAGGAATGTCGGGTGCCTAGCTCCCTACAGGTGTTGACAGGCTGGCTTTGGTTGTGGCTGGGCTGTGTGGGGCCTGGTCCATCGGGAATCTGGGTCACCTGGTGAGGAGCTGAATCATTGTTTGTACCAGTCATGGGGTGGAGAGAAGCAGGGGGAGGGGGAGATACCCCAAGGGAAATTTAGAGACTCAGGAATTGTGGCTCTCCTGCCCCTGAGTCCCTGGGTCACCCTTCATACCCAGCCAGAGCCTAGGAGCCCTCCACATCTGAGTGTTCATGTTATGGGTGCTTATCTGGGTGTTATCTGCATTGTGTTTATAGCTTTACTGTCTGGTGGCTGTGTGAGGCTGAGTGGGTATGTTGCTGAGTACGGAGATACCTGTGTGGGTGTGTGTTTATCCCAGTGTGTCTGTGAACTTCGGCTAAGGGCCTCTAATGTGGGCAAAATACCACAAAGTGCCCGTTTCCCACTTAGGGTGCCTTTTATTGAGCGCTTGCTGTATAGCAGACCATTTAAGTTGCCTATGTGTAAACTTTGTCGAGCCTTATATTAACCCTTTGAGATAGGTGATAGTGTGGGCATGGTCCCCATTTTGCAATGAGAGGAAGGTGAGGCCAGAGAGGTTAAGTAACCTGCCTAAGGTCGCACTTTGGAAGTGGCAAACCGGACCAGTAGTATCTTCCAAGTCACAGAGTTCTTTCCCAACTGGAAAGAAAGATACTGGCTTGGGTGTGAGGGCCCTGGGGTTTTTCCCCCTCACGAGGCTGGGTACCACCACTTTGCCTTTTCCAGGCTGGGCTCCCAGGGGAGGGGGTGTTCCTTTAGGTACCCTGAGATGCTGACTAGTTGCTTGTCTCTTCCTCTGTCCAGGTGAAAATCTGGTTCCAGAACCGCCGCTCCAAGTTCAAAAAGCTCTATAAGAATGGGGAGGTGCCGCTGGAACATAGTCCCAACAACAGTGACTCCATGGCCTGCAATTCACCACCATCACCGGCACTCTGGGACACGTCTTCCCACTCCACTCAAGCCCCTACCCGCAATCAGCTGCCCCCACCGCTCCCATATAGTGCTTCCCCAACTACCTGGACGACCCCACCAACTCCTGGTACCACACACAAAACCTCAGTGGACCCCACTTACAGCAGCAGCCACCTCAGCCGGCTACCCTGCACCATGCCTCCCCTGGGCCCCCACCTAACCCTGGGGCTGTGTACTGAGTACCCACCTGGCCTGCACCCCCCACGAAGGACCCCCCCAGGACCAGGCAGAAGGTGCCCTGTCCTAGCGACACTCAGGAATCATCGAGGGGCACATGGGAAAGACCCCCTTCCCGCTCGCTCCCTTGTCCCTTCTTCCAGGGGCCCAAGAACCTCCAGATGACAAATGCATGGACCAAGGATGCACCCCCAAAACAAAATCCCTCCCCTTGTTTAGACTGGGGTGCCCTCCAGATATTGAGGAGCTCCACCCCAGTGGGGACAATACATGCTCTCTGCTCCAGGAACCTGGATTGCCTCTAGATGGCTCATCACCTTCCAGCTTTTTAGAGACCTCCAAAATGGAAGAGCTAGAGTGTTTGCGGGTCCACCTGTGCTGGGGCACCGGACACCATGGATTCCAGCACTGCTAGACCTAAGGCACCAGGGGCAACAACACATTCTTGAGCCACTCTTTAAAGACATTGGACATAACATCATGACTGATCCTCAAGATGGGGGCCTGACCTGGTCCCTACTGTTCTTCAGCCCTCATTAGGATTTGAGGGTCAAACCAAAGAAAACTCCCCAAATGAGGGAACCTTTTGATATCCAGGGCTTTCAGGGGAAGAATTAAAGGAGCCATCTCTCCACCCCTTCCCTGGGGAAAAGGACCGCCCATGTCTTTTCCCAAGGACCCATTTCTTCTTCCATGTACAGGACTTTGCACAACTCTGGTTTTAAAAGCTGTCGAAACCTAGGACAACAACGGGCATTGTTAACAGTTAGGACCAAATCCACTCATCTCTGGACGGGCAGCTCTGCTCTGCTCTGCCCTGTCCCCCGCTCACCCCTTCATTTTTCTCCCAGTAAGTTTGCAGTCTCGGGGTGGGGGGTGTCAAACCCCAACTCTCTACAGAGATAGACCAGGCAAAACAAACCCCCAAACACCCCCTTCCCAGCAGCCTTGGAAACAGGTTGCTTCCACTCTGCTGCAGGATGCAAGTCAGGATCCAGGAGACAAGAGGAGGCCTAGTCTAACTCAGTGCCTTAGGGGTAAGGCTGACGGCTTGGATGGCTGGTACCAGTGCCTCTCCCTGGCCCAGGCATCCCCCAAAGCTAACTTTCTTCTGCCCCCTGATGTGGTAAAAGCATCGAAGAAAGGAGAGGTAAAAGACTGTAGTTATATATATAGTATGGTTTTTTTTTTGTTGTTGTTTCTTTTTTTTTTTTTTTTTTTTTTTAAAGAGCTACCACGAGAAGCAGTCTCCTCCCTTGTGGTTTCCTATTTATGTGACCCTGTTCCTCCTGGACCAATCTCCCTGTGTGTTGCAAGCTGAAAGAGGGATGTGGGCTCCTGCTGGATTTGGGTTTCGTGGGAAGTGAAGGAGTAAGGAGAGATGTGGTGGGTCTCCGAGTCCCACCCAAAGGGACAGGAATGAAGCCAGCTCCCACCCTCCCCAGTCTTCTCATTTCTGCTTTCTTACTGGACCAGTCTTTATATATAATGTTAATAAAAAAAAAAAAAATGAAGAAGAAGAAAATAACCATGGTACTCTTTGAACTAGCAGCAGACAGCTCTTGAAGGAAGGCCTGGAGTTGGGGGAAGGTGTTAGTGGAAGAGACCTCTGAGCTTCTAGGGACTGAAGCAAGACAAGGTCAGGGTGGAAACCACTGTTGGGATGCTTGTTGGAGGCCAGGTGCTCCTGACCCTGTGGCTGCCCACACTGTGAATAGGCCTGGGTGGGAGGCTCCCGACCAGGGCCTCCCTGACTCTACTCTGCTTGGTGGCTTGGCTTCTCTGCCAGCCAGCTGTCCTCTGCCACCACCACTGCAGCTGCCAGGTCACCTCGGGGCTGCTCTTTGATCTTGAGTTCACACATCGACATGCTTGCACAGGAGGGTAGAACCCCTCTGCCTCCACACCCAGACACTCCCAGCCCCTCACGCACCCGCACCAGTCTATCCCTGTGAGCTTGGGTGAGGATGGGACCAGCAGGCAGGAGGAACTGTTCCTATAGCCGATGGGACCTCAGACTGCGCTTGGGAAGCAATGGGATAGGGAGAGGGGGTCTGTGTTTGCCTTCTGGGGGAAGGGTGTGGCCCTGACTCAGAATCTTCTAGATGCTGTCACAGACTGCCTATGATGGAAATGCTGACCCCTTCCTCTAGATCCTGACTCCAAGGTTTCAAAGAGGAGGATGAATGTGTGTGTGTGTGTGTGTGTGTGTGTACCAGGAGATGGCATAGATGATATACAACCACATTATGTACCTTCCTATCTGATAGACACACAGTGACATCTCTTGTCATATATACATGCAGTCCCTCTTGAAGAAAATTGTCACTCTTTGAGAATGACACACCTTACACACACACATCCCTGAGAGGAGACTTCCACACTAATGTAACAAGAGACAGAGAGAGAGAGAGAGAGAGAGAGAGAGAGAGAGAGAGAGATCTTTGTTTACAAAATAACTGACAACATCCAGCAGCCACTGTGACCCAGCTCAGCCTGGAACCTCCAGTCAGGTCTTAGTGCTGTCCTGTCTGGTGGAGATGTAGCTGAGACCCAGCGAAGATGAGAAGACAGAGGATGAGCCTGGGTCCCAGAGTTTGCCACACAGAAGCCAGGACAAGACCTCAGCCCCCACCCTGGTCTGCATCTCTCCCGCGAAGGCCTCACCCACCCTGCAAGCCAGCCAGGGAGGCTCGGGGGAGGAGGCCACGCCCATGCGCCTGGCTCGGGCTGGCAAGGGTTAAGCTGGCAGCTGCCAGGCGGGGCTGCCCTGAGCTTTTGGTTTGAGGGCTGCGTGCAGGCAGGAGTAGCGAGGCGGCAGCCGGGCAGACTCGCTGGAGACACTGCATTTTATTAGGGCTGGGCTGCCAGCAAAGGGAGGGAGAGAGGAGAAAAGGGCAGAGAGAGGAAGGAAGGAGGGAGGCTGGGCGAGCAGGCAGGCGGTGACGGATGAAAGGGTGTTGTAAGGGCCTAATTCCTCCCAGCTCATCCCTGCTCTGTCAGGCTGGATTAACTGCCCAGGTGACCTCCTGCGGGGTCAGCCCCACCCCTGACCTCCCCTTCCTCCTCTCCTCACCTCTAGACCCACCTCTAGACCAGGCGGCAGCCTGCCCTTCACCCACCCTGATGAAGGGCCCATGTGAACTCAAGAGCTGGCAGCATGCCAAGGTGGGACTTCGGAGCCCACCTTCCTCCAGGTGCTATTTGACTACACACATTGCCTCCTGACAATGTTCAGGGATGAAGGGGCCGGCTAGGGGACCCCCACCCCACCTCACCTCCCTCACCTATGTCTGCCTGAAGGTCACCACTTTCCAAGTTTTAATATTATATAACATATGGCATTTGGTAAACTACTGGTGAATGACAGATTGGTAGGTGAGTGTGATACTGTCCCATTTTTCAGATGAAAAAAACTGAGGCTCCAGCTACCTGCCATAGAGTTTATGCTTAGCATACACAAGACCTTGGATTTCATACCTCGCACACACACACAAAAAAAAAAAAAAAAAAAAGAAAGAAAAGAAAAGAAAAAGAAGGAGGGAGGTAGAAAGAAAAATGCTGGACATGGTAGTTCAGGTCTGTAATTCCAGCAATCTGAAAGCTACAACAGGAAGTTGGTTACTTTGGTTTTGGGGGGGTTTTTTTGTTGTTGTTTTGGGAGTTGTTTGTTTGTTTTTGAGAATTTAAGGTCAGCCTGGACTAAATAGTGAATTCAAGGCCAGTCTGAGCTACATAATAACAAAATAAATTCACAGCTATCCTAGGCTACATAGTAAAATCCTGCCCTAAACAAACAAGTAAACAAAAACAAAAAAAGGGGGGGGGAGGGAAAGGAGGGAGAGGAAGAGCCAGGTGGTGGTGCGCAGCTGTGATGTCAGCACTCAGGAGGCAGAGGCAGGTGGAGCTCTGTGAGTTTGAAGCCAGCCTGACTTACGAAGTGAGCTCTAGGACAGCCAGGGCTATACAGAGAAACCCTGTCTCGAAAAACCAGAAACAAACAAAGAAAAGGCGAGGCTGTGGGAACTGTTGGAGATCACACAGCAAATCCAAGACAGAGCTCGGATTTGAACCCCCGTCTCCAAGAAAATGAATGTTCTTGTTGGACTATTCTGTCCAGGTCAAAGGTAAAGCACAGGCAGAGTCAGTCAGTCATAGCAGCTCCCACCGCCCGTCTCACGTGATAGGCCCTGCAGCAGGCTTCTTCCCAGGAGAGGTCTAAGGAGAGCGAGGGGAGGGCCAAGGGCCAGCTTCCTCTGGGCAAGTCCTACAAAAAGCTTAACACTGGTCAGGAAGGAATGTGTACTCACTCTGGAGTTGTTTGGATCCAGCCTTCCTGACTTTGCTGGCTGTGTGCCCTTGGCCAAGTCACTTAACCTTTCTGAACTTAGATCTCCCCACCTGTAATATTGGGCTGATCCTACCAACAAACAGAGCTGATAGAAAGATTATATGGGATAATCAGAATAAAATGGTTAACAAGGTACCCAACACTAGGTAGACCTGCTTACTGAATGGCCGTGGCTGCTGGTGATTCAACTCCTCACACACTCTGGATTCAGCCTTGGACCTAACTGTGCTCTTAGCATCTCTACATTGGCACATTGGCTGATCCACCAACTCTGGGTGCCTTTAAAAAGATCGGCCTCTGTTTCCTGAGCTGAACAGCAGGCACAGATGGCCACAGCCTGTGGAAGGACTGTGGATTCTGAGCAGAGACTGTCAGGACCAGAAGCAGATGGAGCTGGGAAGCTGGGACAGAAGAGGAGAAGGAAGTCTTGAAAGGCTACGTTGTTAGAGGATGGGTCATTTGAACAATGTCTTGAAAGATAGATACATGCCCAGCAAAGACACGGGCTTGAGCGACACTCCACCGGGACTCCCACACACCTGCAGTACCTCCCCTGAAGGATGGAAAGGACCAAAGCCTATGAGGAAAGCAGGAGGCAGCATCCTGGCATCCGTCAGGCTGATGCTGAGGAGGGAAGGACCAGACTCAGGAGATCCTTGGGTTCTTCCTGGATGTTGAGCTCATTAAGGGTGATGTACTGGCAGTGTCTAGCCTCTCTGGTGGGCCAGTAGTTGCTCTGACACTTTGAGCTTACAGAAATAAAAACCCTGTTGCTTTGGGTAGAGGAGACAACTCTTAGGGAAGTGAATGAGAAGGATTGTCACAATCCTGTCCCTGAGGAGGTCCTAGGCTCTGGGAGACCTTAGAGAGCCCTCCAATCCTGCCTCCATATGCCACCCCTGTGACAGCCTACCACCAATACAACTCACTCCCCACTCCTGCAAAGCCCGCATACAGACTGGCACCCAGTGAATGAAATGGGGGGGCTCTGGGTAGTGGAGCCAGGATTCTTGCTATCCAGCTACTCCGTGAGGACCCTGGATAGATCGACTAAGCCCAGAGAGGATCAGAGGGGAAGGGGAGAAGACACTGGTGTGCTGGGGGCAGGGGGCAGCAGCCAGCACATGGCCTCTGTTTTTCCAGCTTTAATTGCAGCGTTAATCACTGTAATAAGCTGTTTACAGCACCCAACAGCCTGGGACTGGTAGGCTCAAAAGCCAAAAAGTGCTTGGAGATGAGTTTCCTAGGCCCAGAGGAGGAGGGCAGGAAGTTGGGGAGCACCAGCCTGCGGTGGGAGAGGAGCAGGAGGAGAAAGTGGGAAACTGTGAAACTGTGTGGGTCAAGAAGCCAGGGAAGCCCAGGCGAGCTTTTCCAAGGAGCCCAGCAACCCCTCTCCCAGAAGGTTCTAAACGTGAACCTCCTCCTTGCCCAGCCAGTCTTCCTCCTTTGTCTCTCAGACATGCTTCTCACACCAAGTCAGCAATTCTGTCTAGGCTGCTTCTTGCTCAGTTCCAGAGCCAGCATGGCGCCTCCAGGATTCCCTCCCAGTTCCGAGCATTTGCCTGAGCTTTGCTATGGTTTGTCTCACCCTGGAAGGAGAACGACCTGGATGCCTCTTATACACATCCCTAGGGACCGCGATGGGCAAAGAACTCAAGTGGGCAGACACCTGGGTAAGGTCTCGGGTTCCTTCGATGTACTCCAGGAGGGGCCGTGCACAGCTGGAGCATCAGGATGCTCTGTGAACATCATGGCCATGAAGGATGTAAAGAGCCAGAGGGCTCCTGGGACCCACACACAGTCCACTTTCAGTATTAACTGAGTGACTGCCAGACTGGGGGTCGGGCAGTGAGGGCTGCTTCCAGCGAGGCAAGCTATTGAGGGGTTAGGGAGATGACAGGAGGAAGTCCAGCTTATGGTCACTGTCCTGTGTAACTGAGGCAAAGACTGACTGCGTCCTCTCTAGACTGATGTCCTTTGATCATCAGGAAGTTGGCACAGAGAGACCATGCCACTTACCTGAGGTCACACAGAAAATGAGCGGCAGAGAGAGCTGATTACTGGGCCTCTCTACCTGTACCAGGCAACATCTGGACAGAATACTCCTGACAGATGCTCAGCCCCTGACCAAACCAAGAGCTCCCCTAGACGGGAGGAAGTTACTGCCAGAACTGTCAATCAACCAGAAGGCTGGAGAGTTTTAGAAACTGCCTGGGGATCAGGGTATTGATTTGTTGAGTCCCAGGAGAGTCTAAGATACTCAGAGATTCAGGAGGCATTAAGGAAAGGGCTGCTCTCTGCTCAAGGTGAGGGGGAGCAGGGGAGCACCCCGGAAGGGGGCAGCCTGAGAAGGGGAACCAATAGGCGGGGCCTGTGGGCCCAAATTCCTGAGTTGTCTCCCAGGACAAATTAGTGCAGGGCTGGAAGTGTTTGCTGAGTAAGCAGGAGGCTCCACACCCTGGAGGATCAGCTGCATGAGGGAGGGGCGTCTCCCCCCCCCCATCCCAGGCAGTTCACCTTGCACCTGGCAAACAGTAACAGCACACGCTTCCCTGTGCACCACACCAAGGGCACCCAGACACGTCATGCGACGCGTGTGGCACAGTCCCACACCCACCCCTGGGCCAGTCAGTTGTGCCCTGAGCTCAGGAATCACCAATGGGAGACACAGGGAAGGGTGGGGCATCCTCAGTCCAGGGAGTGGGGGCACCTGGAGGCGTGTGGAGAAGCCTGAGGGAGAAGGCAAACTGATAGGAAGGAAGCAGAAAAAAAATGCTCCAAAGTTCTAGGCTGGGAAGGTATTCAATGAGGACCTACTGTGTGCCAGGCACACAGTTTCTGTGCCAAGGGCTTTCCTGAGTCCCGTCTTACTGAATCCTGATAACTACCTGGTAAGGCCAGTGCCATTATGATCCCATCTTCCAGGTAAGATAGCTGAGGCTGTGTAACCTCAGGTCAGCCACCTGCCCTCTCTGAACCTTACTTTCACTCTGCTATAAAATGCAGCTAATCATGTCTCTCATAGGGCTGCTGAAGAAATGAAAAGGGACAGCTCGCACACGTGAACAGCTTGGCACAAAGCTTGGCACCACAACGAGAGCTCAACAGATTGCTGCTACTTTTCCTTTTAGTCATCTACAAGCAATTCAGACACTCCTGCCAACCCAGGGAGATCTTAGGACCCTCAGAGGGTGTCCAAAGGTGGTCCTTCCTCCTCTATGGGATGTGGTCTCTGGTAGAACTCCTCTTTATGTGGCTGGTGGATAAAATGCTTGCCACACAAGGAACTGAGGTTGATTTCTGAAACCAGCCAATGATTTAAAAAAAAAAAAAAAAAGTTGGGCAGTGATAGCGCCTTTGATCCGAGCAGAGGATAGGTGTGAGTTCAAGACCAGCCTGGTCTACAGAGTGAGATCCAGGGCAGCTAAGGCTACACAGAGAAACCTTGTCTGGAGAAAAACAAAAAACAAAATGACAGTCTGATGTACTGGTACAAATCTGTAAAGATACTCCTACAGTGAGATGGGAGGCTGGGTCAGAATAGCCAACAGAATTTCAGAAGGTCGTAGGCCAGTTAGCCTGGAGTATGCCGTACAGAGAAGCAAGAGAGACAGAGAGAACCAACTACCAAAAGTTGTAGCATACTCACGCCTGCAAACACACATACAGTAAACATTTTAAAAAGAATTCCTCCTGTGGTGAAAATGTTGTATTGATCCCGATGTAAGCCAGCTGTGCTTCAGTGATAGTGAAGAGATGGTCACTTAGAACAACAGGGCTATATCCTAGGACCAGCAGACAGAGTGACAGCAAGAGCGAGGCCTGTACCTGAGAGGAGCTGGGTTTTACATTTCCCTTCTTAGAGGGAAATACTAGAGACCGTTACTGGGGTCTTATATATTTTCTGTATTTAGCCGCCACACTGAGTCTCTTATTCCTGGGAAGTGTGTGTGTGTGTGTGTGTGTGTGTGTGTGTGTGTGTGTGTGTGTACTAGTATGTGAGTGTGTGCATATGTTTGTGTCCAATGCCATAGAATTCTCAGAATTGTTTGGTGTCAGTCAAATACCAAAGAAAGAGCCGTGATTCCCCGACACAACGGAAGTGTTCTGGGGTTAGAGTTTTGGGGGTGTTCTATGAATGAAGAAGTCGGATTGACACGGTAGTACATGCCTGTACTCTCAGCACTCAGGAGGAGGAGGAGGTAGGAAGGTTGTAAATTTGAGGGTAGCCTAGACTACACATGAAGACTCTGCCCCAAAACAAAATAATTAAAAAATAAATAAGTCAGCGGCCTCGCCTGCCTTGGTCTTAGCCGTGAGCTCCAGGTGGGCCATACTCCTTGGAAGTCATTCTCCTTAGACCCAGTGGACTGACATGGAAGCACACAGTAGGACCTTCCCTTAAGCTGCTTCCTGTGTAACTGCCTCCCCTCATCACAAAGCAGTTGCTCACCCACACTGCTGAAAGTCTGAGGGAGACTGCCCACACCAAGGCTCTGCGCACAGTAGGCCCCTCCCCACAGTGATGCCCCTTGGAGCAGGCTCTGGAGCTGAGAACAGCAGAGGCCCAGGAGGCCTTAGGTGAGATTCTAACGACGTTGTTCTCTTGCTCAGCTGTCACTATATATAGCACAGCACTCTGGGGAGTTTTTTTCAAAAATATCTTTATTAAATTTATTCATTTATTCATGTTTGTGCTTACACACGAGCTCAGGTTGGAGGCAGTAAGAGAACAATGGTGAGGTCAGAGGTCAACTTTTAGGAGTTGCTTGTCTTTGAACTTAGGTTGTCAGGCTGGGTAGTGGCAGGTACCCTTACACACCAAGTCACCCCACCAGCCCAGTTTCATGGGGTTTTTGTTATTGTTGTTGTCATTTGTGACACAGGGTTTCTATGTGTAGCCCTGGCTGGCCTTGAACTCAGAGCTCCCCCTGCCTCTGCCACTCGAGTGCTACAATTAAAGGCGTACGGGTGCCACCATTGCCTGGTTTTTTATGCTTTGGGAGTCCCAGGGTAGAAGTGTACCTTTGCACTGGTTAGTTTTTGTCACCAATTAGAGTCACCAGGGAAGAGAGAACCTCCTCAAGTGAGAAAACCGTCCCCATCATTGGCCTGCGGGCATGTCTGTGGGGCGTTTTCTTGATTTATGATTGATGTGAGAGCCCCCTGGGCAGGTGGTTCAGGTTGTATAAGAGAGCAAGCTGAGCAAGCTGTGGAGAGGAAGCCCATAAGCAGTGGTCTCTGCCTCGGTTCCTGCCTCTAATTCTGCCTTGAGTTCTGCCTTGGCTTCTCTTGATGATGGACTGTAACCCTATAAAAGTTACAGCTGAGAATAATGTTGAACTTCTGACCCACTGACCTCTGTCCTCCCCAGGTTGGTATGGAAACAACAGAAACCAAGCTATGACAGGAAAGACATCCTGATGCCAAAGCTACTGTATCTTCTGCCATTGCTTCTGTGATTCACAGCTTAAGCAGGGTGCATTCTCCCGCCTCCAAAGGCCTTTAGACAATGCTTTTTGTTGTTGTTGTTTTAAGACAGGCTCTCCTGCCAGCAATGGTGGTGCACTCCTTCAATCCCAGAACTTGGGAGGCAGAGGCAGGCAGATTTCTGGTCTACAGAGTGAGTTCCAGGAAAGCCAGGTCTATACAGAAAAACCCTGTCTCGAAAAACAAACAAACAAACAAAAAGACAGGCTCTCCTGTAGTCCAGGCTGGCCTCAAATCCACTATTTGCTAAGGATGACATTGGACTTCTGATTCTCAGAATACAGCTAAGAATAATGTTGAATTTCTGACCCACTGACCTCTGTTTCCAGAACGCTTCGAGGGGTTACTTGGTTTCTGCGGTGCTAAGGATGGAACCAGGGATTTGTTCAAGTTAAGCAAATGCTCTACCAACTGAGCCAAACCCCTGGCCCCTGAGTGCATCAGTTTGCTCATTAGTTCTGATGCAGAGGTGAGGAAATAAAGACCCGGAGGGGTAAAGTAAACTGCCCAGTCTCTAGGCTATCTGTACTCCAGAGGCTGAAATGATGACGTCTGTCTGTCCTCATAGCAGTGCAAGAGGGTTTGTTTTTTATTTTTCAGATGGAGTTGCCAAAGGCTGGAAGGGTCCAGCCCTGAGTCTGAAGGCAGCATTCCAAGTTTAGAGAGGGAGGCACAAGCCTTGAGGAGGTGGCCTAGGGTCACAGGAGTAGAAGGTCCTGCACTGGTGGGTCCAGCTGATCCCCCTGGGCTCAGGGAATGTGACAGGGGTAAGGCAGAGGCATGTCAGAAGCCCTGCCTCGTGCAGCCTGGCTTCCCCGAGGATCTGTTGGAGCAAAGAATTCCCGACAGCTCCAGGGCTGGGAGGAGTGGTCTATGGCAGGCCCCAGCTTGCAGAGACCAAGAGCGGCTCCTCTGTCCAAAAGACGAATGGGCCAGTGGCTGTGTAGGCCTTGCTAGTGGGAAGGGGAGAGATGAGGATCCTAGCTGCCCATCCTGGCTCTCTCCTCTGCCTGCCCCTTCGTGCTCAGCACCTCCTTTTAAAGGGGGTGAAAACATCAGAGTTGGAGGGAAGGGTGAACAGGCAGAGAGGGGAAGCTACTGAGCCAGGAGCCCACTCCAGTCTGATCTCTGGCAACTTCAATATGGCGGGAACACGTAAGTCATCTTACCTCCCATGTGTAAAGCAAGACAAAGAAAGAGACCAGGTAACACACTTGACCTAACTGCCTTGTGTTTTAGTCATAGGCTTGGCAATGGGGGCCAGTCTCCTGGACAGTGGCAAGTGTCTCTCTCAGGTCTCAGCTGAGCTCTGAAAGACAGCCAGTCCAGATGGGAACGTGTCCTATGGGACATCTGCAGAGGGGTATTGTCCCTGCAAGTGACTTAATCTCTCTGTCTGGGAGTCAGAGAAGCTGACACAGGATTAGCACCCACAAGGAGGTGACAATCAGAAAGCCTGCCGTCCTCCATGGGGTCCACTCCTTTACTCTTTCTGGGCTGGCCAATCCTGGCTCAGTGGTTCAGGGCCAGCCAACTCTAGGGTTGCCCAAAGCTGTAGACTGCATCCAGTCTGATCCATGGAAGCAGAGTTCTGTTCCTGGAGAGAGCTGTCAGGCTAATGGGAGACTCTGAGGTCTTCTGCCTTAGAAAACGCTAGCCTTGAGGGGAAAGTGGTAGCCACAACACCAGTCCCTAGCCAAGAGGAAATCATGTGAGCCTCAAAGACTATATAACTTGCCCAGCTTACCCAGCAATCAACCAAACACAGGGCTCCAAGCCCATAGCTGCCTTTGCCAGCCTGGGACCCTCCGTCAGGCTGGGAGTCAGTGGTAGAAAGCTGGGGCAGAGGAGCAGAAGGATCCATGAAGAAGTCCAGAAGAGGCCTCTCCACCCCCATCCTTAGCTAGCCGCTGCCTGAGGCAGCTCTGGATGCTAGGGGCATGTCTGGAAGCCATGGGGTGCAGGGAGGAGCTGGGGATGGGAGTTCCAGCCAGAGCTCAGAAAAAGAAGCGAGCAAAGAACATGAAATCATCAATCTATCGGACTTCTGAGAGGCCATCCAGCCTCCCTCCCAGCAGCACCTGAGGAGATATGAGAGAAAACATTAGCCAGGGAAACGGATGGGGTACGAGAGAAGCCAGAGGGAGAAATACAGAGGCCTGTGTTCCTGAACACATGCACACACACACAGAGACAGAGGGAGAGAAATGGCAGGCTTCTTTTTAAATATTTATTTATTTATTATTTAATTTATTTTTGAGACAAAATCTCCCTTTGTAGTAGCCCTGGCTAGCCTGGGATTCCAGAATTAAAGGCATATATGATCACACCCAGCCTCTTTTCTAGTTTTTTTCTTTTCTCTCCCTTCCTTCCTTGACAGAGTTCCATGTAGCCCAGACTGGCTTTGAACTTGTGATGTAGCTAAGGATAACCTTAAACTATTGGTCCTCTTGTCTCTACCTTCTAACATTTGTATTACTCCCCTGCCAGGAGCCTTGGACCCGCCTGTCAGCATGCACTCTGGAATGACAGGGTCTTTGTAGTCTTGCATTTGTACCGGATCTGATTGGCTGAGGCATGAGAGGAAGAGGCATGGGGTGGAGGAGACACAGGCTTCCAGCTAGGAGCTTACCCTTTAGGAAGAGGCGGCAGCCATGGAGGACTCACTGAATTCGTCCCTGGCCCCACCTCCAACAGACCTACAGCTGGGAGAAAGTAGGGTGCAGAGGGGAGGAAAAAAAAGAGCTGAGAGATCTCTCTGGGAAAAGCAAAGGTGGAAGACAGGCCATGATAGACAGACAGTTCAGAACAAGACTGTAGCCTTGGCTGCTCTGTTCTAAAACTCACTTCTTAGACCAGGCTGGCCTCACACTGAGATCTGCCTCAGCTGGGATGACAGGCATGTGCCTCTAACCAGTGCCTTTTCTTCCGTATTTTAGTTGTTAAATCATGATGACTTGAAACACGGCATCATCCCAAGGAAAGGGGTCCACAGACTTCTTCCCTCTTCCCACCTAGCCCTACCCCCCTCAGCTTCTAGGCTACCTGAGGTAAACTGAGGTGGGGACAGGGGAACCTGCCTATAAGGTAGGAAGGAAGGAAGGAAGGAAGCTTCAATGGCCCTTCCAAGGGCCAGCCAAACATCAGATTGCCACCGAGACAATGGAAGGGATTTTGATTCAACTCCTGTCAGAACCAGTAAGTGCTGGATGTAGGGGGTCAGGGAGATTGGGGGAGGGGGACACAGAGGGCATCTCAAGAGACTTGGGAACAGGTGGTCACTGTCCACCTTCAGTAGATCCTGCCCCATTGACCCATCTCCCCTATAAATTCTAGGAAAGTCCTTGATCTCCAAAGCTCCGTCTACACAGGCCTCAGCTACCTGGATAACATTCCAGCGCCTCTGGATCCAATCCCAGAGGCAAGCCCAGGCATCCAAGCACGAGTGGGGCTGGGACTGAGTGAGTAATCAGCTGCTAGAGCTATGAAGTCCTGGAGTGTCCTGGGGGAGAGGGAGGAGTGGCTCCCCACCCCCACCTCACACAGGCACAGTAGGTTGGGGGGGGGATGGAGGAGGGGCAGCCCGTCAATCCAGGGTCTTCCCACCCCCCTCCCACCGGCCACATTCTCCTCCTTCCCACCTGCAAGCAATTTGGCCAATGGGAGGGCAGCTAAGATTGCTGTGTGGAATCCTTCTAGATCTGGGTGCATTTGGTGAGGAGGGGGCTGCCTCCTTCCCCACGCTAGACCCCGTGTAACCTTTTCCTCTTCACAGAAGCAAATTACTAGTAATTATCTCACATCCAAAGCCTTCAGGAGCTGCTTCCAAATTGCTTTAATTGAATTAATTGAATCTCATTTGGTCTGGGGGAGAGAATGGGGGGCATACCTTAAAATAGTACAGGGGAGCGGTGGGGGGTGAGCTACCCAGAAGGAGGCTGCTTTCCTGTGGCTGAGACCATGGATGTGACAGCGTGTGCCCTGGACACACTACTCCTGTTCTGTACCCTCAGATGATGTTCAATGGGCAAAGATGCTGCCCACTTTGAGTAGAGGACCTTGCCCGAGTCCTGCCCTCTAACAATGTTGCCCGGGATGTGCTGGGATCTATCTCTAGCCCCATCCTTCCTCCCTATCCTGGGGAGGCAGTAATATCTGCTTAGGCAAGAGGTGAATAGATGACTACAGGAACTCAGCCTGGAAGCAGGCTGTCCCCTCCTATTGCCACAGCAGCAGATGTGAATGTCATTTATAAAGTGCTTACTGTGTTCCAGGCACTATGTCAAGGCTGTTACAGGCATTTTATCAATTCATCATCACAACTATATGTCGAAGCAAATCCTATTATCGTTCCTGTCTGAGGGAATAAGAAAGAAAGCACAAAGAGGTTAAGAAACTCTGTAAGCCTGGAGGCAGCCACTGCGGTGGCAGTAGCACAGGCCTTTAATCCCAGTGCTTGGGAGGCAAAGACAGGCTGGTCTCTGAGTTCGAGGCCACCCCAGTCTACAGGGTGCGGTCCAGTACAGCCAGGGCTAACACAAAGCAAGCAAGTGTCCACTGCTGGGACCACTTTGGAGACCAGAGTCTACCTCCCATCTTCCCTTTGCTTTGTTGATACAGTGTTCCCAATGGAGCTTCATCCTGGGAAGAAACTACAGGGTTTCCCCCTTCAGTAACTATGGCGGCTAGAGAGATGGAGATGAGGCACTTTTCTTGTTGGGATTCCTCCAGGCCCATCACCACATAGAAGTTCGTGGCGACTGGACCAGGTCCCAAGTGCAGAAGAGTCTCATTTTCCCTGGAAAGGGCACACGGGGGTAAGGGAAGGGGCGCCGCAGGCTCAGCTGGTTGCTGACTGGGAGAACAATTAAACTTCTGCTACTTAACTTTACAACCCAGGCTGTTGTTTTAACGATGTGACTCCTGTTGGGCTGTCCAATTAATCTGCCTTTGGAGGCTTTCCGAGATGGGGCGGTAGATCTTATCTTGCTCTGTGGAAAGAGGAGTGTGTAGCCTGCATGGCAGGGAACAGCACCCCCAGGGCCCTTGGCCTCAAAGAAGACCTAGAGGAGCCATCTGGGGCCACCCACCCCTAGAGCAATGGAACCAGGGTCCAAGGAGGGGATGAAAAGGAGAAAGGGGATGGGGGGCTCTACAGTGGGTACGCTGACTCCACACTGCCCTATGACCTGCCATTTGCTGCCCTATAGGCAATCTTCCCTGAGTCTCTAGGGGAACGGGTGTGACCACTGACCCAGTAGTGAGACAAAGAAGGAATGTGTACAGTCATCCGAGGTGAGATCCTTCCACTGAATGCAATACCCCTCTGTCCTCCCTATGACCCCAAACCAAACTTCTTTCTAGCTCGGGTTGGCTAGAAGTGCCCTACTGGGCTTTTCAGCCAAGGACTAGTGCCCTCAGTTTGATGTGATTGGGAACAGGTTCAGGCAGTGAGAGGAAGCTAGCCTTTGAAGCCTTTTGCCTAGAACTGAAGGCCCCTCCCCAGCCCCCAGGGCCACTCTGGGCTGACCCTGTCCTCTGCCCGCCCCCCCCCCCCCATGCTGTAAGTGCAGCAGGAGCTGTGGCTCAGGATGAATCGTGGGGCTGAGGTCCTAATGTTCTGGGAGCTGACCAGCATTCTCACCCAGCCCACACTGGACTTACAGCCTCTGGACAGTGCCCAAATGGCCTCTGTCCTGCTTTTCCTCTGCTTCTTGTCACACTGCCTCCAGTCCTCCATTCAGCCACGTGTTAGCCTGAAGCACCTGTCCTGGCCATGCTGCTCTCCCTGGGAGCTGCCCAGCAGGAGATCCACAGATGGAGAATTCCAGTTCCTTCTAGTATTCTTCCTCCCCTACCTCTTTCTGTAGGCTAAAGCCATTCCACCTCCAGCAGGTCACTTCTTCCAGAAGGACTGACCTAACTTAGTCCTCTTCCAAGGACAGCCTGGACTGAATGTAGAACACTGTGGCTCTGAAGTGCTCAGCTCTCTCTATAACTGGCCCCAGGAGGTGTGTGCTGGGGAAGACCATTCTGACCGAGCCACTCTGTGTATGAGCATCTTCCCATTTCATATGAACCCATAGGGACTTTCAGGATGTTCCAGAGCTAGAACCACAGAGCTAGCTGGTGGCGGAGGCATAACAAGAATCTAGTGTTGGGCTGGAGAGATGGCTCAGTGGTTAAGAGCACTGGCTACTCTTCCTAGAGGATCCAAGTTCAATTCCCAGCACCCACATGGCAACTCACAACTGTCTGTAACTCCAGTTTCAGGGGTTCCAATACCCTCACACAGACATACATGCGTGCAAAACACTAATGCATATAAAATTAAAAAATCATGAATTTAAAAAGTAGTGTCTATGAAACAGTAGTGTCTATGGTGAAAGGGAGGATATATCAGACGAGACAGAAGACGAGCAGCTAGCTCCAACCAGGATGAATACAGGAGACAAATATGCCTAACACTCAGGACTCTGCTTTTTTTTATATACATTTTAATCTCTGAAGCTTGTGATTTGAGAGGTGACAAGTCCCTGGGAATGCTGGACAGAGTAACAGTGAATCGGAGCAGTTTTTTGGATAGAGGCAGCATCGGAGCTGAGGTTGCCAAGGCTACCCCACATTTGCAGCTATGTCTGCACTGATCCAGAGAATCTGTTTGTCCCATTTCTCCTTCTGGGCTTCTGACAGTACATGCAAGTGAACCTGTTAGGGGTTAAGGATGGAGAGTCGTGGGCCGAGGCTCTCAATGCAGACCTGTTGAATTATGTGGACGATTAAGCCCATGACTATCAACTCAAAATGGGCAGATACGGGCGGTAGAGAGCCATTTCAAAGAGAGACACATGAGCTGCCCACAGGATGCTCCATGGTTTTGCTTTGGTGCTAGGGCTTCATACATGTTATGCACTTACTCTACCACTGGGCCACCACCAATAATTAGTAAATGAAAGTCAGAGACTTTACAGTGGCCAACAACAGAGACTCTGTGTCCACTTCTGGTTTTGTTCATGGAAGGGCTGTCTGGGCCCCCACGGTGCAGGCCAGGAATAATATTTGTCTTCTTCCTGGTTTGGATCCCCAGCCTGTGCTGGGGCTGCAGTCATCCGAAGGGAGAAGGAGTGGCAAGACTGTGGCCGGCGCTGATTAGCTCCCTGGCTGGGAGAGCCAGGCTTCCACTCCATTCTTTCCCTTTTTCTCCTTTAGCTTCTTGTCTTCTGAGCAAATCCATCTGGAGCTGGTTTCCTCTCCCCCAGAAGGAGAGCAGGTGCGCAGGTCCTGGGCTTGACAAGAGGACTGAAGTCTGACCAGCCTCTCTCCAGACTCACATCATCTGAGGCAGCGCCAGCACATCTGGGGAGTGATGCTGATACCACGCACCAAAGCTGCTGTCATAGCCACTGGTAGGCAGGGTGCCTGCCTTGGGTAGATCCCAGATGAATGGGAGAGTTGAAGAGTGGGGGGACAGGGAGGGGGGTCTCCCAGAGAAGTCCTCTTCTGGCTCCTCAGAGCTCTGTCTCAGGAGCTTCTTGTATTTGGAGCGTTTGTTCTGAAACCAGATCTTTACCTTTGAGAGGAAAAGAGGACAGATTAGGAGTGCCTATGAAAAGGTGTGGAAAGGGAAAGGGACCTGGCCACAGAGGCTGAGTCCTGGGGACCTTGGTTCCAGCCCTCCAGTTCTGGACTCTCTCAGTCTTGGTTTCTGGGTGCACTCCTCTTCTTGAGTCCCATTCTCCCCTAATATGTACCCCAAACTCGTGCTTCAAACCGGCTATGGTTCCTTATCAAGAGCTGTGTCAGCAAAATCATGGGACTCCTTTGTGGGTTCTCAGGAAGCAAGGACTAGGAAGCTTTGCCCTGGGCAGGGACAGGACTGGCCCTACCTGGGTTTGGGTGAGTCCGAGCTGGGCTGCCAGCTGAGCTCTCTCGGGCAGGGCCAGGTACTGGGTATGCTGGAAACGCTGGTTCAGGTGTTGCAGTTGCAGGCTGGAGTAGATGGTTCTAGGCTTGCGCAGCTTCCTGGTCAGGGACTGCTGGGAGGGCTCGAGAGACAGTGCCAGCTTCTCTGATTCTGGGAGGCAGAAGAACACTGAGCTGTAAGCATGCGAAGGGACCGGGTAAGTCAGACATTTTTAGTAAGTTCATTCCACCCCACAGCATGGGCAATCGGCAAAAACAACGCAGCCTTCACGGTGTGTGCGCAATGGAGGGAGACTTGCCTATCCTGCCATTTCAACACCAGTGACTGTTGATACAAGCTGCAGTTCTTGAATTCTTGTCCTGTTGAAGCTACCAGTATGGGACCTAAGAACAGAAACCACCAAGGGGCCAAGTAAGGGTGCCCAGGCTCCTACAGTGAGGGGGCAGGGGTGTCGGTTGGTTGGTTGGTGGGCCTGCTTAGAATAGAACAGGGTAAGAGACTTCATGGAGAGCTGAACAAGGGCCGGAGATGATCAGAGCAGTGCATCCAAGGTTCAAGAAACCTACAAGTAATACTCAAAGCTCAGAGGTAATGTCGGCGTGGCAATCTCTGGCTTCTGAAAGGGGCCTGTAAAAGTCAGCCTTAAATGCTAATATCAAGGCAGGAAAAGTGAGTCCTGTGTACCCTGCAGGGAAAAGAACCATCTTTTTCTTCCTCAAGGACTGGCTAGCTCAGGGGAGGCTTTTCAGGGATCTAGAAGCCAGATCAGATATGTGGTAGCCTTGTTTTCCTGTGGGCCACAAGTACAGAGCAGTTTCCTCATGGTAGGTCCAAAAAGCTTAGTGATCCGCCAGCAATAAAAGTTGTTATATTGTCAATGCTGTGAGGCTGTGGGGATAAGGTCTGGTGTTCCCCACAGGCCCCCAACCCCCACTACCAACCCGATTCTCTAGGAAAAGGCTTTCAGGTTGGGGTTAAGATTGAGGCCTTGGGTTTCCATTCCTGAAACCGGGGCCCCAACCTGAACCATTTTATGGGATTCTGAGACTGTCCAAGAGGATGAGAAGTAGGAAGATAAAGAGGCAAAATGCCTGCCCGGGATGACAAAATATTGGGGTGAAGCTGCCTCATTCCGTGCGGGTCCCCAGGGCCTCAGAGGAGGACCTCAGTATGACGACCCCAGAACAGAGGGGGGCGGGGGGATGAGATGTCCCTATATCCTGGCTGCGGTAGCAGCTTCTGTCCTTCTGCTCGCTCTCCCATCCATTCCTAGCTGGGTTTACCCAACACACGTTAGAATCTCGGGCTGTGGGCCCGCAGTCACCACTGCCTTCACCTCCCCCACATCCCTCACCGGTGACCTTGGAGGCTGTGGTCCTCAAATCCTGTTTCTTGGATCCCAACCTCAGCCAATTCCCAGAAAAACAGTTGGGTTTCCGCTCCCGCCCGCGCCCTGTCTTGTCTCTCCTACTTCGAGCCCTACTGCTCGCCTGGGCTAGCAGCCAAGCGACCACTCGTGCCTTCTTGACTGCCTGGACCGCGCAGTTCGTGAGCAGAGAGCGAAGGTAGACAGCCTGGACTGCTGAACTCGTAGAGCAGATCACCTTCCAGGTGCCTTCTGGAACAGCTGCCTTTTCCACACTAGTTTTGGCAAGTCACAACTGGATCTACCCCAGTCCCGATAACGGGTCCCCAGGGCCTCAGTGGAGGCGCGGCAGCCGCACCCGCAGCCTCAGCGGGGTGTTGCTGAGGCTCTTTCAGAGCCAAATGCCTCCCTGGGATGGAGGTACACACGTAGTATGCGTGTAGGACACCCCAAGCCCTCTCTCATATTCCAATTACTCATTCAAGAATGGGCGGTCCGCACAATTTCAATAGCGAAATGTTACGGTATATTTTTTATAAAGTATCTGCTTGTGAACACAGCGCCTCTGTTTTATTTTATTTTTCGTTGGATCCGGGTAACGTACATAACAGAAAGAATTCTTCAGTCCATTGTTCTTGGACCAAGCAAGGGAAGGCACGTGGAAGACAACGCCACCTTATTGCCAAGTAGGTCTCCTAATAAAGTTCTTCCCAATAAGCTCTTCCGCCCCAGTCCCAAAATGCACACTGTCCTCATATGCACACACGACGTACAGCAGATTGCCCAGGTTATCCTCAAACTCAGGATCTCCCTTGCTTTTACTTCTCCAGTGTATATTAGCATATCTAACAAGAAGAGCCCAAGAGGTTCCTTTGTTGTTCTGTATGTAAAACTCTGCCACCCCCAACTGTCCCTCCTGCAACAAGACCAGCAACCCAGCAGCCCCACCCCCACTCTGCCCCGAAGGCTGTTAACTTTCTAGGGTCCTGAGAAGTTCCCTAAAGTCCCCTTTCCTGGCTCCATTCATTGTGGAAAGTGAACTTGCCCAGGGCCGGGAGCCTGGAAAAGAAGTTGTGTCCTGAATCTATATGCGTTCTTTCTTTCTGTCTCAGTTTCTCCAACCATAGAACAAGGAATTTGAGCCCCTATTCTAGTGTGTCCTTGGTTCTGGGTGTTTGTGTGTGTCATATATTTACGCCAGAATGACAAAGGAAAAGGAAAGAAATGTCTTGGTTTGGAGCTGACTACGTGAAGTTACATGGCAGACGTGCATCTTTGAGGACCATTCCAAGAACAACTGGACCATTGTGACGTTCCAGGAGTCAGTGGGTCTATGGATAGATAGCATCCTCGTACTGCCAGCCAGGAGCTGTTGGTTGGGCTGTGCATAGGTCGGGGCTAGGAAGGCCAGCTGTTCCCTTGTCTTCACTGAGCATTTTCGCTGGAGCTCAGATTTGCTGCAGGCAACAGGAACTGGATCTAATGTATCCCAATATTAAGGGTGAAGAGGGACGGAAAGGATGGCATAGGCGCAAGGCAGAGGAGGCCAGGGAAAGATCTTGAGACTGGTAGACTAGCCTGTAAGTCTATTCTTTGAGCAACAGTTGGTGTGGTCCTACACCCAGATTCTGCAGGGTCCAGTTAGCAGACAGGGTTAGGAACCTCTAGGAAAAAGGGGGTGGGGCCCAGGAAAGGAGAAGGAACCCCGCCTAGTTGTCTACCTACCTCCAACTGGGAATTGATTTCTGTTTAGTGGTGTTTGTTTCATATACTGGTCTCTGAGACCAGAACTCAAGAGGGATGATGTCGAGAACGGAGTGAAGGATGAGGAGAATCGCGGGGAGGGGGCTAGGTATCCACCCCTCCATCTGGATTATGACAGTTTTCCGTTACACAGGTACACACACATTTCTACTGCTCCAGGGGACGGGGTGGGGAGCCCTTCCCGCCTGGCTTTACAAAACGGCAAATCGAAACCAGGTCGGATTTAAAAAGGAGACCTAGATCAACTTGCCTCCGCTCCTCCCCCATCCTTTGCCCTCCCCCTAACGTAGATTCCAGGGTATCCAGAGAGAAACATTTGAATCCCTCTAGCTGCGTGCAAGCAGAAGAGCGCGAAATTTATGCAAAGACAACCCAGACCCCAGAGGTGAGAAGAGCCGCTGTGGTCACCCTTACCCGCTTCGAGTTCCTGCGGGTTTTCAGCCGGCCGGTGAAAAGACTGAGACGGTGCCGCCGATTGTTGCTGGCTGGGCAGGTAGGAGTCTCCTGGGGTTGCTGGCCCAGGGTAGCAATAGGACAGGAGGTGGCCATAGGACTGGGAGTAGGACAAATCGGGGGAAGCTGCGGTTCCGGGGGATAGTCCGAGCGGGTAAGCAGCCACTACCGACGGGTGGGGGCGAGGTCCGGGAAGACAACGCCAGAGGCACCGTGGCCAGGAAGAGCACAGGGTAAAGAGGTCATTGCGGCCGATGCCGGACCACAGGGCCTAGGTCATGGCCTGCACGCTGTCTACTCTCTCTGCCAGCTCCTTTCAAAGCCTCCAGCTCCAGCAAGCCACCTTCATACTTCAGATCCCAGGAAAAGTGTCTCTCTGAGCCTCTTCGGGAAGAGAGCTCGCACCCGGGAAAGGGTTTTGGGGTGCCCCGTGGTTTTTACCCCTCCTCCATCTTTTCCTCTGGGTTTGGTTCCCGGGACCCCAGGGGTCCCCCGCCCACTTAGACACCCCGGATTGGCTATTGCACGGTGACCTCAGGGAGGCTCAGAGCTGGGCCCGCCCCTCCACCCCCCCACCCCCCAGGTTAGCATGCACCGAGAAACGGGAGGGGTGCGAGCTCCGGACCCTACATCCCTGCGTCTACTCGGAGTTCCTGGGGGATCGGTAGAGTCAGGAAGTCTCGGTAACGATGTTCAAGGTGCTAGGAAATTGGGCCTGGGATGGCTAAGGGACGAGGGGAACTGCGCGGTAACTAGAGATACTTCGGGGACTCAGATCCTGTGTTCGCACTCTGCGCATCGCGCGGGTCCACACGGCCCCACGCTGCCAGGCTCTGCGAGGGAGTGGAAAGCAGATCGCCAGCGCCGGTCGCTTATTCAGCGCGTCGGAATGCGTAGCTGCAGAGCGATGGCAGTTTGTTGGTAAACAGACGCTGGGGCCTGGAGGGTGCCGCCTGGAGGGTGCCGCCTGGCGCCCAGCCAGCCCCGCACGCGTGTGGCGCGCACGCCCCCGCCGAGCGCCCAGAGCCTGGCACGCCGCGACCGCCGCGACTGCACCTCACCACCCCCAATGCAAGCTTCCGCTTCCGGCAGGGGCCCCGGTTTAGTTGCGACACCACAGCTCCTGCAGGCCCTTGAGACTGCTGAGGGAATCTGCTGTCTGGGATTCGTCTGTACCGAGCCCCGCCTTTCCTGGCGCTCTGTGCGAAACGTAGCCTGGCAGGAACTGGGGCAAAATCTAAGAGTGGGGATGAATCTAGTTTGATGGCTCTTGGGAGGGCACAGAAAATATGGCTAGCTCCTCTGTACTTCCAGGCTGTGTTCAGGACCTGCCTCGAAGCAGGACAGGAAGCGGTAATGAACATGGATCCATGTTCATCAAACAACTTGTATCCATGTTCATGCAAGCATCTGTTGCCACATGCGCAAAACTACACAGGGATTTCATCCAACATATTTTGCCATATGCCAATATCCCTCTATGAAAGGAGGCTCATTTATGGACCTGCAAACACAGACTTTAAGGTGTGGTGTATATATGGCTACGTACCCAACCATAGGCAACTCTTTAAATGAAAGCACAGGATTAAGGCTGATGAGATGGCTCAGTAGACAAAGAGTCTTGCCACCAAACCTGAGGATCTGAGTTCTATTCCCCAGAACCATATAATGGAAGGAAAGAACAAACTCCCAAGAGCTAGTCTCTTGAGATCCTCATGTGGGCTCTGTTATGCATGGACCCACACACGTATGCACAACACAAAAATAAATGTAATATTTTTTTTAATTTAAAACACACCGTGCTTACCTGGCACATATACCCATGAATGACAAGTCAAATCACTAATGTTCCTTCTCAAAAATAAGGCTATCCAAACATATGAGCATATATGTTCATGGCCTATCCTATGGGAGATACCTTTCCCCCACACAGCTAAGCTGCTTTGCATAATGAAAGAGACAGTTCTTTGCTTTGGTTTTCTTTTGTTTTTGTTTGTTTTTTTCGAGACAGGGTTTCTCTGTATAGCTGGGGTGTCCTGGAACTCACTCTGTAGACCAGGCTGGCCTCGAACTCAGAAATCCACCTGCCTCTGCCTCCCAAGTGCTGGGATTAAAGGTGTGCACCACCACTGCCCAGCTGTTATGGTTTTCTAAGGCAGGATTTCTCTGTGTAGTACTGGCTGTCCTGAACTCATTCTGTAGACCAGACTGGCCTGGAACTGAGAGATCCACCTGCCTCTGCCTCAGGAGTGCTGGGATTAAGGCAAAGGCAAGCACCATCACTACCCAGCCCTATCCTCTAGCTCATAAGTCCTCACAGATTCCCCAGAAAACCCCACACAGTCGATCCCTCTGTTACACATGCCATCTTCATGCTTGTGCGTGCATGCGCACGCACATGCACACACACACACACCAGGGCTCAGAGTGAAGGTGACCATCTTGGGGTGTTGGGTAGATGAAAGAGGCCAGACAGCTATTAGAGGAAAAGGCAAGCCGGGCGGTGGTGGCGCACGCCTTTAATCCCAGCACTTGGGAGGCAGAGGCAGGCGGATTTCTGAGTTCGAGGCCAGCCTGGTCTACAGAGTGAGTTCCAGAACAGCCAGGACTACACAGAGAAACCCTGTCTCGAAAAACCAAAAAAAAAAAAAAAAAAAAAAAAAAAAGGCAAGACTGGAAGAGTAGATGAAGGTACTAGGCTTGCAGCAGATATAGGCCTTCTAAAATAGACAAAGTCTGGGGCTGGAGAGATGGCTCAGCGGTTAAGAACACTGGCTGCTTCTTCCAGAAGACCCAGTTCAATTCCCAGCAACCATGGAGGTTTACAACCATGTGTAATTCCAGTTCCAGGAGATCTGAGGACCTCTTCTGGCCTCTCTGATCACCAGGCATGGACATAGTGCCCAGACAGAACACCCACCCACATACATGAAATAAAAATAAATAAACAAAAAGAGAAAATTTTAGGAACTTTATCGGGGCTGTTGAAACTCACAGACAGGAGAAAAAAAAAATCTGCTTTTCTCCCCCTCCCCCCAGTTGCACAGAAATTAGTTTCTCCAGGAAAATGCCTGCTCACCACTGCCATAGAAGTCTCTAATCCTGGAGCTCTCATGAGGGGCTCTGTAGGAGACCCTCTGGTTGGCGGAGGAAGGTGTAGGAGTTTGCTTGGTAGGTAAATGTTATTTTCATTTGAGATCACCTTTTCCCAGGTTTCAGCATGCTTCCCTCCTTAAAGCCAGGGCTATGAGCATCTGAAAATACTGCTTTCCAAACCTTTCTCTCTCTAGCACTGTTCTGTTCTTTTGGTCTTTCAAGACAGGATCTCTCTCTGTTTAGCCCTAGCTATCCTGGAACTAGACCAGGCTGGCCTCGAACTGAACTCAGAGATCCACCTTGCCTCTGCCTCCCAAGTGCCTGGCTGTGCTGCTCTTCAGAAAGGAGGCTGCTGTGGTGTTTCCAGGGATGCTTCTCTAGCTGTAAGATTCAAAGGAAGAGGTTGTCCTTTGAGGTGGGGCTGGCTGTCAGGACAGGTTTCCTGAGGGGCTGCTTTATAGCTGGAATGGAAAGGATGATGGGAGACACTTCCGGGGGCAGGTAATTAGAGAATCCTTTCTGTGCTGGACCTGTGCTGGAGGAAGGGCAGAGGTGAGTGCTCTGGTAGGCTAGTTGGTCATTGGATCACCTCCAAAGCAAGGTCCTTAGTGAATGCCTCCTCTAAGCTTTTCTACAGGCTTAGGAGCATCCAGAAGGAAAGTTGGACCTGTACTGATGCAGTGACCTCACAGAATTCATAAGCTCTGTGCATCCTCCCAAGAACCCGGTTAAGAAAGGTAGTTACTATTTGTCTCCCTCCAGCATCACCAGACTCACTGCACCTTCAGCATGAGGTATGAGGAGCCCACATACTTGCTGGTACACCTAGGCATCCTCCTGGGCACCCCTAAAACACAATCATCCTCTCAACTTGAAGAAAAGTAGAAGTAATGCCCTGTGAGCTAGGGAGGGCAGTGCTTGGGAAGAATGGAGAGAAAACAAAGTCCCTGGTTCCCATCCTAGCACAGCTTCCATGTAACTGGCTTGATCAGCCAGTTCCTACTAGAATGCCCAGGGTGAGGAGGGAGCTGGACCGAGGTTCCAACCCTCTTTTGTTTGCTGTATGGTGGTTTGCAAGAATCCAACAACAGAAAACTAAGAATCCAGAATCCAAGAACAGAAAACTAAGAAGGAGAAATGGAGGAGAAGAAGGAAGGGAGGGGGAGGAAGACAGAGAAGGCGGGAGGGAGGACAAAGTAACCCTTTTCTATAATTACTATTAGCAGAGGTGTGGGTCCCAGGGAAACTGGAAAGTTGGAGCAACCTGACCCCAATTGTGCTTAGTATTCACCAGTATGGTGCTTGTGTGGTTTGTTTTGTTTTGTTTGTTGTTGGTTTGTTTTGCTAGACTTCTAGCCGGGGTACCACTATGTAGCTCTGGCTATCCTGGAACTCACTATGTAGACTAGGCTATCTTGGAACCCACAGAGATCTCAGAGATCTGCCTGCTTCTGTCTTCCAAGTGCTAGAATTAAAGGTTTGCGTTATCCCACCCCGCATGTTTGAATTTTACCAATTTGTGGATTTATATAGGATATATTCCCTGCTTGAGGCTGCTATCTGCTCCTCCTGTAGCAGAATCCCCATCTCAGAGAGCGAGTTTTCCTGGCTGTTCACAACCAAGAGCTTCCCGCAGCACAATCGAAGGGCTCAGTACACCTTAAGGCGAGGACTTCTGAAACTACACGTCCACTCCACACTCGAACCGATCTGCTCTCGGAGAAATAGAGATTCTCACTCCCCACCAGATTTCTGCGGGCTTGGTGGTCATTTTGGAATTACACACGCCCCTTTTCTCCTCCTCTACGGTCACTGCTCCCAAATAAAAATCTTGGTTTTGTGCTCATCTGCTCTCAGCAGGCTTTAAAGTTCTATTTGAAGGGGCCTTAGGTTTGGGGAAACTGAATTCAATCTTAACAGCAACCTCCATCCAATCTGTCTCTTCTCTATGCTAGAGTCCCGCATTCCCGAGGCCTGGAAAAGGAGCCGTCTGGGGAAGCCAGCGTCCCTCAATCCATTTTGCGTGAGATTCGGAACTGCCGGGTCTCCTTTGCTCTTTCTGATGGAGCATTTGGTGAGCCCAGGTGCTGGAATGGGAGCAGAAGGTGCCTGCTGTCCCAGCTAGGGACTTTCCCTTGAGCTCATTTCTCCTTCCCACCGGAGGAGAGCTCTTTCTGCCAGTTGTTTTCCAAATAATCCTAACGATGCTGTCCGTGAATCAGGAGAGGAGAAGTCTTGGGTCAGCGCTACCCTGTCCAGGCACCACTTAAAGCGTGGTGCTCCCACAAGATCTTAGCGACAACCCCACCCTTACAGTCTCCCGTTTTCTTTGTTTATCATCCAAGAAGTCTACCTGAGATTGACCCGGACATTTTAAATACAGAAGTACACGAAAGACGCCAATGCTAAGAGCTTAATTCTGAATAATTCTTTGACCAGGACACCGGCTCCAAAAGAAAACAGTTACTCAAAAGCAGGGAGTGTTGGAAGAAAAGTGTTTCGGTGGCGCCAGCATTGGGGAGGAAGCCACTCCGTGCTGAGCTTCGCGGAGCGCCGGGACTGAGGCCAAACCTAGCTGGGTGACGCAGGGTTTCTTGGCAGAGTGTCGCACATCGCCCACCAGTAGGTCGAGGACCCCCATAGGGAGCCGGGCGGGTAGAGAATAACCCCGGGGAGCATACACCAGAAGCCGTCAAAACTTTGCAAGCTTGCGCGAGGCCAACCCGCCTGCAACGAATTTGCCCTGTCCGGAACGAAGGAGGCTTAGCTAGGTCTGCAACCTTCCTCAAATCCCCGTACCACACAGCAATTCAGACTTGGCGCTCTGGTCTTCCTCGCTAGCCAGCGAGGTGAAGACTGGAAGGGAGCCTGGAGTTAGAAAAAAAAACCGCCTGTAACGGGCAACGGATAAGAGAAAGCCAGTGTGTGTGCGGGGGCACCCACCACACAGAGCAGAACCCACAGATCTGCTCTGGATCTGTGGAACGGCACACGCTTATAGGTGACCACTCTCATACTTTGCACACACACACACACACACACACACACACACACACACACACTCCACATGCACCATTTAAACACCCAACGCACGGCTCACTCTGCCTTCCAGATTCCCTCGGTAGGCGAAGGGTCTCTCAATACGGGTGTGGGTTGTTGTTTCACTCGGACAGTGGAGGTCAGTTTCCTTGTCGCTCTGCACTTTTTTTTTTTTTTCCATTATTTAAAAGGACGGTAGGCTGTTGGCCATCCCAGGATCCCAATTTGGACTTCAGAGTCTCTGTAGCTCTGGGTCTAGGAGGATGGGGAAATATTGTTTTAAGGAACAGACTAAGAATGGCCCGGGGAGCTGCACAAAATCAGTCCTCACTCCCAAAATGAGACAAAGAATCATGTCTGCAAAACAATACTATAACCTGCCCAGCAACAAACAAAATCAATGCTTGGTGGCTTTCTCTCTGTTTACAGGGGGGCAGGCAGAGGGGGCAACAAAGGGAAGATTAAAAGCAGTTCAGAGTAACCCCCTCCCTCTCCTTCAAACCAGCCCCACCCGGCTGTAAGGGGGAAGGCTGGCCAGGAGGAGGGAGGGATGTGCGCTCATATGGTGGCTGGAAGAACCATATCTCCTGTATCCACTCCAGGGCCCCTCGACACTGCATCATAGATCATCCTCTTCAGTTCCAATTGGAAGAAGATCACCCAGCCTGGAGTTCTTCAGCTGCTGCTGAAAAGGGGCTGGAGGAGATACTGAGAGGGAAGAGAGCAGGCAGAGCCGGCTGTGGTCAGGGGTGGGGGATGTGTCAAGGGTCACTGGCCTCCTTGGGAAAGTGAAATGGGCTGTTAACGTTTGCAACTGCTTAGGCTAACCGTGCTGGACTGCTCTTCCTTCCAGACTTTGAGTGTGTGCTGTCTGTCTGTCTCTCTCTCTCTCTCTCTCTCTCTCTCTCTCTCTCTCTCTCTTTCTCTGTGGTGGGGGAGGGGCTGCAGCAACTGTTCATTAGCTCTCTGCAGCCCAAGTGCCTTGACAGGGAGCTGAGTGTATATTCCCAACTATCATTCAACCCAATGGTGCCTCTGTTGCTTTCCACACAAAACAGCTGGCGGGCCAGGTCCTGCTCCCCTGGGTGTCTGGGGCCACTGGAGGATTCAGGTGAAGACCTGGTATCTGGAGACAGTACCAAGGGACTGGGGAAACCTGTCCCAGGGCCTTAGAGGTAGAAGAGGTACTCTGGGGATTTGAGTCCTCTGTTATGAATAACAGGAATGATTATACCATATGCTGTCTGTGTGCCAAGCCCTGTGCTAAGGACTTAAATGTCTCTCTTTATCTAATGATTACAATATTTCTGTATAAGGTAGAGTCCGTATCCAATACAGATGTGTACATTATCCTCCCTTTTACAGATGAGACCATTGAGGCACAAAAGGGCCAAATACCCTTTCTTAAAGCAATCGGAATCCCGGGCTAGCTGGCTACCATAACTGCCAGGGAACTGTGCAGCAAGGGCAGAGAAAGGCCTGAGAGAGAGGAGACTCCTGGAAAGCAATGTCTGCAATGAAGGTAGTAAGAAAAGAAATAATATTAATAATGATGACTAGTCACTATTGGAACTTGTGTGTTACACAGCCCAGGTAAGGGGGTCCTGTTCTTATTCTTGTTTCATAGGTGAAAAAAACCGAGGCACAGAAAAGACACACGCAGGGCCTTTGTTCATCTGGCTGCAAGGTAAGAGCGATGGAAGCTAAGGAGGCAGTGTGCTGTGACCTTGAGTGATGGGAAGTGGGACCCGGATGGAAGGAGAGGGGCTTCCCTGGGTTGTCTTGGGTACCATGGTGGATTAGAGAAGGGAGTTGGGAGGCAGAGTTTTGGGGAGGAGAGACTTGGAATGGGTCAACTGTGCAGTGAGGAGGGACTCCCCAAGGGTGTGAAGGCAGAGGCAACGGAAAGAAAGGGAGCCAAGAGAAAGGTGGCTCAAAGACAGCCCTCCAGTGGGCTTGGTGAATGGGACAGGGAAGGGTAGGAAAAAGTCTGAAGTTTCTGGGCTGGGCAACCAGGGGAGCCCAGGGAAAGAGTCAGTGTGCAATTCAGAGATTTAAAAGTATTTGATCGGTCGGTGAAGCAGGGACCAAGATCCTGGGTTGATGCTCCCTCGGGCAGCCAGCCTTGTAGAGTTGGATCCTGCTGTGCTTTCTGCACAGGTGTCTTTCCCAGCCCTGCCAATGTAAGCAGGTGAAACTTACATATGCAGATATATGCAAATGAGCAACCCAGCCTGGGCCCAGAGCCAGAGAGGCAAGCCCTCCCCCACCTCCAGGGACCCAGAAAGGGCCATCCCAGCCCTGACTCACTTGCTGACATGCGGCCTGGAATGCCATCTCCCCTGCCTGGCTTCCTCTAACTTGGTAAACTTGCTCCTGGAATCTCTCTGAAGCTCAAGCCTGAAGTTCCGAGCTGGAACACTGGAAGCCAGGGTTGGATCGATATTCTAAGTCAGAGTACGGAGTTGTTCTGAATGCCTCCTCCAAAATCAAGTGGTCGGAGGTGGGAGACAGATGCCTGTCTGGGTTCAAAAGTATGCAATGTGGGCCAGCAACATGGCTCAAGCCCTACATAGTGGAAGAGAGAACCAGATCCTTCAAGTTGTTCTCTGACCTCTGTGGACTTGTGTCCCACACCTTAAAAAGAAATAAAATAAACATTAAAATGTGTGCAGTTGTACACAGTATTTCCTAAAAACCTTTGACACACACTGGGGCTTTGTAACAACTTGTGAAGTACCTGGTTTACTAGCTCCATTTTACAGACAGAGACACAGAGGCCCATGTTGAAATGTCTTGTCAGGGAAAACCTGACTTGTGTTCACAGAACTGGCTTTCCAGAGCAGGCAGGGCCTTCTGACTCAGAGGTTTTGGCTCCACTCTGTGGTTTGTGCTGGGCTGAGAGGGGGTGGGGGGAAGAAAATTCTGGAGTCTAGGGCTCAAATTTTCCCAGACAATCATGGAAAAGAAGTGGTGTGTTTTCTTTTGTATATTTAATTTTTTTTCATTTATTTATTTATTTGTGTTATGCTGGGGGATGGAGCCCAGGACCTTGAGCAAGTTAGGCAGATACTCTGCCAATGAACCTAAGAAAAAACTTCCTTCCTTATGGTCCCTGTGCACTCCAGAAAGTAAGTTCTTGCCTTGGAAAAGAGGCCATACCCTTTGGGTTGAACCATGCATCCCACTGTGACCCAGCTTGCTCACTTTCTCCTTCTCTCCCTTCATCTCCTCTCTGTTTCTAGATACAAGGTCCCACTGCATAGCCCAGGCCAGCCTAGAACCCTCGGTCCCTCCTGTTTCTGGTTCCCTAATACTGGAATTATACTGCCAGCACACCAGGGAGTGTGCTCTTTTTATGAACCTACTAAGTACAGAGTCTATAGGTTCCACTCAGTGAATCAATCACACACTGTGTGCACCTGGTGTGTGTGTGTGTGTGTGTGTGTGTGTGTGTGTGTGTTAAAATTGTGGGGGAAATTAACTGAATTTAAAACACACTGCATGGGGCTGGAAAGATAGGTCAGCAGTTAAGAGGTCCTGAGTTCAATTCCCAGCAACAACATGGTGGCTCACAACCATCAGTATTGGGCTCTGATGCCCTCTTCTGGCACACAGATATATGCAGATATATACATAAAATAAATAAATGTTAAAAAAAAAAAATGAAACATACAGCACAATGAAGTACCTTACAAACAAGGTAGTTGGACCCGCCTGGATTATGACCCACCCTCCTCATACACCCTGGCTTGAACATTTGTCTTTTCCTTCTGTTTACTTACCTTCATCTGCTGGTGACCTTCACACTGGCCTTAAGCTCCGGTTTTCTTGAGACAGGGTTTCACTATGTAGCCCAGGCTGGCCTCAGATCATGGCCTTCTTGTCTCAGTCTCCCAAGTGCTAGGATTACAGACCTAGCCTTCAGCTTCTTGCTTCCCTCGGAGTCTCCTTCTGCAGGCTGTGCAGCTCTCTGGGCTTTCCCTAGAACTTCCTCCCTGTCATGTGCTCTTGGTTGGGTTTACTCCATCAAAACATGGATGGTGTGACTGTGGTACATTGGCACAGGGTTGACACGTGCTAAATGACCTGTGAACACGAACTAAATAAATAAATGAAAGTATGTGTTTGGGGGTGGGGGAAAGCTATGCTTCTGTCACTTTCATCAGAAACCCCAGTGACAAGGGTCCCATTGAGGCCACAGGGCCACATTAAGAGACAGGTTTCTGCCAGAGTTCCCTGCTACCTTCTTCCCCTCCTGCTGTTTCTTAGCTAGGCCGTCAGCTTGGATCCTAGCCTTTCCCCCAGTGCAGCCAGGTGGAGCACACCAGCTTGGAGACCCGGTCAGTCTGAATTCTAATCCTGCCTCCACCCTGCAGTGACTTGGACGAATAAAACTTCACTTGTGTCTCAGTTTCTTCATCTGGGTAGTGACACAAGAGCAAAGCCGGCCTCAGAGGCCTGTGAGGATTCCGTAAGTTACCTGGTAACTGCATGCAGTCCAGGGCTCACCTATCAGAACTCCCTCCTCACCTCACACTCAGCCTGCCTGGTGCCAGACTCAACCTACTTTAAGAAAGGTTTTTGTATTCTGGGTGTGGTAGCACATGCCTGTCACTCAGGAGACTGAGGCAGGAGGATCAAAGGTTCAAGGCTGGGGGTTGGAGATTGGGGATGACTCAGTGGCTGAGAGTGATTGCTGTGAAAGCATGAGGACATGAGTTCAAATCCCCAGCACCTATGGAAAAGCTAGTTACGTCACTAACCCCAGTGTTAGGGGTTGGAGATGGGCAGATCTTACTCAGAAACACTCTCTCTCTCTCTCTCTCTCACACACACACACACACACATAAACACGAAAGTTCAAGACTAGCCTGTGACCCATAGTAAGACCCACTCTCAAGAAACAAAAGCTGGGGTAAGCTCAGCTCAGTTGTTAGAATGCTGGCCTAGGATACACAGAGCCCTAGGTTTGATCCCCAGTGCCTCAAAAAAACAGAGGCTATGGCATGAGCTCATAATCCTAGCACTTGAAAAGTAGAGGCAGGATGATCAGACGTTCAAAAACAGCTTCAGCTGCAATAGCTAGTTTGAGGCCAGCCTGGGCTACATGGGACCCTGTTTAAAAAGCAAAGTAAAATGAAAAATAAAAGCCCAGGAGTCTGGTTGTTATTACATCATAGAGCCCAGAGGGCATGGGGATGGCTGGAGGTGTCACTCCAGGCTGCAGAATTCATGCAGGTACTATCCATTCTCAGCTCCCTAGCTGCCAGTACCCAGCTCCCCATTCTCATCTGACACTGTGTCCTGCATCATCCTGACATGCTTGGGCAACTTTGATTCTCCAGCTCCTCCTAAAGTCACCCTCAGTTCCTCTTGTGTCCTCTGAGGGTCCTTGTTGGCTGGCATGTTGAATGCCTCTACACTCAGGATCTCAGCTAAGCCTCACCCTGTCAGGTGGGGCAAGTATTTCTGTCCCCATTTCACAGATGGAGAAACCAGGGCTCAGAATGGCCTAGGACCTGGCCTTGCCCAATATTGCACAATGACATGAAAAAGCTGGAGCTGGAACCCCAGGCTAGTGTCCCTGGGGAGCAGCTCTCTGGGTCTTCCCAGAATCGTCCAATAGACTTAAGTGGGCAAAGGAGATGGTGCCAATGGCCAGCTGCTAATGGGTCTCTCTGGGCTATGCAAGAGAGTTAGTGGTTGCCTGAACAAAGCCAGGCCGTGGCGGACACACAGTGAACAGAGTCAAGACTTGGAGAGGAAGAAGCAACTGATCCCACAGACAAAGAGGGTGGGATGTCAGAATTCTCTGCAAACCTGTGAGGGGCTGCCCACTAATTCTGTGTCGTATTTTGCTTTGTTTTCTCGGTGTTGGAAATGGAACCCAGGGCTGTTTGTATGCCAGGCAGTCCCTATACCCTGTACAACTATAGCCCAACTCTTAGTACTCTGTGATTTTTTTTTTTTTAAAAAAAAATCGAGTTTTGTTTTGTTTTTTACATTTATTCCTTTTATGAGTGTGTGTGTGTGAGAGTGTGTATGTGTGTGTGTACCCCTCCCCAGACACATTCCACCACAATGTCAGAGGATAACTTTTGGAAGTTTGTTCTCTCCTTCCATTAAGTGGATAAAAACTCTGGTGACAAGCCCCTTGAGTCCTCTGGTGGGCCCTCTCTGACGTCTAAGGCTAGATGCAAGAGGGCAAATAGAAGTCACAGGAATGTAGATCCAGGTTCCATAGAAAACTATTCTTAATAATGTGCTTTCTCAACAGCCCAGATTCAACCCAAGTCCTTCCATGTCCTGAGGACATCATGGGTCTTTTGCTACAGCAAGACACCTGAGCTTCAGGCTGGCTTCTTTCAATATAAACACAGAGTCTGTCTCATAAAATAGTTGTAAGTCCCTTTGTTTAGAGGGGTTCCCACAGAGACTGTGAGATGTAGTTGAAGGTCTGGACTCTAGAGCAGAAACAAGATTTGAATCCCAATTCTCTAGTTTACTAGCTAAGTGTCCCCTGGACAGGTGGCTTGGGATTTTCAGTTTTCACTTTTCTCATCTGTAGTGTGGGGTTAAGAACAGCTACGCACGAGGTCATTAGAAGATCAAAGGAAACATCACGTGCCAGGCAGAGCACAAGCTCATGGAAAGCCAGTGGGTTTTCTGATGGTGTGTGTGACTGGGGGTTGCATCATAGGCTAGAGGAATGTGCTGGGTGCCCACTAATGTTGTATGATTCTGTCCTCCAAGTATCAGGAAAACAGCTAAGAAGCAACCAGGAAGCAGATTGACTCAGCATAGGAAACAAACAGACCCTCACGGAGGTCCAGGGAACTTCCTTGCCTTTGCTCTGTTCCTACCCCCAAGCCTGGGATTTGAGATGAAGACTCTCCTGCTTCCTGGAGAACCTTGGCATCTTTAGTCCTATAAAGGTGGCAGGAATCCTCAGACAGTCCAGCCCACCCTGGGAGCCCTGCCTCTGCACAGCGTGGGGCTGGAAAGTTCTGACTCGGTCACCACCTGCTATAACCACAAACCCCGAACTGGCCCAAGCCTCCAAACCAGCAAGATGACGTGGCTTAGCCTGGAAGGTGGTGGTGGCCTCTGAGTGCCAGGCGCCCAGCAGGGCAGGGAGGAGCACTTGGCAGCCTGTGGACAAGCCCTCGGCCTCCACCCTGTGGGGCTGCTCAACTACCGTGTGTGTGTGTGTGTGTGTGTGTGTGTGTGTGTGTGTGTGTGTGCCAGAGGTCAACATCAGGTGTCTTTCTCAATTCCTGTCCACTGAACTTGGAGCTTGACAGTTCAGCTCAGCTGCTGACCAGTAAGCTACAGGGTCCTGCTGTCTCCTGACCAGTGCTGGAATCACAGGCATGTGTGCTGTGTCCAGCTTCTTATTTGGTGCTCAGGATCCAAACCCAGGTCCTCATGCGTGCTTGACTATGCCCCTAGTCCCTCAGCTACCATAGGCCTTAGAGCTAGAAGATATCTAAAGTCCCCCAAATCAGTGGGTTTTGAATTCTGGAACCAGGAGAGGTGGGGTGGAATTGGTAATTTGCGTATTAGTAAATACCTTGATGGGAAAACCTTTCAGCCCAGTGCCATACCCTCAGGAGACATACGAAGAAGGGGACGCAGGAGGGGACAAGGCTGGTGTGTGCTGACATAGTAAATTGGATGAAAACCCGGCTGTCTAGACTCTGGTACAGGGTGGTCTTTCTGTCAGCTATCTTTTTTTGAGACAAGATTTCTCAGGGTTCCTATAGCCCTGGCTGTTGGTGAACTGGCTCTGCAGACCAGGCTGGGCTGGAATTCAGAGATCTGCCTGCTTCTGGCCTCAAAAGTGCTGGGATTAAAAGTGTGTGCTACCACCTCCCAGCTTTTTGTTTGTTTATATTTTGTCCCATCTCCAACCCTCCACACCTCCCCACCCCCCATTCCTGGTGCCCTGTCCCCAAGACAAAGTCTTACTATGTTGCTCTGGCTGTCCTTGAACTCACTCTGCACACCTGGGCTGGCCTCAAAATCACAGAGATCCACCTGCCTCTGCCTCTCAAGTTCTGAGATTAAAGGCATATGCCACTACACCAACCCTAAACCCCAGCTATCTTTCAAAGCTCATTCCCCCAGATTAGAGAAGGCCAAGTTCACAGGGAAGTCCTTCTTGAATCTGTCCCCCATACCTCAGACACAGGTGGTATCAATCATATGAGAATGAGTCAGTCTCCCCAACTCAGCCCTCCCTGTATCCCCAATGCTGCTAAATCAAAGGAGGTTTTTTTTAACTTTAAAAAAATAATTTTTGTATAAATTAGTGGTATGTATGTATGTATGTATGTGTGTATGTATGTTGTATGTGTAGTACTTTGATACATGCAGAAGAAGGAATAAGATCTCCTAAACTGGAGTTACAGCTAGTTGTGAACCTCCTTGTGGATTCTGGGAATCAAACATGGGTACTCTGGAAGAGCAGCCAGTGTTCATAACTGCAGGGCCATCGCTCTAGCCTCTAAAAGAGATTAAAGTGTCAGGTGTAGGCAGGTCCTTCAGGCTGAAGTCTGGAACACTTGTTTGGGCCAAGTTCTCTCAGGGGCATTCAAATGTTTGTGTAGAAATAGGTAATCCCACAATGGGAAGTGGGGGTCTGGTTTGGAGAGAGTCATTTTCTGGCTCAGTACAAGCGACATGGTGTGGGGTCTCACCAAAGCCTGGCCAACACCACACAGTGAAGTGCTTTCAGAGGAGGATGCCAGGGAGGGACCGGCAAAAGGAGGGAGGGGTGGGGCACTAGGTGATTCACTCTCTCAGCCTCCCACCCCAGGGCCCAACTGCCATCAGAACCAAGTGCCAGAGATGTCATGGACCTGTGTGTGTGTATGTGTGTGATGGTGTGTGTGTGATGGTGTGTGTAACTGTGTGGCTGAGGCCATCTGATTAGTGTGTAACTGTGAATGTGGTAGGTGTGTAACAATGTGTGCGTGTGACTCCCTGTGTCTTGGGCGTGGCTCTGTACATCATGTGGGAGCTATGTAGTTGTGGCCTCATGTGACCGTGTGGCTGTGTGTTTGTGTGACCATGTACACAAGAATGAGTGTTATTTGTGTGGTGTGTGTGAGTCCCAGAGACAGGTTCTGAGAGCCAATGGGTGCTGGGTAGATGGAGATAGAGGTGGCTGTCTACATAGCTGTAGTTTGCTGCCCATGATCTGTGTGTGGTTGTATAGAGTCAGCTGTCATGGATACATGTGGCCATGTGGGACCCTGAGATGTCTGTCTGCACGTGTGTCTGAGAGTCTGAATGTGCTTGCTTCAGTATGACCTTTCAGAAGCCACTGTTTGATGGGTCTCTGGGTGTCATGGCTTCAAGTCAACTGTGTCACTGTGCACTCCTCTGAGGGACTCGGTTGGTCACTGTGTGACTGTGACTGTATGTGACACCTTCCTCAGGTGCCTTTGATGTGGTTGAGTTTCTAGGGGCCCATAAGGATGCTGCCTCACTCCTGAAGACCTCAAACGATGCTGATGCCTTCAGCACAGCCTGGGAAATCCCTGTCCCCCTCCCTACCCTTCTCCATTCCTTCAGGAGCCTGCTTGTTTTCTGGTTTTACTGCCTAGGGTGAGTTCATGGCCACAGCTGACTCACTACTCTTTCCTAGAGACTTGAAGGATTTGGGATTTGCTTGGTTTGGGGCTTTGCTTAAAAGCGTAGTCCATTAAGGGCACGGTCAAGGACACCATGGGCCCTATGACCATGAGAGCATCTCTCTGTCATCTGCTAGTTCCCACCCTCCGACCCTAAATCAGAAGCCTCTCTCCTCCTCTGAATGTTCTCCCTCCTAGTCACAGGCCTCTGAAGGGAGCTGGAGAGGTTGGATGCCACATACTGGTTCCCGGACCCATCTTCCTATGGGTGATTCACAGTGCCCGGTGCCAGCAAGAGCTGCAACTGTACTGTGTGGGCGCCCCCTATGGGCAGAGCCTGCCCAAGTGAAAGCAAGGAGAACTAAGTCAGGAGGCTGCCACAGTTGATGGGGAGGAAGACATGATCCTTGTCCCCAAGCTTCCTTTAGTCTCATAGGGGACTCAGAACTCCTCTCAGGACCCAGGTCTAAGACAAAGAATAAAGAATCATGCAGTTTTCTGGACTTGGCGAGAAATCCTAGAGGCTTCTGGGAAGGGCTCAGGGCCCTTTGAGACCTACTAGGAGAGAAAGAAAAAAATCCAGGAGGGTAACTGACTAGGACCTAGGGAGGGAACAGATTCTTGGAAGGCCTGAAAGATTGGAGAAGTGGAGAAATTGAAAGATTCCTGTTCTGTGTGGAATGACATGGGAGGGCTTGAACTGAATCCAGTCCCCAAGGCAGAAGAATTCTGTCCAGGGCAGTCTATGGATGGGAAGTCCCCCTGGTATCTACCTGATGTCTCTCCAGCTGCAGTTGACATGCAACCACCTATGTCTCATTTCCAAGGGTAAATTTGAAGGCTGGAGCCTCCCTTCCCCCTTTGCCTTCACCTAGACAGCCAGTTCAACTGTGCTCTGAACTAACCCGCAGGCCCTGCTCTCCCCTTGTCCACCCTGAAGGTGTTTCTGCCAGGCCCTTGCCAAGCCAGTAGCCAAGGCCATGAAAACTTCTGCCTCCACCATCCTGACCCACTGCCTCTACGGCTCCTTCCAGCTCCTGGGACAGGCTAACTCAGCAGATCAAATCCCCCCTCCACCTGGCTCTAGCCCCAGACCCCCCCCCATTCCAATTTAGGGTTATTGGGAGAATAGAAAAGTTAAGGGGCTGGGCTCTGGGCAGTGCCTGGCTGAGGTCTAACCTCAGTATCCCAGTGGACGAAACAGAGATCTGGTCTGTGGCCTGCTAGGTTCCCAGGGCTCATAGGGAGGCTCCTGTGAGCTCATGGGTGTGAAGGCCCTAGTGAGCCGTAAATAGTCCAGTGCTCGTGGGAGGGAAGGGGCTCTGTTATTCCAGCTGGGCTCAGCTACCCACAGGGAGGCTAACCAGTGGGGCTGGGGAACGGGAGGGTCTGAGTCAAGTGACAAGAATGGTAGAATCCAGGCTGGTACCTCACTGAGCGATGTTAGGTGCCAGTCAGACCTAAGGGCTAACTGCTGTGTGACAGCTGCAGGGTCTGTGACATGGGGACTCTGGGCAAATCATTTGGATATGTGACTGATGAAACTACTTTAAAGAGAGGGGGTGTACCCAGAACCCCAAGATCACCAGAGTCACTGCTCAGCCACCGAGGCCTCTGCCATACTTGCCTATTATTCCAACACTCAGAAGCTAGGGCAGGAGGACTGAAAGTTCCAGGCCAGCCTGGGCTATATAACACGACCCCATCTCCAAAATAGTAATTAACTAATTAAAAAATTAAATAAAGAGCAAAGAAACTTCTAGAGCTACAACTAGTCTGCTTAGAAGGTCTTGCTACCTTTCTCAGGCCTGTTTAAAAAAAAAAAAGGCTCTAGAACCTTCTCCTTCATCTTCAAATGGGCAAACCAATGCCCTCCCACATGCTCCTCACTGCCCCAGCCTTCCACCTCAGAGCCTCTGGGTAGGCTGCACCCCTTTGGAATGCCTTCCCCAGACCACACCCCTCCATGCCTCCTCCAAACCTTGCCCCACCAGCTTCTAGCCATGTGGTGTTGGGCAAGTCATAGCACGTCTTCGAGCCCCATCTTCCCATCCGTAAAATGGGATTGCTATTACCCTGCAGGGTGGTGGGAACCAAGGAGTGGCTTGTGGAGTCCCAAATCCAGTTTCTGGTGTCAGGAAGCCCAGTTCCTCACGCCTCTAGGAGCCTTTCCCATACCTGCCCTATGTATTGCTGTAGAGTTTAGATATCTTGTTATTTCCTGAATACTTAGCAGAAACTTCTAGGGAAGCTCTTACTTCAGAAACATGCCGATCCGGGTATAGGAGGTGATATTTGTAGACATGGAACTAGCCAGCCACTCTGACAGCACAGCTGTGGTGCCTGGCTGGGGCAGAAAAAAAACAATCACAACAGAAGGGATCCAGGAAGGCTTCCTTGCAAGACCCGCAAAGTAACAAGTAACAAAGTAACAAAGTAACAAGAAGGGCGGTTTGTCCAAGAGCATGGCCGGATGTGTTCAATGGGGATACAGAAGAGGAAGTGGGGGGTTGGAGACTGGATTGGAAAGGTCAGGACAAACACTGGAACCCCTGAGAGCCAGGCAGAGGAGCTTCCATCCATCAGGGTAGAAAAGAGTGGCTTGAGTTCCTGAGTAGGGGAGTAAAGGTTGAATGAGCCTCCCCCCAATCCCACTTTCTTAAATGAAACATGCTTTCCAGAATTTTGCTAAGTGCTTGTTATGTCTTCTCAGTTAGTCTTCCAGCAAAGCTGATGAAATAAACACCATTATTTCTATCTTATCCAGGGAGAAACAGGGAAGGTTACGTACGTTCTCTAATGTCACAGAATAAAAAGAAAGTGGGATCAGCGGAGGTGGCACTACCTCCAGCCCATGCGCTTGCCAGTACAACAACCTGGATGGAGTCTCTGACGGAGGATGTCGGTAAGAAGATGGGGCCTTTCTTCCCCACCTGCTCTGACTATCCTCTGGTGAGTTTGCTCTGAGGTATCTCAGCCTGAAGAGATGAAGAACCCTGAACTGAACTTGTTCTCCAGCTGTTGATAAGATGGAGGGCCGAGTGAGTGAGAGGGACAGCCCTGCCATCCCCAGAGAAGAACCGGAAAGCTACGGTGGACCACAAGCAGGGTGAAGTCCTGGGTTGCAACCTGTGGTCTGACACAGTGGCCAGGCAGAAAGAATCTCCTGCCTTGGGAAGCCAGCCTCCAAGCTCAGCGGTGGTGCCTAGCCCTGGGACTTAAACAAGCACTGTCCCATCTGGATGGTGGGCCTTCAGAGAATAGTAGATGGTGTGTGTGTGTGTGTGTGTGTGTGTGTGTGTGTGTGTAGGATCCTGCCTTGTCTGCATATCATACAAAGACCTATGTTCTGAGGTGGTGGTAAGACATACCAGCTCCCCTCTCCCCACCAGCCCTCTTCCCAAGAGACTGGAATTCCCTCCCTGAATTCCAGTAAGGCCGTCTCTGGGAATTCTCTCTGTACCAATCTTGCCAGTTTGAGGGTTGTATATGCATCTCTCCCTCCCTGGGATGCACCTTCACTTAGCAGAGGTCCTTGGAGCCCTGGCTATGCCTGCCCCACACTAGGCACCAGGGCTCCAGGATCTCACCGAGCAGAAGAGGAGGCAGATAATGACCAAGGAACCAGAGCCTTGGTGCAAGTCTGAGAAGTGCTGAGGAGGAAGACTAGAGACACACAGAGAGATGAAAGCCCTAGAAACCTAGGGACACAACCTCAAGCGAGTCATAGGTCAAAGTCTTGAGAAATCTCCTAACTTTGGAGTGGCAAAAATAAGGAAAAGTGGGGCTGGAGAGATGGCTCAGCAGTTAAGAGCACTGCTCTTCCAGAGATCTCAAGTTCAATTCCCAGCAACCACATGGTGGCTCACAACCATCTGTAATGGGATCTGATGCCCTCTTCTGATGTCTCTGAAGACAGCTATGGTGTACTCACATACATTAAATAAATAAATCTATCTTAAAAAAAAAAGGGGGAGTGTGAAAAGTGCACCCTACTTGGAAGGAATGGCCAGTGCAAATATCTTGAGGTGAAGACTGGCCTGGGATATCTGAGGAAGCACAAGCTGGGGTGTCAGTAAGAGCGCTAGCCACCAAGCCCGATGACCTCAGTTTGATTCTTGAGAGCATCATGGGGGAAGGAGAGAACCGACTCTTGTGAATTGTCCTTTGATACCCCCCCCATGCATATTGAGACACATGTGTGCCCTCACCCTCCTCACATAAACAGGTATACAAATCTGGTGTAACAAAGTTAAAAGGGAAGATGGCTCAGCCTGGAGTGGACCAAGTGAGGAGACTGGGAGCTCCAGAGGTGGGCAGGGTCCAGGAAGTGCAGGGAACAAGGCTTCCTCGCTGGTGATGCAGGAGACTGGCTACCAAATGTGTGTTGGTTGTGGGGGGAGTTAGCAAGGCAGAGCCCACTGTCCCTACAAGGTATACTAAGTTAGAGCCTTTTGGCTAAGTAAGGCATGAGTGCTAAGGCTAGCTGAGGTCAACGCTCTCCTTTTCCCTACCAGGATTCAGTGTCTCCCACATTTAGAATCCTTCAGACATCCAGATGCAGACTCTAGAACATTCTAAAAGAGTTGGCTTCATTTTTATCTAATGAGGTAGATTCTGGGGTGACTTTGGGAATTGATCTCATGGAGAAACTACCTCTTTTGCCTTATGGGGATTCCTCTGCGCCAGCCCACTGTGGGGTGTCAGTTATAACTGGGATCCTGTGAGGACTGTGCCTGACTAGGAGGAGGGTGCCCCATCTACCCCAGGCTGAAATCTTCATGGAGACAAATCTTCCAGTTGGAGAGGGAAAGGTCGGAGGTGGTAGAGCAAGTGGCCAGCCGATGACCTTTGCCCCCTGGTTTCCCCACATCCTGTTGAAACCTCTAGTGGGCAAGCAGGGCTGGAGATGGTCTCTGTCAGGGTGGAGCTCCAGAAAGCTAATGGCCTCCTGGGGCTGACTTTGGGCAAGGCCGCCCAGCAGCAGGCCCAGGGAAGGGACTGAGTCAGATCCGGCGAGCAGCACAGGCAGCCTGCTGAGGTCACAGTCTGGTGGCTGGAGGTGGCCTTCTGACTCCAGTCCTCCACCCCAGCTGCTGTTTGTCCAGTGCATCCTTCGGCGTGTGCCAGGCACCCTGTGGCGTCCCTCAGGCACTCCTGGGACATAGGCTGTCCAGAGCCAAGTCCGGGGGTGGAGCTGCTGTCATCACACTTCCTGGGCCCAAGTCTGAGGGAAGATGCCACTTTGCTCTCTGGGAAGAAACATGACCCTATCCCCCTGCCCCCAAGCTGTAGTCCAAGCATAGAGGCATTACTCTATCCTCCCAGAGCCTCAGTCCGAGGAGACACAAAGACATATTTAAAGAACATAGAGACACATTTGAAAAGGCAACCTCTGTGTTGGGGGAATATGTTGAAGTGATAGATTAGTCACCTGGCATGCACAAGCCCTAGGTTCAGTACCCAGTACTGTAAAACAAACAAACAAAAATTGGGGGTAGACCCTTCAAGTGGACCAAAACTGGTGGGGAGTTAGGCACCATGGGTGCACACCAGTAAGAAGTACTAGGAACTCTCACAATTTGAGACTAGCCTGGGCTACAAAGTGAAAGCCCATCTCGAGGCTAGAATGCAAAGTGAGGAGGGTGGAGGAGGGATAGGAGGAGCAGGAGCCATGGAATGAGCCAGTGTCCAAAGACTCAGGCTCTGAGTGCCTTTGTGGACACTGGACCTTCTGCTTGGCCAGTTCCTCCTTGGTTCAACTGTGTGGGAAAGGGTAATGCAGAGGCAGTGGTAAGCTCTGGGAATCATCTTTAGCCTCCCCCATTCCCCAAAGAGGAGCACAGCACCCAAGAGACCCGGAGTATGGAACCCATGTGGGTGGATATGTCAGCTCAGCTCCTGACCCTTTATCTGGAGCCCAGCCTACGAGCCCTCGAGTCCTCATTGCACCACATCAGGAAGCAAGCGCCAGGATCAGTATGCTGGAAGGAGATTTTTGGGCTCCCACTGCCTCCCCAGGTTCCCCTCCTCCTCCCCCATCTCCAGTCTAGGCCTTGTGTGCAGCCAGAGCCCTCCCCGCAGTGGAGTGTAGACTGTTGGAGCTTGTTTGGCCTGAGGCATCTCACCCCTCACCTCCTCCCTTGCCCTTCCTGCTGGATAACAGTAGCAGAAACCTGGACCAGAAGAAAACCAAGGGCTAGAACTTGGCAGCTGGTGCAAGGATGCTTCCCTGCGTGGGGCAGGGGTACCTAGTGCCTGTGGACAGGGCCAGGGAGCTTGCCTGTATCCAGTGGGCATCAGTGAGCCTCAGCAGCAGGAATGGGACAGAGTGTAGACTCGGGAACTGAGCAAGGTGGGCTCTAGAAAGGTCATGAAAATAGAGGGCGCTGGGAAGGAATATGAACACTACATGAAGAGACCATGTTTTGTTGTTGTTAGTTTGTTGTTTGTTTGTTTGTTTGTTTTAACAGCTCTATCCGTCTCAGGGTAACACTAACTGTCTTAGTAGGGAGAGAGTTGCCCATTCAAAGAGGCGGTCAAGCACAGATTAATTCTACTCTCTGACTATTGTGCCTTCCGTAGGTGGTCCAATCCAGGTAACCAGATGGTTTGAAGTTCTTGTCAACTCAGAGCTAAAACAGGTTAACCAGGGTAGACTTCTCAGAGGAGGAGGTGGTAGAAGGGACTACAAGAGAAGATCTATACAAGGGACTGGGGCTAGGCCAAACCCTAGGCTCTGTAGCTTTCTGGAGCCTTGGGCAAGCCACTGCTAGACTCAACCCCAACCCCAGGAGTGTAGGGGCTTAGGTTCTAGGGTGCAGGGCGGCAAAGGGGAGCCAGACAGCTTCTTAGAAAGTGGCAGGCAGGTGAGCCAGGGCTCCCCAGTGATAATTAAGGAACAAAGGTGCCGAGGAGCCCAGGAGGAGCGCAGGGCTACGCAGGCCTCTGGGGCAGGCTGGCTAATGGGAGCCTGGAGGGGAGGTAATAACAAGGGGAGGAGCGGGGCAGACAGCCCGGCGTCATGACGCCCACAGGCCGCCCCCTCGCCCTCCTGCACCAGGACAATAACTGCAGCACCTAACTGGAGAAACATGGACGGTTTCTAAGGAGCTGTTCCTGGGCCTCAAGGCAGGAGCTGTAGGGACAAGGTGGTGCAGGCAGAGGGGTTCTGGGTGACAGCTGAGCCTGCAGATTGGTGGGAGGAGGACCAGGATGAGGTCAGCGGCGGAGGCTGAGAACTGGAGCAGACGGACATTCACGGAGACTCCACAGGTGTACGAGAGCCTGGATGAAAGTCTTAGAGCCAGCAATATCCTATCAGCCTTCTAACTACGCCGCGGCGACTGGCTCCCACATGTGAAGAAGGGCTAACCCTGGGCAAGAACACTGGGCGCCAAGTCCAGGGGTCTGCTGGGACAGTAGTCTGACCTGGACAAGGTTCATGGAGATTGGCTTCTTTACAATAGTATGTACTATTTGGTCTGAGATGTAGCTCAGTTCGGTAGAGTGCTTTCCTGGCAGGCACAACAAGAGTTTTGATTTCCAGCACAGCATGAACTAGACATAGTAGTGCATGCGCATGCGTAGGCTCAGCATTTAAGAGGTAGAAGCAAGAAGATCAGGAGTTCAAAGTCACCCTCAACTACATAGTAAATTTAAGGCTTGCCTTAGGGAGACTTTGTCTCAAAATGTTTGTACTTGTCTCAGAAATGTATGGACAGTGTAACACGATACAGAGCACTCAATAGACTAGTGTATAAGAAACGGGTGTGTGAACCAGAGAAATGGCTCAGTGGGTAAGAGGGCTGGTTGCTCCCACAGAGGACAAAGGTTCAGTTCCCAACACCCACACTTGTCTATAACTCCAGTTCCAGAAGATCCAACACCCTCGAAGAAAGAATGGTATCTTCCTACACAGATGTCCCTACCCTGTGAAAACCAGAGCCCCAGTCAGTCACACATTTGTCCCATCCTCTCACTAGACAGGCCTATAAAAGCAAAATTCTCTCACAAAGCCTCTCTTACCATTGGACCCTCTCCAATCATATCTTCTCCATGTGTGTGCCCCCCCCCCACACCTGGGTACACACAATGGCATGGCAGACTCCCACAGGGTCCATGCATCTCAGCTACATCCCAGAGTTACCTCACCTTCCTCACTACCTCACTAGTGTCTCAATGCAGAGGTAAGGAACAGGGTGCTATTTAGCCCTAATGCTCAAAAGTAGGGTGACGTTGATACTGGGTACTGAGACTATAGATGGAACACAGGTGGGCCTCAGAGATGTTTTAAGGAGGCCCACTGTGCCAGCTCTTTTCTACCGTAGTTGGGAACCACTGGCTTTAGTCTTGGCTGCTCCAGTCTCCTGTCTCATTCCCATCTCCCTCCAAGAAGTGGGCACAGCCCACAGAAGAACCAGAAGGCCTTTCTCTGCCCTTCTGCAGCTCCCCCCAAATGGCCACAAGGCCTCTATCGACATCACTTCCATCCTACACCCCTAGTCTCTGTGCCCCCACCCTGCATGGTGTTCCTCCACACGTGGTTCCACCTCTGCAGCCTGAGATACATTATGCTTCTTTTGGTGACATCCTTTTCTCCCTCCTGTAGAAGAGCAACTCCCATTGACAGGGACCGGACTGCTCTGAGCAGTTCTGTGCCCCAGTACCTGGCACAGGAACTGGTTTACAGGGCTTCACATCTGTGGGTGAATAGAACTCACAGAGATCCTCCTGCCTTGGTCTCCCAAGTGCTGGTTCACACAACTAATTCTGCATGCAGTACAGGGATGTTACAAGAAAAGTGGTAATGGTAAGACATTTCTGAACATGCAATGACCAAAAGTTCCTTCGGATTCATAAACGGGGGCATTTCTGGCTGGCCTGGCCTGTGTTGTGTCCCAGAGCTTCACTGCAGCCTTGGGGTTGAACACACATTTAGGATTTAACACAGTGAGCCACCACCATAGTATGGAATGTCCGCAAACAGTGCCTGGCCCACACGCTGTATGTTTAGAATGAGGGCTGAAGTCTTTTGACAGTCTGTTTTCTGCTCTTACAGAAACAAGATGGCTTGACTACCAAACAAACAAAAAACAAAACTTTAAATATTTTCTTAGCATCATCTTTCAATATGTGATTATCAAGTTTCTATCTCTTTGGATTTTGATGTTACAATGTTTGATTATTAAGCTTGCTGTTTGGTCTGGCAGTCGTCTGCTGTATATGTGTCTGGGCCTCGGATCAACTCATGTCTGCTGCCTGGTTGGTGGCTCAGTGTCCGAGAGATCTCAGGGGTCTGGGTGAGTTGAGACTGCTGGTCTTCCCATGGGGTCACCTTCCTCCTCAGCTTCTTTCAGCCTTTCCTTAATTCAACCACAGGGGTCCCTGACTTCGTCCAATGGGTGGGTGTAAGTATCTGTTGTCTGTCTCAGTCAGCTGCTTGTTGGGCCTCTTGGAGGGCAGCCATGCTAGGCTCCTGTCTGTAAGCACACCATAGCGTCAGTGTCAGGCCTTGGAGCCTCCCCTTGAGATGGATCCCAAGTTGGGCCAGGCACTGGACCGCCTTTCCCTCAGTCTCTTCTCCATTTTTATCCCTGCAGTTCTTTTAGACAGAAACAATTCTGGGTAAAATGTTTGACTGTGGGATGGCAACTCCATACCTCCACTTGATGCACTGTTTTTCTACTGGAGCTGGACACTCTGAGTTCCCTCTCCCCACTGTTGGGTATTTCATCTAAGGTCCCTCCCTTTGAGTCCTGGGAGTCTCTCACCTCCCAGGTCTCTGGTACTTTCTAGAGGGTTCCCCTACCCCCAAGATGCATATTTCCATTCATTTTGCTGGCCCTCAGAGCTTCTCTTCTGTCTCTCCCCTCCCATACCTGATCTTGTTCTTCTTTTCCCCTCTCCCTCCCCTTTCCCACTCAGGTCCTCTCCTCCCTCTGCCTCCTGTGATTGCTTTCTTCTCCCTTCCAAGTGGGATTGAAGCATCCTCACTTGGGCCCTTCTGCTTGTTAACCTTGAGTTCTGTGGATTGCATCCTAGGTATTCTGTACTTTTTTGGCTAATATCTGCTTATCAGTGAGTACATATCATGCATGTCGTTTTGTGTCTAGGTTACCTCACTCAGGATGGTATTTTCTAGTTCAATCCATTTGCCTGCAAAACTCACGATGTCCTCATTCTTAATAGCTGAATAGTGTGTACATGAGCCACATTTTCTGTATCCATTTTTCGTTTGTGGGACATCTGGGTTGTTTCCAGCTTCTGGTTATCCCAAATAAGACCGCTATGAACATAGTAGAGCACGTGCCTCAGAGGGAGAAGATGTGCCTAACCCTCAAGAGACTTGAGGCCCCAGGGAGTGGGGAGGCCCAGCATGGAGAGACATCTTCTTGGAGACAGGGGGAGGAAGAATGGGATGAGGAATTGGGGTGGGGGGACCAGGAGGGGACAATGGCTGGACTGTAAAAAAATAAAAGCAATAAAAAAAGATTGCTGTTTGATATGCTTTTCTGAGCATCAATTAAAATTATTCAAGGGCAGTAGTGGGGTATGTCTTTAATCTCAGTGCTCGAGAGGCTAAGGCAGGTAGATCTCTATGAGTTCTGGTCTACAGAGTAAGTTCCAGGACAACCCAAGGCTACCCAGAGAAACCCTGTCTCAACTCCCCAACCCCCATCCCTGCTTTGTGCCTGCCCCACCAACAAAAGAAAAATTCAAGGCCAGGGGTGAAGATGCATGCCTTTAATCTCAGCACTTGGGAGGCAGAGACAGGTAGATCTCTGTGTGTGTAAGTCCAGCATGGTTTAAATAGCTAGCTCCAGGGCAGCCAGGATACATAGTGAAACCTTGTCCCAAAAGAAACATTTTGAGAAGATAGCTTAATAGTTAAGAGTACTGGTTGCTCTTAGGACCTGGGTTCAATTCCCAGCACCCACATGGTAGCTCAAAACTGTGTGTAGCCTCATCTACAAAGCACGTTTCAGGACGGCCAGGGCTACACAGAGAAACCTTGACTTTCAAACAAATGAACATTTTTGGCATTTTGTGCTATGTATTTACGCAAAGCAGCCTTCTCATCACTAGTTGTTATAAAAATATCAATCAACTCAAAACACTGTTGCAGATGCTCTATATCCCGCAGTATAAAATAAGCAGCCAACAACTGATTATTTAATTTATTGTGATTAGTCCGTGTGGTGTGTCGGTGCAAATGTCCAAATGCCATGACACGAGTGTGGTGGTCAAAGGACAGTTGTTTAAAAATTTGTTTTTATTCTTTTATTTTTCTTTCTTTTAGATTTATTTATTTTATTATTTTACATGTATGAGTGTTTTGACTGCATGTTTGTCTGGCGCCTGTTATTGGCCATTATGTATGCTGGGAATCCAATCCAGGTCCTCTGGAATACCAAAAATGTGTTTTTAACTGAGGAGCCCACTCTCTAGCCCAGATTTACTTTACTTGTAACTATGTATAGCTATGTGTGACTGTGGGGGAGAGGGGGTTGGAGGGGTGAGAGTAGATGTTTATGAGGCCAGAAGAGGGTCTCAGATCCTCTGGAGCTGAAGTTACGGGTGGTCCTTAGCTACCCAACAAGAGTGCTGGGAACCGAATTCCATTCCTTTACCAAAGCAAGTGCTTAGCCACAGAACCATCTCTCCAGCTCCCCACAGGACAGCTTCTGGGAGCCGGTGGTCTCCTTCCGCTGTGGTGTCTGGGTTGATTTAGACTGTCAAGTTTTTGTGGTGAGCACTTTATCCTCAGAGTCATCTCTCCACCCCTCATGATTTAATTATGTAAAACTAAATAAGCACATCATCTCATTAGTATGCAGAAACACTTTCCCTTTTACAGTCTAAATTATATGTATATAAAGGATTATTTAAAATTAAATTCTTTTTTATTTTTCTTTTATTCTTCTAAAATTTGTATTTATTTATTACCTTTTTTTAGTAATTCATTTTTATTTTATGTTCACTGGTGTTTTGTCTGCATGTCTGTCTGTGCCAGGGTGTCAGGAGACCTGGAACTTATAAACATTTGTGAATTGCCATGTGGGTGCTAAGAATTGAACCTGAGTCCTCTGGAAGAGCAGCCAGTGCTCTTAACCATTGACACATCTCTCTAGTCTCCATTGTGGTTTTTTTTTTTTTTTTTTTTTTAGGTTTCTCTACCTAGATCTGGCTTTCCTGGAACTCACTCTGTAGACCAGGCTGGCATTAAACTCAGAAATCTACATGACTCTGCCTCCCAAGTGCTGAGATTAAAGGCATGTGCTACCACTGCCTTTAAAAATATTTATTTGTATGTATATGGGTGGCTTGTATATATGACTATGCACTGTGTCTGATGTCTACAGAGACCAGAAGAGGGGCTGTGAGACGGCTCAGCAGTTAAGAGCACTGACTGTCTTCCGGAGGTCATGAGTTCAAATCTCAGCAACCACATGGTAGCTCACAACCATCTGTAATGAGATCTGATGCCTTCTTATGGGGTGTCAGAAGACAGTTACAGTGTACTTACATATAATAAATAATTGGGACAGAGTGAGAAGAAGAAGGGAAGAGGAGAGACAGATGGACAGACAGACAGACAGACAGACAGACTGACCAGAAGAGGGAATCAGCTTCTTTGGAACCAGAATTGTTGGTGGTTGTGAGCTGTCTGGGATAGTTTGGAATAACATCAAGTACTCTTAGCTGCTCAGCCATCTTCCTGGCCCTAAAAAAATGTCTGTATGGCTTATTATCACTAATTTAGTTGTATACCTATTTTATATACCCAGGATTATGTTAACAATTTCCCAGGTGAAACGGGGTCATGAGGAAAAGAAGTTTCCAGAAGTTTTGTAGAAGTTGAAATGATGTGATGTCCAGGGTGGTGGCACAGTGCCTGGCACTTTGCAAGTCTGAGAAAGCAAGGCACCTGATGTACCTGTCCCCAAGTCTGCTTCGGGAGCTAGTGACTATAGTGAACATGTCAGCCTCCTCAGCTCTGCCCATCTTCAGTCTACCTTGTTGCCCCTACCTCTTTGGCCACCTGCCAGCCTCCTGCTACCTCCTCTCTCCCCTTTTCCCATAGCTTCGAGACCAAGTCCTTATTTTCTGCAAGAGTTCCTCTGCTTTCTGTCCTCCTCAATGAACCTCTGGCTACCAGTCACCATCCTCAGAGACAGCAATTGGTCCAAGGAAGGTCATTGGCTCTCTGGAGTTTCCTCTGTGGTTTGTACCCCAGGCAAAGTCTACGTCCTCAGCCCACAGATTCAGACTACTAGCCCAGCATTGAGCGCTGATCTCCACAAAGGCTCCGCCTCTAGTACCAATTCTGCCCAGAAGGCCAGTTTACACCTGCACACCTTGCTTTATGACAGAACAACTGCTTTTACACAGAGGGCATGTGGGAAAGTACCTGCTGCTTGCCAGAGCCAGGAGAGGCACAGTGGGGTGAGGAGGAACGGGAGCTGGTGTGTGTTACTCAGAGAATAGTAGGGAATGTAAGGCTAAACAGACAAAGCAAGATGTCTGTATATCCTGAGAGGCCTCCAAGTCTAGGGTGGGATGAAGAGGATCCAGGGAGAAGCCGGATGGGAAAGACCTTTTAGCATCATGCCAAGGAGCCCAGCAGGCAAGGGAGAGCAATATGGCAGCCCACATCCAAAGTATGAGTGGCTCAAACAAAGATACAATGGGAAGACCACACACTGAGATAATCAATTGCTAAATAAGCTCACAGTGGTGGCACATGCCTGCAGTTCCAGCACTTGAGAGCAGAGGTAGGAAGATCATGAGTTTGCAGTCACCTGGGGCTACGTGGCAAGACCCTATCATAAAACTGAACGAGTGAATGAATGAATGGTTAAATGAAGTTATGGACTGAGGTTGGTTATATTGGGACCTGCGTGCATTTGAGATGTTGAGGCAGGAAGATCAGAAGTTGTCATCCTCAGCCACATAAGAAGTTCGAGGACCGCCTGGGATAAGTAAAATACTGTCTCCAAATAAATAAATAAATAAATAAAATAGATTTAAAATAGAAAAGAAAAGAAAAATGTTGGACATGGTGACCCACACCTTTAGCCCCCAAACTATCAAGGCAGAGTCAGGTGGATTTCTGAGTCTGAGGCTAGCCTGGTCTACATAGCAAGATTCAAGCCAGCAGTGACTACAAGGTGAAATCTTATCTCAAAAAGCAAGAAACAAAACGAATTTAAAATGTATAAAGACAGAATAGGGTTGACGAGTTAGTTTAGCAGGTAAAGGTACTTACCACCAAGCCAAACGACCAGAGTCTGACTTCAGGAATCCATGTATCAGGGAAAGAGAATCAGCTTCCATAAGTAGTCCTCTGAGCTGCACATGTGTACTGTAGCACATAATACACACATATAAACACACATATACACACACACATATAAACACACATATACACACACACATATAAACACACATATACACACACACATATAAACACACATACACACACTGAATGTAAAGAGAAATATTTCTGGGTATGGGACTCAGAAATCAATAAATGAGACAAAAATTTTCCTGCCCACCTTCATAATAACAAAAATTTTTTAGTTATGTTAAACAAACTGGGGATGGTTACACATGCCTTTAATCTCAGTTCTCAGGATAGAGAGGCACTCGGATCTCTGAGTCTGAGGCCAGCCTGGTCTACAGAATGAGTTCCAGGACAGTGGAGCTCTACAGCATTTGCAAAATAAAATAAAATTGCTGTAGTGTTAAACCCGCATGGTTTTGTTTCTCTGAGTCCCAGAGTCCCCACAGATTAGCAAAGTTTTCAGAATGGATGTACACTGCAGGTAGGAAGTGGTTTATTGTACTGAATGATGCGCCGAGCTCCTGGTCTGTATGGTATAAAGGGCAGAAGTGAAAGTTAACAGAAATCTTTATGCTATCAATTTGATGGATGCTAAACACCAAAATTACAAGTCTTTCCTTTAGTAAGTTAATTTATTATTATTAATAATTATTTTTCATTTTATTTATTATGTGTGGGATAGTACATGTGTGCACCATAGCACAAGCGAGGAGGTCGGAAGTGGAGTTTTCCTATTCCAGTCACCACAGGGAGAGGAGTCACCGCCATGGCCGTGCATCTGCAATGGATGGCCGTTCGGAACTGCTCCAGTTTCTTGATCAAGAGGAATAAGCAGATGTACAGCACCAAGGCCCGCAACTCCTTCTGTTACAACGGGCTAACTACTGGCAAGACCATGGGAGTGGAGCCTGTGGCTGACGGCAAAGGGGTCATGGTGGTTATGAAATGCAGATCTGGTCAACGAAAACCTGCCACTTTTTATGTGAGGACCACCATCAAAAAGAGTGCTCAGGCTACCCTCAACAGCATCAGGTAAGAACAAGTACCGCTCTGATCTGCGCATGGCAGCCATCGGCAGGGCCAGTGCCATCCTTCGAAGCCAGAAGCCTGTTGTAGTGAAGAAGAAACAGCCTCACCACATCAGGAGACCCAGAGCTCCTGAACCCCACACCCCAGAAGCAATAAAGGGTCAACTGACTTTTTCAGCCATCAAAAGAAGAGGAGGAGGAAGAGGAAGAGGAGGAGGAGGAAGAGGAAGAAAAAAGGAGGAGGAAGAGGAGGAAGAGGAGGAGGAGGAGGAGGAGGAGGAGAAGGAGGAGAAGGAGAAGGAGAAGGAGAAGGAGAAGGAGAAGGAGAAGGAGAAGGAGAAGGAGAAGGAGAAGGAGAAGGAGAAGGAGAAGGAGAAGGAGAAGGAGAAGAAGAAGAAGAAGAAGAAGAAGAAGAAGAAGAAGAAGTTGTTTTTCCTTTCACCAAGGATCTAACTCAGATCACCAGGCTGGGAAGCAGCATCTTTACCAACCGAGACATCTCTCTGGCTTTATTTGCTTGTTTTTTTGAGATGGAGTCCCACTACGAAGCTCTGGCAGACCTGAAAGTTGTTCTGCAGACCAGCCTGGTCTTGAACTCAGAAAGGTCTGCCTTTCCAATCACAGCATTTCAGGCATGTGCCACCATGCCCAGCTTAAAGCACTGTTTTATAAAAATATCTCCTGTATAATTAGATTTACATGACTATAATTACAATTTTTGATTTGATTAAATATATTTTTATATTTAGTCAAATTAACTTTATGTTTATTAGTTATAGTGTATGTTGATTTAGAACTCTTTAAAATTTGTAAAGGATAAACATTTCTCAATGTTTTGAAGGGCAGAAAGTTCAAGGTCATGGCACCAACAGATTCAGTGTCTTCGTAAGGGTTCTCTGCTGCACGGATGAAGCCTTCTGAATTCTCATGTGCAGGAAGAGCTAAATCAGAATGTTTAATCACATAAATATATTAGCTATATAAGAATTATGGCTTTACCCAATTTTTTAGTGGTTTTTCAAGATGGAGTTTCTCTGTGTAGCCCTGGCTGTTCTGGAACATTTGTGCATCAGGCTGGCCTTGAACTCAGAAATCTAACTGCCTCTGCCTCCTGAGTGTTGAGATTAAAGAACCCAGAAGTCTTAAAGATGCTGGACAAGCATTTTCCTTCTCCTTTTTTTTTTTTTTTTTTTTAAGCACCAGAAAGTGAGCCTAGGGCTTTGTGCATACCAAGCATATACATTACCCCTGAACTCCACCCTCAACCCTATACTGGAGAAGTCAGTTATGGGAGAATAAGTTGTGTTATTTTTAAATAAAATAACAACAACAACAACAACCCAGGGTCTGGGAATATAGCTTATATTGGTCTAGCATCCACAAGGCCATGGGTTCAGTACCTAGCACCATATAAAACAGTTCAGAACTGCACACCTGTGATCCCAGTTCTCAGGACCTAAAGACAGAATGGTCAGAAGTTCTTGGTTATCTTCAGTTACATGGGCAATTTAGGGCCTGCCTAGATTCCTGTGATCTTGTCTAAAAAAAACGAAAAACAAAAAACAAAAAACAAAAATGTCTGCTGTGCTCCTGTTGTAGGAAAAGCTTGGCACACACGGCATTTCTTTCATTCACTGTATATGGAATGCAAAGCTTCTCACGGGAGAGGCAGGCAGCGACCCACACACCCAGCCCATACACATTTCCTTCTTTTTTTTTTTTTTTTTTTTTTTCGGTTTTTCGAGTCAGGGTTTCTCTGTGTAGCCTTGGCTGTCCTGGAACTCACTCTGTAGACCAGGCTGGCCTCGAACTCAGAAATCCACCTGCTTGTGCCTCCCAAGTGCTGGGATTAAAGGTGTGCGCCACCACCGCCCGGCTTACACATTTCCTTCTATTCCTCCCCAGCACTTGTATAAATTCCACATTCACTCTGGTGTGGAGGCAGGGTTTCTTTTTACAAACTTAAAGAGTAAGAAGCCCTCGAGAAAGGCTCGCTCTGTGTTAGTCCCAAGGACAGATGTTTAGAGCTAAGAGTTGTGTGGTACATAGCATCCCAGGGCTTGGCTAGTCTGACTGCTGGGGACTCTGACGGAGGCTGGTTCTGTGTGCTCACGTTTGACAGGGCTAGGGCTCAGAGGGCAGCGCTGCACTGAAGGGTTCTAAGCAGAAACGCAAAGGGAGACGGTCGAAGGGGGACTGAGGAAGTCATTTCTAGGTGAATAAAGATAAAGGCCTGGACTAGACAAGAAGGGGAGAGTATAGAGAGGTTATGAGAGAGTCTGGAATCTTCCCTCCAAGGTTGGGACTAAGGTGGACTGCCAGCCAAGAACACCAATAAAATCAGAAAACCTCAGTATCAAAGAGGTACCAGAGATGGACCCATCTCTCAGGTTAAGCACTCTGAGAGAGGTACTAACAAGAGACAAGCCCTCATGAAGAGATGCACCTTTAAATGCAGCAGCTTACTTCTGAGTTAGACCTCAGGAAGCACTACTAGGGAATGGGTATAAGTGGAGACCGGCTGGTGCCAGAAAGGGCACCTAGCCTCAGAAGCCATCCCCAGAAAGGGCCTGCTTGGTTTGTGGCCCAGTGCCTCAAGGCTCTTCAGGCTGGACAAGATGACCTCACAAAGAGAGCTTCCAAGTTCAAGCTCTTTGCCCTGATCCCAAGGGCTAAAACTCCACCGGGCGTCCTCCAAACGCCATGTCTACACCTGGCAGCCCTTGCAGATGGTTATCTCCCCTCCCCCACCCCACGCCTCCACTCGGCTCGCCTGTCCGTCTGCCAACAACCCCACTCTTGGCCTTTCATCTCGTGCCACGGCAGCCGGCCACGATGCTGTACCCCATCCCCCACCAGCCAGCTCCACAGCTTGTCCTGAGCTTAGGCCCCACAGCAGCTGGAGACCGGGGTCCTTCACAGTGGGCCACATATACCCACAGCTTGAGACTCCCCCACCCCACCCCCGTTGTCCTTTGCTCCTGAGCTTCCCTCCCAAGGAGAAGGCTTGGCAGGTAGAAGGACAGACACGACCAGGGACAGAAGACATCGTCTTCAGCTTCCCTTCCTCCTTTGCCTGGGATCGGCAGAGGCCTAGGACAAGATGAGGATGAGCGGCCGGTGATAAGTCAAGATGACCATCTCCTTGGGTGGATGGATTATCACCAAGGCAATGTCCTTTCCTGGCCTTGGTCTAATTCCCGGGGCCTTGGGGAAAGTATGGAATGACATGTGATAGAGAGGTCCAAGAGAAGCCCTCAGTAAAGGGTGTGGTGAGGAAGTATATCATACGGTGGTGAGCAGGGAAGACTTCAGAGATGGCTCACAGTTGCCCTCTACGGCTCTCGGAGGAAGGCTTGATGGGTGAGACAGGAAGAGCTAAAAGCCTCCTCCTGTTGCTGGGGATGAGGCTAGGCCTATTTGGGCATGCCTCTGCTACAGCTCCGTCCAGAAACACCGCACACACGCACCTGATTGGGTCTGGCCAAAGTCCTTCACGGTCCAGGCTGAGTTGGGTGAACATCTCTCACACAGACTGTAGCTCCCAATAGCAGACTCTGCGTCTTCTGTACCCTCCTGCTTGCTCTGCCACTGTGTCAGGGGTCCCAGCCTCAGAAACAGCTGGCTTTCCTGAAACCTTAGCTTCTTCCTCACTCAGTCCCAGTACCTACTTGCCCCAAAGCTGTGGGGCAAGTAGGAGTATCCTTGTCAGCACCCAGCAAGGGACAGAAACATGGAAAACTGGGAGGGGTGGCTCCTGGGGGAGGAGGGGTCTGCGTGAGAAAGCATGGTGTGAACTGAGTGCAGGATTGGCTGGATGGGTACCACCAGGTGAAGGCAAGAATGATATCCTCCTGCTGCAGATGAAGGTTGGCACAAGGTACTGGCTGCTACAGCCAGAGACCGACCCACAATCTAGTAGCCCAAGACAGAAGAATTATCCCTGGGCTGGAGAGACTTGGCAGAAGGGGATGAAGAGAGATCCATACTGTCTTACATATTTCTTCTTTACTGTTGAACCTCATATAAAATGTATCCATAGGGGCTGGAGAGAGAGCTCAACAGTTAAGAGCGCTGGCTGCTCTTCCAGGGGACACAGGTTAAGTTCCCAGCACCCACATGGCAGCCCACAGCCATCTATACTTCCAGTCCAGGGAATTCGATGACACAGAAGTGGCATACTAACATACACACATGCAAACCACTCATACACATAAAATAAAATAAAATAAAATAAAATAAAATAAAATAAAAGGCAAATCACCCATACACCCATAAAATAAAATAAAAGTTAAAAAAAAAAGATGTATTCATGTATTTCTTATGACATTTAAAAGTGTAATAATGGTACAATTCAAATGAAGTGTTGAGGTTAGTTAATAGCGTGCCAAAGTTTGCTTCTTAGCTGAGACAAATGATACAGGCTGATATGGTATGCAAAAACAGGAGAGATGGTGGTGGGCATATGAAACTTCTCTGTTTGAAACTTTTATGTAGGTCTAAAACAATAGTGTAAAAAAAAAAAAAAAAAAAAAAAAAAAAAAAAAAAAAAAAAAAAAACCAGAAAGCACACAGGCAAAAAGCATGTCTTACTCAAAGTGCTCCTGCTGAGAAAGTCGGTCACATTGCAGTGCTGGGGACTGTTGACATTGCCTGGTGAGGACGCCAAGAGGCCAACGGCTTTCAAGCAGGTCACTAGACAGGTACAGCTTGGCCACTGGGCACCAGGAAGGTCTGTCCTGGTGGGTCAAGGACATGCTAGGCTAATAACAGGCTTTCTTGATCACCAGCCTATGCGACATGGTGTGACTGAGCTACGGCAGTCACGCTCAGGCACTGCAATGGCATAAATAAAGGGACCTGACTCAGACTACAGGGAGAAGACATTTCATGTTCCAAACAGGACAGGGAATGAGGCACTTATTTTCTCTTTTCCTTCTCTCTTCTCTCCTCCTCTCCCCTCCTCTCTGCTTCCTCCCTCCCCTGCTTGAGACAAGGTCTTGTATAGACCAAACTGGATTCACTAAGTAGCTTAAAACTATCTCCATCAACTCCTGATTCTCCTGTCTCCACCTCTCCACTGCTAGGATTAAAGGTTGGGCACACTACGCTGGGCTGAAATGTGTGCTTTCTAAAGCAAGATCTGCACATGGACCCAATTCCTTCTGACTGGGGACGTGAAGCAGTGGCGGTGCAGGCTAAGGGCAGGACATGGAGCTTGGAGGAGTCAGTTGGCAGTCCTGACTCCTTACTCATTGTGTCCTTGAGCAAGCCACTCACTCTTGCGGCCTCGGTTTCCTCATCCGTAAAATGGAGCCTATCGCTCCCATCTGTCCGCTTGCCTCCCAGAGCTGCAAGCGTCACATGAGACAATCATCGCAAGAGGGCCCGGCGTGGGGCAGAATCACCTTGGAAAAATGAGCACCAAGGCCATCAGGTTGCTAAGTGGCTGTCACACCCTGTTCTGGCCAAGAGGAGTCCTGGATGTAGATCTCCCAAAAGCAGTTCCCTAAGCAAGGCCCTCCCTAGGAGCCCAAGATTGCTGGGGGGCAGATGCCAGGCCCTCCCTGAGCCTCTAGGAGATAGGCCAGAGTCCCCCCTCCGTGGGTGAGGGCTGCCAGCGGGGGGCCTGGGAGAGTGGGCCGCCTGGGCTGGGAAGATGCTGAGGTAGAAATGGAGGTGCCTGTGAGGGCCCAAGCCCAGGGGGGAAAAAATTCTTACTGGAGCTGTATAATTAAAATCCTATTAAGCGGCGCCTGGCAGTCTCCCACCAACCCCCTCCAAGGCTCCTGCGAACCTCACAGTCCTGTAGCACCCTGCTCTGCAGGCTCTTGCTGAGACTGCTGGCTTGGGAAGAGCTGGGAGCCAGGCTAGCCAAGAGCAGAGCCAGGGATGAGCAGGGGAGTGTGTGTGTGTGTGTGGGGGGGGACTGGATGTATCCAGCTCCAGGTCCGGCCCCAGGTCTGAATCTGGACCCTGCATCTCTGCCACCCTTCCTTTTGCTCGGTGAGGAATGACCATCCTCCGTGACCTCTCTCAGACCCTCTGGCCTCAGGACTAAGGTTTCCTGGCTTCTCATTGTCTTTCCTCAGTGTCTCTCCCAGGCTGCCAGCTAGCTTCTTAGCCCCAAGCAACACCCAAGGTCCCCTGCTCTCCAGCACTGGTTGGAGGCTGGCACTGGGTAGAGTTGGGTGGGCATAGTTTGGGAAGTGAGATCTGTCTAAAGTAGCTACCAGACTACCTTCTCTTCCCATGCCCCAGTCTCCTCTTTTCTACTCAAGCTCCCCTCTGCCGTTGGGCATGCTATGGGTAATTCTTTAATCCCCTGTAGGGGTCATAGGGACCTGATGCCAGACCCATGGCTGCAGAGGGAACAAAGAGATCATCAGGAATAGTGACCTAGAACCTCATCTCCTGAGAGAGACCTTCTGTGATTTTGGTTTTCTTCCTGGGTCACTCGGTTGGAGTCACTCGGGGGCTTTTGGGTTGCATCTCTTACCCCTGTCCCAGGGTAGTCTCTCCCAGTCCAGAATGGACCCGGAGACTTCCTCCATCAACCCAAACTTCCCAGGATTAGGCTTCATCCCTTTAGTCCTCTTTGCTTTTAAACCTTTCCTGCTAGCCTGCCATCTCAAAGACTGATGAGTCAAGGGTTCAAGACAGAGCTCTGCCACTAACCTTTATGTGGCCTTGGCCACAGTCACCCTCTCTGGAACCCCCTCTTACCTTTCAGTTGAACTCAGCTCCTTCTACCTTTGTCCCTCCTACTTCCCAGTGAGCCTGTCCCCATGCACACTCCTTTGTGCCAGCATCCCTCTCAACTCTTCTTGGTCATTCCATCCCAGTGAGCTCTCACAGGGCATGTGCTATGTGATGGGCCCAGCTCTGTGCCAGGAGCACAAAGACAAACCAGGGTCTCTGGTCATCGCACTAGCAAAGAGATGAGACCAGAGGTTAAAGCAGCAGAAGCTAAGATATGGTTTGTACAGACTGGCACAGGTGGGCATCAATGCACCGCAGAGGTGCAAGGCACTCCCAGGGACAAAATTTACTTCTGAGCATTTGTTGTACTGTTCAGTCCAGAAGGTTCTTTGGAGCCTGGGGTCACTGAGGCTCAGGAAGGGGAAGTACCTCACCTCGAACTAGTAGCACAGACATTTTGATGGGAACAATGACTGCCTTGTGAGCCCTGTCCAAACTGCACCTTCTTGGGTAGGAGGAAGGAACATTCTACAGTTCTCTGGAGTAGGGACAGCTAAGATAGCTGAACTATGCACAGCTTGGGCCTTCACCTCTGTCTTCTTGTTCCCACGGAGACAAGTCTTTGTCTAAAGCTCCATGGAAAGGGGGTTAGAAGCTCAGACACAGTAAAACAAGGTACAGCAGCCAGGTCCCAAGCTCATTCCTGAAGGTGTGGAGGAAGGAGAGATTCCTGTCAGTAACAGGGACTCTGAAAATTTCCTCTTTGGGAGGGGACACAGACCTTAAAATCAGGTCTATTAGCAGTGAAAAGTCCTCACAGTAATCTATTCTGGGCTGACCCACAGGGGTTCTGCTTACTACAGACTCTATAAAGCAGAGAGCACCTTCACACTGTGGAAACCACAGGAGGAGAGAGAGGCTTCAAAAATGGGTAGAGATATCCACTGATCATCTTCCTGCTATCTGCTGGTGTCAGACACCTGACCTTCTGCAGGGTCCTTCCCAAGATACTCCAGCCTCCTCTGACCCCTTGTAAGGAGTCACCAGATCACATGGACTCCAAAGAGACTGATCTTGTCCTATAAAAAAAAAAAAAAAAAAAAAAAGCATGCTAAGAGCCAGCATGGGACAGAGGGATCAGTAGGTGGGAGGAAGACTGAGGTTCTGGGTCCCTACCTCTCTGTACCTCCCCAAAGCCCTCCCCTACCCCAGATCTCAGTGAGACCTTTACAGCTGCAGGGAGCAGGGCACAACAATCGCAGGCTGCACACCTGGTCCAAAGCTGCAAGTGATGTCACTGCCAGCTTTCCCGGATGCGGGATCTTCCTATGATGACAGATGAAGTCCACAGGCCTTTCATTCCATGCTGAGAACAGTGTGGAGGGGGGGAACCCTCAGGAGTGCTTGCCAGAGACATTCCTCCATCCTGGAGTGGAGATTGCACAGGGCAGAATGCCTTTAGGTGTACCAACTGGCTACTGAGATCACAGCCCTCCCTCATGGAGGTCCAAAGTTCTTCAAGTCTGTCTTCTATTCCTCAGGCTACAGCTGCAAGCCCCCCTCCTCCCCCACCCCCCGCCCATGCATTCATGGACTCACAAGAGCAAAACAAAACAAAAAACAGTGGTCAGGTTAGTATGTCCCCTTTGTCATGGACCTGTCCATATGGCCAGTCCTTTATCATGAGAAGAGCTGGGCACATAGCTCAGGTAGCAGGGTGTTTTTGCCTGGCAAGTACAAAGCCCTGGGTTTGAATCCCAGTACCACATAAACCAGACAAGGCCGTGCATGCCTATAATCGAAGCCCTTGAAAAGTAGAGGCAAGAAACTCAAGGTCACCTTCAGGTACTTGGTGAGTTTGGAAGACTGGGCTACCTGAAACCCAGTCAAAAGAAGAAGAGGGGGTGGAAAGAAGGGGAGGGAAGGGAAAGGAAGGGATTTACATGAGAGGCCAGCACCCTGAAAGGTGACAACTGCATGCCAATGCATTTTCTCCACAGAGCCGCAAATTCAGCATCTGCCCTCCCTCCCTACTCTTCAGTCTTCTGGGGTTTTTTTTTTGTTTTTTTTTTTTGTTTTGTTTTTTCCCTAGTTGCATTGCTGGAGTGCTCCAGAGTCAGCCTTTCCCTCTGCACTGTATGATCCCTGCTGAATAAATCACACCCCTCCCTCAGTTTCTCTGTCTGTAAAAGACTATTGTTCCTCTTGTTTGGGGGACATTCTAGAGCTCCAAGCCCCAGTCAGCTGAGTCAAGCAGGGTCAAGCAGCTGGCTCTACTCCCAGCCACAGAGGGACGCCTTCCCACGGAGGGCTGACACTCAGGGCTTCTCTAGTCCCCAGGGCAGGGCCGGCCAGCTGACAGCATCAGCTCAGAGCCCTCCAGAGTCTCATCAGAGTCAGCACTGCTCCCACCCCACCTCCCCCAGCCCCACTGAGGACACGCATCGCCAACACCTTCCCATCGAGGGCCTCTGGCGAGCAGATGCACAGGAGGGCGGGGGTCCCTGCACTCTCAAGTCTTATTACTCCCGTGCCACCGCCCTGACTCTAGAGTAATTGGGGGCCCGATTTGCATTTTGCTGTGTGTGATTTCTGAGAAGCTCTATGCTACCCTACAAAGCCAGGGGCTCCACACTCTACCAAGAGAGACAAGGGAAGGAGGAGAGTTGGAAGAGGCAGGAAGTGGGAGCTGAGAAAGGACACTGAGCCCCCCCCCCATCCTCCTAGGAAGGGGAGTCTTGGCAGGGTCCTCCTAACCTTGTGCCAGCCCTGGCTTAGGAGCCAGGGTGGGGATGAGGGGGTGACGTCCTTTACCTCTCCAGCTCAGTTTCCTCATTTGTAAACTGGGGTTAATGACACTTAACGAGCGAGGGGGGTGGGGGGCATGTAATTAGCAGCTGCCAGCTCTGGGCTTTGAAGTGGGTGGAGGAGGGGGCCACTGGGCAGGGTGTGGGCAGGACAGAGCTGGAGGCTCAGGGTGCTTGGCCTACAGGGAGAAGGTGGGAGAACCAGGGATCCTTTCCAATTTGGAGATCAAGAGCTGGGGTCACACACGTACAGGGGCTCTGAAGGGCAGGGGGCAGGCCAGAGCATCTAGAATCTGAGGCATAGACAACTGTGGAGTTGAACTGAGGAGCCTACAAAAGGCCTGAGAAAGGAGCTAGCCCCCAGGTCTTCATCTGCATGTGTTCTTGTGGAGACGAGATATGGAACCTTGATTCTTATGCAAGAAGCTTCACTTCTGTCCACTGACCCACAGTTAAGCCACATAAGGCACATTGCCACAGACAAAGGCAATAACTGCCAGCCCAGAGGCTCATGGGAGAGGACAGGCATGTCAAGAGAGGAGTTTATGGGGACTGAGACCAGGGAAGTGAGGACAGGAGGGAGGGAGCCGCCACCTCCTCCGCCCATGGCCTTTCCGCTTGCCCCACTACGTCAGGACTGAGTCACTGGGAGAGGCCACTGTCCAGCAAGGGGTGGGAGGACCTTGGGGACCAAGGTCTGGACACTATCCCAGACCAAGCATCTGTATGGGGCACCTTTGGCCGGGTTGGCGAAGACAGTGATGTAGACTTGAGCCAACCATTCACAGTTCAGCCACCTACGCCTGATGGGTAGAGGCTTGGATGGGCTTGGGAGGCCCAACAGGGCCTGTGAGGGTCAGCAAGTTGTCTCTCTGACATCCCTCTGTTTCTACGCAGGTGGGCCAGAGGAACCATCCATGATACACCAGACATATGGAGAGGTTCTTCTCAGTATCAAGTCCCTTGCCCTCTACCCACCCGGCCTTGAGCAGGCATCAAGGACATGCCCTCTCACTCTCACTGTGTACCTTCTGCTTTCCAGATCCATCTGCATGCTCGGACGTGATTGGATTTGGCCATTCATTAGACAAAATAATCGAAGAGGTTTTAGTATCCACCGGGTTCCGGGCACTATTTGATGCATGGACGAGGAACATGAACAGGCCTACTGGGCCCCTCTCTAAGCACAATGTGAGTGTGGAGAAGGGACCAGAACTCTTCAGAAGCAGCCTCAGAGGGAGGGTTTCAGTGGCCCTGGGGAGCTGTGGGGAGAACCTCTGCCCGTCATATGTTGCAGAGGCTGGAACTGGGAGACCACTTTCCCACTGGCCCCATTAAGCCTAGGGCTCACCAGCTGCAGCATCTGGAACAAGTGACATGGATTCTTCCTGCCGATCCTGCCTCCACCCCCCCTAGAATGCAAGTACTGGGAACACAGCAGGCCCTGGTTTGGGCAACTTGACACATAGACTTCTGTCAGCTTCGTAGACAGCTGAGCACGCAGACTTAGAGCACTTTCAGAATGGAGCTGGAGAGGGAGAGGAGAGCCCTTATATTGGTGAGTTAAGGGCTCCAGGGCTAGGTTGAGCCCTCAAGTTTTAAACACTCTAGCCTGTTGGGGACTTGGGACTATTTCTCTATGCATGCCACCCTCTACCCTATCTAGTGTCTACTCCTCATGTCTCTGTATAGTTGTCACTGTCATCGCACATGAATCCTTATGAATCTCAGGGGTAAATCTTGTAAAAGACAAAACTCGATTAGGGGCTCTGAGATGCTTGCCATCCTACAGTGCAAACTTTACAACTTGAGTTCAGTTCTGGAAATCAACTTCACCAAGTTGATCTGTACCTTCTACACATGTGGCATGCAAGCTTCCACACATTTCACACAGACACACACACACACAGACACACACACAAAACATTAAAGCCCATAGGCCAGACATAGTAGCACATGTGTGTAATTTCCCTACTCAGAAGCAGAAGCAGGAGAGTCACAAGGAGTTGGAGGTACATCTTCATAGAGAGTTCCAGGCCAGCCAGGACCATACAAGGGAGACTTTATCTAAAAAAAGAAACCAACCCGAGGCTGAGAGGTGGCTTGTAGGTTAGGAGCTGCTCTGGCAGAGGACCACAGATCAGTTCCCAGCACCTATGTCAAGTGATTTACAACTGCAGTAACCCCAGCTCCAGGGGAACTATTGCCTCTGACCTCCAAGGGCTCCTGCATTCATGTGTACATACCTACCTGCAGAACACACACCCCATACATAATAAAATTTACTCTTAAAAACTAGATATGGTTGTGAAGAATAGATTTTTTTTTTTAATGAAATTCTGTGATCAAAGTGAAAAGGTAAGACTGATAGGGAAGAAAACAGCCCTGTTCCTGGGACATATACACGGAAATGTTGAGGGGTGACCCTTGAATTGTTCAGGAGAGGGTGCCTGCTCCATCTCTAGTAACACATACACACACACACACACACACACACACACACACACACACACCAATAGTAAAATAAGAGTGAGAGAGGTGTTGTAGTGCACATCTCAAATCCCAGCACTTGAGAGGTAGAGGCAAGGGAACCAGGAGTTTCAAGGCCAGCCTGAGCCCAGAGAGACTCTACCCAAACAATAAAAATGAAAAGTAAATAAGACTGGATAAATATGGATATCAAATCACGGATCATCTGGGTAGAGAAATGAGGCCAGTCCATACTATTTCACATCTGCAGCTTTTGAAATCATACTCAGCTAGAAATAAAAAGAATGGTCGGCTCCTGGTGGCCACAGCTGGCTTCCTCCTCTTCATCCTCCTCCTCCTTCTCCTCCTCCCCCTTCTCTTCCTCTTCTTCTTCCTCCTCTTCCTTTTCCTCCTCTTTTTCTTCTTCCTCCTTTCTCATGCATCTCATCCCAGTACATAGCCGGTTATCATTTTCTGTGTCCTTTTTTTTTTTTTTTAATCCATTCACACCTATGGTGAGGGTTACTTTCACACCATCTTCTTGTCTCTCATCTGTGTCAACATTTCCATTCACTAATTCATGATTTACTTGTTCATTCATTTACTTACTCACTCACTCATTCATTCATTCCCCCAACACATGGGCAAGCCTTCCTCATCACTCCTGGCATCCTCTAGAGAGACAAGAAGGTTTATTGACAGCCTTGGTGGTTATGAGTGGCTCTCCCGCAGTGTCCCTGACTCCTTAACACTGACCTCAGTGGGCATGTGTGTGTGTGTGTTGCATTTCCCTCTTGAGGTCTCTGGGCCTCTCTGTAGGGTGGCGGCTGGTCCTTTGTCACAAGACTTGGACGACTTCTCCCTTTACTCTTGGAGCATGTACATGTTTCCGAAACTGGGCCATGGCTATAACCCTAGCAGGGCAGCTGGGCTGTGAGCCAAGCAGCCCTCCCAAGAAAGGGCTGTCTCCTCTTTTCTCGCTTTCTGACTTCTTCTATTTCCTCTGGGCCTGGCCATGGGCCTATCGTCCTTGTCTTGTAGAGGTGACATCACCAGGGCTCCCCAACAAGCACACACACCCCAGAGAAGCAAGGACTCCTCTGCATCTCACCATCTCTTCTCTCCAACATCAAAGGCCCAGGCGGCAGCAGTGTGTCCCTCCTCCCGGCCCCCAGGGGTAATCAGAGCCTGGAATGTGTAAGCTGGACCTACAAATAAATAAATACTGAAGCACGCGGAGCCTCCCGCCCCTTGCTGCCACCCAGCACCCTGGGCTGGGACCTAGGCACAGGGCCAGCTCCTGACAAGGTCGAGGGGACCGCCTGGAGCTGGAGGTGTGTGTGAAGAGTTTCGCGTGGGCTGAGGTCTGGCTTATCCTAGGCAGCATCAAAAAGCCTGTAATGGGGGTGTGTAGAGGAGCCCTGTGTGTGTATGGGGGGTGTCCTTCATAAGATGCCCCATCTTTCCCCTCACAGGCTAGACCACCCCTCATTCTGTACCTACCAGTCCAAAGCCAGCCTGCCTGCATATTGAAGGGCCCATGATGGGGGAAATGGTGGGTAGTGACTGGGGTTTCCAGGATGAACCAAGATGATTCCTTAAAGGATGGCAGTATGTGAAGAGAGTGGAGGAGAGGAAGGATAGAGAGAGGAGAGGGAGGAAGGAGATGAGTGTGAAGAGGAAGGAGAAGAAGGAGAGAGAGAGGAGGAAGAGGCAGAAAAGGAGGAGCAGGGAGAGAAACTAATCTCACAAAAAGCAAGAAAGAGCCCCAGGGAAGTAGCTGTCATTTCTAGTTCCAGCTTATCTGCTGTACGACTTTAGGGCAGTCACTAGGATCTCTGGTCCTTAAGCTCACTGAAATGCCTCTTTTGATTCAACTTTCTGAATGGAATAGAAAGGAGTATTGAAGAGATGTCCTTTGAAGGCTTGAGAAGGGCCGTGTTCGCGCAGGCTTGCCCCCCACTGTATAACAGGGAACAACTTTTGGTATGGACAATTTTAGATGTAGAAACCAGGGTTTCACACATGCTAGGCAAGCACTCTTCTAGTGAAGCTGCGCCCCTTGACTGGACATCCTGTGCGTGTCCCCATGTGTCTTTGGTTTCCTCAAGGGGCCTGACACAGAGTAAGCACTAAGAACTTGCTACATGCTAAGAACCACTCTTGAAATGGGAACCAAGCAATGGGGTCGTCTGGACCTCTTAGTCTTTTCTGTTTCATGTTGAATCTGGAGAAACTCCAGAATCTCACTCCATATAAAAGTACACCTGCACTGGCCGCTGTTTCTGGGACTCTGCCTATCTACATCCCTGCATCTGGAGCAGGGCACACACCTCAGAGAGGCAACATGTATCCTATTCCATCTCCTCACTGGCCGCCACAGCCTGAGAAGCACATTCCTCATGGAAGCAGGAGGTTTTTTATAAATGCTTAACCTTCCATGTGTTTCTGCCCCCTTTCTCAGATCCAGAAACTGAGGCACAGGTACAGGAAGTGACTTAACAATCTACATCAAGGCCAGGCTAGAGCTAGGGCTTGCTCAATATACCTTCTTACTCTCCAAGTCCTCAGGGCTTCAAAGCCTGGGACTTCTCCAGGTTTCACTCCCTAGAAGTTTTGTCTGTCTCAGGGCCTTTGTGTCCTCGGTTCTCACGGCTCAGAACGGATGCCCGCCATTCCGTACAGCCCCAGTTGACACAGAAGCAAGATGATAGGCACACAGAAACCCAGAGAGAAAGGTCTACAGGCTCTGTCACCATACTCTGAACTGAGAGCAGGTCTGGAGCAGTTGGGCAAAAAGTTGGGAGAGCACAGGAAAGCTCTGGGGTCACAGTGCAGGGGAGCCCTTCTAGAAGGGCTCCCTAGAGAAGTGGGGCACCAGTCAGACTTTCTGCCCTGGATAGAAGGACTTAGGTGGGGCTCACCTAAGCATGAGCCACCCAGCATCCACAAAGCAGTTCTCTGTACCGTGTGCCCAGCACCAAGAAGGAACGCAAGACCTTGTTTAACCTTAACAGGAGTCCAAAGGAAGAAGCTTTGGTAACTAACTGGCCCCACTTCACTGATAAGGGAGTTAAGTCACCTGCCCAAGCCCACCCAGCTAGTGAGTGTCCACCACCCTGAGCAGAGTAGGGTAGGATATTTTCATAAGATGGATGGATGGATGGATGGATGGATGAAAGGATGGATGGATGGATGGATGGATGGATGGACCTACATTTACACAGTCCCCAAATGTAACTCTTGCCATGTTCCTAGGCCTGAGAGGCAGTAAGCAAGAGTGGAGAGTTAGGTCTTCCAGATTCCCAAAGGAGGGGGACCTGCCTATTTTTCTTATCCACCTTGCTTACAATAAAACTGCAAGTCATAACCACAGTCTACAATATCCTGTAAACTCTGAGTTCAGACTCATCTACACCCTCTCTCCTCCCATTCCACTCAAGCCCAGTGGACTCCTCAACATTCCTTAACACAGCAAACCCTTCCCACCTCCGGCACCCCAGGCAGGGCCTTTGCAGTTTCCACTGCCTGAGAAATCTTCCCTCAGCTCTCCATCTGGCTTTCTGCTTTTGTGACCTTCCAGGGAAGGTGGACTGAGTTCCTTATCACGTATATCTCTCAGTCACTTCCTGCTCCTTTACCCACCTTAGTTCTGTGCCTCAGTTGTCATAACCAATGCGTACCCTGTCTATCGGTTTTGCTGGTGGTGGTTTGGTTTGTTTTTCTTTTTCTTTCCTCCTTTTTTTTTTTCAAGATTGGGTTTCTGTGTAGCCTTGGCTGTACTGGAACTTGATTTGTTGGCCTCCTTGCTGGCCTCGAACTCACAGAGACCAGCCTGCCTCTCGAGTGCTGGGACTAAAGGCGTGTGCCATCACACTTGGCTCTTATCTATTGGTTTTGATCTGCACCCTCTACTCAAGAGCACAGACTTTGCAAAGGCAAGGAGAGCTTGGTTTTGATGGCCCAGCACTGTGCCTTCCATACTTACAGTAGATTCCCTACAGAGTCTCCCTATTGGTATGTATTCCCTGGATGGATGGATGGATGGATGGATGGATAATAGCTCTGGCTGGTCCTGAAAGGAAGGGCAGGGCCTTCTTAGACACCCTCCATTGAGTTTATTTTGTAAAGAATATTTAACATATGTGTAGCTATGTGTTGGGAGAGAATGGTTATTTGCACATGTGTGCAGGTGTCCACAGAGGCCAGAAGAGTGGAGTGCCAGATAGTTGTGGGCTGTCTAACATGGCTCCTGGGAACCAAACTCAGATCTTCTGAAGAGCAGCAAGCAGAAAGTGCTTCTAACTATGGGGCCGGTAGTTAAGCATGCTCCTCCTGAGTTGGGTTTAAGCGTGAATCAAATCCACAAGACAAAATGTTCCTTTTTCAAGACGCCTTCCTTAAATTTCTACCTTTGTCAGCAAAAAAAAAAAAACAGATCCTCCAAACTGACCAATTGCCTTAAGGAGTAAGAACAACTAACTGTACCTTTTTCCTGAACACTCCATCTCCCTTCACTGTGATCTATCCAGATGACAGGAGGGGCCAACAGAGCCCACCAGGCGCTGCCCTGGCCAGCCTGCAGCCGCCTCATCAAGGTGGTACCCGGCCAGGAGGCAGGAGGCAGGAGGCAGGAGGCAGGAGGCAGGAGGCAGGAGGCAGGAGGCAGGAGGCTGGAGGCAGGAGGCGGTGCCCTGGCTTAAAGCTTGAATGGAGCAGGGGGAGGATGAAAGGGAGCCACTGCTCCCAGCCTGAGGAACAAAGGGACCCAGCAGGTGTGAGGGGCCTGGGGGCCGTGAGGGCAGAAACTGGAGCCGAATCAGGAGATCAGTGTCACCTGTGGCAGCTTCCATTAGCCTTCTTCGGTTGTCACTCGCTCTGGGGACAAAGCTCAGGCAGGAGGTTGGAGCAGGGTGGGGGAATCTTTTCTATTTCTATCTGCATCCCAGCTTCCCCTTCCAAGAAGCAAACGACATCGTCAATTCTATCAGGTCAGAGCCTGGGAAGAACGTGGAGACGATGGCCTGACGCTGCACTTTTACACAGGAGACCCGTGAGACCTCCAGGGTACAGTGGCGTACTGAGTCACCTGACTCACCACTGGCTGAGCCCACACCTGGCTCCAGGAGTTTTGGCTCTGGCCTCAGCTGATAGGAAGTGATCTTTTCATTACCTCGTTTGAGTCCAGGGTCTGGATAAATTACCCAGGCAGGCCTTGAACTCGTAAGTTCAAGGGTTCCTCCTGCTTTGGTCTCCCCGGGGTGGAGGTGGGAGTTTACAGGGGCAGGCGTTGCATATGGTGGGAACTGATCTTTCTCTTTAATCTGTCCTCCCCCCTAGCAGGCTCTTCATGAGACAGTGACCAAGAAAGCTAGGATGGAGCTCAGTCTAGACAGTGCATAAAGAGAATTGCTCATGGATGTCTCGGGGCAGAATGCTCCCCTAGGCAGGGTCCCCTTAGACAGGGTGCTCTCAGGTAGGATACTGCCCAGCCAGGATCTCCCCAGACATTATGCTTTCCAGGCAAGGTGCTCTTCCTAAGATAGAGTGCTCCCAAAGTAAGTAAGGTGATCTCTAACAGGGTGGTTCCTGAAGGCAAGTTCTTCCAGGACAGAGTACTCCTGGGTCAGGGGTGTCACACAGGCTAAAGGGGCAGACAAGGCTGAGCCTACCCAAGGGAAGCCCAAGCTCCTAAGAGTGCTGGCATAAGGAGGGGACACCTTGTTCCCACACAACTGCCCAGGGCCACCCTGAGCCCCACCCTTGTGGCAGCTGCTTTGCCCCAAGGTATGGAGGAACTACTGGAGGAAGCCTGGAGACGTAGGTGAAAGGGAGGGGGCTGGCCAGGTAGGAGGGCAGGGAAAGGAGAGGAGGAGGAGGAGGACAAAGCAGGCCTGTGTGGTACTGGGACATTCCCAGTCTCTGCCTTGTCCCCTCCCTGATCCTTCTCTGAAAGGGGAGGGAACAATACCCCCATTGAAGCCCATTTCCCTAGGGATAACATCTCTGTGTCCACTGGGACAGAAGCCAAGCAGGTGAGCCTTGTGGGGCTGAAAGCCTGCTCTCCAAGAAGCAGGGGCAAGACCTCAGAGATGAGGCCAGGGGTCCCCAGGAGGGAGACTGGAGGAAGCGAGCCAAACTCTGTCCTTGTTCTGAGGCCAGAGCAGGGGGCATGGAGGCAGGGAGCCCGTGGGGAAGGGGTGTCAAACTCTCTAGTGTAGCGGTGACTACTCTCCGGTTCTTATGGAGTCCTTCTCTGTTCTGAGAAGGAATACAAGCATGGCAGAGCCCTGGCTGCTGGCTCCTGTCAATGTCAGGTTCAGAAGGACCAAGTGGAAGACAACTGTGGCTGTCTTTTGTTCAAGTTGTTCAAGGGTCTGAGGATGTAACTCAGTTGGTAGGATGCTCACCCAGCATACAAGAAGCCTAGAGTTGGGTCTCCAGCACCATATAAGATGAATATGGCTATGAATACCTATACTACAAGTACTCAAAAAGTGAAGACAAAAGTTGAAGGTCATCATTGGCTATATAGGGAGTTCAAGACCAGCCTGGCCTAGAAGCCATCTCAAAGTAAATAAAATAAAATACTCTTTGTATCAGGAACAACAAGAGTTCAGGGCCTCTTTGAAACCAACCCAAAGACTCCAACACAGTGGGAAGCTTCACTAGATATTATTTTACTTGCCTGTTGGCTGTTCCATTTGAGACACGGTCTCACTGTGTGGTTCTGGCAGGCCTCAAACTCACAGACATGGGCCTGCCTCTGTCTCTCAAGTGCTAGGATTACAGGTACTTGAGAATTTGATACTATGGATCTGTCCCTGAACTGTGCTGGACACCCATTTAATTGGATGATCCTGGACTGGAGTCAACTTGATTTATAATGCAGACTGGCCTAGAGTCACAATCCTCCTGCCTCAGCCTCCTGAGTGCTGGAATTACAGGAATTTACCACCACTCCTGCCAATTTTAAAGCCTTGAGGTCATACCAACACTGAAAAATAGTCTAGTAATGTGAAGGAAAACTCACTCAACTTCAGCCTCAAAAGGCTGGTGGGGCAATGGGGAGGTCACTGGGCTCAAGGGTGACAGGAACATTTTGTCACAGTGACTTAACCTCACAGATGGAGGCCCGAGGGAAGGGGTCAGGGTCGAGAGGCACTGAGATGACTTCAGCGGATCGGTGAGACTTAAGCAAACAGTGACAAGGTGGAAGTCCTCCCAGATAAAGGGTAGGATTGGCTCACCACTGACTCAATCAACTGCTAGCTTCTGATTGTTGAACAACCTACAACTCCTGTGTTCCAGCTGCTGGCTGCTGTAGACACAAAAAAGCCATGCCCCAGTCATCAAGGCAGCCGCCCCTCATCAGCAGCAGCAGCAGGAGCAGCCACAGCCTCCATCAATGTTGAGACCGTTTCTAAGCCTACCAAGGATGTGATAGTTGAGCTTAAGCCAGACGGTTGACAAGGAGGGATAGAGGAACTGAGATTTATCAGGTATTAGCTCGGGGCCCACTAGCAGAGGTCATTGAAAGACGGCTGAAGGAATAGGGGTGTTTTCCTGTAGGCCATGGGGAGTCATGGAAGGCTTTTGAGCAAGGGAAGTCTACATCTATAGCAAGGTAGCTGGGTGGTGGCACTAGGAGACCATCCCTGCTTGTCTCTTGGGCGCATTTTGTCATGAAATAGCTCCAGCCAGCTGGGGAAGGACTCCAGAAGTCCTCCTCAGAAGTAGATGTAAATGGGCAAGCATCTGGGGCAGGTGTAGAGAAACACACACCAAGACAGGATCTCAACCCTGGTCCTTCCCCAAGAAGCCTGTCGTCTCCCCCTTACTTCTAGTTTCTCTTCATCACCGCAGAGGACCAGTGTCTTACTAAGGCTTGCCTCTCTGTGCAGACCGTGACTACAGAGGCAAGAGACAGGAAGCCTGCCTCTGGGGCCTCAGGATGGAGGCGGAGATATGGGTGGAGGAAATGATGTGACTCTCTGCCAGGTGCCTGGTCAGGACCCTCAACACAGGCATGTAGCTGCATCACAAGGACTGGGACTGTAGGAATGCCAGCTAGTGGTGTACCTGTAAGCAGGATGGTGGCCTCGAACCCGCAAACCCACACCCACACAGGCTTCTGCCCCTCAGTCTCAAAGCCACTCCACTGAGCCACCTGCTTCTCACAGGTTCCAATGAGACCTCAGAAACAGCCCCCTAAGGGGCTTCACACTTCACAAGGATACACAGGAGCCCTTGGCCCAACCAGTAGCCCTGACTCATAGGAAAGGTAGAAGCCTATTCGCTCCCAGGTGGACTGGGCTCCCATGCAGGCCGGCATCCCAGGCGCCTGGAGGTACAAGGAGACCTGGGATGAATGTTCTCTTCCCTGGAGTTGAGGGCGGGGATGGAGGCCTGGCGCCTAGAAGCCCATTCAGCCATCCACCCTTCCTTCAAAATCTAGACACTTCCCGTATCAAGCATGTCCTTTTTATAGACTTGCCAACATTGCCAGGCCTCTCTCTTTTTAAACAGCCCCTCTGGATTCTCCAAGGAACAATGAGACAAGGTGCTGCTCCAGTGTCCAGACAATCCTTTCCAACTTGATCCTGTCATTAGCCAGAAGCCTGATGGATTTCACTTTATAGATACCAACAGTGAGGCCCAGAGAAGGTAGACCGTTTGCCCTGGGACCTACAGTGAGCAAATAGCACAATATAGAAGTCTGTCTTTGATTCACTTCCCAATCACCAGATATCATATAAGATATTTCCTTCTGCCTGGAGGTGGTGGAACCCCATCATGTGGAGGTGGTAGAACCCTGTTATGTGACAGGGTTGAGTAAAGAGGACCTTGGGTCTACCACTTGACCTTTGACCTTTCTTGGGCAGCCTCCTGCACCTGGACTGGGCAAGCTGGCCTAGAGGAACAGTGCCCTGAGTTAATCCTTCTGGGATGAGACAAGAGGAGGTCAGAGGGCAGGCAGGTGAGGGTTTGCTCTTCCAGCCCAGCTGGACCCTGATCAGGAGGATGGAGGATCACCTGACAGCAACTGTATCCACCAAAGAGATTGGTGGAGAGCCTGGGAGTTTGGGGTATCAATAGCTGGGCAATGACCAAGCCATATTACCTTCCTGAGCTCCAGTTTTCTCCCTGTAAAATAGAGGGCCATAGGACCTAACTCATAGGCTGTTCCGTGCTTCCTGATGCCCACAGTGACTATGACCTGGCCATCAGAAGTCATGGCAGTGCCTGCCCTGGGGTGGCTGACAGATGCTGGGAGTCCCGCTTTCTACCCTGCCTCCTGGATACTCACTCCCACACAGACTCCCAAGCTCCTTTGTAAGTAGCCGACGGAGTATGTCTAGACTCCCAGTAGTGCTTTAAACTCAGAAAAGAGCCAGATCAAAGCTAAACAACAGCCATTGGTCACTGTGACCTCTGTGGGGCTTTGGGAGCCTGCACCTGCGTGTGTCACAGTCTTTGCCCTCAGTAACACGTGGATATAGCCCCTTGACTGCAGATTTGCCTCACAAGTGTTTGTCTCCTCTCTATGCAGGCTCTGAGGAGGCCTTCTAAGGCAGGGCTGGCTCCTCAGCAGGGACAGATATCTGCTAACTTGTGGAACAAGGCCTAGCCTTCCCTAGGGTAAGAGCAGATGTTTGCCTCCAGCTGTTTGCTGTAAATCAGTCCTCAGAGAGGGCTGCTAAGGCCTCCCCAAGGTTCCGCCTGACAAAGGCTGAAAGTGGCTTCCAGCCTGAGGCAGAGGGCTAAGGCCTGGAGAGGCCCAAGAGGCAACTACTCTCTTAAAGCTACGTAAGAGCCCTGGGGTCTGAGCCAGGCTGGTGGAGGAGGAAAATGCAGCCAAACCAGACTTCTTCCTCATTCTTGGTCTCCCAAGTCCCTCCAATCACCACTAACAAAGCCATGTTCCTCCCAGGGCACCCTAATATCCTAGAACGGTCAATCCCACCAGCCATCTTGACCAACACTTCCCTGCCAGCTTCCTCTTTCCTGCAGGCTTTTCAGGAGGCGTTAGGAGGAGGGGCATGGGACAACTCCATTGCTCCCCTGTGAGGATTCAGCCAGCCTTCACCTAGGTCCTGTGTTGCACTCGACTTCCCATACCTTACCACCGTCAAGGCAGAGTAGGCAGTGAGCTGGGTGAGCAGCCCAGCGGCTGAAGCTGTTACGGTGAAAGTCACTGCCATCCCAGGACTTAGGGACCACATCCTACTCAGGATCTTAGATTCTGGGACTACATGGCTGCTACATTCTGAGTGTGGCAGGTGGTCAAGAGGACACTGGGACGAATTACTGGGGATTAAAGAGGTTATCAGAAGAATTATTAAAGCCATGATCAGACAGAGGGGCAACATCATGGCAGAGGCTCCAAGGAGAGCTCAGGCCCCACTGCTGGGGTCTCTGAAAAGAGGCTTCACACACCTTTAATTCCAGCCCAGGCAGAGGCGGGTGGATCTCTGTGAGTTCAGTTCGAGGCCAGCCTGGCCTACAGAATGAGTTCTAGACAGCCACAGCTACACAGAGACACCTGTCTCAGCTTGTGGGGGAGGGAGGGACAACACCTGGGGAGGGGAGAAGCAGTGGGAAAGGGAAGCTCTTAGACCTTTTAAAGAAGAAGATTTCACAGCAGGAGCCCAGAGACAGGCACAATGACTCCTCATAGACATCAGGGAAAGTTGTGGAAGAAGACACAGGGGCCCCATAACCCCATATCCTCTGCTCTCTATCACCGGAGGTTTTGTGCAGAGGCCAAATTGTAGCATCACATTCTTGCAACCCACGGCAGCCCTGTGTGGCCACCCAGAGCACCTGGCCTTCCCCTCTGCCAGGGCCCTCCTCCTCCAGCCTGGCCTTTCTAGACAAATGAGGCTTGAGTTCCTGACAACAAGGGCTCTCTGTGACTGACTGTTGCTTGTGGCACCTGCTCTGGGGCATTTTGATAATAAGATTGGACCCAAAGGGTGAAGGAGTCTCACGCTAGTCCACTGCAGCTGTATCCCTTCCCAGAATTCCATGGGATCCACTCAGGTGCCGAATCCAGAGCATCAGGTAGGGTCCAGAGCCTTCGAGGGACCCAACTTCAGAGCTTCCTCCAGGAGGGAAGCTAGCAGGGTAGGCCATGGCAGGACAGGCCACTGAAGTCCCGAACCAAACGGTGTGGCTTACACACTCCCTCCCCTGCTCAACCTGGTACAGAGGGAGAGGCAGAAGAAATAAATTAACCTAAGCAAGAAGCCTCAGGAGATGGCCGGCTCAGCAGGCAAAGGTGCTTGTGGTACTAGCCTGTCAACTTGAGCTGGACCCACAGAAAGGTAAAAGGGGAGAAGCAACTCCACAAATGTGTTCCTTGGCACCTCCGTAAGTGCTTCTGCACACACAGAGCAAAAATTAATTGATTGATTAATTATTAATTAATAGTTTAAGAAAGCAGCCTGCATGGTGTCTGAAGACACAAGGTATCAGATGGGTGGAAGAGGATACAGGACAGAAGTATTTCAAAGGGCCTATGGAGAGCCACTGGCCTCGGTATGGCGGTACCCTGAGAGCTACTAGCTCTGAATTGTGGTATCTAGGACATGCTCAGGTCCTGAGTCTCAGTCCAATGTACCATCCCAAGTCTCCCCTGCCCCCAGCAAAGGAATCGTCCAGGCTTTTAAGGAAAAGGGCCAGGAGAGGTGAGGGACAGATCCCTTGAGCTCTTCCAAAGCTGAAAGTGAAGGGTGAGGTATACAGGCAAAGCCCTGGCGATGAGGGCTTTCTTATCCCTCCTGCCATCCCATCTCACAGGAACCTGGGCCCTAGCCCCCTGGGAAAAATGGCCTGGCCAGTGATCTGAACAGGAGTGCCTCTGTGGTCACTATCCCTAGCCTGGACCCCTCCTCCTGTTTCTATGATATCACTTTCCTTAGTCCAACAGGGATGCCCATCAGCTGCCCAAGCTGAGAGCCTCTTCCCTGGACTCAGGACCAGGGGAAGAGGTGAAACGGAGGGGCAGGTCAAGCCCAGAGCCCAGTTTCCAGTTTAGCCATTAAAGCATAATTGGAGATCTTGCCTCATCTCCCAGAGCCAAACCCTCATGGAGACAGGCTATGGATTCAGGGAGGGAGAGGTGTTCAGAGGTGGGAAGGGACAAAGAAAGAGCTCTGAACCCTGACACCTCTGAGGGACACCTGGCCCAGCCTCTCTGCTTCCCTCCCAAGTCTCTTGTCTTCCCAGGCTGTGTCTTTGTCCCTCTTACTGCCCCCTCATCCAATCAGTGGGTGCCCCTCTCCTTGCACCCATATGTGGGTCTCAGGCTCCTTGTAACAAGGAACTGGTCCCACTGTCTTTGTTCCTATTCCTGGCTACCCACTGGGTACCTCCAGAAGGCAGAGCAGAAACACGTGGCTCTGCCAGATGTGGAGCGAGTGGGTATGTCCCTGGGCACCAAGCCTGGCAAACAACTTCTGTGGCTGCAAGCCCAGGAAACAACAACCCAAGCTCCCCACACCTGGTGCCAAGGGCCCAGGGACATCCTCTAGGTGTCCAATGCCCTATGAAAAAGAACTAGGAAGCCACACAGGGAGCCTTCCACAGACCCAGGAGACTACCGGGACCTGGCACCACCTACCTTCTTTTTTCCAAATCATGTTACTCCAGCAGGACCTGCTCATTTTACAATGGCCTCTCTTCCTTGGCTCTACCTCACCTCCTGACCCTCTCTCCTTTGAACATTGTTCAGCCTTCAGCCTTCCCAGCTGGGCTCCACATTTCCCTCTTCCAGGAAGTTTACCAGGATTGCCCAGCGTCTGCTCTGTTGGCTCACACTAGCACACCTCCTACACACCTACTGACCGAGTATAAAGATCCTTTTTCTTTTTCTCCTCCACCTCTTCCTCATTTTTTTTTTTTTTTTGTTTTGTTTTGGTTTTTGTTTTGAAATAGTCTCCTGTAGCCCAGGTTGGCCTCCAAATCATAGCCAAGGCTGACCTTGACCTCTTGATCTTCCCACTTTCGCTAACTAGTATTGTGATTACAAACACCACAGGAAGGTGTGGCAGCTGAGCACTGTCCCTCAGATGCTGACAGTGCCCTCCACTTGGAATGCCATTCCATACATGGGGTCAGACTATCTTAAATTGACCAGAGACAGGGAGCATTTAGGGTGAAGTACCCTCCATTTTATGGAGGAACCCGTGACCCAAAGAGCAGAGATAAATCCCCAGGTGACTGAACCTTACAATGGGCTCGTCCCAGGCCTCCTAACCTTCCATGACCCAAGAACACCTGATCAGATCGACCTTGCTTCTTCATCCTTGGAGGGGAACCGAACCAGAGGAAGCTCGCGTGTAGAGAGTGAAGGGGAGTGCAGGGCTGGGCCCAGGTGTGGGCCAGGTGGAGACTGAGGCAAAGTCACAGCCAGCCAGGAGCTGGGCAGCGTGGGAACCGGCTGGGAGTGGTTCTGGAGGGGAGGGGGCGCCGCCGTGCTTACCGCAGGATTCCGCCCCTCCGAGGGCGCAGACAATGGGGTCGCTGTGCCCGGCGCCCCCTCCCCTGGCTCGCCGGCCCCCGCCCGCCCTCTCTCCCCAAAGCTGCTTTCAATTTAAACGCCTCCAACCAGCGGGTGCTGCCCCGGGGGGCGCGACCGCAGTGCCGAGCGCCCCTGTAATTTCCGCAGGGAGCTGACCGGCTCAAACACGGCCCCGCTGTGCCCCGACCGCAGGCCCCGAGACCGGAGACGGCGCCCAGACTGCCTTGCCCGGGTCGTGGGAGCGCCACCGGGGCGGCATCCTCCCGAGCCCAGCCTTAGTGCCGCCTCCTCCAGGCAGTCCACCCTAGCCCGCGGAGCCCTGATCTGCCACCTACGAGGGCCCCCTGTGAAAGCCAGCTGCTCTTTTTGAGGGAGAAAGTCGTAAGGAAGAGGTCAGTTCCCCAGCAAATGTGAGGTCAGGGTTGGTTCTCTTTGGAGTAGAGGCTCAACAACAAGAAGGGATCCCATTAGACTGCCACAGGAGCTGGGGACTCAAAGGACACAAGCCGAAGACACATGTGTGTTTATTAAACATGTGATTCTGTGTTCAGAGCTGGAGTGTCAGAGCTGGAGTGTCCCTATGTAGCTCAGGCAAGCTTGAACTTTGCAGCCCTCTTCTCTTGGCCTCCTGAATAGTGTGTGTGTGTGTGTGTGTGTGTAAGCCATTGCACCCTGGATACATAAGATTGTTTTGTTTTGTTTGAGATAGGGTCTTATGTAGTTCACACTAGGATCAAAATGCTTTGTAGTGGGGAATGGCCTTGCTCGTCCCTTCACCTCGGAACACAGAGCACAGGGATGCACTGCCACACTTGGCTAATGCTGTGCTGGGGACCAAATTCAGGGCCTCGTGCATGCTAGGGAAATATATAGTTGACCCACATCTCCATCTTCAGCCCAACTTTTTTTTTTTTTTTTAAAGATAGGTCTGTTTGTGTATCCCTGTCTTGGAACCTACCAGGTAGACCAGGCTGGCCTTGAAACTGATCCTCCTGCCTGTGTCTTCCAAGTGCTGGGATTAAAGATGAAGTGTACCACGGCACCCAGCAACATTTCATTTTTCAGTGGCTAGCTGAACTGGATGTGGTGGTTCACATTTGTAATCTCAAGGAGAGTTCAATGTCAGGGGGCTGAGGCAGGAAAATTACAAATTTGAGGCAACCCTGAAATATATAGGGAGACTCTTGTCTTTTAAAATAGGGGCAGGATTCACTAGGAGAACATGCACAAGGTCATGGATTCTAGCCCTAGCATCTTGTACATCCAAAAGATTTGTTTGTTTCAAGACAGGGTTTCTCTATGCAGCTCTGGCTGTCCTGGAACTCACAATGTAGACCAGGCTGCCCTTGAACTCAGAGATCTACCTGCCTCTGTCTCCCAAGTGCTGGGATTAAAGGTATGTGACACCACTGCCCAGCAAGATTTTTAATAAAAACAATAAACTGGCTATTTTAATTATTATTTTATTTATTGTTTATTATTCTGTCCTCTAACCCACGTCTAGCACTAGTGTGCAGCTCTTTCTCCCAGCATGACCAGAATATGATTGGGGAGACTGAGATAGCTTGAGCTAGCACCTGCTAGGACTGCCAAGGAATGGGGAGGGAGATCCGACCAACCTTCATAAGCTAGAGGCCAATAGACCCCGGCCTTGCAGAGATGGCTCTAGCATGAAGTGTTTCAAGTGGAGCAGGTGGAGGACAGGGACATCTGTCTGAAGGTCCTTCCACTCAGTGTGGAGCATGCAGAAATAACAGCTAGATACCAGGAAGAACTTTCTAAGTTGCTGGCCAGGGGAGTATGTGCGGGCCCCAGATCCTCTCTGGCCTGAAATAGTCATCATATCCCCTCTCCCTCTGTCTGATGCACCACCTACTCTGTCTGTCCCCTACTCTGCCACCATGGTCCCCTAAAGGGCATTTTGGCTTAATGCCATGGTTGAGTTGTCCCAGGGACCTGATCCCTTGGCTTATTGTAGCTCCCAAGCCTGCATAGTGTAGATGGGGCTCCTTCAGAATCTTCCAGTTGGCGCTCGCTCTCTCTCTCTCTCTCTCTCCCTCTCTCTCTGTGTGTGTGTGTGTGTGTGTGTGTGTGTGTGTGTGTGTGTGTATTCAGCTGCTACAGGAAGGGAGCTCAGCTGGGGGCGTGGCTTGTCCTGAGTGTTCTGTTCTACCTTGTCCCCTCCCCCCCACACCCCCATGTCCCAAACACCCCTCTCTTTCCAGTCTGGCTGTTGCGGTGAAGCTAATCAGAAGTAATTATGGGGGAAGAAGGGATCCTGAGAGGGACCCACAGAGACCACCTCATCCGCCCTGGACCAGCCCTGGTGGCCCTAGCCCCAAGGCCTCAGCCTGGCTCAGCCCTGCCTGGGTGCGGGTGTGTGTGTGGGGGGTGAACCCAGGGGCACCTACCCCACCATCCTTCCTCCCTCCCAGCTCAGCCTGAGCCACAGACTCTGCTCTCTTATCTGTGCTTGCCTTAGCCTCAGTCATTCTAGATTCATTTAATACTTCCCAAGCAACCTAGGTGAGCCAGGCTTGTGTCGGGCAGGGCTTGGAGCCTGGTTCTTTCCTTCCCTGAGCAGGACCTGGGTCTGGGTAGATGCTACAGAGGGCATTGTCTTGGGAGCCTTTGGAAGGTGTCTTCCCTTGCTCTATCTCCTCTATCTCGAATCCCAGGAAAGCAGAGCATACCAGCCTCTTATCGACTGTTGACTTCTGCCACCCTAAGTCCAGCCTTGACATTCAACCTATTCTCACCTGCAGAGACAATGTCAGTCTTGCCCTGCACCTTCTACTGTCTCAGACCACCTGCCCTCCTCAGCCTCTACCTGGTACACCCTGCTCTTTGCAAGGAGGCCTCTTACTATCAGCTGGTCTCTCTCAGGTCTCGCTGGTCCCTGGGGGTTTATGGCTCTCAGCTGGAAGAGTGCTTAGAAACGAAAGTAAGTGGCTTCATCCTTCTCACTTGGGAAGCTGGGCCCTGAAGGAACAGCACAATCAAACTGTCCTTGACTATCAGTGTTTTCTGGTGTGAGTGTGTGTCTGTGTGTGTGTGTTTTTCCCTGGTGTCACACCTATAGGGCAGAACCAGAATCTGGTCTTTCCTCTGTCTCCTCACCATGCCCAGAAGGACGGACCAGCAAACATCAGGCCTCCGCCATCTTGCCTTCCTTCCCAGCCCTGCCTCACCAAGAACCAGGTGGTGGCATGCGGTAGAGTGGGAGGGACCAACCAGAGGAGGTCCGGTTGAGGGTCTCTCTCTAATTTGCTTCTGTCCCTTGATGTCCAGAGGAAAACAAGCCTCCTTTCCCCTAGAGAATGTCAAGCATAAACAGAGGTCAGTGCCCCCCTGCCCTTGCCCTGGAGGTGCCAAGGTGGTAATTAGGCTTGGGGGTACAGGCTGTGTAGGTGGGGGTGGGGAGGATCTTACCCTGGGGAGCTGAGCTGGGCAGAGAAGCTGTGTGGTCTGGGCAAATGGGTGGTTTGTAGGTGGTCTGGGGGTTGAATGAGTGTTTGGAAGGGAAGCTGGTAGAAACAGGAGGGGTGGGTGGGGGGCAAGCAGGGAACAGAAGGCTTGAAGAGCAAAGCTGAATCCATCTGGATTTTTAGGGGAGCCTCTGCCTGTGCTTGAGAGGCAGGCATCCAACTCCAAGGAGAGGCCTGGCCCACAGGATAGCCTCAAGATAGTGGGGTCATCTGGGCTGCCACAGGAGGGCACAGGCTCTCTTCCTAGGTTGATCAGGGATTCCAGGGAGTCTCCATCTCCCACCTGCTTCCTCAGCTTGGGAAGAGAAAAAAAGGGGGATCCTCTAACTGGAAGGAGGTGCCGAGTCTGCTCCCCCTCCCCAATTGCTGAGCCCACTCTCAGCCAATCCCTCTCACTCCAGGGACTAATTCCTTCTTAGGCTGAAAGCAAGCCCCCTTAGAGCTGCAGGTCTGCTGTTGGCTCCTCCCCCAGGCCCCAGGAGCCACAGCAACGGCTTCCGGCTTCCGCAGGTCAGGCTGCAAAAGAACATTGTATCCTAACTCCATCTCCCCAAGGTCCTCAGTGTGTCCACCTGTAAGATGAGAGAGCCATCCAGTATTTAACTGCCGGGATTAAATAAGGCAGCACAAGGTCATGGTTACTGAAGTGGCAGTTACAGCAATGACTAACACCCCACAAGATGTCCCTTGTGTCTAAAGGCCAGGTCTCCTCCTGGGAATGGCTACCGGGAAGCTGGGACCTGGTTATGACCCTTCACATAGGGACTATGATGGTGGCTGGCAGGAGATAGGGTGAGCAGGTCATGGGGAGGAGGTGGAATGGCTGGGACGGTCCGGTGGCACCCTGCCCAGGCCCCAGGCACATTCCTCCTCCCTGGATCTCACCACCTGCTGGCCACCTGTACCTCCAGTCCCATCACAGGCCTGAACTCCACAGCAAGAGTGTAAGGCGGTGACCAGACAGGGCACCCTGAGGAAAGGATCTGGGGGATGGTGACACTGCTGGGCACCTCACTGCAGGGACTAAGTCCTAGTTTGTCCTGTGTCTCTCTGGGAGGTTCTCAGAACAAGAGGTGTCCGCAGCTTCAGACCAGAAAACTCGCTGAGCCATGACTCCTGGAGGCAGAAGGTTGTCATACCATCATCGTCAGGCCAAAGGATTACTGGAGGGGAAGCTTACACCATGAACCTGGTCCAAAGGGGCTAGGCTGGCATCAGATGGTCAGCCTCTCGCCTCCATGGCCTCAACAGTGTTTCTATCTTGCTTGATTCATGTTCCCCACTGATGGGAAAGTCCCGGGGAGGGATGGAGCAGCTTCTGAGAACTGGAGAGCCTGGGAAATTGCCTGGTGGTGCAGGGAAGCATGGGGCAAGAGTGGTCTCTAGTTCAAGGTCATTTTCAGATAAACTTCCTCTCCTATCTCTCTCCCAGCCCTCTATTCCTCTGTGCTATGGGTACAGAACTTGTGCGTGTGTGTGTGTGTGTGTGTGTGTGTGTGTGTGTGTGTGTGGTGTGTGTGTGGTGTGTGTGTGTGGTGTGTGTGTGATGTGTGTGTGTATGTGTGTGGTGTGTGTGGTGTGTGTGGTGTGTGTGTGTGTGTGTGTGTGTGGTGTGTGTGTGTGGTGTGTGTGTGTGTGTGTGTGTGGTGTGTGTGTGTGTGTGTGTGTGTGTGTGTGTGGTGTGTGTGTGTGTGTCTTTACAGTAGGAAACAGTCAAGGGAAATCACTTCCTTCTCCCCATCTCTAGTTAGCTGGCAGAGCAGCCTGTTTGGGGTACCCCGAGTGGCTGGTGCATCCAATTGCCAGCCTGAGGACTCCAAGAATCCCCATAGACCCTCTTTATTCCGGTAAGGATGGCCTATCTGAGGGGAGAACCATCTGAGTCAATGTTCAGAAGCTCTACCAAGGTACCTGGTAAGGGGTGGGCTTAGCAGAGGGCACATTTGGTTGGAGAAAGAATAGACTTTCAACAAAGGAATATTCAAGAGACTTAACCCCTTGTCCATCCTGTGCTTCTGTGGCAAACCTTGTGGAACCTTCTGGAAGCCTGCTTCCAGCCTAAAGGTCATTGCCATGCTTATTGGAGTCAGCACACTTGCACTTCAAAAGTAAGAAAACTGCTGTAAAAGGCCTACTATGTGCAAAGGTAGCATTCTAGGGATGAATAAACAAGCAATCGTCTCTGCCCTCAGCTGCTCCATCAAGGATAAGAGCCAGGCTAGGCTGGGCATGTCAAGAAAACAGTGTACAAATGAAGACTTCCATCTGACAGGAAGATATACTCACGCGTATGGTCACATAAACCCACACCCCCAACATCCAAGGGGTAACTTGAATCCTCTACCACAAGGTGCCTCTGGGGCTTCAAAGCCTTCTCTGAGATCCCACCTGAATGTTCTCTGTTCCTGTTCTAGCTTCTCTTGGAGTTCCTAACAACAGGCTGGTCTTATGAGCATATGTAAAGATGTATTTATTTATGGGATTACGGGATTAATCCTCCTCCCCCAGGAGATTAATCCTCCTCCCTCACAACACCCTACAAGCCAGGAACAAGATCATCTGTGTGGTGTGCCAAGGTGGTCGGCCATGAAGATACGCAGCAGGTCTGAGGTGAGAGGAGCTATAGGATGTGGCTACGGTTGAAGGGAGTGAGATGCAAGATGGGGACCCAGGCTGGCAAGGTAAGCTGGCATCAGATCAGGGCAGACTGTAAATGCCAGGCAACGCTGGGACTTTATCCTGCCGGCAATGGGGAGCCATCAAAGGTTTTTGAGTGTAAGAGTACATGCTCCAACCTGTGTTCTGGGATGTCTCTTAGTGCCGTGCGGAGGAGGGAAGGGAGGATGGGGGGTGCTCCCTGGAGCTAGGGGGAAATAGCCACTGTTGCAATCGGCTCAGGAACTGGTGAGAACAGGCTGGAGTGGGTCAGGAGAGAGGGGAAACAGGAAACCTTCTCTGCAGGAGCTGCAGAACCGTTGTCAGTGACATCTGTAGATGGAGACAGGGATGGCATACTGAGGAATACTTGCAAGCCAGGCTGGGTAATTCATGCCCATAATTCCAGCACTCTAGAGGCAGAGATTTGTGAATTTGGAGTCAGCTCGGGCTACCTACTGAGTTTGAGGCCAGTCTAAGTCTAACCTATGTAATAAATAAATAACTTGCAATTCTCCAGGCCCTCCATATTGGAGGTGGTGACACCTTCAGGCTGACTTGGCCTACCCAAGACATACCCAAGGTGTTGGAGGGGGATGTTATATATGGACCACACAGAAGATCACAAAGTTCTCTCTGGTGTCTGTACTCCAGCTCTATTGTAAACCCAAACCCATGTCAGCAGGCCTCATGGAAACCCCTCTTCAGGGTGCCATAGCTTTCCCCAGAGCATGAGGTTCCTAGAGGCCCTGGGGAAGAGTAGAGTCATGGAGGACTGGAGACTGTTAGCTCTGTCCTTTAACCACCTCGTTCCTGCCCCTGGTAGATACAGAGGCTAGAGGAGATGGAGTGCTCAGGCCATGGCCCACTTCAATGAGGGTTAACAATAAGATCTGATCTGTGGAAGGTTCTCTGGCAGAGAGGGGGGGAGCAGGGGTGGGGGGAGCTGAATTTAAGGTTCAGCAGGTTTAGCCCAAGAGCTTTGCTCTCTTCACCTGCCCACCACATACTCCAGTGCACAAGTTAGAACAAAAGGCTTCCCTTGCCCCTGAATGGTTAGAACTCTAAACAGAACAATAAGACAGGCTTTGCATGGGGTGTGGACGGTGAGCATGGCTCCACCTGGCAGTGTACTGGGTTTAGCAACTTGCCAAGTAAGACCAGGCTTCAGGACATAGTCTAGGGATGAAGACCTCAAAATCAAAGGTCTAGCCCTCCTCTTGAGGGAGGAACACATCACCCAGACCCAGAAAGCAGGAGAAGGCCCCAGTGACCCAGAACACCCTCACAGAATACACACACACACACACACACACACACACACACACACACAGAGAGAGAGAGAGAGAGAGAGAGAGAGAGAGAGAGAGAGAGAGAGAGAGAGAGAGTGTTCTGGTGGCAGATGCTGACAAAGGCAGGACACAGAAAGACAGCAGCGCCTAAGCCTACCTCACACCACACCTAGAGCTCCCCAAACTGGCCTGGGGTCTGGGGCCAGGGGGCGTGTTTCTCAGGAGAGTGGCAGAGCCAGGAAAGCAGGAAGCCAACCCTCCCATCCCCCAACCCCCACGCCCCACCCCCGCCCCGAACTAGAATCTTTCCCCTTTGGTGTACAGCCTAGGTATCTGCCTGAGATTCCACTTGGGGGCAGAATAGAGGTTGCTAGAGCTGACAGCCCCAGTCTTCAATCCAGGCTGTCATTCCCTATCCTGGGGATAGGGGTCGGGGGACACGGTACTGAAAGCCCATTGGCGTTTATTACACTCTTTAACAGCTGAGCTGACTCTCTGCTAAAATAAAAAGGGATGCAAAGCTTTCTGGACTCTGCTCGTGCTCTCTTCAGCTGTGCCTACTGGAGAGTCATTCTGTTATTGGGAGGCCAGTTCCCAGAGCACAAGTGCGCCCGGGAGTGGGGGGGCTGAGGGGGCGGAGCAGGGCAGGTTGGGGGAGGAATCTGCGGCCACTGGGATTCCCCAGCGCCAGCACGCGAAGCCTCTCCTAGCCTGCCCATTCAGGCTCCATGCCTAGTGCAACTCCAGGTCAGCGACCACCCAGCAGCCAGCGGCAGTGAGGGGGTGCGGGCAAGAAAGGGTTAATCTGGCTGCGCCTTTCATCAGCAGCTTGGCGGGCTCCCAAGGCCCACAGGCTGGGTACCTGGGCGCCTACCTCGCCTGTGGGGCGGAGACGTGACCACAGGGCAGCCCTGCCGTCTGCATTCCTCCCAGTGAATGACAGCCCTGCGGCCACGCCCGCCGCGGAGGAGGGGCAGGGGGCTGGTCCACCGTAGAGTGTGTGTTGGGGGTTGGGGGTGCCCTTGCTGCTAAAGCCCTAGGCCTGGAGGGGCTCTGTAAAAGGAGAGAGATCAGGAAGTCTGGAAGAGCCAAGACACTGCCAGAGCTCAAAAAGGTAGCAGTGCTCTCTCCCAGATCAGGTAGAGAACTAGGCATGGCCGGATGTTCAGGACTTCCTAATGAGATGTCACCACAAGATCAATCCAGCCAGGCCTAGGCCCAGGGCCCTGGGATGGGCTCTGTTCCCAGTGTCCTTCCTATCCTTCCACCCTCCCATGACACGGTGGCTGGATGGCCATCCTCAATTCCTGGCCCTGAACTCACCAGCCCTGGCCTTTGATCTCTTCTGGACCTGTTGGTGCAAACAGGAAGTTGCCTTAGGCTGGAAGCAAACTTCAACTGGGTGTAAACAGGCGGGTACCCCTCCTGAGGCTTCTCCTCCAGGAGAAACTGGGTGAGACTGAGTTCCAAACTGGAAGCCAAAGTGTCCTGAGGATATACCCTACTTCATCACTGGGGATGGGGGCTCCCCAAGAACATCAGGATTGCAGAGGGGCCTTTGTAGAGCAGTTTAGTTCCTAGGATGGTTCTCTCTAGGAAGTACAGCTCCAGGCCCCGCACCAGTTTCTGCAGATTTCCAGGCTTTATCCTGGGATCCCAAAATCGCTTGAGGTCATCTTGTCCACATAAGCACTCTAGAAAGGGGGCTGAGTGACCCAGTCGTATGATTTACAACTTCTGGTCTCAGCTGTAGAGTACTTGCCTGCCATGCTTGAGGCTCTGAATTCACACCTGAGTGTCCTCAGACCCATAGTAAACTAGAAGAGGGCTCCACTGATGGGCCAAATTCAGCTCAGCTTGCCATCTCTCTGGGGAGTGGCTAAGGGTCCTGTGTCCATTCAGAGATGCTGTGGAGAGAGGCGGGTGAGGCTGCAGGTTCTCTTTTTCAAAGCATGTTTAAGTTTACTCTCCTCCATTTTCCTTTCCTGGAGGCCGATATAAGCAAAGGCTGAAGTTGGGTTTAATGTCTACATTTTTCTGAAGACCTCTCTGCCTTTGCTATTCTGCCAAGGTGACCTCCTCCTCCTCCCCGCCTCCTCCTCCTTCTCCTCCTCCTCCTCTTCTTCTTCCTCCCTGTCTAGGGAGTGGAGTTCAGAATAGGCTTCCTAGAAGGATCAGCAGATACCCAGATGCTATGGACAAAACTTACTCTTAGTCTCAAGAAAAGAGCTGTCCACGCAGGCCTGCATGGCATATGCTTGTAATCTCAAGCATTTGGGAGTGGAGGCAGGAGGATCAGGTATTCAAAGGTCAGCCTTGGCTATAGAGCGAGTTTGAGCCTGATTTGGGTTATATGAGACCCTGTCTCAAAAAATAAATAAATAGAATGAAAAGAAAGCAGACTGCTTTTTCAGAGCAGATGACTCGTAGACAGGGGTCGACAGCCAAAAGACCCTGCTTTTCTCTCTCCCCTGACTCAGCCCTGGGGCCTCTGACTCCACCTCCGTTATCCCATCTCTAAAATGGGATAATAGCTCCAGCAGTCAAACAGTGGGTGTTCTGAAAGTGCATCTGCTAATTAGAGGTGGGTGGTCGGTGGTCGGCGCCCTGGAGGGGGGCAGGGCAATCTGGCCACTAGGATCCACCCCAAGCTGCAGTTCTCTGTTTGAATGAGATAAACCACCCAGCTTCAAGTAAGGCCATCCTTCCATGATCCCAGGCACTACCCTAAAAGAACAAAGACAGCTGCAGACCTAGGAATAATAACAAAACACCAGGCTACATCCACGGAAGGAATGAATAAGATCCAGGATGACACCAGCAGGTAAAAATGCCTGCCACTGAAGCCTGAGAACCTGACAACCTGAGTTTGACCCCCAGGCCCCACCAAGTCCAGCAAGCTGTCCTCTAACCTCCACATGTGAGTGTGTGCATACACCACATAATAAATAAATGTAATTAAAACATTTTTTTAAACAGGCAGCGAAGCAGAAAACTGGTTTTCCTTCCATCCCTCTCTGCCTGGCCTCTGAGGCTTGGGTTTAGCAGACAGTGACCAGCCATCCCAGATTGCTTAAGACTGCCCTAGCTTTCATCCTGAAAGTCCCACATCCACATCCTAGGCAACTCTTCATTCTGAAGTGAACTGGGGTAGCTGGTGACTTCTCTAGTCAGTTTGAAACCTGGAGAAGGTAGAGGGTGCAGAAGTCAGTCCACTCTGCTCGGTCTTCTATGACACCCACATGACAGTGAAAAATTCTGGAGGCCCCAAATGCTCGCACTGCTCGAGCCCCAAAGATGTGATATCACACTAAAGCTGCTCACCCTCTGATGCATAGACGTCTAGGGCCTCTTCCTTTCATGCAGGGACTGTTGTCCTGGGTCAATATACCATAGGCAAGCACATACACATGAATGTACATACATACATGAATGCATACATACCTCACCACGCACTACACATATATACATGTAGACCTTACAGGCACACACATCTGTGCACGCACGCGCGCGCACACACACACACACACACGCACACACACACACACACACACACACACACACACACACACGCACACACACACACACATAGAACAGAGCCTAGAGACTCCTGGCCAACCAGGCAGCACCTTAGAGGAGGCAAGCCCCAGGTTGCCATCTGGTGGTAATTCTTCAAGGAGGAGATTTGCCCAGGTGACCCCTAGGTCGGACTCCTTTAAACAGCACCAAATTGCCTTTGACACAGGCAACCTGGGGTCACTGCTGGGGGGAGGAAGACCCAAGACTTTGAAGGCCACACCCCTGTACTACCTTGAAGCCATTTCTAGGGTGAGCCTTCCAGCTGTGCAGCAGCCTTCCACAGGCATTCCCGAGAGTGGCCGCATCAGAGGCATTATGGGAGGGGTGTGGGTGCAGGAGGGTGAGGAAGTGGGAGCAAGCCCTCCCTCTGCATGCCCAGCTGCTTTCTTTCAGAAAACACCAGACCCTTGCCTCTTCCCCACACAAGGTTCTGTCGATCTCAAAACATAACCATTGTGGTGCAAAGAGAGAAACCAACTGTGACCCAAGGGAGACCTGGGCAGGAGAGCTCAGTGGGAGTACACCCCAGGTTTGGCTGTGGGTACTTTGCACACAGCACAGAAATGAGACAGACAGGTGTCTGGACCTGTAAGGATTGTGGTATTGTTCCACATCAGGTCTCTCAGTGGGCAAGCAGCCTGGCCTTGGGCCTCTCACTCAGAGCCAGGCCCCCCAGGCTGGCCAGGGAGCTGTCAAATCCCCCACTCCAGAGACAAATGGAGCCGTCAGAGAAAATAGCTTGTAATGGGGAGCAGGAGCCAGGCTGGGCCGGGCTGGGGGAGGCCTCTGCTGGCCAGATGTGAATTCTTCACTAATCACACCAAATTGGCCCAATTTGTTCACTGACACGTGGGGGGACCAGCTTCATCTTTCCCCCACTGAGCGGGGTTCCCTCCCTCCTGCATGGAAACACTTTTGCTCTGGAGCTGGGGCTGGCCAGCTGACAGCCGAGCTGTGGGGAAAGGTGCTGAGCCCTTCCTCTCTGGAGATACAGGAACTGGCTCGGGCTTGCCTCTCCTCTGTCACTGTCAGCCCCTACCTCTGGGTGCTGATGTCACACTTTTTAAGGATCCTGAAAAGAAGAGAGCTGGGGTATATGCTCTCTGCAACCAGGCAGCAGAGGCAGGAATTAGAGAATTAGAACGATCTTGAGATGAGCCGAGAAGCTTTCTGGGAAAGACACAGGGATACTTTAGGGCAAGGCTGTGTGTGTCTTAGGTCTAGCAGCAGTTTTTTGTATTGTTTTGTTTTTGTTTGTTTGCTTGTTTGTTGTTTGTCCCTTCAAGGCACAAGCTCACAGACTGGTGAATCGGGCAAAGGAGCTTATTAGCCAAACCCTACACTTTTTTTTTTTTTTTTAAAGCTGAGGGCTCAACCTAGGCTTGCCTTGAACTCATAGCCTTTTGCACCTCAGTCTCACAAGTACTGGGTTTTTAAGAGAGTGCCACCATTCCTAGCTTACTCCTTGAATTCTTGCACCAGAAACCCGTGCTGCGACAGACAGCGCAGCTCCCTGCCTAGGCACTTGTCCAGCATGTGTGAAGCCCTGGACTTGATCCTCATGGCTGGGGGAAAAAAAAAGATAAAAAGGAAGAAATACACGCTGATAGCTCAGACTGTGGCAGGAAGGCTGGTGCAGGCATAGAGTACCCCACCCTCCCCTCACTGAGCTGCAGAAGGCAGACTAGAAACACAGAGATCAGGGTCAGACAGGCAGGGTGTAGAATGGCTTTGCCCCTTACAGCATCTTCCTGATTGAAGGGGGCCTAGGTGCTGTGGCTCACCCTCTGGTTCCCTAACCTCCTTCCTTACATAAACAACCTGAGGCCTGAAAGCTTCATGGGAATGTGTGTGGAGAAGCTGAGATGCAGAGGAAGTCAGCAGACCCCAACAGTTTAAACATGAATTCTGGGATCCAGGGTCTAAGAAAGGGGTCTGGTGAGCCTACTCTGGAGGTATGAAGTCACTACTCTGGATGTATGAAGCCCCCACTCCTGGGGAGGAGGTTGCTGCAAAGTGGCCAGCCAGTCTGGGCTATTGACCCTTGAGGACAGAGTCAGAGACCCTGAGGTCTCAAGGCCCAGGCTAAGGGGGTGAGGCTGAGTCCTGCTCCCACCCTACCCTCTACCCTGTACCTGAGGAGAAGGCACAGGACTGGGGCTAAGGTAGAGGCCTCAGGGTTCCAGGCAGGCTAGCTCTGGGGAAGAAAACACCATTCATTTTTCTGGTCCCCTCCTGCATTCCTGCTGTCCCCTACCTCAGGGTGAAGCTATTTAGAACTTTCCCAGCTCACCTTTCACCCAAGCCCAAAGCTCTGGCAGGCTGGTCCTGTTACCCTCTGTCCTCCTTTAGAGCATTCCATCCTGGTGGGCTGCTGGGGGTGGAGCGTCATCAGTGTCTGCGATAGTAGAGAAGGATGCACCTGGTGTGGTGAGGCCTTCTGACCAGGCCAGGAAGAACTCACTGTTCCTGAGGGAAGGAAACCCAGCCCAAGGGGAAGAAGTCAGGGCTGTGAGAGAAAAGGCTGGGGACAGAGACAGGCATGGCTGACATAATCCCTCCCCCACCACTGACTTGAGTTCTCTAGAAGAGAAAAAGCTCAGGCAGATGTTGTGGCACATTTGAGAGGTTTGGGCAAGAGTATCAAGGGTTCAAGGTTATCCTCAGCTACATAGTGATCTCTAGGCTACAGCCGACTTTGTCTCAAAAAAAAAGAAGGAAGGAGAGAAAAATGAAAGAATCCCTACGACAAACCTATCCTACTCCCAGTGCCAATGTTGCTACTACCCTAAATCCAGTCACTTGCCTTTGCTCCTATCTAGTTCTCCCTGGGTAACAGAGCGCCCCCTTTTGGCAGGGCCATAAACTGGATTCCAGAGAGTCAAGCACAGACAGGAGGAATGTCTTGAAACACTGGGCTTTTCCCTCCTTTTCTCCATCTTCCCCTCCCTCCTTCCTGTCCTCCTTATTTGTATTTATATGTTTTTGGTTTGAGGAGACAGGATCTCACTCTGTAGCCCAGGCTAACCTTGTAGCAATCCTCCTGCTTCAGTCCCATCTGAATTTCTTTTTATTTTTTTTTATTTTTTTCTGAAAACAAACAAACAAAAACAAATAAACAAACAAAAACAAGGTATTACTATATAGACCTGGCTATCCTGGAACTTACTCTGTAGACCAGACTGCTTTGAACTCACAGCGATCCACCTGCCTCTGCCCGCAGATCACCTGAGATTACAGATTTTCACCACCATGCCGTGTCTTCTGCATTTCTATTAGAAACACCCTCTACCTATGAGTTGCACCTCAGTTTCTAGCTGATGTGTGGACCCACCTTCACTAATAGGCTTCTTTCTCAGGCCCAGAAGTCACCATGACCTGAGACTGGATTCTAGTTCTGCCACTGCCTTGCTCTGTGACTGCCACCTAGTTTTATGTCACCGTGAGGTGTGTAATCTCTGGACACCCGTTTCCTCATTTGTGAAGTAGGAAATGTACTTCGGATGACTATGAGAGCAGAAGAAGATCATATAGGCCAAGCTCAAAGGGGCCTACTACACACAGTACTAGTTCAGTGTCTGACCCAACACTCAGAAGGCTTAAGGCAGAAGGGTTGAAAGTTCAAGACCAGCCTGACTACTGTCAAAAGAAGAAAGTGGAGGCAAGGAGGGAGGAGGAGGAAGGAGGAAGAGGAGGAGGAAGGAAGGGGAAAGAGGGGAGTGAAGAAGCTGGTATGGTAGGAAAAGCCCATAATCCCAGCAGTAGGAGGTGGAGGTAGGAGGTTCATGAGTTCAAGATCAGCCTTGAATCTTGGCTACCTAGCAAGTTCAAGGCCTGTACTGGACTCTGTTTCAAACACGCATGCACGCACACTCACATAAAAATAGACTTAAAGGAACTTCTACTTATGTTTTGTCTACGTTCACTACAGATCCTCAGACACCAGGACTAGGTGTCCTCCAGCAGTGCAGGGACTCTTTTAAGTTGTGTGTGTGTGAATGTTTGTACAAATGTGGAGACCAGAAGCTAATGTTGGGTGTCTTCCCTGTCAGTTTCTACCTCGTCCTTCCTTCCTTCCTTCCTTCCTTCCTTCCTTCCTTCCTTCCTTCCTTGCTTCCTTCTTGCATATGTTTTTATGAGATCTGGGGAGAGGCCTATATCTTTCCCTGTCAGTTTCTACCTACCTATTTATTCATTTATTTATTTATTTATTATTATTGTATGCATGTTTTTATGGGGTCTGGGGAGAGGCCTGCAGGCCACACTATGCTGCTAGAGATTAGGGAACAACTTTGTGGAGTCTGTTGTCCACCTTTATGTGTGTTTCAGGGACTGACCTCAGGTTCCTGGGATTATGTGACAAGCGCCTTTACCTGCTGAGTCATCTTGCCAGCCCTACCTACCACCTCTTTTTTTTTTTTTTTTTTTTTTGAGACAGGGTCCTACCCCACCCCCCAGATGTTTCCTGAGTGCTAAGATTAGAGGTCTGTGACAGTTCTTTTGTTCATCACACTTATTTGTTACTTTGGGGTATGTGGGGTATGTGCACACTCCCGTGTGCACAGATACACGCATCCCATGACTCTTCAAGTTATGAGAGTTAGTTTTCTTCTTACACTGTGTAGACTCCAGGGATGGAATTCAGGTTGTCAGGCTTGGTGGCACATGCCTTTGACTCCCTGAGCTATCTTGTCTGAGACAGGGTCTCCCACTGAACCTTTAGCTGGCCATTTAGGCTAGGCTGACTGGCCAGTAAGTATCCCCTTACTGTTACCTCTGAGAGCTGGGATTACAGACAAGTGCACCTAGCTTTTAAGTGGGTGCTGGAGACCAGACTCGGGGCCTTCCACTTAGGCAGCAAGCGCTTGATCACTGAGCCATCTTCCCAGCACAGCACAAGGGGGATAACTTCACCTTTCCATGTGTCAGTGCTTTCCTACAAGGTGGGCAACAGCCAAAATTCCAACCTGTTGGGTTTATTGTGAGGACGAAATGAGCTACTCTGGGTGATGATCTTAGAACAGAGCTTGTACTTCCTAAGACTTCAGTGAGCATGGCTATCCTCAGACCGGAGCTGTTTGCCCAACATACAAGGCAGGACCCTCCTTTAGATGCACCAGTTTATATAAGGTCACCAGGCTTGAACACTGCCCCCGGGGTCCCTCTCCTCTTTCCAATCTGATTGCCCCACAGCCCTGACCTTTCCCAGGAGCCATCAGTAAGTTTCCCATAGCTATTCTCCCCAAGACCCAGGGATGGCAGACAGTCTGGTTCCACCCAGAAAGGCTGGTGATGGCGACTGACTGTCTCCAGGACTGACCCTCTTGTTGTCTCTGCCCTGCTGGCAACCTATGACCTCCTCCTCCCTGTCTTTGCATCTTCGCGCCACCCCTATGGCACCCTGCCACCTCTCTCTAGGCTGGTACTCTGCACCAGGCCTTGGGAAGAGCATTGGGTGCCAAGGCCGGCTGGTGCCAGCAGCTCAGGCCTCCTCTTGCCGAAACCTGCCACCTCCCAAGCCTGTGGTCACACAGTCATCCCCTTCTGCAGCCACTGGGGAAGTGCTAAGCTCCAAAGAGCTTTCCCTAGAAACCAGCACGCCCTCCTGTTGCTCCGACCCAAGGCGGGTGCTGCCAACTTGATACCAGGGGTGCTGCCCAGAATCTTTGCCAGGGCTCTGCCTCTGAGGATAACATCATCATTCTGAAGTGACCCCTATCCCAAGAAAATTGAAAGACAATGGGCTATTGGCAAACAGTTGTTCTCAGAGTTTAGCCTGGGGCACCTCTATGAGCAGGCCTTGAGGGAAGGAAGATGTACCTGGGCCCATGGTTGCTTAGCTTTTACTGCGCTTGTGTTTTACTTGTCATCTGTCTGTTTACATTTATTTATGCATTTATTTGAATGGGAGGAGTCATACATGGGGGACAGTACAAATGTGGAGGTCAAAGGACAGTTTGCAGGAGTTAATTCTCTTCTACCATGTGGGATGGAGGATCATCAGACTTGGCAGCAGATACTATTACCCACTGTGCCATCTTATCTCTATCTATCTATCTATCTATCTATCTATCTATCTATCTATCTGGTTTTGTAAGACAGGGTTTCTCTGTGCTGCCTTGGTTGTCCTGGAAATCACTCTGTAGACCAGGCTGGCCTCGAACTCATAGAGATCCGCCTGCCTCTACCCTCCAAGTGCTGGGATTAAATGAGTGTGCCACCACTGCCTGGCCTTTTATTTGCTTTTTTGAGACAGGGTCTCTCTTACATAGCCCTGTCTGTCCTAGAACTCTCTATGTAGACCAGGCTAGCTTCAAACTCACAAATATCATCCTGACTCTTGATGCTGGGATCAAAGGCAGGTACTGCCACACCCAGTGACCTTAAACATCTGATCTTCCTGCCTCTACCTCCCTAGTGCTGAAATTATGGTCATACGCCACACTGTTCCCAGTCTATTCCTTCCCAGAGCTTGAAGCCAGTGCTTCATGCCTAAGAGGCAAGCACTCTACCAAGCAAGGTACAGCCCCAGCCCTTCTATCTTATCTTTACTATAAAAGTATATTTATGTATACTTTATATATAAATATATTATGTATACCTTTTACATTGTTTTCAAATGTGCTTTAATAAAGTCTCCTAAAACAATTTCTATGCTGATTTTTTTTTTTCTTGAAAACCCCTTAGGTACATCACATTGTTCAGAAGACTCCTGGTCTACACTTTGGGTTTATAACTGAGATGTGAACAGAGAGAAGAGCAGGATGGACCATGCGGACAGATGGGTGGGAGCTACTGGGGGAGAGTCTAGTAACTTTCCTTGGGACAGACCTGACCATCATTTCTTCCATCAATAACTGGACCTTTCTCTAAGATCAACTTCCCACCCCTGACTCCCAACAGGCCTCATGATTCTCAGGGTTTTCCACAGTGTGAATAACCATGGCTTCCAACACACCTTGGCGTTCCCATTTCCAGCCGATCCAAACCTTTGTTTGTGCCCAGAGATGAGCCCGTGGCATTTCCAATCCTGGGGAGGACCGAAAAAGAGGGTGGCACACCTTCCGTCTGCCCACACAGCATCTTTCCTCATCTGCCATCACTCTGCACCTCGGTGTCCTCCTCTGTAAACTTACAGGGTTCAACTCAGGTCTAGAAAGATCCCTCCCCACAGCAAGCAACTCAATCTCCTGGAAACTCTGGGCTTCCATAGAAAATCAGACTCTCCACGAACCTAATGTTCTGCCATTTCTTTCTACAGACGTTTACTGTGAAATTATTACATGGTCTGCACTGCGCCAGGGATCGGGGCTACTCATAAGACAGCACGTAATATAAGACCTTGTTTTGGAGCTTACCTCTCTATGACAGGCACCAAGACAGGACTAGGTTAGGGACTGCTTGTTGAGGCTGGGGATGTGATTCTGTTTTGTACACTGTTAGCCTGGCATGCACAAGGCCACGGGGTTGCTCTCCAGCACTGTATGAACTGAGTGTGGTGGTGCACATCTGTACCCCTGAGCTCCTAAGACAGGAACAGGAACATCAGAAGCTCAAGGTCATCTTTGACTACATATTGCATTTGAAGCTAGCCTGGGATATGTGAGACCTTGTCTTAAGTAATAATAATAATACTTAATAGTTTAATCATTCTTGACATAGGGTCTCCCTATGTAATCTAAACTGGCTTTAAACTTTGAATTCTCCTGCTTCAGCTATGCAAATGCTGAGGTTCTTAAATGTGTATCTGGTTTTATCCCAACACTAGGGAGATAAAGTCAGGCAGATCTCCAGGCCAGGTTGGTTTAATAGAGTGCATTCTAGGCTAGCCAGGGCTGCACAGAAAAACCCTGTCTTAAAAAAAAAAAAAAAAAAAGTGTGTGTGTGAGTTTGCGTGTGTGTCTGAGTTTTGTGTGTTTGTGTCTGAGTTTGTGTGTGTGTCTGAGTTTTGTGTGTTTGTGTCTGAGTTTGTGTGTGTATGTACAACATTCTTGGCTATATTTTCTTGGTTGTTTCCTTCTTTTCTCGCTAGAATATCCTGCTCAAGAGAACAGTAATCTTATTTGAGTTTGTTGTTGTTGTTGTTGTTACGGAGCCACAGTCCCAGTGTCTATAATAAAGTCTGGCACACAGTAGATATTTGATAAATATTCCCTAAATTAACCTCTGTTCTTTTTCCAGCACTTGAGATGGAACCCAGGACATTTTACACACCACACAGGTGTCTCATCACTGGGCTACCTACCCAGCCCCTGGTGTTTTGAGATGAGGGTCTTGCTCTTCAGTCAAGATCCTCCTGCCCTCCGTATGTATCCCCCATGCATGGTGACCCTAAACTAATCCTGAAGAAACGTATAGGTGAGGTATGGAAAGGAAGCCAGCTGACACCTGCACGATGCTTTTGCACAGTCACGGTCAATGGAGAGGTGACATTGAGAACTGTTATTGTTACACACACACCAACGGGCTTGACTGATAAAGACTGGAATTTCACAAGGAAAAAAGCAAGATTCAGTGAACATTTCAAATATTGTTTCATGCGATAGATATTTCTATTGCGTCTGTCATCCATCTTGATTAGAAGATGATTTACTTCACTGTATTTGCTCCAAAAATTCAGCCTGCTCAGCAACTGTCAAGACTTAATCTGCTCCAAGCAGATCTCATCCACCCTGAGACTGAGACCGTTTGCACCATTAATGAGGTGCTGTTCCTTCTCTGTTCATGTGGGCTTGGAGGGGGAACCCCCACCCCCAAGTTGCTGATTAAAGGAAGGAGGATGAGCCAGAGCCTATCCTGGGGAATCCTCCCCTTGGATCCTCAAGCCTTGAGTCTTCTCAACTGAAAGTTCTGGGGGGATCTCCCCACTCACTCCAAAAGTCTAATGCCCACTCGTGGTTTTTCTTTTTCTGAGCAGAGGCAGACATCCTTGTGTCCTGTCCTCTGGAGCCTTCAAAGCAGGTAAGTCACTGGTGGTTGTCTCTCCCTCCCCAGCCTATCTGGCCACAGATGGTCCTAACTGTTCTGGAGGACCTGATCTGGGGGTCTAGGTCCCTGACTTTGACTACACTGTAAGATCCCCATTCACTTTCTAAGCCACTTCATTCAACACCCTAATTCACCAATTTACGGTTTGGTAAATATCCTCAGAGAGTCAAGGTCAAGGGTTATCTACCAACCTCTGGGAGTTGGGTCATGCCAAAGTGAGCAGAAACTGGGCTTCCGGACACTTCCTCCAGGCTGGCTACGTGGGTTAGGGTTGGGAGGGAAATAAAAAGTAATAAAAATAATAAAACTGGCAGGGCTGGGGCAGCCAGTGACAGAGAGCCGAGGCATGGACACAACGCTTCTGGCCTCGCCAGACAGGCACGGCAGGCATGAGGCCAGCCTTGCGGTTCGAGCCCTGGTTCGAGCAGACAGTCGCTGCGGTAGATATCCAGCGATGGTGGAGCTCAGCAGAGGGGCGGCGGGAGCGGGCTCCCAAATGGCCGGGTGGGACCCGCGGGGCGCGGCCCGACGCCTAATGGTTTTCCGAGGAGCCCGGGGGATTAGAGGTCGCTCCCCTCGGGACCTGGCGGTGGGCCAGGACTAGGTTAGGGACTGGGACTCCGCACGTGCCAAGAGGAGTGGGTGGAGTCAGGTGGCTTTTGTGCTAAGCCAACCCGCGGTGCACAGAGACAGCAGGGCGAAGTTCCAGGGGCGTTGGGACTCCTCCTAAAGCTGCGAAGGTGTCACTTAGGACTCAAATCCATCTGCGGAGCCACGAAGAGGGACTGTGTGAGGAGCACGCTGAGGAAGACTGGGGTTGAAACATTGCAATCTGTGTGTGCTGACGGCAAGCTGGTGGAGGGGGAGGCGACTCAGGAGAATCTGCCTCCATAAAGGTTCATCACTCTGACCAGCCCACCCCCTCCCCATCTCGCTAGGCCCCCGACTTTAAACCCTCTATTTCTTATCCACTCCCCCTGGCTCATCTCTCTCTCCCCTCGGGCTCCTATCACTCCCGGCAGACCCCAGCCCCAAGCTCCAGCTATGGGACTATGGCGTGGGGAAGGATAGCCCTGCTCCAGCCAGGCCCAGGCCTGCCTTACCACCCCCAACTGCCCTTAGGCAAAAAGCAGCTTTATCTCGAGAGGACCCCCAAGCCTTTTGGGGGAGGCGACTTAGAACTGGGGCTGGGCTTTGAGTGCAGCAGGATGACTTCAAAGGGCGGTGGGTGGGGTTGGCGCCTGGTCACAGGTGCCACTCAGGGTGGGCCAACCTGCCCAACCAGGTCAGGGCCTGCGCTGCACCCGCCCTCCCGCCCAGAACATCACAACAGAAGCCTGACAGCAGCCCCACCCACTAGAGATGCCCCAAGGGCGCCGACAGAAGACCTCAGGAATCCCAGATTCCAGGCACCGAGGGTCAGGTCTTCCTAGCAGTCTCCCACTACCCAATCTGCAATAAGTCTACCTCTACCTGTGCCCATGGAGCCCCCTAGCTAAGGTGAAACAGGGCTACAGGGCCTCAGGGCTGCTTGATCTGCCCAAACTTCCTCCTGTCACGGTCTCCACCTCCCTGGATCCTTAGGAAACAGACAGAGGGGGAAGCAAGTCTCTAGCCTGGCTCCACCCCTGGATTATGGAATCCCTGGCGCTGAGACAGACAGCCTCAGCCTGGTGCTGAGAAGAGGCAGCCCAGAGCACATGCTGGCTTAAGACAGCACTGGCGGTGGTTCCTCCACAGCCTTGGTACTCAGGGCTGGAGCTTAAAGACTGAGCTGTGTCCCTTCACAGTGGGAGCTAAAAGTTGGGCTTGCTCACCTGTGAAAGGACAGTAATATAATAGTACCTTCTGTGTAAGACTGTCGTGAGGCTCAAATGACCCAGCATATAGTAGGCACTCAGCAAGTGGCAGCTGTCATGGCTGCCCGCAGTAATATTATTTACTGCATCTGTAGACCCATATGCCCTGAAGGGAGCCTGACTGTCACAAACTGAATGGGTCCCTGCCTTGCAGGAGTCCAGCCTTTGCCTCTGGTCTCTTCCCACTGGACACTACCTGCTTGGCCTCCAGGATACTTCGAAGTAGCCCTAAGTGGCAGACTGAGCCATCCGGGACTAGCAAAGACTCCAAGCCCCCAGGGAAAAGCAGGAATAAGATGCTAGTGAGTACTTGACTCATGGACTCCAGGGGTCAAGGCTCACCCAGAAAAGAAAGGTTCCAGAGAGAATCCTCAATGATGGGTCTTCCGGGGGCTGGGAAGGGGAGCTGGCAGTGACAGACTGGGTCCAGGTGAGCCATGTCAGGCTGGTGGGTAGGCTCTCGCATCAAAATGGGCCTGGTGCACTGTACACTAGACTGGTACATGTCAGAGATGGAACCAGGCAGGGTGTCAGCATGGGGTACCTGCGTCTGGAGGGAGCCTCCTAGAGGCAGGTGGGTGTCAACTGAACAGGAAGGATGACCCAGTACTTGAGGAAGCAAATATGGGTGGGAAGGAGAAGATCCCCGCATTCCCCAGCCTCCAAAGAAAGGGGACCAGGTGTGAAAAGTAGTCAGTCCCCCTAAGTATGAACCGAACCTGGTATGAAGGCTCAAACTGAAATTCTGCTCTTCGGATACCTGCAACCTCCCTCAAGTCAGTTGGCAGCTGAAGGAGCCTGATGAGCCACATTCCGAGGAGGCCTGGGTTGCCTTTCGACTAGGCTCAGAAGAGCCCCTGGGGGCGGGCAGGTCTCTCCACTGTCTGAGAGCTGGCTGGAAAAACTGGTCTTCCTGCCCCCCCAGCAGCCTGGAGTTGAGGAGAGGGTGTCGGCAGGAATAGGAGGTTCCTGACATTCCACTGGGTTGGAAATAGGAGAAGAAGGGTGGGGGTGAGAGAAAGCCCAGAGAAGCTCATGGATAGAAAGAGACAGGAACAAGTAAGCTAGCAGCAGTTTCTCATCTACTAAAGAGTATGGCTTGACAGGGTTGTGTGTGTGTGTGTGTGTGTATGTGTATACATGTCTAATCAGCTTCAGAAACAGGACAAATGTGAATCCTGCCCCTCTCCTTCCTCCAGCCTAAGGGAGAAAGATGTTTTTCTTGTCAGCAGACAGGCTTGAAGTTAGACATCAAGAAGGACTTCCCTGATGGACAAATTCATCATTCCCACACAGCTGTGTGGGAAGAATAGTAAGAAGAGAGTGACTGTCCACATGCATCAGCCTGGGAGATACAACCTTAAGTTGTGACTTGGGTCCTCTGTCCAGTCCTTGTCTTTTTCCAGGGCTGGGTATGGGGCTAGCTAGGGTGGGACACCATGCTATCTCCCTCAGGGTCTCTCCTCTTCTTCTTCTTCTTCTTCTTCTTCTTCTTCTTCTTCTTCTTCTTCTTCTTCTTCTTCTTCTTCTTCTTCTTCTTCTTCTTCTTCTCCTCTTCCTCCTCCTCCTCCTCCTCTTCTTCCTCCTCCTCCTCCTCTTCTTCCTCCTCCTCCTCTTCTTCCTCTTCTTCTTCCTCCTCCTCCTCCTCCTCCTCCTCCTCCTCCTCCTCCTCCTCCTCCTCCTCCTCCTCGGTTTAGCCTTACCACCACCTGTATAGGAAAAGAGATGGTGAAAAGGGAGGGGCCCTGGGGACCATTCAATTCCCAAACTGGCCTGGTTGCCATCACAGAACTTCCAGAACTCTCATTCTGTTTCCTGGTCCCTCTCCCATCCCCTAGTGAGTAGTGAGTGTTTCCCAGTCCCCCATTTCCTCCCCAGGCCACAGCTGATGCCTGGCCACGCAATGGTGGGTTGTAATGGAGCAGCCTCCTCCCTCAGACTACTGAAGCTCCACCAGCGTCCTGTTCTGGGAACCAACCAGACATAAAAAGGCCAAGTACCTTCCCACCGAATGGACAGGGTTAGCATTTTCTAAACATGTACGCATGGGACCTTACTATCCAAGACAGGGAGCATCCAATCAAAGTGTGAACCCCATTCTCTCCAGGGGCCTGCATGCTATCAACTCTCCCCATGGGATGGATACCTACTGCCAAGGCAAGCCTCTCTTTCTTTCTGGTTTGGTTTGGTTTGGTTTTTCGGGTTTGGGTTTGATTTTGGTTTTATGAGACAGGGTTTCTCTGTGTAGCCCTGGCTGTCCTGGAACTTGCTTTATAGACTAGGCTGGCTTAGAACTCACCGAGATCTGCCTGGTGCTAGGATTAAAGGTGTGCATTACCACTGCCCAGCCCAGGGATGCTTCTAAGCTATGTAGGAAGCTCTTCAGTGAGCTGCAGTGTGTGTCTGTGTGTGTGTGTCTGTGTGTGTGTGTGTGTGTGTGTGAGAGAGAGAGAGAGAGAGAGAGAGAGAGAGAGAGAGATTAGTCACCTAAACCCATGTGCAGAAGCCTCTTGAGCCTGATCTTAAGCTCTGCACCTTGAGAAGGGAAGTGTCCCACAGCAAGTGGCTGAGCACGGACTCACCTTTCCAAACATTTAAAGGCTAGAGTTGAGACTCGGCCCTGCATCCTCTTGAGCAAATATCCGCCAAACTAAACTCCCTCTCCAGCCCTCTTTTCCATTTTTGATTCTGAGCAGAGTCTTAAGTTGCCCAAACAGGTCTTGAACCCCCAATCCTCCCACCTCAGCCTTGACAGGAGCTGGATAACAGGTGTGCACCACCAGACCAGGCCAGCGCTTGCCTCTGGTACCCTCTTGCTAACACTGCCTGTGGACCCACTGAGATCATATGTACTGTGCCAGAGGCTCTTACCTCGGAAAGTCCTGAGACTACAGGCATGAGCCGCCAGCGTGTTAACAGAATTCAAGGCCTCGTGTGTGCTAGGCAAACCCTCACCTACCGAGTTCACCCAGCCCCAGTCTTGAATGTGGTTTTGTTCTGTTTTCTGGTTTTGTTTTGTTTTTTTTTTGGGGGGGGGAGTGTTGTTTGTTCAGTTTTGGTTTTTGGTTTTTGTTTGTTTGTTTGTTTTTTCTAGACAGGTGTTTCTGTGTTCTGGTACTCAATACGTAGATCAGGCTGGCCTTGACCTCACAGAGATCCACCTGCTTCTGCCTCCTGAGTGCTGGGATTAAAGGCGTGGTCCACCACACTCAGCCAGAATGTGTATTTCTTTAAAAACAAACAAACAAAATAAAACGCCAAAAACAAAAACAAAAAGTGGACAGTGGTCACACACACACACACAAACACACCTACAAGCACATACAAACCTTTAATCCCAACACTCAGGAGACAGAGGCAATAGATATCTGTGAGTTTGCCAGCCTGGTCTACAGAGCAAGTTCCAGGACAGTCAGAACTACACAGAGAAACTTTTCTTGAAAAAGACAAAACAAATGTATTTTATGTATATGAGTGTTTTGCCTACATGTAGATATGTGTGCCATGTGCATGCCTGGTGCCCACAGAAGCCAGAAGAGAGCGTTGGAACCTCTGGAACTGGAGTTATAAAGGGATATGACCCACGCCATGTGAGTGCCTGGAACTGAAGCTAAGTCTTCAGAAAAAGCAGGTGCTCTTAACCACTGAGCCATCTCCATCTGCTTTGAGTGTTTCTAATAGTGCTTTTCCTCAGGATGCCTTCTCACAGCCTGTGGGATAGGCCCCCTGACTGCCTCAGGACCTCAGTCAGTGGGCTTTGCTTCACATTGCGGACAGTGTTCCAAGGAACAGAACTGCAGCATCCTGGAGGAGCCAGTGGGCATAGTCCTGGAGCGATTGGCTCTTATCAAATATCTGGTTACGGGTTTTAGCTGAGCAGCCACAGCCCTACTGGGCTGGGTAAACCTCAAAGGGTTAATATGGAACCTAATGACCTTTAATTCCAAGAACCTGGATATTCTGAGCTACCTGGTGAGTGTAGAGACAGGCACGTAGCTACAGTTTTAAAGCCTCCTGCTGGGCAGGTGGTGGAGCTAGCCTGTGACAAAGGCCACTAAGGAGGAAGGGACAGCTGGTTTCTTTCTCAAGCTTTGCCTGCACTCCCTCAGACATTTGCAGAAGTCACTGTCCCCCTAATACCTGAGAGTAATCTTTGCATGACTCTGAGAAGTATTTCAAAATGTCCAGTCCTAGCTGAGAGGACTCGGTGTCCTTCTCAAACACTGGGACCTGGGACACAGGAAGTGCCCCTGGTTCTATGACCCCCTAGTTCTCAGAAAAGAAGCCAGTGTTGATTATCCTGAGTTTCCTGGGTTCTTTCCAGAACATTCTCCTCTTTCTGCAAGAATTGTCCTACAAGGAGAGGAATGGTCACTTAATCCAAACACAATACCAAGGTGTAGGGATAGAGGATCTTCCACAGATCACAGCCAACTGTCACTCAAAGGTGGGGAACCAGATCTCAGGATCTGGAAAGAAACTTGCTTAGATTCCCTTCCATGAGATTTGGGTCAGACCAGAGGAAAAACTTTCTAACCTTCCTGTCCTAGGGTCAGAGAGAAGACACAGTGCCTCCTCTGGAGGTAGCAAGGGATCAGACGTACACCCTGCCGGCATGGGTATACCGTGCCAGCTACAGAGCATACACCTAGGTAGTGAGACTCCAGCAGACTCTGTGTGGTACTTACGAGGCTAGAACATCAGTGTCCAGGATGCTTGCTGAGAGAGGCCAAGGTAGACAGAGTAGAGCCACACAACAGCCGGCTCTCTGTGGCCCCATGTGAGAACTGGTAATACAGACATACTCAGGGCTTAGGAGCTATTTGCTGAGATGAATAGGTTTGTGAATAGTGTTTCTGTAATATTTAGAAAGACCTGAGAGGAACTATAACTGCTCCTTCCTCAGGCAGAGAGGCAGAGCTTCTCAGAGCAGAAGGATCGCCATGAACCCTGCTGACTTCTGTTTGAGGCTTCCATAGGCAGGGGCACCCATATAACTGCACCTCAGTAGTAGAAACACAGCCCTCCACCTCCACCCGCCACCTCAGGCCAATACTAACTTAAAAAAATGATTTATTTTGATTTTATGTATGAGTACTTGCCTACATCTATTTAAGTATACCGTGTATATGCAGTGTCAGAAGAGGGCATCAGATCCTAGAATTTGATTTTACAGATGGTTATAAACCATCACCATATGGGTTCTGGGAACTGAACCTGGGTCCTCTGCAAGAACAGTAAGCACTTTTAAAAAAATATTTACTTTATATCTGTGTGTGTGTGTGTGTGTGTGTGTGTGTGTGTGTGTGTATACACCTGCATGCCAGAGAGGCCATCAGATCCCATTACAGATGGTTGTGAGTCACTATGTGGTTGCTGGGAATTGAACTCAGGACCTCTGGAAGACCAGCCAGTGCTCTTGACCACTGAACCATCTTTCCAGTCCTTTAAATAAATACTGATTTTAAATGTTTTATCTAAACTGAGTGGTGTTGGCTGAAATCTTTAATTCCAGCACTCAGGAGGCAGAGGCAGGCAGATCTCTATGAGTTGCAGGCCAGCCTGGTTTACAGAGTGAGTTCCAGAACAGCCAGGACTACACAGAGAAACCCTGTTTCGAAAAACCAAACCCAAACAAACCAAAACAAAACAAAGTGTTCTGTGCATGGGTGTTCTGTCCACATACATCTCTGTGTATGTACCGTGTGGGCAGAAGGGCAGTGTCCTCGGAGGGCAGGGTGGGTGAAGGAACCTGCTTTCCGCTGCCCATAGTCCCAGATTCGGGGTCTCTGCTCTCTTCCTGTCCCTGGGGGTCCCACACAGACCCTTTCCTGGGCTATGATGAAAGATGGAGTGTTGGGTCCCCTGAGACTGGCATTATAGAAGGTGTGAGCCTCCATGTGGGTGCTGGGAATTGAATGGAAGTTATCTGGAAAAGCAGCCAGTGCTCCCAACCACTATGTCATCTCTCCAGCCCCCTTTTTAAAATTGTTGAGGCTGAATCTGTCTCCCTACCTTGCCCAGACTGTCCTGGCACTCACTCTGAAGCTCAAGCAGGTCTTGAACTCATGACTCTCCCACCCTAGCCCCTGAGTAACTGGGATTGCAGACCTGAGCCAACAGGCTCGGCTCGGAACTTTTTAAATGAAATCCTCTCTGTTTCCTCCTCAGGCCCTGGGGGGCAGAACTCAAGGCCTGCCACTGAGATACACGCTATGTCCCAAAACATTTTGTTAAAAGTGTATATATATATAATTTAGGAGTAGATGGAAGGAGCTGGGGCAGGTCAGGGGAGACCTCGCCTGACTCTTAAAGCAACAGGAAGGAAGCAGTGACTTCTGGGACATTCTTCTTGCTTCATGGATAGGTGTGTGTGTGTGTGTGTGTGTGTGTGTGTGTGTGTGTGTGTGTGCCCGCGCGTGTGTGTTCCCTTGTAGAGCTGCCCCCAACCACTTGTTGGTCTATGGCTGCCAGACTTTACCCTCCTTCTCCCCTTCTTTCCTCACTGCCTCAGGAAAGGGTCTGTGCGGGACCCCCAAGGACAGGAAGAAAGCAGGGACTCTGAATCTGGGACTATGGGCCGCGAACAACCAGTCTCTCACCCAACCTGTCCTTAACTGCCTGGATATGCACGGTTTCTTTTTAGGATTTTTTTTTTTTTCCTAAATGAGATTTCCTTAGCCCGCTCTCAGAGGAGGAAATCTATTTTTGGGAAAGAGCGGGGCAGGGCCTTGCCCAAGGCTACATAGCCTATTTTCCTTCTCCTTGGGACCCCATACAAGCCAGAGCAGGCATCGGTGCCCCTCTCCCTGCCACCCGCCCCCAGCTGACTCAATTCTCTATTCTTAAGAAGGTTCTCTTCTGTAGATCTGAGTGAGGCCACTTGGCCTCTCCATGCCTGGGACAGTCAGCTCACTAACAACAAAAGGATCAAATGAGATGTTTGTGAAAATACTTCCTAGGGATGGCCGTTTCTCTTTCCCCAAATGCAGGCAGCCGCTGCAGGGTGGCAGCGCGGGAGGACCGGAAAAAGGTCGAAAGAAGGTGAGGATCAGCTGAGGGGGCGGTGGACCAACCGCAGCCATCGAGCGGCACCCAGAGGCCAGAGAGGGAACCGCATACGGACTGCCAGGGGCGGGGTGGCCTGGGAGGGCGGGGCCTGGGAGGGGCGGAGCCTAACCCTCACCTGCATCTAACAGGTAAAGGAGGCCAGGGCCGCCATAGCTGAGCCCGCAGGACAAGGCAGCATGGCCTGAGGTCCCAAGACTGAGCTAGTCACAGGCTATAAAGGTCAGGGATGAAATTCAGAGCGCCATCCAAAAAATAGAAAGCAAAGGTTAGAGAGTCTATTTGGCTCAGCCTCCAATCTCCTTCATACAGGATGCATTGTGTTTTCTTGGGTTTGCTTTCTCTGAAAATCTACCTGGAACAGTGTCCAATCTCATGCTTCCTCACCTCCACTCCGAGGTCACTTCCCCAGGTCGAACCCTCTCTAAGGAGCAACCCCACTGCAGGCTGCCTTCGATGTCCCTCCCTCTGCTCAGGCTGGGGAGGGAAACCACCCGCCTTAGTCACGCCAGATAATCACCTCTGGTCACTCACTGTCTGGCCTCTTCCTCCAAGTCACTCGGAGTATCTCTTAGACATTATCTCACCGTGCAGGCCTGGTGGGTGGGTGGGTGTCAGGGAGGGAGGGAGGGGGAATGCAGAACCAGCTTTAAGCTGGAAGAAACTGAAGCCAGAAGGGACCAGCATATCTACTTGTTCTGCTTCCCAATGTAAACTAAAAGATGACATTTGATCATAGGTGAAGTAGAGGGCAGACAGCAGAAAGAACTTCCTAGGGGATTGTGAACGACTACAACTAGTGCCCACCAAACAGCATTTCTGACCCAAGCACTGTGAGGGGCTAAGAGGAGTCCATCCTTAGGAAGGCAGGCACTGGCATCATTCTTATTTCATAGATGAGAAAACCAAGGACTCAGTTGCCTACAAGAGGAGGGTGCTGAGATTTAAGCCTAGGGGTTCTAACTCCAGGGGATGCCTTCTGGTGAAGTAATGAACAATGAATCTGAGGCATGAGCATGCCTGGGTTGACCTCCTATATGACTCCTAAGGGCTAACTGGGTGACCTTCAGGTGTCTGTTAAACTATTGGTATAGTCTCCTGAGCCTGACCAAGCCTCTCTCCCATCATCATGGAAGGCTTCCCTGTGAAGCCCTTCTCTATTCAACGTTAGCTCAAGGTAGCCTTATCCTTGCCGTGTAGCCAAGGATGTCCTGAAAGTCCTGTTCTTCCTGCCTCTACCTCATGACTGCTAGGTATGTACCACTATGGATGCCTAGCATCTTGTTGGTTTGGTTTGGTTTTTCGAGACAGGGTTTCTATGTGTAGCCCTGGCTGTCCTGGAACTCACTCTGTAGACCAGGCTGGCCTGGAACTCAGAGATCCGCCTGCCTCTGCCTCCCGAGCGCTGGGATTGAAGGTGTGCGCCATCACTGCCTGGCTCTTCCCAGAATCTTCTGTGACCTAAGAATTATGTCCTGTCCCATTCTCCACACCCCGCTGCGTACACTGTCACATACCACCCAGCAGGCTGGCCCTACAAAGCGTGCAGGAAGGAGGGCACTGAAAGCATTCCACGCTGGGATCCAAGCATTTAATAGGGGTCATGAACTGCTGTGACCTGGGAAGTTCCTCCTGCTGTCTGACCCAAATCCTTTCTCCAAGAGAATAGCTGAAGTTCTTCATAGAGTGAGAGAGGCTGCCACAACCTGTGCCTTTGGTAGAAGTATGAGGGACAGTCTAGAGCTTTCACAGACAGCTTGATGGGACACTGGATGCCATAGGGCCACACAGCTCTTCTCAGCCAGGATGGGAAAACAGATGTCCCATGTGTATCCTGGTCTGGAACCCAGTCATCATCCAGCATTGTCCTTCATGACAGCTGTCAACGGGGACATGTCCAGGCTGTGTATCTGACAGGAGCCAGGCTTGCTCAGGTCCCTGGTCCCAAGAAATCCTCACCACCCAACCCTTCTCCACTGCTGGCCTGCTGATGTGGTTAGAAGCGAACTGTTCAGCAAGTCTTCAAAGGGAGCCTTGGGTTTCGTGAGGTGGGAGAGTCTGAGCTGAAATGGTGGGCAGAGACTCAGGACCCACACCTCAGCCTTGAGGTGATGACTCTACAGGATGGAGGGAGGTGCTTCAAGACCTCAGGAACCCAAGGGGGTAGGGGGCGTCAGGGGAAGATAGCTCTGTCCCAGGAACTACTGGGATGGAAATCTCTTCCTCTCTCCCTCCTCCCAGTCCCTGTCTCCCAACACACATACACATAAACACTGGGTCATAGCAGTGGAGGCTTATCTCCCCTCCCAGCCCCCCCTTCTCGTACTCTCTTGGGATGTAGACACCAGGCTTTGAGCAGAGGACAACAGTCCAGCTGTCCCCTCTTCTGTCCTGGCATCCTGTCTTAAACCCACAAAGCCAGAAAACTCTGTCACTAGCTACCCTTAGGACTTCCCCTCAGCTGTGAGTCTGGTAGGAAGTCTCTGGTGTCTGTCCTGCTGCAGTTGCATCTTCTCATAAATCCCTGCCTCTGCACAGAGCTGAGAGGTGCTGAGCTAAGAACTGAGGGGTACTGTGTACTGAGAACTGTGTCTGGGCTCTCTGTCAGCTTCTTCACTTTAACTGACAGCACTCTTCCTGGGGGCTTTACAGGGAAGCCTCTTCTTACGTCCTCACTCCTATGAGGGCTTCTCAGCCCACCTGGCTACTCTGCCTGCAAATGGGGGTCCTGAGCCAATCAACCTGCAGGATGGATGGCAGACAGGGTATATAGGCTGGCATCTCCCAATCCTGGTCTCCATTTCCAGACCTCCCTCTTGTCTGGGTTTGGTTCATGAATGGTGACACACAGAGCCTTTGTGGAAATGACCACCGTGTCAGGGCCACTAGAGCAGCGGGTCCTGGGGCCAACTGAAGATGCCACCCGCACATGCTTTGTGTGAGACAGTGATTGTAGCGGCAGCAATGCTGACCACAGCAGAAGCTTACAGAAAATCCTGGTTACACATAAACACACGCCTGGTGTGGTGCATGCCTGTACCTCCCCAGGAGACTGAGGCAGGAAGATGGGCCAGGAGAGGTTCATCTGGGTCAGTTGCTGAAAGTGCAGTGGGGAAGGGATTTTTAGGTATACCTTGTTGATAGTTCTCTTTATATTTAAAAAAACTTTTTTTTTTTTTTTTTAAACAAGGTCTCGTGTTGCCTGGGCTAGCCTCGATCTTCCTCAATAGATGAAGGTGACTTTGAACTTTTGATCCTCTTGCTTCCACATCCCGCGAGCTGGGGTCTCAGGCATATTCTATCACACCCCATTTATGTGGTTCGAAGAAAGGAACCCAGGGCTTAGTCCAGGCTAGCAAACGCTCTACCAACTGAGTTATGTCCTCACCCTTAGCTCTCTGCTTTGGCGTGTGTATGCCAAACCATGATATCATGGACATTATTGCTCTGAAGTATTTATTTCCTTATCATATGTCACAAACATCTACAAAGCAGTTTTATGCCCAGGCACCCTTTTGGCTACTTTCCAAATAACGCTATGAGGCAAGTGCTATTAGCCCCATTTCACAGGTGAGGAAACAGAGGCACGGGGATTCAGGGATGGGCCCAAGCCACACCCCTCGTAAGTGGCAGAGCTTAGCCTTCAGCGTGGAGTGACATCAAATCTGTTGGCACCAGAAGAGTCTCGGGTGCAAAAAAAAACGGTGATGGGTGTTCCCTCCAGTGGCTCGTGGGAGGCACAGTGTGTAAGGGTTAGCCCTAGAACTTTTCATGGGTCTCTTTCACTGGATAATTGTTAGTGAGGATTCACTTAAAGGGAAAAGAAACATTTCCCGAGCCCCTAGAAAGTGCAACTCCCTTGGCCTGGTTCAGTCTGTGCTGGCTCGCAAAAGGGCAGAGGTACAATGGTAAAATCATGCGTTCTCTAACTGGAACCCCTCCTCCACCTCCTCCGATGTCTCCGCCCACTGCCTCCATTAGGCTCCTCGCGGTCCCACTGCTGTCTCTCGGAGCTGCACACTGGCAGAAACCACAGACCATATGTCTTAAGCTCAGCTTGTGGAGACAGAGTCACTCAGAGCCTCTGTGCCCGAAACAAGAATCAGAGGGAAAACACATGTGTGGGGGGGGGGGGGGGGTTACACAATCCTGCATGCCCATTGCTCAGGACGCTGAGGCAGGAGGATCGCCTCAGATACAAGACCTGCCTGGGTTACCAATCCCCTTGACTTCTACATCTAGCATCTCTACCCCTCACCAGCCCATCCCTCCAAGCCTTAGGCTCTCCCATGCTGCCAGTCCCCAGGCGACTCTCTCAAGCTGAGCGAGAATCTCTCTGACTGCATCCTCAGCACACCCAGGCATCAGCAAAGCAAGAAGACAAGAGTGGGCGGTCCACCAGGTCACATTGCTTCTTCAGACTTCTGTGTGGCTTCCTTCAGATCCAGATCCCTTCTACCCACCAGGCACCTGCAAACCCTAGCTAGAGTGACAGTCAGGAGGCAGCTGTGACATTAGGACAGCATACAAGTGACACAGGTCCCTGTGAGCTCAGGCCACAGGCCATGTCCTTACTTAAGGCAGGTTTGCTTGTTTCTCAAGGAGGATAGGATCGGGGAGGGAGTGAGGAAGACGGGGGACATCTACCAGGCAGCAGGACTAGTCCAAACACACACAGCACTGGTGTGTGCCATGATTGCTCTTAGCCCAGTGTCTAGGGACCATGAACTCACTCCTCCAAACCAACCTGTGAGGAAGTCACTGCCTCTACCATCTTTGTGCAGAAGGGAGAATGAAGCACAGAGAGGTTTAGTAACTTTCCTAAGGTCACACAGTTGGATATTGAAGACAAGATTTAAATTCAGACAGACTAGCTCTTCGCTCTCCCCGTGTAATTATTCCGCTTAAAAGTTTCACACCTATGAGATTAAGCTGAGGCTTGCTCATCCTCAAGACATCCAAAGCCCTCCCCAAGCTGCCAGCTCCCCCTACAGCACTTCTGTGCCCTACTGGATACCTGACTTTTGAATATCATCTCTACCAGCTGCCTAACTGTGATTGTTGGCTAAGTTACTTCATCTTCCTGAGCCTCAAGCTCCTCTTCCCCAAACTGGGGGATTACTGATACCTACTATTAAGTAGACTTAATGAGATCACCCAGATAAAGAGCCTACTATGCACGATTGGCACACAGTAACAGCTCAGTACAGAGCAGAAAGAGGGAAGGAGAGAGATTTCTCAGAGGGCAACTTGGTGTTAGGTTGTTCAGTGGGCCAGAAGGGAAGGAGTGCCTGCTAGGGACTATGCTGAGGAGAAACGTGCTTCAGACTGATGGCTAGTCACCAGTAGGGCTCCTGTTGACACTTGAGTTTTTGGAGTGGCTGGAACCAGATCAAAAGTATCCCACACTTGTCTCCCACTTGCCATGAGAGGCATGAGGGTGAGTGGGAGCAGGTATGGAGCCCAGGCTGAGGGGCAGGCAGCCACACAACCGTATCCTGAGCCTCAGGTATGGCTACCCTGGCATTGTTTGCTGCGGGTGGGAAGTATGCTGATCCAGCTCTTGCCTGTGGCTCACAGAAACTCCAAATGGTGATGGTGTCTGCATGTACAAACTGGAAAAGCATTCTGAAATGAGAGTCCTTGCCTGAGACTCGACTGTGTCTGTCAGCTTCAAATACAGTTTCCAGCACCGAGGCTCAGCAGGATAGCGTGTATATTTGACAACTGCCCCCCTTCCCACACTCTTGACGGAGGGAAACCAGTCTGCTCTGGCCCTGCAGGTCCTTGATCTTCCACCAAGGAGGGAGTGGGGCAGGAATCTGCCACTGTAGTTTTATTCTGGATCTGCTCATGCTGGGCCATCCCCTCATCTCCTTCCACATCTAATCAGGAACCTTGTGATCAGATGCATACTCTATGACCCCTGAAATGTGGAAGGACAGAGTGCCTTCTGCACCCACCAGCATGATGTTAGAACCCCGAAAACACACTGGGAATGGGCAAGTCACTGAACCCCCAAAAGTCTCTGCCCCACCCCCCAGATCACTCTAGTGCTAGACCAAGGATGACCTAGGAGTTCTTTCCACTACCCCTCCCCCACCAACCCCATTACCCCTCACTGCTGAGAAGCATCTGTCTGTGACTTCTAGGGTCTGGGGAGACAGAGAGTGGGTTGTTATTTGAATCTGAATCTGGAGACTATTTATGAGAAGGGGAAATGAGGTCAGCAGGGGCAGGCTTTGAAGGTCATCCCAGCCCCTGGTCTGGCTTCTCTCTTTACTTCCTGATCTGCCACTGTGTAAACAGCCTCTGCCACACACTACCACTGCCCTGAAGGGAGCTGGGCCACTCTTACCTTAGCAATGGTGAACTGAAACCCTGAGACACAATAAATCTTCCCTCCCTCTTTTAATCCCAGCACTCAGGAGGCAGAGGCAGATGGATCTCTCAGTTCCAAGATTCTCAGTTCCAAGATACTCAGGGCTACATAGAGAAAACCTGTCTCCTCCTCCTCCTCCTCCTCCTCCTCCTCCTCCTCTCCTCCTCCTCCTCCTCCTCCTCCTCCTCCTCCCCCTCCTCCTCCTCCTTCTTCTTCTTCTTCTTTTTTGGTTTTTCGAGACAGGGTTTCTCTGTGTAGCCTTGGCTGTCCTGGAACTCACTCTGTAAACCAGGCTGGCCTGGAACTCAGAAATCCGCCTTCCTCTGCCTCCCAAGTGCTGGGATTAAAGGCCTGTGCCACCACCGCCTGGCAAGAAACCCTGTCTTGAAAATAAACAAATAATAAAACGTTTCTGTCATCCTCTTGTCTCAGTGACACGTAGGATCCAAAGGGAAATGAACTAGATATGGGGGCTCTAGCTGACCCCTCATCCCTCAGCTGTGCTGAAGACCACACCTCCATCTCAAAAACTGGATGACAGCCACTCAGGGTGGCTCGGGCCTGCATCCTAGGATTCAGAAGATAGAAGCAGGAGGATCTTAACGTCAAGGTCACCCTCATTTACATAGGGAAATGAAGGCTAGCCTGATCTACACAGTGATTTCCAGGTCAGCCACATGTCCAGTGTGAGACCCAGGCTCAATCAATAAGATGGAGTCTTGCAAGAGAGTTCACCCAGAAAAGACACCTGCTTGCCAGCTCAGCTGACTTGAGTTCTATCCCCAGGAAGACCCATGGTAGAAGGAGAAAGCACATTCCTGAAAGTTATTTTCTAACTTCATATGTATGCTGTAGCATGTCGTGCCATGCTCACTAAATAAATACATGTTAAAAATAAAAAGTGATGCCAGGCAGTGGTGGTGCACGCCTTTAATCCCAGCACTTGGGAGGCAGAGGCAGGCAGATTTCTGAGTTTGAGGCCAGCCTGGTCTACAGAGTGAGTTCCAGGACAGCCAGGGCTATACAGAGAAACCTTGTCTCAAAAAACCAAATAAATAAATAAATAAATAAATAAATAAATAAATTTATTAAAATAAAATAAAAAGTAATAGGAGCTGGAGAGGTGTCTCGGTCTGTCATGCGCCTGCGTAACAAGCCTTACAACCTTGAGTTCAATTCCCCAAAACCCATGTAAAGGAAGAAAGAGACAACAGGCTCCTCAAAGTTCTCTGAGAGTTGTGGCTTGCATGCCCACACTCGCACACACAATAATAAATAAACAACTTTTAAAAACATAACAACAAAAAGGAAAGGTGGAGTTTTGGGGATAACACCACAGATACCCCTTTCCATGTTCCTTGAGTTTTCAAATAGCAAGTCTCCCCAAAACACCAGTGGGGAAACTAAGGTAGGAAGAGAAAGCTAGCAAGGAATGATGCTCCAAGGGCCTGGGCTCCAGAGTCCAAAGAGGCTCTTTAGAAGTAAGTACCAGAGATCTGCAAATCTGGTTTTAGGAGAACAGGTCATTCTTATGTCCTGGTGGTCTTCAGGCAGCTGCTCAGGTCCTGGCTCAAGACCGTCCTCTTCCTCTGTCTCCTTTCCCTTTGCTCTCCTCTCTTCCTTTCATTTATTGAGGGAGAAGAAGAGATGGGGCGGGGGGAGGTACAGAGTCAGGTCTTGCTATTTGTTCAGGCTGGCCCTGAATTCACAGTCCTCCTGCCTCAGACTCCTGGGTGCCATAGGATTCCAGGAGACCCAGATCACTTCTTTGTTCCGTCTAGCTCAGAAGCACCTCTTCATTTCAAGGTGTATGTACCTTGCTCTCAGAAGTTCAGGGCACCTAATCTCTTTCATCAAACTGAGGGTTCCTCGGCCTGGGTCTGGCTTCATCACAGAGTAGTAGTACCCAGAGCAAGTGCTCCATGTACTCATAAGCCAGCCACCCCCAGAGGATAGCAAGAGGAACAGGAGCTGGCCAGTGCTGGAGCCCATCCTCCCTGTAGCAGAGCTGTGCTTGGACAAGTCTGTCTGGGATGAGCAAGCCAACCTCAGCCTAAATCCCTGATTTCTAAAGGAAAAAAAAAAAAAAAAAAAACCCTCCCTCACTCCTTCAGCCTCCTCCCTAGCCAAGAACCTCAGACCACAGGCCCCGCCACGCTGGCAGAGCCAGGGAAACAGGCCAAAGTTGCTGAGGAGGGGGAGGGTCGAGCCAGGTCTTAGAACATAGACAGACCTTTGCAGGTAAGGCCCAGGCCCTGGAGCATCATGGGCCACTGAAGGCCACAAGGATGGGGAGGACCCAAGCCACACATATCCTGATGGCAGCTCGGGGCCTGAGGGTGGTGTGGGGAAAGAAAGGCCAAGGAAGTCACTTCGATTTCTCTGCTTCCAAAGAGCCTGGTTGGACTGTGGGGCTCTCCTGAGCCTACACTTCACCTGGGTGGGGGGGTAAGGGGGGTATGTCCCTCACTTCCTGATAGTAAAGAAAGCAAGAGTGGACTCAGGAATGGGGGTGCATGGAACTTCATACAATGGGTGCAGAGAAAGAGGGAGAAAGGAGAGGAAGAGAAAGCAGTTCAGTGCTAAGGGGCTCAGAGTGGACAGGAAGGGCCAAGTGCTCACGTGCTCATGCAATTCAGGCTGAAGCGTACCATGCACACCACACTCCCAGACGCCTCTTACAGTCTTCTTCTTCTTCTTCTTCTTCTTCTTCTTCTTCTTCTTCTTCTTCTTCTTCTTCTTCTTCTTCTTCTTCTTCTTCCTCTTCCTCTTCCTCTTCCTCTTCTCCTTCTCCTTCTCCTTCTCCTTTTCCTACCCCTCCTCCTCCTTCCCTTTCCCCTTCCTCTTCCCTTTCCTCTCCTTCTCCTCCTGCTCCTCTTCCTCCTCCTTCCTTCCTTTCTTTCTTCCTTTCTTCCTTTCTTTCTCTCTTCCTTCCTTCCTTTCTTCCTTTCTTTTAAGATAACATCTCACATAGCCCTAGCTCACCTCAAAAATCTCTATGTAACCAAAGACAACCTTGAACTTCTGATCCTCCTGCCTCCACTTCCCAAATATGCATGTGTACCACCTTGCCAGGCTTATGGGGACTCAACTGAGAGCTTTGTCAATGCTTCCTGAGTATTCTACCAACGGAGCTCCATCCTTATCCCATACAGAATCCACCCTCCCACCCTCGGAGGCAGAATCCAGTCATACCCACAGGCAGGATGCCTCAGGACTCAGCCATTGACACAGCTGCTGTCACTCACCCCTCCTCACACCTAACCACACCGTCACATGCACACACACATGCACACACACACACACACACAAACACACACACACTTACTCATCTACACTCCCTTCTGTACACATGCACACATGCAGAGCCTGCCCATTGTTACTCTGCTTGTGGGCAGAGAGCACACATCCCTCACAATACACACATACATAAATACAAGCACACTCATGTTTCTATAGCTAGTGGGTCAAGCCCTGTTTCCCAGATCTGGCCAATACAAGCAACTTCCCTGGTCCCAAGCATCCTTGTCTACCTCCCAGGCAGGTCTTCTCTTGGAGGTCCCTGTTGTAGCCCTTCATCTCTTCAGCTCCCACCCACTCTGTGATACCCATTGTGCCACCTGGGACCTGCAAAAACTACCTGGGATTGAAAGCAGTGAGTGAGGCCCAGTCAGGGACATGTGTCTTAACTGCAGTCTTGACTTCTGGGGGGCCCTGAGTCCCCACACCAGCCAGCCTGCCCTCCCTATATAGGAGGGACCATGGAGAGCAGTGCATGAACCTTCTTCTACCTCAGTGGCCGCTCTGTAACAAGGACATAGCCGATCATACCACGCTTGTGTTGGAAAAACTGAGGTTCCCCTATGAACAACTGGAAGACATGATATCTAGCCCCCCCCCCACACACCCTCAGTGTCCTGGGGAAACTGGGACCTAGAGAAGTCAGGGTACCCATCCAGAACTGGTCCCTGGTCTAGACAGAGGACCAGAAACAGAGCTGGAAACAAAGGGCACCCAGAGGAGGAGAAAGGGGAAGCCCAGAGCAATGAGAAGAGGAGTTGTTGGTAGAGGCCTGCTGAGCTCAGGGGAGTTCTAATTACAGCAAGCAAGTGGGTAGGGCAGCAAGGCTAGCAGCCTGTTTGAAGTCTGTGGCGAGGGAAGCATCAAAGGGCAGGAGGCAGGCCAGAGGCCGGGAGATGAAGGAGGGACCACACTGCTTGCCTGCTAGCCAGGCCAGCACTCTTCCACTCTGATGCTCACACAGCCAGAAAGCACTGGAGTCCTGAGTAGCCTGATCACAGACAAGGCCACAGGCTTCCAGGAGCAGGGCAAGCTGCAGTTCAGACCAGCTCTGGCCTGAGAAAGGCTCCTCTCAGGGTCCCTGCAGCCACCACCTCCCCAATTCCCAGGAAGTGTGTCATCTGCATCTCCCAGCCCCGTATGTGGGGCCCTCAGGTAGGCTCCAAGCCACTCAGCTTTGGTACCCTGGAATCTGTCACCACGACTCTCCTTCTCCCAAATTCCAAACCATCAAGCTTTTGAGATTTCCATCGAAGAGAGAATTCCCCACCATGATGGGTGGCAAAGGGACAGCCCAAGATGGCTCCCGGCAGTCTCCTGCCATAAGTCAGCAAGTTGGCCTCAGAACATGAATGCAGCAGATGGTTTTTCCAAGGATGCCATCATCATATCCCCTCTTCTGCACTCCCCTCCAGGGTCCTATAGCCCTCCTGGCACTCGAGCTTCAGAGTCCCACCCCCATATCATGTGAGCTGCCACACTAGGACACTCTAAGAGTCCCCTGCTGGTCCATTTCCTGTTCCCAGGCCACATCCTCTGAGGTTCTGGCTCATTTCTGATGTTCTTTCAGCCCCAGCAGAGCCCTGGTGATAGACAGGAATCCCAACATCCTGTTGTCTAAGATGGCACTGGTACTTCAGCTACTGCTTCTCTGTCTCATCTCTTTCTCTCTTCCTCCTCCTCTTCTATCTCCTCTTCTTCCCCCCCTCCCTTCTTCCTCCCCCTCTCCTCTTGTCCTCCCCCTCCCCTTCTTCCTCCCCCTCCCCTTCTTCCCTCCCTCCCCTTTTTCCTCCTCCCCACTCCCTCTCCTCCTCTTTCCCCTCCTCTTCCTCTTCCTCCTCCTCTCCCTCCTCTTTCTCTTCCTTTTCTCCTCCTCCTTTCCCTCCTCTTCCTCTTCCTTTTCCTCCTCCTCTTTTATTTCCTCTTCCTCTTTTTCCTCCTCCTCCTCTCTTTCTTCCTCCTCCTCTTCAATCTCCCTTCCCCCCTCTCCTCATCTTTCTCTACCTTTCTCCTTCCTCTTCTTTTCCCCCATTCTTCCTCATCCTCTTCTTTTGAGATGGGAATCTTATATAGTCCAGGCACTCAAATGCACTATGTATGGAGAATGGTCTTGAATGTCGGATCTATCTCCCAATCACCGGGTTACAGACATGTACTACCATATACTCCACTCAGCCTGTGTGGTGCTCTGGAGCAAACTGAGAGTCTCGGGCATGCTGAGCAACCAACTGAGCTGTGCCTGCAGCCCACATTCTGTAGCTTCCTCTGCTTCCTCATCTGTGAGGTGGGTAGGCACTCATTATCTCTTCCTCCAGAGGACATTGTGAGAATCGGATATGGTCATGTCAAGGTGCCTGGCTTCCAGCAAGATCTCAAGTCACGATGGTACTAACATAGAAAGGGGACCATCAGATTGCCAAGGAAGCTATTTCCAGAAGAGAGCAGAAGAGATCCATCCCTGTGCAGGGATAGGCCCAGAATCCCGCAGGGCAGAGAAGTGTTTACATAGCACAGTGCAAGCCTTCCAAACTAGGTGCCATACCCATCTCCAGCCCCCTCATGCCTTGCTTCAGCTTCCATTGGCATCCCCTTTGTGTCTACCCTCTGCCATCAGGTCACTTTGTCACCATTCACATCCCAATACCATCCCAACCACCGTGCTACTCAGCAGGTCCTGGGGCACCCTCCCGTCCTCTGGGCCACCATGTTCCTGGGGACAATTCCTTTTCCCTCCTCTGCAGCTGCACAAGTGCTGTCTGCACTTTCACCCCACTGAGGTCATGCGCTGCTGTCCCAGGGCAGGAAGGTGGATCAGGGTCAGGGACAGTCAGAGCAGAACCCCGAGCAAAGCCATTCCCACCTATACGACTTCACACGCCAGGGTTCAGACCCTCATATCTCACAAGGGAGGGTAAAGTCACCCCTGAATGTGACCTCGGTTGGGATGACACCAGCCTCCATCTTCTAGATTTTTCCATACCATAGGCTCTCTCCATCAGGCTAGATGATTGGGAGCTCAAAACAAAACAAAACAAAACAAAACAAAACAAAACAAAACAAAAACCAAAGTTGTAAATGAGGTACAGGGCCCATGCCTGAAATCCCAGACCTCGGAGGCAGAAACAGTAGGTTCAGGGGTTCAAAGTCATCCTCAGCTATATAGGCTGTTGGAAGTTAAAGATCACTCCAGGATATTTGAGACATTGGCTCAAAAGACCCAAACCAACCAAACAGAACCAACCAAGTTCGTGAGAACCTCATACCCACTGTGCTATGTGTAGCCTGTCTTCTAAAGGACTTGCTCCAAACCTGCCCAGAGGCCTGTCTACGTCTCCTTTCCTCCGTGTTTTCCCTTTTTCCGTCCATCCACCTAATGTTCCACCCATTCATTCATTCACCTCCTCCCCCCATTCCCATGACTTAATGGTCTATCAGACCTCAGACACCCTGTTCCCCTCCCACTCCACCTTACGTATTCACCCACTGACCTACTTACCACCATGCCTACCCCAAGGAGCCTCCCCTGTACCCTCCCTACTTCAAAATGGCCACCACCCACTCACCCCTCTATGTTCATCTGCCTTTATTGATCTTCTCTTTTGTCCCAGACACTGGACTACATCCCAATCTCTTTGGCCTCCCCAAGTCACTGGGATATCCCAGCCTCCTTATGAGTAGCATACTGCCTGGGAAAAAGATAGCTATTGCCTCCACAACTCCATGGAAGACCAAATAGAAGGAGAAAGACTGTACCTGGGACAGGTACCAAATCTTACACTAGCATTTAAAACAAGAGAAGAATATGAAGGGCTTAGGTTGTTTTTTGTTTTTTTTTTTTTTTTAACTTTAAAAAGTTTTTATTTTTAATGTGTGTATTTTGCCTGCATGTATACCTATATACCACATGCATGCCTGGTGCCCTCAGAGGCCAGAAGACATTGGATCCCCTGAAAACAAAGTTATAGATAGTCGTTAGCCATCATGTAGGTACTAAGAATCAAATCTGGGTCCTCTGGAATGGCATCACATGCTCCTAACCGCTGAGCCCTGTGAAGGGAAGGTTTCCATGGATACTGCTAAAGTATGGGATGGGCAATGAGAACTGTCTATGGAATGGGCCTCAGTTATTTAAAGATGAGGTGTGACTCTGGGAGGGGCAGATATCTCTCCCAGCTCCCCCTAGCTTGTTCCCATTCCAGTTTCCCAAGAATACGGGAGTGAAGGGAACAAGGCCTCAGGAGGTAAAGGCCAGGTGACAGGGATGCTGAGACATCTGAAGTGAGGTCCTGGGTCACAGGGCAGGTGCTGTTGCTCAGTCTCTCAGGTCAGTGACTTTGGGTAAGTCTCTCAACGCTCAGAGCCTTGCTCGAAATACTTTTGTAATGGAGGCTTCTGCTGCAGCAACCTCACAGAATGCGCAGAAGGGCTTGGAGGACCATCTCTAGTCTTGCACAATACCAAGAGGGTGCTAAGATACAGGCCTAAAAGTCATGAAGGTTGTTACCCCAACCATCACTTCACATTTCCAGACGGAGGATAAACCACAAGAGTGCTCTCCAGAAACACAACAAACAGCTCAGACCCAATGTCACACCTAATGCCAGCCCCGAAGAACACCAGGTGCCACCCCAACCCTACCCCCAATGTAGTTCCCAGTGACACCAGACACCACCTCCAGTGCAACCCAAAAGCATCCTCTGGAAATGCACCCCTCTGGAGAGCTCCCCTCTGGAGCTGCACCCTCTGGAGAGCTCCCCTCTGGAGCTGCACCCTCTGGAGAGCTCCCCTCTCTGCTCACAGCCAGTTCTCCTCCCCAGCAAAGACAAGGAAAGGGCTGTGCTGCCATTAACAGTAGAGAAGGAACACAAATGGGGTAATGGGAGGTTTGAAACCATGGATAGCAACTAAAGTGGCTGGGGAATTCGTTGAATACTTAGTGTGCACAAGCCTGGCTGGATTTGATCCCCAGGACCATATAAATTGAGTGTGGACATGTACATTTGCAATCCCAGCACCGGGAAGCCAAAAGCAAGATCAGAAGTTCAAAATCATTCTTGGCTACGAGACAAGTTTGAGGCCAGTCTAGACTACACGAGACCCTCCCTGTCTCAGGAGAAGAAGTACATACTTGGGGTGGGCAGTGGATACCAACTGAGGCCCCTCTAAACTGCCAAGCACCAAGGCTGGGAGAGCACAGGAGAAACTGAAGAGAGCCCTAGCCCAGGCCAGGCATAAAAGATCGAGCCTGGGGAGCCTTCACAGCAGCCTGCAAAACACACACACACACACACACACACACACACACACACACACACACACAAATATACACACACTCATACACACTCTCATACAAACACACACACACACAAATACACACACACACTTATACGCACTCTCATACAAACACACACACACACACACACATAAATACACACTAATGCAGAGGCTGTGGCAAGGGCACCACCCCTGGGCTTGAGGTGTTGGTGCCAGCTGGGTGGGCTGGCATGAGATGGGGAGAGGGCGGCGCGGAGAGCTAATCCCCCCAGCGTCTCCCAGATGCCCACAGAGACCAGGGTGAGCTCTTTGTCTGCTAGGGGAGACGACAGAGGGCGGCGGGCAGGCGGGCAGGCTGCCGGCTCTTCTTTCTCTCCCAGCCTCCGCCCCAGGGCAGGTAGAAGCCTGCCTTGTGGAGGATGGGTTGGAGGGAGTGGGGGTGAAAGGATTAGAGGAGAGACAGACGCTTCCAGCTAGTAGGGCTCCCTATCTCAGGCCCGTGGGCCTGTGGCTTTTGGGTGGGGGTCCCCGCAAGGGCAATGGGGGCATGAACCTTAGTTGGGATCAGTTCTTGTGTGCAGTGGGAAGCTGTGGGTGGCTAGAAGGACACTGCAGTCCCATATCCAGTCATGCTCAGAGTCAACACACAAACACACACACACACACACACACACACACACACACACAGAATCTAAACCAACAGACAACCCATGTGTTTACAGTCTCGCATAGAGACAAACACACAGTGGTGCTGTTTAAAGAAGCTCATCTGGCCTCTGCCGCCACACTCCCCAGGAGCCCCCCAGAAACACCACACTAGAGTCACCACCATCCTAACTATCCACACTGAGCAATGCCACAGTCACCTGGGGGCCACCACACACCCAGCAACACAGTCCTCCATAGCAACACGGCACCATGATGTCCAGGGGCACAGAGAGGGTGCCCAGGAAATACCAGCACCTTCCACAGAGCCAACATAGGCTGCACACTGTGGCCTCTCTTTCGTCTATATACACACCTGCCCCAATCCTCTGCAAATATGAACATCAAACGCGTGAGGGAGTCTCTTAGGAAAGAATGGAAAGGGGGTGGGGTGTAACTCAGTCAGCAGAGTGCTAGCTAAGCACTAAGCCTTGGGTTTGACCCCCAGCACAGCATCAGCGGGGTGCATTGTCACATGCCTAGGATCCTAACAAGCAGGAAGTAGAGCAGGAGGCTATCCTGGGCTTCATGAAACTCTCAGAATTAATAAATGGGGCCTGGAAAGATGGCTCAGTGGTTAAGAGCACTGACTGCTCTGCCAGAGGTCCTGAGTTCAATTCCCAGCAACCACGTGGTGGCTCACAACCATCTGTAATGGGATCTGATGCCCTCTTCTGGTGTGTCTGAAGACAGCTACGGTGTACTCATATATATATATATATATATATATATATATATATATATATATATATACACATATATATAATAAATCTTTTTTTTTCTTTTTTTAAAAAAAGAGCACTTCCTGCTCTTCCAGAAGACCTGAGCTTGAATCCAAGCACCCATGTTCAGCAGCTCCCAAACCTTTGTAATTCCAGCTCCATGGGTTCTGATGCCCTCTTCTGGTCTCCTCAGGTAGTGCATACACACACACACACACACACACACACACACACACACACACACTAAAAAATCTTTGAAAATAAGTAAATAAAGGAAGAAAAAGGCTACATCTCCCTATGTCCCAAGCTCTATTGTCTGCCTACCTCTCCTGATGAAAGACGGGCCCTTGATGCTTTGGTCAGGACTAAATACAGAGAATAAGCCCTCCACTGGGAAGGCTCAACCAGACTGCACCTGAGCTGAAAGAACAGGCAGCAGGTGCTGATGTTGCTTCCAGGGTCTTCAGTAGCCCTCAACCTCTAAGGACAGATCCAGACCATCAGAGTTAAACTCAGGTACCCCAGTTGACATGGGCATTTGTCACCACCTCCTAGTGTCAGGGAGAGGACAGTTCATACTGGACCTTTCCCTCCCTGCCCTGAAGCCTGCCCGCCCTGCAGCGCAGGGGCCCAGCTGTGGCAAGCCCGGTCCCACTGTGGCCGGCGTCTCCAAGGATGAAAGATCTCTGGCTCCTTGAGAAACCAGGGCTAAATATACCCCTCGCCTGCTTTCTGGAGCCTAACTGGAACCAGCTGGGCAAGACTCAACCTTCCTCCTGCAGGACAGGCCTTGGGCCATCCCTGGACAGACAGGCAGACCATGCCACGCCTAATAGCCCCAGACCCAAGGAACTGAGTCTGGAAATGGACCAGGAAGAAACTGATGTCTGGGTGCCTTTCTTTCTCCAACACCATCAAAGACAGGGATGAGAGAGTAACTCATGTGAGACTAAGCCCAGCCCATGGCAATGAAATACTTGAGAGCCTCAGTTTTCCTATCTGTAAAATAGAAATAAAATAATCCTCATCTCAGAATGTTGTCAACAGTGAATTAATATAGGTTAAGGGCTGGGACAGCATCTGGCACACAGTAAGTACCCAATAAACTCTGGTCATAGGGACTGGGGAGATGCCTCAGAGGGAGAAGGCTGGCCGCATAAACATGACAGCCTGAGTCTGGATATCCAACACTCATCCAAAATTCTGTGTATGGCAGCATGCTCTTGTATTCCCAAGGCTGAGAGGCTGAGATAGTAGGATCTCGGGGGACAGTCTGAATCATCGTTGAGTTCCAGATTCGGTGAGAGAGACTCTGTCTGAAAAGTAAGGTGAGGCCAGGGATCTAGCTCGGCGGATAAAGTGTGTCACCTTTGCAAGCCCGAGACCTGTGATCGATACCCCATGAGCCTGCTGTGAAAGGGGAAAACTGACTCTGGAAGCTGTCCTGTGATCTCCACACATCCTGTGGAATGAGTGCACTTGCACTCAGACACCTACATCACACACACACACACACAGAGACACAGACACAGACACATACACACACACACTCCAAAACCCACAGTAAAAATCAACTTAAAAATACTTTTTAAAGGGCCACATGGACCAGGCATGGTAGTGCTCACCTTTGATTCTAGTCTCAAGAGATAGAGGTAAGTGGATCTCTCTGAGTTCGAGGCTGGCCTGTCTACATGAATTCCAGGCCAGCTAGGTTACATAGTGGAGACTCTGGTTTGTTTGTTTTGTTTTTTATTTTGTTTTGTTTTGTGTGGGGAGGGTAGAGATCAATAGAGGAAGATGTTGACCTCTGGCCGCTACGTGGGCACACATCAATATGTACACCAGCACAAGCATGCACACACACATAGAGAGAGAGACACGTATGAATTAGTAGTGATTGTTACTGTGAACATTCTGTCCCTTCCAAGGCCACCGTTTTGATGAGGCCAGGGCTAACTGTTCAGACCAGCAGGGTTGAAAGTAGAGGGATGGGCCAATATGGCGCAGATCAGTGAAGGGTCCATGAGCCAAGACACGCCTCCTCCCCCAGCCCTTCTCTGGCCACGTCTTGAGCTCCCTGGACCAGGACCCCGCCCACCTGTGGTCGGCGCTGTGGCTAGATCTCCCACGCCTCGGCTTACTTTAGCGGCTCCAGGCCGCTGCCCCAGGACAGCCCACTCTCAAGCCTTGTCCAGAGGCCTGAAATAGGAAGGAAGAGGGGCCTAAAAATAGCCGTAATTACAGAGGGACCCTGGATGGGGGGTGGTGGCTACTCTCTGGCTCCTCCTGGGCACTGCCACAGCCTGTTCAGGGTACGGTTCAGGCCCGGGGTAAGACTCCAGCCTTGTCCTCTGTTCCCCAGTCCACGGGGCCTCCCAGTGGAACAGAGAGTGAGGGGTTGGGGGCGGGGCGAGCAGGGAGCTGAGCCTGATTCCAGGACTGTGGCAGCCAGGCCTCCTCTGCTTCCCATACATACCTGAAGGACACAGTACTCCTCGCAGAGTGCTGCATAGTACACTGCCCTCACCAGACCACCTTCCTCTTGTCCTGTCCCGATGCCTGCCTCCTCCAGGAAGCCTGCCTATACACCTTTCCCCAGCTCGCCCATCACACCAGCAGGGACTCCCAGAGCACATTTGCCAGCACCAGCTGCAGAGATGGACTGAGAGGAGAAGGCCAGCTGATACCCAGGTTCCTGAATCCTGCAGCATCCAGAACAGGATGATCACAGCCCATCTCAAGGCAGATTTGAAGGAAACTCAACTGTCAGTAGAAGGGGTGATGGCAGAGTCGATGTATGAGAGATCTGATCTGGGAACCCTACTCTCAGAAATCCCTAGGGTTTTGGAACCCACAAAGCTTAGATTTGAGTCCCTTCCACAACACAGATATCGTTCCACCTTCATTTCTCTGAGTTGTGTTCTTTTGATATATATGAGAGAAAGATGATGGGACGTCTCAGAGCTGGAGCTCTGTGGAATAAGCGTTCTTGATTCCTTGACAGGAGTCTCCTGAAGGAATCAGCAGAGCCCTTGGGCTGGGAGCTGGGAGCTCCTGTCTTCAGCTATATCCTGACCAGGTGCCAGAAACTTCAAAGAGGCACAGGGCATGGTGAGAGTGTCGCGAGGGGCTAAGAATGGTGAGCTCTCCCAGGATCGGGTGCTGGAGCCGCCGCAATGACAGAACACATGATGTGTTAGTGCCATCTGGTGGTCACAAATGGCAATGACAGTCACCTAGACTGAGGGAGAAGGAGAGATCTGAAAAGTAGAAGCCCAGAAAAGCAGGAAAGAGCCAGAAGAGGGAGGAGGTGAAGAATTGAGGAGCTGGAAGCCCCAGCGAGAGGCAGGTGCTTCGGAGAAAGACAATGGTTCCCGCTATGTCGCTTTGGGCCAGGCAAGATAAAGCAATAGACCATGAATATTTTCCATGGCATCTTGAAGACTCCTAGAGGCCACAAAGGGCCCAGAGCATGCAAGTGCGGACTGATTCAGGTAAAACAAGGTATCCATGGTGGCCATCAGTCCTAGACGGGGTTTCATGTATCTTCAGCTGTCTAGTCCTAGCCTCTTCATCTTCCAGTCCTCGAAGGTTTGCTGTGGATATGTGACATCAAAGGTCACCAATACAAGAGCCCAGCACACACTGGCTAGTCCAGGGATACCCATGGCATACACCTGGGTGGTACAGTGTCTTGGGAGGGCCTTGTTTCATTCTGTTCCCTGCTTCCTCACAGGGCGGGAGGTGGAAGGTGAACTTGTTTACCACTTCTGCTCCGGGCAGTGGAAATGAGCTCAGACTGGCCTTGTGCCTTCCATGGGCAGGGCCAGGCCTGAGTCACGGGGGTCAGATGACTGCTGAGGTTAAATGGGTCCTGTCCTGCAGCCCCCAGCAGCCGAGGCACACCCCGCTCTTTCAAAGCAGTCAGGCTCCTCCGGGCTGAAGAGAGGGTGGGTAGAGAAGGTACAAGGAGCCATCACTGGCTCCTCCTCTAGTCAGAGAACACCAGGGCAGTCAATACTGCTCCATCTGTCTCCAGCCAGCCTCACTCCCCTGAGTATCCTTCACTGTACTCAGCCCCAGGGGAAGCCTAGCTTAAGCCAGTGCCACCCTGGAATGCCACAAACGCCTGCAGTTACAGGCCACAAACATACTTCTGACCTAAATAGAATCTGAGGGTTGTGTGACTTCTCCCTGTGTCTTACTCTGCTATATTGTAAAGCAAAGAGGGACTCCAAGTTCTTTAGGGGCACATCCCAACTTATCTTTGCCCTTGACCTCTAGTTTCTGCTCCTGGAGCCACAGTGGACAAAACCCGAGAGAAGCCCCTTAGCTCTGTCCCAAGGCAGCTACAGGGGCCTCAGGCTCACTTGGGATGGCCTGAGTGATAAGGTCAGCCTCACTTACCACAGTCATCTTCTCAGTGTGTTTCGCCTTTCAAAGCCTGTCCTGGCATCATGGAGCATTTGGTTTCCATTTAAAAACCACTCTTCTAGGGCTGGAGAGGTGGCTCAGTGGTTAAAAGCACTCTTCCAGAGGACCCAAGTTCAATTCCCAGCAACCACATGGCAACCTGTAACCATCCATGACCCTAGTTCCAGAAGTTCTGACCCCCTCTTCTGGTCTCAGAGGGCAGAGTACACATGTGGTACACAAAAATACATACATGTACAGGCACACATGCAGGTAACGCATCCATAGACATAAAATAAGAATAGACAGGAGTCTTCTTTAAAGAGTCTTTATTTTTAAAAAAAATTTTTTAACTTTTGAAGAAAGGTTTCATGTATCCCAGGCTAGCCTGAAATTCACTATGTAGCCAAGCATCCTTGAACTTCCTACCTCCACTTCCTGATTGCTGGGATTACAGACCGGGCACCTCCAGGCCTATTTTTTGTGCTACAAGGAATCAAAGCCAGGGCCTGATATTTGCTAGGAAAACACTCTTCGTCAGCTGAGCACCCAAGCAATTGTTTGCTTGTTTGTTTGTCTTGTTTTGTTGAGTATTGTTACATAGAGCCCAGCCTGGCCTCAAATTTATAACAATTGTCATGTTTCTGCGTGCTAGGATTAACATTCAGCTATGAAAATAATTCCTTAAAGAGGGCCTAGTAGTACATGTCTTTAATCCCAGAACGCTGTAGGCAGAGGCAGGTGGATTTCTGTGAGTTTGGGACTAGTAGGGTCTATGTAGAAAGTTCCAGGACAGCCAGGGCTATACATATGGAGACCCTGTCTCAAAAACAAACAAATAAATTCTTGTGGGGTTTAAAGGCATGCAATTCTTTGCTTCAGATTCTGTGGGACCTCCCCTTCCCTAAGACCGAGAATCACAAGGTCCACCCCACTGTTGGCCCAGAACGTTTGCCAGGTAGTGTCTGTGGCCTTACGTCTGCTGTTTGGAATCATTTGGGCCTTGTTCCTCCACAGCAGGGCTTTTGGAGCTAGATCAGAAAGGAGCCTCTCCCCATGGTCCCTTCTCTCCACTATGCAACCCGTAGGGTTTGCACAAATCCAAACACCAAGGCCGCGCTGGTCCAGGTCTTATCACCAGACGCATGGGGTGGCGTTACCGAGGCCAACGTCTCCACCGCTGGGTATGGTTGTCCTTTTCTGTGCAAAGGTCTTCTGACCTTGAGCCTTCAGGATGCTGTAATACGGTAGCTACAAAACTGTGTATGTCACAAAAATGAACAGTTGAGGGAGACCAGGCTCTGGGTACTCATCCCTGCCCTCTGCCCCTCAGCCTTGAGCTGGCACCAACTGCTTCCCACCACAGGCTTGGCAATGCCCACTTCCTCTTGGCCTCCCCCGAGCTTTGTTGATGCCCCTCACTCCACCCCGTCAGCCTCCTGCTTCAAGCCCTGACAGTGCCCCAGCACCCCCATCCGCTCCTCTGATCTTCTACCCTGGCAGCCCCTCTGCCCAGCTTGGCACTGCATCCTTTACCTTGCTGCCTGCCAAGAGCAGGCATCACCTACTCTCCATGCCCAGGCACCAGGACTTGATTTTAGCCTCCTCAAATCTTCATGTCTCAACACTGTCCTTACCCAGCAGCCCCTGGGCACTGGAGACTCACTGACTCCAGCAGAATTCAGCATGGTCATCCCCCTGCCTCAGGGCTAACTACCTCTCCAGCTGGTTAGTGAGGTAACTGACACTCCCTTAAGACCCAAAACAAATCATCTCCTCCCACCCCTGCTCTGTGCTGGTGCTGGGGATTGAACCCATGACCTCAGGCATGCCAGGCAAGCACTCTACCCCAGGCAAGACACATTTGAAGCTCTCCTCCATGGTTCTCAGGATTCCACTGTGGTATCTTCTTTTCCAGAATTTAGTCATTGCACAAGGCACACCGAAGTGTGCAAAAGCAGAATCACACCCCAGCTTAAAACACCAGAACCTGGGCTGGTGAAACGACTCTGCCTGTAGCCAACTGTTTAACAACCTGAGTTCAATCCCTGGGGCTCAGGGGATGGAGGGAGATAACAAACTCCCTCAGTTGTTCTGACCACACACGTGTTCATGGACACCCCATGAACACACATGCACATAAACAAATGTGCATAAACATAAACAAACAAATGTAAAAATTAAAAGAACAAAAACCAACCCTTTACAGAGAGAAATGGAGGCAGCCTGTTCCCCCCACACACCCTGCCCTAGATCTGTCTCTTTCCCACTCCCCTCCCCCATTCATAAACAGCTTCCCAGATTGATCCATTACCCTGAAAAGTGTTTGGTACTGTTGTGACATCTGCATGTATCCATTTATAAATGGACATGCGTTTCGTGTTCTTAAGCAGATGGGATCACATTATAGACACCCTACCCTATGCACACATAGCCTTCCCCCCACCCTCAGTTGCTGTATGTTCTCCAGTTGATCCACGTCACTGGTTTGTAGCACTGCACACACTTCATCTTCAGTCCGTTCATTCACATTTCTCTGAGCGTCCCCTGCTCCCCACCCTTGGAACCTTCACAGAGGTCAGAGGTCAGCCTCAGGCATCAGCTCCTGTCTTTCACTCTGTTTGAGGCAGGGTGTGGCAGGCTATCTACCCTTGAACCTCTGAAGTAAGTCTCCTGTCTCCTCTTAGGATGGTGGGACTATAGACTCATGCTACCCCACATGGCTTTTATGTGGGTTCTCAGGGGTTTTCCCTCAGGTCCTCACACTGAGCCATCTCCCCAGCCGCTTGGGGGGGTGGTTCTTGGTGTTCCCCAACAGCTCTATGCACTGGCCTTGGTTTACTTCACACTTTGTTCCTTGAGCCCAGTGCACCTCCTCCTGGACAGTCCCAGGCATTTCAAAGTGTCAAGCTGTCCAGAAGTGCACTCAGGCATCCTATTTCCTTGAGACATACTTCCTGTCATCATCCCAGTGTCTCTCGCTTCCTGTCCTCCAGACCTCAAACCCAGGACACCCTCTGCTGTCACTGAGTTCAGCCCACGTTTCTCTAGATCAGGACTGGCCTCACCCAGCTCCGCCCCAGGTCATCCCGGGACTACTGCTGAGACTTATCCTGACCCCACCCACATGCACGAACATTCTCGGGACAAAACTCCACTACACCCGCTGAAGAGCCGTGGCCCGGGCAAGCCAGGATCCTTGTTCCTGAACATTCTTTTTTTTTTAAAGAGAGGCTCAGTTGGGCATGGTAGAACATACTTAGTCCTAGCTCTAGAAAGACAGAAACAGAAGGATTCAGAATTCAAGGCCAGCCTGGGCTACAGAGTGAGACTGTCTCAAATATCAAACAGGTTGTAGAGATGGGTCAGCAATTAAAGAGTACTGGCTGCTCTTCCTAAGGACCATGACTAGATTCCAAGCACCCACATGGTGACTCATAACCTCTGTAACTCCAGTCCCAGGATATGTGATGTCTGTTCTGGCCTCCATGTATACCAGGCATACAAGTGCTGCATAAATACATAGACAAAAACACCCATACATGTAAAAAAAATAAAGATTTACATTTTGTAGTCTCTGAAGACTGAGAGGAGACGAGATGTGAATGACCCTTGGCTGTCTGCACCTTCAGGATCAGAACCACAGGAACAGGGATCAAGGCCCATGCGGTGTGGCAGAGCCTAGGTCCCAGCTCCAGTCCTGCTAGGCCCAGGGAAGCCAGAGTATCTGGATTTCCACAACTACCTCTGCCTGGGTCCTAAGTGCTTGGACATCAGAAATGGAGTTCCCTCCCAACCCCAAGCTGTCCCCACTGGCCTCCTGTTCACCTCAAACCCTAGGACTGGGCAGACCTAGGAACAGGCCCAGGGGGCATGGGAGTCCCTCATCTCCGGTTGCCCTCCCTAGTTTTGGTGGCTTAGGTATCCAGGTCGTGGTCAGGGGTAGCAGCAAGGCTAGCTCCAAGTGCCCCTTGTGTCCAGCCAGCAGACCCCCCACTCCCAGGCACTGTTTCCACACTAGAGCCTTTTCAGGCCAGAGCAACAAGCTGTTCTGCAGACAGTGGGAACTGGAGGCTCCACTCAGCAGACTAGGGGTAATGCATTATAGACATTTTCAATTAGCAGTTCGCTCTGCTGCCGCACTCAGACCAGGCTGCAGGAAGAGAAGACTGGTTTTAAACAGAGCTTCTCTCCCCTCACTAATGGGGTCAGACCAGAGGGTTTACTGTTTGAAGGCACTGGGAGAAGTGAGCACTTCAGAGTGGTTCCTCCGTTCCCTTGAGGCAAGGGGCAGTTCTAGAACCCAGAACTCCTGACACCCATCTTCACCAGCCTTCCTGGGCCCACCCTTTAAGATCTAAGATGCTGAACTTTGTCTAAGGAAGATACCCACACAGGGAGAGCCAGTCTGATGGCAGACCCCTAGTTGCCATAGTTTAAGAAGTAACCGGATGGCGAAACATCAGGGAATGCCCCATGACTTTCCTTAATCTGGGCTTTCCCAGCGAATGTAGATGGATGTTGTCGTTTAATTATATTATTAACAGCAATAATTGCTGCCATTTATTATATGCTGACAGTGAGGTAAACAAATGCTGCACAAAATTCTTGTGTTATCCTCTTACTCCCTGCAAGCAAGCATTCTCTCTGTCTCTCTGTCTGTCCCTCTCTCAGTATCTTTATCTATCTATCTATCTATCTATCTATCTATCTATCTATCTCTGCTACAGCAAGGGAAGTTAGTGATAGGGCCATAATTTGAACCTTTGCACTCTGCTCTGGTTCTCTTGGATTACATCCACCCTGGTGTTTCTTTTTCTTGATGGCATCTGACTTTAAAGAGATGTGTTTGAGGAGGTTTGAGAAAAGGAAAGGAGTCAGGAGAAGGCCCCAGGCTCCTGCACTTCTGAGCCTATGTCTTTGGTGGGTGGGTGTGGGCTGGCTGGTGTCTGGGGTAGTGGAGAACGGGGGTTCTCTCGTGGTCATTCTCAAAACTATCTGGGGGCCGGAGAGATGGCTCTGAGGTTAAGAACACTGGTTGTTCTTCCGCAGGAAACTGGTTCCATTTCCAGAATCCACATCGTGGCTCACAACCTAACCTCCAGTCTCCGGGATCCAACGCCCTCTTCTGGCCTCCACAGGCAGAGAACACATGTAGAGCACAGACATAATATCCATACACATAAAATAAAAGGTTAATAGAACAACAAAATAAACCAAAAACACAAACAAAAACGACACTGAACTCTGATTTGCTAGCACTAGATTTGGCAACACTTTCAGGCACTTTTATCTGGACCCTTCCAGAGATATGGAGAAGCAGGGGTGGAGACCAACAGTCTAACAGGCTAAAGTTGCCAAGAACATGAGAGATTTGGGTGCAGTTGTTGAAATATCTGTCCAATCCAACTCTGATTCAAGGACCAGGTTCTGCTCCATCTCCTAGTGAGGACAGAGATGGAGCATTCTGCCCAGCACGTCTGCTCATCCGTAAATGCCCCGCTCTGTCAAGGTGGGTGTTCAATAAATCCGAGGCCAATGAAAGGGAACAGTAAGGTGAGGAGGGAGGAAGGGAGGGAGGGAGGGAGGGAGGGAGGGAAGGAGAGAGGGAATATCCAAGTTATTGCAGTGAAGGGGTCCAAGCACGGGGTTTATATTTGTTGCTTCAGGTATGGGTTCCCGGGTGACCCGAGCCGCTTTGCTTCACCAATGAAAGGAACCTATTGTTCTTTTATGCAAAGAACAGGTCATCAGAGTCCTGAACCCAGGTCCCGACTCGCCGGCACGCGGCAGTCTAGGAAGGGCAGTGAGTCAGCCAGAAGCTTCCACGTGGGGGCGCTGAAGGGCGTAGGAAGGACGGAAGCAGGGTCCAGCAGATCAGTCTCTTAACAGCTGGCCTCCTTCCCCAAGTGTCCACACAGGGCAGCTAAGACCTCTCATCCGAGCCCCTCCCAGCCCCGTCATTCCTCCATTCCATTTTCTTGATCTAGGAGGTGAACGAACATAAGAGTCGAGTCGAATGCAGACCCAGGTTCGAATCCCGACTCTGCCACCCGTGACGCCTAGCCTCCCTGAGCCGGCCTCTGCAACGGGCCCACGACCCCCTCCTCTGGCCGAGTGGGTGATCGGAAGCGTCGGCTTCCTGCCCGCAGCTCGCCCGCGGCATCTAGTGTTTCCCTTTTCTCCCTCGGCTTTTTCTTTTTTCATCCCTGCCCGCCTGCATCTTTTTCTTCTCGGCTCCGCCATCCTGGCCAAACCGCAGCCTTTAGCAATCCTTCGCGCCCACCCGGCGCCCAGGGAGCCTCACCGCTGCCGCGACCGGCCCCGCGGCCAGAGCGCCGCCCAGGACCCGAGCCGCCCACGCGCGGTTGTTCCGGAGCTCAACCTGCCTACTTCTGTCGGTGAGGGTTGCTGCGGGCCGCAGCCGATAGGGGGCGCTGCCCGGCTCGGCCGGTCGGGGACGCTGCTTGGCTTGGCCGCTGGAGGGCGCTGCTCACCCGGTGGTGCTCGACTTCGGTGGTTAGTGTCCGAGTCCAGTCCTGCCGGGGCCCGCCTCCCTCCGGGTCCGACCCCAACCGGAACCTGCCAGGGCCCCACCCACCCCGCGTTTCCTCCAGAACCTTACCCTTCGAGGGCAGAGCGGGCTGTCCTCCGGTGGCCTTGTCATCTCTTTGGCTTCAGCGTGCCAGCCCACCCGCCTCCCGAGCCTCAACATTGCAGCGAAAGGGACTCACGGGCCAGAGCCTCGCCCGGGTGGCCGAGGGCACCGGGCGGGGCTGCGATCCCGGTCGCCGGGCCTTCCAGCCTCAGCCTGACCGCAAACCCAAGGCGACGCTACAAATAGCCGCGGTTTGCAGCTGGTGCCCTGCCTCCCTCTCGGCCTTCCGGACCTTTAGGGTTTTCTCTCTCTTCTTCTCTCCACCCTCTCATCTGCCTGGTACCTCCCGCCGTGTCCACACAGTGCACCCACCACATCCTGACCCATGCACGGTGGTTCCTTCACCAGCGAGGTGGAGAACCTCCAGACCAATGCGGAGGCCCAGAAGTCCTCTGTGCCTGTAAGCGCCTTACCCAGTCATTCATGAACGATTTGCTCCTCCCTAGGAGGTTTGCAGACAGGAAACTGAGGTGTAGAAACTCCTCACAGACTAAAGTCAGTCTGTCTGTGCCTACAGTGGCAAGGGCAATTCCCATGTCCAGTGGCCCGTGCTGGGATCCCCAGGCCAGCCTGCAAGCCCTATATGACACTGGAGTCTAGGATACTCCTTAACAGCAAGCCTGACCTGTCTGTTTGCACATCTGTAAAATGAAGAGTGCAAAAGTGTTACCTCTGAGAAAGAATGTGTTAAGGAAGATGATGGAAAGCCCAAAACAAGAGGGCAGAGGGAGACATTGGCTGTCTTGGCCAAGAGAGAGTTAAATAAAAGATAGGTTGACAGCTTGTGGTAGCCTGAGCCAGGGAATCTGCATTTTAGCATGTACTGTTATTCTGAAACAATTCCTATTGCAACGCATCACAGACTTCTGGTGTTGAGGTCAGGCACGGTGTCTTCTTCGTCTTCCCATCCAGTCCCAATAATAGTGATAATAACAATAGTTAGCCAGGCAGGCATGATGATGCTAGCCTTTAATCCTTAGCACTTGGGAGACAGATAAATCTCTTTGAGTTCGAGGCTAGCTTGGTCTACAAAGCAAGTTCCTGGACAGCCACAGAAACTCTTAACTCAAGGGGAAAAAGTAACATTAACAATAGTTAATGGCCAGGCGGTGGTGGCGCACGCCTTTCTTTAATCCCAGCACTTGGGAGGCAGAGGCAGACGGATTTCTGAGTTCGAGGCCAGCCTGGTCTACAGAGTGAGTTCCAGGACAGCCAGGGCTACACAGAGAAACCCTGTCTCGAAAAACCAAAAAAAAAAAAAACCCAATAGTTAATGGACGTTAAATATATACCATCCCACACTGTGCTGAATGTCTCACGTGCATCTTATTTCTTCTTCAGCCTTTGCAGAGTGTCAATCAGCCACTCAATCAGTGTTACCCAGGAGGATCCTAAGGTTTAGAGGGGTTAAGTAATAGCCAGAGGGTCACATAGCTATTCAAAGATGATGCTACAAGTGGATCCCTGATCTCTGACTGCAGGGCCTTTGTTCTAGACGACAGAGGACAGGATGGGTAAATGGATCCTCTCCCTCAGGCAGAGGGAGGAGCTGAACAGACAGAGAATGAGCTTGGAGTTTATAGGAGAGTGATATGGAGGCACACAGGAACAAGTGTGGACCAGTGTTAGAAAGCTGAGGAAACAGTGGAAAATCCCTGCGGGTCCGTAGCTGACATTTAGGGTCTGAAGCTATTTTCTGGCAAATCTCATCTTCCAGTTGTAAGAAGCCTCACGTTTTTAAGGCCTGGCACTTCCCCGGGCTTGCAGTGTGTTCTCAGCACAGATGGAGACGGAGGATGGGAAGAGTACAGAGAAAGAAGAGATGGGGTGGGAGCGGTCGATCAGCAGTGACAGACTGGCCAACCTCGAGAGAAACACAGGAAGGAAGCACCATACAGCCCTCTTCCCATGGGGGTTGTCCCTGGCAAGCTGTAATCTCCAGGTCCCACATACTGTGCCATTGTGCACCTGTCACAGGAGGGAACTCAGCCAAAGGTAAGGCTGGTATTGCATCAGTGTTAAGCCTTGGGATCAAATGTTGGGGTGGCTATGGGGAGGTCTAGGCTCCTGATTTATTGGCTCGATCGGCCAAGGAGAGAGGCTATGACGTGAAGCAGTGCAAAGGTGGGGTAAGCCACAGGAAGGAAGCAGAGAAGCTGGACGGCCCGGAGAGCAACGGGAGACATCCCAGCCACATACAAGTGGCCCAGTGGGGACCTGAGGCTGCTAGAGGAGGTGGCATTAGGCTGAGTGGGGCTCCCTGGATTCCCTAGACAGAGTGGTACCTGCTCACCATGCTGCCTCTCCTTGCCCTGTTTCTCCTGATCGGGCCGTCAGTGTGTGCTACAGCAGGAGACGGAGAGGAACTGGCTTTTGGTGCAGATGCAGAGTCCTGGGTGACCGTGAACCTGAAGGTACCTTTCTGAGATGACAGAGGGCTGGGAAATTCTGTCTGAAGCTGCCAGGGTAACAGAGTGCACTATCCTAAGCCTTTAATGGCAAGGCAGACTGGTCAACTCTGCTGGATGGGGAGGGTCAAGCCTTGATCTGTCCAGCCACCAGAGGAGCATTCGGCTTGTCTACATGAGAGCAACAATGTGTGCTGTATGTACAGAAACACTTAGTTAACACCTACTGTGTTCCTAGTACTGTCCTGACTGCCTTGTTAAAAGTAACCCATTTCAACTCAGGGGGGAAAATACTGCTATTCTATTTCACAGATAAGAAAACTGAGGTACAGAGATGTCACATAGCTTGTCTAAGGTGTATTGCTTCAAACGCACAGCTTCCACCTTGGTTTCTGATTCTGTGTATCTTTGAATTGGAGATTTTTCCAGAATTTTTCAAGTGACCAATAGGATTGCTATTTTGTCTCACACAAGGAACTGCTTTTGCCTCCTGACAAACACTGGTGTTTGACAATGGTGGCATCTACCACCCTCCTGCACACTGTCACTGGGAAGAAATATTTCTTAAAGAATTATTTATAGCCAGGCAGTGATGGCGCATGCCTGTAGTCCCAGCACTTGGGAGGCAGAGGCAGGCAGATTTCTGAGTTCTAGGCCAGCCTGGTCTACAGAGTGAGTTCCAGGACAGCCAGAGCTACACAGAGAAACCCTGTCTCGAAAAACCAAAAAAAAAAAAAAAAAAAAAGATTTATTTATTTTGGACTGGAGAGATGGCTCACCTGTTAAGAGCACTGGCTGCTCTTCCAGAGGTCCTGAGTTCAATTCCCAGCAACCACATGGTGGCTCACAACCATCTGTAATGGGATCTGATGCCCTCTTATGGCATGTCTGAAGACAGCTACAGTGTCATATATATAAAATAAATAAAATCTTTTAAAAAAGAGAGAATTGTTTATTTTATGTATATGACAAGTACACTGTAGCTGTTTTCAGACATGCCATAAGAGGGCATCAGATCCCATTACAGATGGTTGTGAGCCACCATGTGGTTGCTGGGAATTGAACTCAGGACCTCTGGAAGAGTAGTCAGTGCTTTTAACTGCTGAGCACATGTTACCAGCCTGGGAAGAAATCTCAAAGTTGGAGCTCCAACCCTGCTCTGAGATCCGCTATCCCTGACCTAGGTGAAGACCCTGACCTAGGAGCTCCCAATCCCTCCTCAGGGAACCACAAGAGGAGACTGGCAGTCAGGAAAGCTTGCACAGGCAGGTAACTGGAGCCTGTCTCCCCACAGTCCCAGGATGGAAAGGACACTCGGCCGATTTTGGTGTATGGTGCTTGGCCATGTGAGGTCCCTGGAAGTTCTTAGAATTGGGAGGCCAGGGATGCGGCTCAGTTGGTAAAGGCTTGTGTAGCATACATGAAGCCCTGGGTCCAATCCCCGACACTACATAAAACTGCATGATGGTGTATGCCTGTAGTCCCAGCACTCGGGAATAGAGGCAGGAATCAGAAGCTCGGGGCCATTCTTAGCTACATAAGGAGTTCAAGGCCAGCCTAGGGAGGGGAGGAACAGTAAAAATGGAACCCTAGGCAGGACCACTCCCAGACAGCCCTGCTGAGGATGGGGAGGGCCCTCTCTAGAAATGTGGGCACTGGAAGAAGACAGCAGGCTGGGAGACCTGGGTTTAAGTCTCAGTTTGTCCACTGACCCATGCTACTCAATACCACTGTTTTCTTGCCTGCAAGATGGAGAGAGAGGGAAAATGAATCCCAGGTCAATCTGGAGCTGTGACAGATTTTGTTGTTGTTGTTGTTTGGAGTCAATGACAGACATGCAATGTGTGAAAAGTCCCGTTAGATGATAGAGAACACTACTAGGCATGGCCACACGGAAGTGTCATCAACGTCGCATGCGCTGGCATTGGCAGCTCGGGTATCCCCTGTAGTCAATTAGCTCATCCATCTTGCCTCTTCCTCTCTCTCCTTTAGTGTCCCTCTGTTTCCTAAGACATGAGGCTTGTACTAGGAGAGGAGAGGCTAGGCTAGAAAACCAGAAATACAGATTCTGCAGGTTGCTAACTGTCACTACAGATGGGACATTCTGATGGCTCTCAGTTCCCAGGGTGCCCTGCCTGCAGTCACCTCCAGGCTTCCTGGGTAAACTAGAATGGTCCTTCTAATTCCTCCCCTCCCCTAGCAGAAACCTAGTGGATAGAAGGGTCTGCTTTATTTCATTTGTAAAAGACCACTCTTTCCAGTTTGCACTTGAAGGATGCCCTTTGTTAAGGCAAAGTGGTTTTCATGAGCTGTTCGGGCTTAAATCTCCAAAGAGACTTTTCTCTGGTTTCTGGCGAGGCTGGGCGACTCCAGCTGGCGACAGCTGCCCAGCCACTGACATCTTAGGGAGGAGACAGATTGGGAGACTGGATTAGGCCAAGACTTAGAAAACAGAATCTCCCTATCATGAAAACAGGGTGCAATCAACCCCAAACAGCACATGGGTCCTCCATGCCGTGCAGCTGGATTCCTGGAGTCCTACGATCTTGCACGGGGCCCTAAGGAGAGTCCCTGATCTGTCCCCAGCTCCCGGCCGGCCTTACTAGAGGCTGTGGGCTGTCTTCAGCTTTGTTGGAAAAGGTGGTTCCCACCTGTCTCAGTTCAAAGATGATCCCTCAGAGACTTCCAGTCAAAGAGGGAGAGGACTTTGGCCAAAGCTGCAGAGGAAGCAGGGAGAGGGAATGTAGGTCTACCGCTGTTGGGGAAGGATGATGCTAATTGGGCCAGGCTGGAGGATTAAAATGGCTTTTCCAGGGGCAATAGCTCCTCCCAGGATGCCCAGCTCCGGGGAGGTTAAATCTGAGACTATGGGGGGGGGGGGGGGGAGATAGAACAGCCATTAGCTCTGGTGGTTCTGTCATAGTAAGTGGCAGCCTGATTCTGATCTTTGACATTTCTCAAGACTTTTGAATCCTGCTTCAGCTTCTCCTGTGTTGCTCTAATTAAAGTTACAACTTCAGTTTCCATGTATGTAAAACAGACGGGATCATATGTTCCCTTTATGAGACAGTCTTAATATATATCCCTAGTTAGCCTGGAGCTGTATGTAGACTAGTCTAACATCCAGTTTGTGGCAGTCCTCCTGCCTCAACCTGTGTGTGTGTGTGTGTGTGTGTGTGTGTGTGTGTGTGTGTTAGTGACGGTAGTAATGTTTTGGCTATGTGGCTGAGACTTTGTACTAACAATGCTCCTGCCTCAGCCACTCAGGTGCTGGGTTTACAACCACATACCACCATGCCCAGCTCCATAGTCTGATAGTAGTTAATATTGAAATTTTAACCAGTGTGCTTGAGAGCCTTCCCTTTGATCTAGATGGCTCAGGTTCAAGCTCTGACCCCATTTCTCAGGTATGCTATTGCTGGACATATTTCATCTCTATGTACCTGTATGTCTTCATCTGTTAGATGGTGTCAGTAATAGTATTGAACACTGTTTTCATGAGGTTGGCTGAGAATTAGTGTCACTAAATTAAAATTCTTAGGGCAGTGCCAGGAACACAGTAGGTGAAGTTTTACATCATCATTAGCACAATGTGTTGTTTGGGGTAAAACACAAAGAAGAGCCTGGTGCCAGGCTGTTGAGATGGTTATGTCCCCGCCCCCTTCATCAGCACCACACTCTACCGCTAACTCTCTGCTTCTCCAGGGAATCCCCATCCCCAGCATTGAACTGCAGCTTCAGGAGTTGAAGAGAAGCCGGACTCGCCAGTTCTATGGTCTGATGGGGAAGCGGGTGGAGGGTGAGTGACAGAGGCTGTGGGCGTGGTTCAGAGTGGCTTCTGCAATACCCAGTAGAGGGGTGCCCATGGAATAGTGAGGTACACTGTCTACCAGTCCTCAATCAAACAGGATGCTCTAGGGAGTGCCAATGGCAACACTCTGGTTCCACACCAGCGAGACAGGGACAGCAGCATGGAGATAGGAACAAGGCAGGCTTTCCAGACAATTCTATGCAGATCACAGTCATGGAGGGTCCTGAAACAACAAAGCTGTCCCCAGAGATAGAGACAAATCAACTGGACAAAGCTCGGTTTCTCTTGCCATGCTCTTTTTTTTCAACACCGCTGTCCTTAGGAGTCCTGCTCAGTGTTGGCACTTGGAGCACACTGGCTGCATCCATCAAAGGCAGAAATGTGTGCACCTTTCGACCAATAGCTTCACATGAGGGGACCTCAAGTTTGTGTGAGAATGCCACATGACCTTGAGATGTTTGCACCGTGGCGTTCATTGCCAAGTTGATCATAGCAGCAAAACATAAGACCACTAGTGCGGGAAAGGTCAAAATATAGAACACAAATGGGACACAGTGGCACATGCCCGCAACCCTAACACTCCAGAGGTAGATGCAAGATGATAAGAAGTTCAAGGTCATTCTTGGCTACACAGTGACTTTGAGGCTACATGAGATCCTGTCTTTAAAAAAAAGATCAGGGAGATGGTTCAACTCAAGCATGTGAAGCTGAATTTAGCACCCAGCACCCACGTGGAAAGCTAGATAGCGCCCCTGTAATTCCAGCACTGGGGAAGTAAAGGCTGAACGATATTTGGGACTTGGTGGTCAACCATCAAACCAAATTGGTTAAATTGATGAGCTTCCGGCTCAGGGAGAGACCCTGCCTCAAAAACCAAAGTGGACAGTGACTCAGAAAGACAATCAGTGTTCACTTCTGGCTTCCATGCACACACACACACACACACACACACACACACACACACACACACGCTATATCACACACATACATATACTCACACAGACGTAAACAAACACACCAGCCACACCACACCACACACACCATACTACACACCATGCACATATACCACATACACACACATATATATACACCACACACTATACATACCACACACATACATACACACATACATACACACATATACACACACACACACAAACACATGCTATATCACACACATACATATACTCACACAGACGTAAACAAACACACCAGCCACACCACACCACACACACCATACTACACACCATGCACATATACCATGCACATATACCACATACACTCACATATATATACACCACACACTATACATACCACACACATACATACACACATACATACACATATATATACACACTCACACAAACACATGCTATATCACACACATACATATACTCACACAGACGTAAACAAACACACCAGCCACACCACACACACAGACACCATACTACACACCATGCACATATACCATGCACATATACCACATACACACACATATATATACACCACACACTATACATACCACACACATACATACACATATATACATATACACACACATACAATTTTGAAAAAAAAAAAAAAAAAAAAAAAAAAACACCTTGCAACCACACATAATGAGACATTGAAGAAGATGACGAATTGAGCTAGGCATGGGTCTCAGTGGTAAAGGGGTGTGCTTACCATTTATCATGAGTCTCTAGCACCAGCAAAACAAACAAAATACTTCAGCAAGCTGAGGATGACACCTGAGAACTCTCGAGGCAGACCAGGAAGCTCACTACGAGTTCCAGGCTAGCCTGGCCTACATGGTGAGAACTTGTCTCGAAAACTTTTTGAGCACAGCAGAAGCTCACTGTGGTCAGATTTCTTGGGCAACAGCACCCCTGTATGCCCGTAGGTGACTGAGGCTCTGATAGTAAATGCTTTCCCAAGGATGCTGCCCAGCTGGTGCCAGGCCCCAGTGATGCCAATCCGTACATGCTCCATTGCCTCCTCTGGGCATATTCCCACTCGTTCCACAAGGACAATGCCATGGCTAGAGTCCCCATGAAGAACCCTCATACTTCTTTCCCCCAGGAAAGTAGGACAGGCTTCATCCCCTTCTCTTTCTCCCAGGAATACATCCGATCCAGTCAGCGGAGAGAATGGGTGAGTGCTGCCCTGGTTTACCCCAGCATGCTCCCTGGGCTAGGGCACACTGTGCTGGCCGTTAACCACCCCAGAATAAACAGTGCTGCTCCGGCTGGGGGCATGCCTGGCCAGGGCTGCTGTGATTGACCGAAAGACTGGGCTTTCTGGTTATTTCCCCAGAGGGTGGGGAGTGCCTGCAGGGGTAGGAGACAGGGCCAGAGCTCCAAAAGTACCAGAGCTAAGAAAATGAATCAAGCACAAGAGAGCTCAGAGATTCAACCCTTTGTCCCTGAGGACTGAAGAACTACAAACCCAGGTAGGCTTTGTTCTGCTTAGACCCTTCATCAGAAAGGGAATCACAGAGGGCAGATTGGGTGTGGTAGCTCGCACCTTTAACTTCAGTTCTCGGGTGGCTGAAGCAGAGGGATTATATTTGGCTATCCTGAACTGCAAAGCAAGTACCTGTCTCAAATGAAACAACACAGAAAACGCCGACCTCTTCCTATAGCTCCTGAAAGCTGTGTGAATCAGGTCTAGGCCCGTCATGACCTTTGGGGCTGTTACTGATTTCACTGCTCCCCCCCCCCCCAGCAGCTGAAGTGGGACTGTCCAGCCTGAGCAGACAGCTTGTCTCCATGGACTGGGAATGATGCTGTCCTTGGCACACTGCATCATGCAGTCCTGCTGTGTCACATGACTGTTGTTCCCAGCCTGGAAACTCCCCACAGGAAGATTCAGGCTTGGGTCACTCAGCGTCCTTAATACTCAACCTAGTTTCTGTACATGGAAATATTGGTGAAAGGACTAGCAAGAGGACAGTCAATGAGTAAATGGAAGAATGAAGGGATCCAGGGCATCTCTTCATGTCCCGTGATAAGAACGGCTGCATTTGCATGCCTCCCCAACGCTCCCCCATGCCCAAGGCCACTTTCTTTTACTGCTCCTCTTTTCTCTACCTTTTTCTCTCTCTCACCAGGGTATCAGCTGGGACGTATAGTACAGAACCTCCTTGGCACAAGAGGTTTGTCCATCGAAGGTAGGCATGGGCATCTAAAGGGTGGCAAGGGCATCATGGAAAAACAGCCAGGCGTCCTTCTGCCATCAGAGAGAAGAGGCTTCTATAGTATTCTATCCAACAGAAGGGGCCATGGAAGGTGAGAGCTGAGGTTCAGGGAGGGAAAGAGGCCCCTGATAAGCTTTTATTAGATTGTGATGTTTATATATGCTGCAGTATGTGTGTAGAAGTCAAGAGTTGGTTATCTTCTTTCCCATGTGCCAGAGACCCAACTCAGGTGGTCAGACATGGTGGCTGGTGCCTTTACAGGTTGAGCCATCCTGCCAGCTTATTCTGTGGAGCCACAGAATAAGATGTTCTGCAGACATCTTCTGTCTTTGTCAGTATAGTCCTAGTTGTTGATCCCTGGGTTGGGAATTTAGTCTTAAAGAGATTCTCAGGCTTCAATAACTATCATTAAGTAAGTGTCCCCATGGGAGAGGGGATACCCTGATCGACTAACACCCTCCACCCCAACACACACATGCAAACACACAAGCAGGAGTGGTTTCCTCAAGTGGTTCCTAAAGCCAGGCATGAAAATAAATGATTCCGGCTTGGGGAGGAGCACTGAGCCAGTGAATCAGAGCAGGAAAGGCAGTGGATGCCAACAGTGAGCTGACGCAGGTCACCCTGCGCGCCCATGCTGTTTCCCTGTTGTGCTGACTTCTAGCCCCTTCCTGTCTCTCCTGATAGAACACTGGCTATTGGGAAGAAAGACAGGGATGAATTCTGTTTTCTCAAGGCATCTGATTCTTTCAGAGGTCCTCTGGAACTCACCCCAATTACTAACTTGAGATGAATGTTCTACATGCATGAGGTGAACTGGTTGCTTAGACATCATTTTCCAGAGATCGAAAGTAATTTGCCCTAAGCCACACAGTGAGCTAGTAACAAAAGCACTTTCCTGGTCAGTTGCAGCTCCTTGTCCCCAGGAAGGGGCTTTAAGTTGCCATTCCCCTCTCTGTGGAGGATGACTGAAGGCTGGCTGGAGACGTGGCAGGTGAACCTGTAATTTCACTCCTCTAGGAACCTGCAGACAGGAGACAAGTCTCCAGAGTTCAGGGCCCGGAGTACTGGCCAGAGAAAGGCTCCAGAGTCAAGAGGAAGATCAGACTCCTGTAACCACCAGCAACACGTAGCCCTCTCCCTGGGCATAGAAGAGGATGGCCAGAGTTCAGAGAGAGCCCCATGGGACGCCTCCCAAATGATGCCATGCCTGCCTCTCCCCTGAACATCACAGCTGATGAGCCTCAGCCAACAGACTCCTGTCTTCTGTCCTCAACTCGGGTATTTCCTGCCAGCCCCGCGAGAGCTCGACTCTGCATTTCTCCCAGGACTCTTGGCATCTGGTAGCAACGACCCACAAAGCCCTGTTGCCTCTTCACAAGCTGGACTGACCCCGCTCTCCCTTGTACCTAAGGCAAAGCTTCACACTCTGTATCCCATGCCCAGAATACAGTAGGACTCAATAAACGAGTTAGCAGTCACGGGGAGCTTCCTCAGCTGTGCAGGGTAGAGGGCGGGACGTCAGAAGAGCAGAGAGTAACATCACACAGCTCAGGTCCAATCCTTGGGTGGGAAGAGCTTGGGGCCTGGCTAAAATGGCAATAGACAAGAAAGAGACCCTAGTGCAGAAGGTGCTGCATGCATTGGGGTGGGGTCAGGAGCCTTCTTCCCTTGAGATTGCTGATGCTCCAAGACGTCCCCCTCTGTGCTGAGGCTATGGTTCAGCGGGCTAAGGCGATTGCTGCCAAGCCTGACAACTTGAGTTCAATCCCCAGGACCCACAAGGTGGAAGGAAAAAAGTTGTCCTTTTACCTCTGTGTGTGTCATCACATGTGTTACACAAAATAAAAAGACAGTTTTGAAAAGAGGTCACCCTCTCTAACCCAGCCTCCTGATTGCATAATTCAGTCCCAGGTCACTCCTCAGTCCTCTCTTGGCTGCCTTAGTCAGGGTTTTACTGCGGTGAGCAGACACCATGACCAAGGCAACTCTTATAAGGACAACATTTAATTGGGGCTGGCTTACAGGTTCAGAGGTTCCGTCCATTATCAAGGCAGGAGCATGGCAACATCCAGGCAAGCATGGTTCAGGAAGAGCTGAGAGTTCTACATCTTCATGTGAAGGTTGCTAGTGGAAGACTGACTTCCAGACAGCTAAGATGAGGGTATTAAAGCCCAGGCCCACAGCAACACACCTATTCCAACAAGGCCACACCTCCAAATAGTGCCACTTCCCATGGCTAAGCATATTCAAACTATGACAGTGGCCCTTCAACTACTTTGTTTTTAGAGCTGTCCTCATTCACATGCCAGGGCAGAGCGCCAGAGAAACGAAACAGTTCCAACCTCAGCGGGCCCCATCTAGTTGGGGGAAACCCTTGTGCCTGTGCTATAGGACTGTGATGTTTAGCGACACTAGAAGCTAGGTATGGTGCTACTTCTGTAGTCTCAGCTCTCAGGAGGCTCAGGCTTGAGCCTGGGATTAAGCCTGGACAACATGCTGAGATGACCTCAAAAAAAAAAAAAAAAAAAAAAAAAAGGCCACGCCCAAAAGCCGGCTCCAAGTGGAATGCTTGCTGCCAAAGCTGACACGATCCCTAAGATGCTCTTGGTGGAACTGACTCCCAAAACATATCCTCCGACTTCTACACGTGATACAGTATTCATGCATGCGTATAACCCACTATAAGTAAATGTAATTTTTAAAAAAAAATCCCTTAGAATGAAATCCAAGGGGAAACAAGGGGTGAGGGGCTGGAGAGATGGCTCAGTGGTTAAGAGCACTGAATGCTCTTCCAGAGGTCCTGAGTTTAATTCCCAACAACCACATGGTGGCTCACAACCATCTGTAATGGGATCTGATGCCCTCTTCTGGTGTGTTTGAAGACAGCAATAGTGTGCATATAAAAAGAAATGGCTAGCACGGTGCTCGGCATGTGAACATCAGGACCTCGGTTTGATCCCCAGAACTTACATTAAAAAAACAAGGTATGGTAATATATGTCACAGTGCTAGGGGCAGACGACAGACAGCTGAGCTCTATGCCAGTGAGAGACCCGGCCTCAAAACCAACCCAAGACTCTCCTCTGGCTTACTCATGCTGTGCACACACATGCACATAAAGAACAGGGGCTGGACCAGAAGTGAGTTGGAGTTACTTGGGTTAGGTTAACAGCAAAGGAAACTCATCCACTTATCCATTAGACCACCACCACCAAAAAAAAAAACCAAACCCATTTATCTTCTTTGTCCTACATTACAAAGAGGAAATGGGTTATTTTCCCTAGGCACTTGATCCCCTGTGTGACAGGGGGTAAGGATAGGGTATATTGAACAGGAAGGAAAGATAAACATTTGGATGCCTAGGTGGTGACAGCAGAGGCTGCTGAAGTGACCGAGGTAGTCTTGGCCTTTCTTTTCTCCCTCATGAAGATGAATATGGAGGTTGGAGATGGTGTGGACTTCTTCCTTGGAGTCTGTCCTCACAGATCTTCCCAGTTGGTAACACTTCATCCGCTCATGCCCCAATCCACAAAGCATCCAGGTGCCCACAGACCCATGCAGGTTGTGGTGACAAGGCGGTTCCCTGCAGTTGGTTCAGCGTGAGACTCAGCAAGGGAGGTGACTCTTATTCTTTTGCTTCAAGCTTGGGAGTTTTAGGAGAAATAAAATTCACTGGGTGGTCCAGCACTTGATGGGAGCTCAGATGCCACTGGGGACTTGAAAGCTCTGATGGCCTTTAGGAGGGCTGAGATGTACACACCTGAAAGCTCACTGTGTCTGTGTACCTGTGTAACCTGCCACGTTCCCCCCAAGCTCCTGATACTACACTCAACTGTCTCCGTTCCACTGGTCTGTTGTGCATGATCAGGCCAGTTTCTCTGTAAAGGTTTCTAGTCAGGCACCATCCGCCCGGCTGCATTCCCAGCATTCTCCACTTCCACTCCCATTCTTCATTCCCACTCAGGCATGTGGTAACGTCGGTGCTCTGGGTACTGAGCTGGTCTCTCTGGAAGGCGGGATTCCTTAGTCACCACCAGCTCCTACAGCAATGTTGAAGAGCTCTTTGGGGAGTATTCTGAAGCACTCACATCCTGTTTTCAAGGAGTCTGCCTCCAGGGAGCTATGTAGTACAGGTAACTGAAATAGTAGCCACCCTGAGTAGACAGTTATAGTTCTGAAACTTGGCATAACTCAAGAAAATGTGGTGGCACACACCCGGAATCCCAGCATTTGAAGGTAGAGGCAGGAGGATCAGGAATTCAAGGCCAGCCTGTGAATTTCCGAGCTAAGTTGGGAGTGACATCTTTAAGAACCCCAAGAGTGTAGCTGGGCAGTGGTGGTGCACGCCTTTAATCCCAGCACTTGGGAGGCAGAGGCAGGCGGATTTCTGAGTTCAAGGCCAGCCTGGTCTACAGAGTGAGTTCCAGGACAGCCAGGGCTATACAGAGAAACCCTGTCTCGAAAAACCAAAAAAAAAAAAAAAAAAAAAAAAAAAGAACCCCAAGAGTGGGCTGAAAGTGTCTACAGTCTCTCCTCACACTGCAGGTCAACTCCTGCTCTGGTCTACTAGCACAAAACTATCATTTCTGTAACCTTTCTTTTTTAAGTAATTATTTTTATGTGCACTGGTGTTTTGCCTGCATGTATATCTGTGTAAAAATGCCTGACCCACTGGAACTAAAGTTACAGACAGTTGTGAGCTGCCATGTGGTTGCTGCAAATTGAGTCTGGGTCCTCTAGAAGAGCAGCTAGGGCTTTTAACCATCGAGGCACCTCTCCAGCCCCAGCCTTTACAACTTTCTATCACTGAAAATCCCAAGTCTGACACACAGTTGAGGGCAGTGAGTCACTCACATACATACAGGGATGCAGCAGATTATAGCACATTCTATACTGTGAGATAAGAGACAAGCTTCCAACAACTTGTGACACATTGGAAGTTCAAGGTAAGCAATTTTCAGAAACAGCCCTTATTAGAAGATAACTTGTCAAGAAGAAAGTTTTCATCTCTCACATGGAATGCTTGGGAGGGATCAGGGAGCCAAAGAGGTTAACAGTCCAGGTTATTTTCTCTATTTCTATGCACAAGTAAACAAAGTCAGGTGTCCAAACATGTACTGAAGGCACTTGCACAAGAGGGAATGGACAAATGGACACTCTGCCCAGGGGGGCATTTTGCTCACTGGTAAGCCTTCTTTCTGGTTCAGTGACACTCATTGGCATTGCTAAAGATATCACAAAGGAAGTGAGCAACTGCACTGCCCCCATCAGTCTGGGAGAGGTAGTCATTGCAAGCTTGTGGTCAAAAGACCCCAAGTAAAACCAGGTTAGATCCAATTCCTAGCACACATTACATCCTATTATTTAGCAAAGGTGTGATCTTCTGTTCTCAAGATACGGACCCGATGAGGCCCTGCTAGCCAGTGAGCCAGACCTTCCTCAATACTTTATCACTCATCAGGGTTGGTTCTTTGCATTCGAGCATATTCCAAAAACGAATTCAAAGTCCCAAGTAAGAGCAAAGCAGCCAGAATGTGCTTCCTGCTTTACCACTGCGGCTTCTCAAACCTCAAACCAGGCTTTACGAATCTCACCCCTGGGAAAGAACTCCAAAGGCAATTTTCTTTTCTTTTCTTTTCTTTTCTTTTCTTTTTTTTTGGTTTTTTCAAGACAGGGTTTCTCTGTGTAGTCCTGGCTGTCCTGGAACTCACTCTGTAGACCAGGCTGGCCTCAGAAATCTGCCTGCCTCTGCCTCCCAAGTGCTGAGATTAAAGGCATGTGCCACCACTGCCCACTGAAAGGCAATTTTCTGAGCTGTAAATAAATATGTGCATATTTACATAGGTACAAAAAAAAAAAACAAAAACAAAAAACCCAACTATCCTAATGAGTTTTTCCAGCTTCACAAAGGTCAGAAGTAAACAGGAGAGAAGGTGGCTTAGAGCCCCACTGCTTGAACCTGCTTTAAGAACAGCCACACTAACCTCTGCAAGGGAATCAAAATGCCGATTCCATTGGTTTTGTGTTCCAGAAGGGATTATGTGTGCTGCAAACTGTGCTCCACTTTTATCTACAGACTTTAAGATGTTCCACAGCCCCAACCCTGAGCTAGACCAACCAGCCTGACAGATAAGTCCATTCTAACAGTCCCTAATTCCAGCCATACAACCTATCCAGAACTACAGGGGCTGATGACAGCCAAGCCCAAGCAGGAAGCATCTCTGTGCTCTACAAAGTGCATACTACGCCGCTAAAAATGACTCAGCAGGACTCACTATTCCCACGAGAAATGGGAAACCAACAAATTATAATCTGTCTTCCAGGTGGTCTTAGGCAACCCTGTGAAAGGGTCACTCCACCTCTAAACCCCACATGTGGAGAACCGCTGCTCTAGAAACACGACTGTTTCTAACAAGTGCATCTATCTAGAAGGGAAAGGAGGAGCAAACACTAGGGAACGGAAGCCGAGGAAGGCAATGGCAGAGGTGGTACGGATTCTCAAGAGGGACAGAGTACAGTGAGCATTCTGGCTTCTTGGCTCACAGTGGCGGTAGGCTGCAGGTTTTCTTCTGTAGACCCAATGTGAGCAGACCGCATACAGCTAATTCCAAGGACGAAGGAAGCGGTGCTGAGCGCATGAGGCTGCCACACAGAGGCCTCCACTGAGCGGCTAACCGCACCCAGGAACAACTAGACTACCGCTCCACACTTCTTCTCTAGGGAGGAAACCCAAGGGAGCTGTCAAGGGAGGCGAACACTTCTATCCTGGAAAGGATTTTAAACTTTAGTGGTGACTAGTTCAATTCTCATTCTTACGGCCCATGTTACCCATCTTCACTCTTCAAACTGTGAGAACAAAACGTCCCTCTGCTGCAAATGTTTACAACACAGAGACTTAAGCAAACCCTGATCTAAGATCAGCAGAAGGGAGGTTATTTTCCTCTGCTGCATTTCCCAAGTCCAGTGAGAGGCCTTACCAGTGAGCAAGACACACTTAACCCAGCAAACACAGCTCCCTTTCCACCACACAGACGGCAATGCTCAACCTCCCTATTCCTGCCTGAGCAAACACAAGCAAAAAGTGCAGCTATTTGCAGAGGCACAATCTGGGGTGGATGACGAGACATGGCATGGCTTGCTGCTGGTGAACATGCTTGGAGAAAAGGAATGCACTTGCTTCTGCCTCTTACAAGCATCCCTGGAATCCCCAACCTACCCTAACTTCCCACGGGTTCCTTGACGCCCCCAAACCAGAGGATGAATGAAAGAATGGTTATACTAGCTAGCTGCTGTTATGTGTAACTACTTCCTTGGAGCCAAAGGGAGGCAGATTCAATTTTGTTCTACCACTTGTGAGTTCAGAGAAAACACTCACTGTCAATAACCTGCTTCACAGAGGAAGCAATCCACAGCTCCAAACCCCACTGCTAACACTTCGCTGAGCCATCAAGTCCAGGTCAATCACACCATTTCACATATAAAAAAAGCCTCAGACCAATCAGACATGAGCAGAGAACATGCTTTATTGAGTAGATACAGAAGAGCACATTCTACCACATATGGGGAAGGGCTCAGCATATGTAAAAGGCCTTTACCCCCTTAAGAAAACCCCCAGTGAAGAGCTTTTGGATACATTTTAACAGTTACACTGAAACTGGAGGGGAGCTGCCACGAACATGCTTAAAATCAGCTCCCTCCAACCCACAGTGAGTATTAGTAGTGTACAGAGATGACAAGAGAAAGGCACAAATGACCAGAGTTAGGGTTGTGGTGAGAGGGTGCCACGTGTAGACAGCAGTCTGGAGGAGACCAAGTTGGGAAGGGTGACATGTCAGACATCAAAAGCTGCCCCAAGATAGCAGGTTATATACTGGGACAGGGAGAAATTAGAGGGAACATTTCTTCCTTCACTTAACATCACCAAAAATAGGAACCCAGAGAACAGGATGATGGTGTCAAGTCCTGAAAGGGAATGGAGTTAGTTCTTAGAGACAGAAGCCCTTCAGCCTGCTGGGGAGGCACTGTTGGAAAGGGGAGCAAACCGTAGCAGTGTGGCCACTCTGTCTTGCTGAGTCATGGGCTGAGAAACACAAGTCATTTCAACCATTTCCACTTCTCCCAGGAAGCTCTGGACAAAAATCAGTGCAACTCATGTGGAAAGTATAACTGCCCTGTGCCAGACTGGCAAAGGCAAGTGTGGGAAGATCCACAGTGTGATCACTTAACGTGGCGTGAAAAGAGATGGTTAAAATATGTTGGCAACTGCCAACATAAAAGGGGCAGAGAAATGGCGGCATTTTCTGCTGTAGCAAAAAGAATTACCCATTTTCTTCCAGCAAGATGCTGCCCCAGCGCCCACAAGTAAACACAAAGGAAAACACGGGATCACCACCTCTTCAACTTCACCCCGTCTCACTCAGATGGACCAGGTCCTGTGAACTCCTGGGAAATCTTAGGAGTTTCTACCTCTGATCATCCTGATTCTGATCAAAGGTAAACCTTTTGACAAAAAAGGAGAAAAATAAGTGACCGTGAGATAAAACTCAGGGTGAGCGGACCCTGCCAGCAGACACACGGACACTCAGGTGCTGCCTCTTGCCCACCCTTTCATGAAGAATGTGTGAGGAGTAACTGGAAAGGGCCCTTTGGTGGCAACCATGTTTGGAGGTCTGGTAACCAGGCAGGAAAAAGCACTAGTACAAAGGTCAGGACACAACAAACCTCACGGGGTAAAAGAGCATGAGGAGGGAACCAGTGACTGGACAGGTACAGTACCATAACACAACTCCTTGGGTCAGTGCTATGAGGGATCTGTACTTGAGCCTAATACAGATCCATCCAGGCAACCTCACTGAGGCCGAAACAACAGTTCCTCAGAACTAGTGTCTGCAGTGTACACGAAGGTTGGAGCCAGAACAGTCCTGAGGGGGGTGGCCTTCCCAAAGGATACTGTACTTGCCAATCACAAGAGCAACAGAAATGACAGACAGATCCCTAGGGTACGGATTCCTACTGCTGGGGCTCGCTGGCTCGGAATGACAGGTCACTTTAAGTGCCCTTGGGAGGGGTCCATTTTAAGCAGCTTGGATCCATGGTTTTGTTGGAGTTGGACCTTTTGGCCTCTTTGGCTATCCATTCATCTATCAGGTCCTGTGAAGAATAAGGAAGCAACTATTACATACATGCAACTAATACACTTTAAAAAAAATTCCAAAATGACTGGCAACAGATTCACCCAAGTCCTAATAATATATTAAAGTACAGGATGTTATCTTTAGATTTGCAAAGTTTCCTCTTTATTCCTATTCTGCCTTCAACGAGAACTGGAAATTATTATTCATTTATGCTTATGATGTGTAGGCAACTAAAAATTCAAAATGGACCTAAGCTGAGGTGGCATTCTACAAAACAATAGTCCTAGAACTTATGAGGACTGGCAGAGATGGGTATAAGTGGGTATAAGCCAGACAAAGCGGCTTAGCTTGTGTCCATCCAGATCTGACAGAGCTTACCACAAGCTCTCATAAGGACAAGCAGGGAGATAAGCTTAGCAACAAAGACCATGTGGACCTTGCTGCCAGCTGAAAGGAGGCTAGAAGGAGCTTCCAATTAAGCCCTCTAAGGAAAAGTAACTGTGGGTAGTACGGCCCTACTGAGCTCTCCTATTCATTAACGACACCACAGGCAGCTGAGGAAAATCTCACCTGTCTCTTTAAAACTAGGTGCTTGCCTTTCCAATACTTGAGCATCTGAAGGGCTTGCAGAGTGCTGACAATGTCCACGGGATTCACAGCTGTTTCCTGGCTAATTTCTGTAACAGAGGAGCCACTGAGATCCCAGTGGGAGCAGACTCCCACACCCCATGTCTCCCAAGGCCCCCTTTCATGTGGTTTTCCAGAGCCCAAATCTGTGTTACTTGGGGTCAACCTATTCAAATATTTCACCAGTTCAAGTAACTACAAAAAATCAATTTAATGTAAGAAGTTACTCTTGACCCCTTAGAAATCAAGGTCAAATATGAAACCCCTAAATTCATCCTGAAGGGAAGATGTTTTTCCTAAAATTCACAGGTTTCAAAACACTGAATGAAATCTTTCTTCTTGATTTTCAAAAGAAAAGAGGAGCTGGACATAGTGGTGCACACCTTCAATCCCAGCACTTCGGAGGCAGAAGCAGGCGTATCTCTGAGTTCGAGGCCAGCCTGGTCTACACAGTAAATTCCAGGACAGCCAGGGGGTATAAAGAAAAACCCTGACTGGAAAAACAAACAAACAAATGATAAAATGCTTATGTATGTATGCATGTATGTATTTTACGTGGATGAGTATTTTGCCTGGATGTATGTCTATGAACTTATGTGTGCCTGGAACTGGAGTTCCATATGTTGTGGGCCAAAATAAGGGTGCTATGAATTGAACTCAGGTCCTCTGGAAGAACAGCCAGTGCTCTTAACCACCAAGCTATCTCTCCAGGTCTTCCTCTTTCATTTCATATGAATTAAGTGCTAACGACTCCAAAGAAAGGACTTCAGCCCTGCAGCGACAGTCTCTGCAATGCTCCCTCATCAGTTGGAATAAACAGAATGGTTGTCATGGAGTGCAACCTACCTTTGATGGAGATCTCCTTGCCCTGGAAGTTGTGCAGGTACCGAAGCAGTACCTCCTTCCAGTAGCTGCGGTAGCTTATGAGCCCCAGGTCGGACAGTGGGCGCTCTGGAGAGCCGACTTTCTCTTCTACTTTGGAAAGTAAATAACCTACCAAGAAAAAACACAGATCTGGATTCTGTTGTTTTCATTTGGGAAGAGGGCCTTAAAAATCATATTTACTTATTTTGTGTGCATGTTGGTGTAGAGATCAAAAACCAATTTGCAGGAGTCAGTTCTCTCTATCATTTGGGTTCTGGGAAGCGAACTTAGGTCCTTATCCAGGCTTTACCCACCGACCTGCCTCACCATCCTTGGGTGAGGGTGCTCTGCTGAGAGAAAGTCTCACTATGTAGTTCCGGTTGGCCTATAAAGCAGAATATAGATCCTGCAGTGAAAATTTCCCCACTGATTTTGCCTCCCTAGTGTTGGGAAGCCCAGCTAGACTTTTTAAGCAACATTAAACCTCATCCTTAACAGCAAAACCCAGTATTCACACACAGAAGATTTAAGAAGGATACCTGCTTTATAGTACCAGAGAGCCAGCCATGCAAAAGAGCATGTTTTGTGTGACTGTTGGGGACATACTGGCTGTGGTGGTTTGTATATGCTTAGGTCAGGGAGTGGCACTAATAGGAGGTGTGAGGCCTTGTTGGAATAGGTGTGTTACCGTGGGTGTGTGGGCTTTGATACCCTAGTGCTAGCTGCCTGGAAATGAATCTTCCACTAGTAGCCTTCAGATGAAGATATAAAACTCTCAGCTCTGCCAGCACCATGCCTGTCTAACTCCCACCTTGATGATAATGGACTTAACCTCTGAACCCGTAAGCCAACCCCAATTAAATGTTGTCTTGTATAAGACTTGCCTCGGTCATGGTGTCTGCTCACAGCAGTAAAACCCTAACTAAGACACTGGCTTTGTATAAACAGGAGTGGAAGAATGCGTGATACAGTGCATCTAAGAGCCTTATAACAGGCACCTAGAACCAAGCCTGGAAGCCTTCACTTTAATAGTATTGTTTCTCTGGAGGTGATTGCTAAGGACAGAAATGGAAGTTCTTTTCTTCCACAATACCACAACCTTTTCTCTTCTCCTTCCTTCTTCTTCCTTCCTTCCTCCCTCCCTCCCTCCCTCCCTCCCTCCCTCCCTCCCTCCCTCCCTCCCTCCCTCCCTCCTTCCTTCCTTCCTTTCTTTCTTTCTTTCTTTTTTTTTTTAAAGTTAACCAGGCTTGCCACAAATGTGTGCCAATTCTCTAGAGATAGGATTGCTGGAATTATACATGTGAACCACATGTCTGGCTTTAAAAACTCTCACTTTGGGGCTAGGGAAATGGCTCAGCAGATAAAGTACTTTCCATGTAAGCATGAGAACCAGAGTTTGGATCCCCAGAACCCTCCTAAAAATAGGTCAGGCATGGTGGCTGCCAGGAAGCCCACCCTTTGAGAGGCATACATGGCATCTCTGGGACATGCAGGCTGGCTAGACCAGCCAAAGTAGGTGAGCTCTCAGTTTAGTGAGAGATGAGGTCAATAGATAAATCAGAAATGGAGAAAAACATCAACTTCTGCCTGTCACATGTGAACATACAGATACATGTATAGTATACATATTCATGACAAAAAAGACTTAAAAACATTTATTTGTATTTTATGTGTATGAATGTCTGTCTATAGGTATGGATTTATATCAGTGCACTATGTGTAGAGCCCAGAAAAGGGCGTCAGATCCCCTAGAACTGAAGTTACAGTTGGTTGTGAGCTGCCATGTAGATGCTAGAAGCTGGAACTTAGGTTCTCTGCAAGATCAGCAAGTGTTCTTACCCACTGAGCCATCTCTCCAGCCAAACCTCCATTCTTACTTTGACTAAAATTCAATGACAGTGGCTGCTGACTAGGACATAGCCAATTCTTTCTTGTTCACAGTGGTTTTGCTCTAGAGCCGCTGGGGAAAGCTGACATAGCAAACAGTGAACCATCACTCACAGTGGCACTAATAGGAGTGAGGCTTGCTTCTTGAGAGGATCTGGCCAGAGTGTCACCAACTCTTTTGTATTCAATATCCTTTTTTATATTTCTGTTTAAAAATATCTTACATTTTGTTGATTCAAAGATACTGTTTGCGTAGCCCACAGCACTGTAATTCATGTCTGCACAATACTTACAGCCATTTTAAATCAACAGTTTAAGGCAGTGATTCTCAACTTTCCTATGCTGTGACCCTTTAACCCTCAAGTTGTGTGGGTTTTTTTTTTTTTTTTTGTGACTTTGTAACAGTAATTTTGCCATTATAATGAATCATAATGTAAATATCTGATATGCAGAATGTTGTGACCCACAGGTTGAAAACCAATGGTTTAAGATTCTTGCCATCAAGCTGATGATTTTAGTTCAAGTCCAGGACCCACAGAGAGAATACGCCTGCAAGTTGCCCTCTTAACTTCCACCAAATTAATAAACAAATGTAGTAAGAAGCACCCCTGCGCAATTACACATCAGAGGATAGAGAAATTCAAACCTGATACCCATGATTAATGAAGAGTGAGTATAATAACCCCAAAGCCTTAACCAGGTACATGGACTTCCTCCTCAAGTGCTTACATAAGTGAGATCCCAAGCACCGGAGCACCGCTGTACTGTCCCCGTCTCAGACGGGATAATCCTGCACGGCTTACTTTATCATTCCCTGCATCTCCTACTAATTCAGCAGAGACTCACTTCCCCCTTTGCTCATTCACTACCTAGCTGTGACTACATGTCAGGCACTGTCAAGAGCACAGGACACAAGTGACCAACCCCATCCCCTCGGGGTCACAGCCTGGAGAGCTGACGCTCAGCAACGTCACTTACTGAAGTCAATGAGCATCTTCCCATAGCCCTGTCGCATGTACTGGGGCATGGTGAGGATACAGGAGACATTGTAGTTGAGAAATGAATTCTTCTCCTAAAATCAAGAACAGAACAGCAGATAATGAGGCACAGCTTACCTACTATAAAAAAAGCAAATCATGAATTCCCCTGGAAGGTCAAAATACAACCAAATCAAATTATTACCTGTTTATAAAATATCCAGAATAAGCCAATTTGTAGGCAGAAGAGCCAGGTAGGGTCAAGAGGAAACAGGGACAGACTATCAATGTTTCTTTTCAAAAACTCTGAGGACTGCACTAGTCACACAACTCTGTCAATACACTAGAAGCCACTTGCCTTGGATAGTTTAAGTGATGAATTATATGATACATTGTATTTTGTTTTAATTAACTTGTTGTTACATTGCATTTAATGCTCATAACCATAGCCTTGTGGTGGCCTTTAATCCCAGCACTGAGGTGGCAAAAGCAAGTGGATCTCTGTGAGTTCTAGGCCAGCCAGGATTAATTGGGAGACCCTGCTAGAATGTGCTAGAGCTGTGCTAGAATGAATGAACCCAGCTGGAGAACAAGTAACCAGAATATGTTCCTGGTTTTAACCTAACATTGAGGAAGGCAAAGTCAGATAGAAGTATTGGCTTAACTATAAGATGTGTTTTAAATTCACAGAAAGGGTCCAGGCCAGTAATTAACAGCTTCAACCCATAAGCACAGAAACCAGAACCTTCTAGTAACAGTATCAGCTGGGTGTCCCAGCTCATGCCTGTAACCCCAGCACTTTGGAGGCTAAGGCAGGAAGACTCTTCTGGGTTTGATGCCAGTCTAGGCTGCATAGGACTCCGGGTCAGCCTAGATAACAAAGATCCTGAATACTGTCAGGAAGCTATCTATGATACAAGTTTGCCTTTCTTATTTTGCTTATGGGAAGGCGATCACTGTCATTTGCTTCCTCATCAGAGACCTGAGCCCTCTAATGCCAATACCCACAATTCTGCTGCAGTTATTAAGCTCCTAAATCACCAGATCCTGCTGACCTTAGAAAAATACCCAATCAGATGACAGCCAGTATTGTCCGCTTCTGTCATAACATAGAACAGGAAAGGTTCTACATCATAGTATAACGTCTTATGGTCCAGAAAAAGCTTCGCCAAAAGGCAGAGGTTTTGGCAGTAGATCTGGAAGCAGAAAGAGAGTTGTGTGGAGGTCAGTGACTTCTGAACTCACCCAAACCAAAGTCTAAAATGAATGATCATACCAATACTATCCATGAAATAAACTACTTCCTATCTCCCTCACAAATGTTCTGTGAAGACAAAATCTTCCTCTGGAACCCCACCAATGCCTCTCCTTCTCTCAAGTCCCCCTCTTTACCTTGTTCTTCTTGCCATCTACTTCAAACACAGAGATGGAGCCTTTGCGGTAAATCTCATCACCAGGGGGGTGTTTCCACACACATTTGGCCTACGAGAGAATGGAGTTCACATGAAGCAATAAGATTTTCCTACCACCCTGTTCCTTCACTGGGAAAAGGAACCACAAGGTAAACGTGGTTAACTGAGTTAATGGACAGCTGAATACACTAGAGGACAGTGAAATCAATTGTTTTCAGAAAAGTTCAAGCTTTCTTAAGCTGTTGCAATAAATCTCAGGATATATATGGCTGTTTGGCTCAAGTTTTCTGGATTATATTTAGCATTATCTCAGCCCAAGATATTAAATCACCTACTACGTAAAAGCTAAATAAGAATATCCTTGCTTACAATAAAATATCACATGCCAACAGGAAGTTCTTAAGCAGCTTAGTGTTGCTAAGTATACGCTCACCTCTGCCAGTCACTTCCCATTCCAATCCTATCACCATCATGTGTCTGCACTTCGATGATCATCAGGAGCCGCTCACTATCTGCCCACCTCCTGCCATATGCTAGATCAGGAGAAAAGCCTTCTACGGGCTCATTTGAAAAGGTAGGAGGCCTGGCTGAGCAGCAGGAAGCTGAAAGGCACTTGGTTCCAAACTCTTTTCCTTATTCTCAAAATGTTCAATTCATGGTGCTGGAGCTAGCACCCAGCATCTTAGACAGCAATCCAAGTTCTCTACTACTGAATTAAGCCCTGGCCCTGCAAGAGAGAAGTCGAAGCAGGTACAGGTGTTTGCTGCCAATCCTGATGACTCAAACTCAATTCTGGGAACCTCCATAGTAGAAAAAAACCGACTGACTCCCACGCTGTTCTCTCATCTTCACACGTGTGCTATGGTGTATATGTACATGTGCATACATGCATGAATGTTCACACATATATACAAAGTTTACATTTACATATATAGAAAAAATAATTTTTTTTGGGGGGGGGAGAGGTTCAAGATAGGGTTTCTCTGTATAGTCCTGGAACTCACTCTGTAGACCAGGCTGGCCTCGAACTCAGAAATCTGCCTGCCTCTAGAAAAATTCTTTTTTTTTTTTTTTTTTTGGTTTTTCGAGACAGGGTTTCTCTGTATAGCCCTGGCTGTCCTGGAACTCACTCTGTAGACCAGGCTGGCCTTGAACTCAGAAATCCGCCTGCCTCTGCCTCCCAAGTGCTGGGATTAAAGGCGTGCGCCACCACCGTCCAGCTAGAAAAATTCTTATTAAACAATTTCCTACATCTTTTTGACAACTTAAAGTTTCACTGGACATAGTAGTTGGTCCACATTGGTCATGTGAGCACTCAAGAAAAACAACTACCTATTTGAAACAAACAAAAATCACATACACATGCTCTAAGAATTCTATTTCAGGTTTAAGAATATAGCTCAGTGGTATAATACTTACCCAGTAAGTATGAGGCTGTGTTCCCTACTTAGCTGGGGGTTGTGGGGGTGGGGTGAGGACATGGCATGCAAGGCATGGACATCATGTTCTAATTATCACATGTAACTAAAAACATGTATTAACTGTAACTGTTTCAAAGCTCCATCTATATTCCTATCTCCTCCCATTATTCCTGCTGTTCTTTCCATGATAACCAAATTAATACAACAACTATTTGTTTAAAAACATTACCCAAGCCAAAGAAGCCATTTCAGTGATTACCCCTGAAGCAATGGAGAGAAGGAGCTTGCATTTCCTAAAACCCGACTTCCATACTCATGGAAGTCACCAGAGCCAGGTATGCATATCCTTTCCCATTTTAATATACAGAATGTTAAGAAATGCAGACTGTTATTTTCATCATCCATTAAAGGTAGATATCCCTTATAATATGCATTCATTCAAGACGGACACCCACCATCTAATATATGAGCCACAATGCCCTGTTCTATGTAATAAAATATATGTGTTTTCATTGTGTTTGGTACAAACACAAACTGTAGGAAGAGGTAATTCATATGCTGAAGAAGAAACAAAGACAAAAAACAAGAAAAAAAAAAAAAAAAAAAAGACATCCATGGACAGGATGTAGTTAAGATGCTAGAGTTAATACTGCCAGAGTTACCCAGAAATGTGACTTTCAGTTCCTTAAGTCTCCATCCTATTGCTGTGGACACTTGGAAGATGTCATCTTTTGACACTTATGTTATCTCTAGGACATAACTGGGGAACCGTGTAACATCATCCTCATGAGTTGAACTCAAGAAAACTTACCATGTGTCGTCGGAGTATTGTTTGGCTCTTCATGTATTTTAAACAGAATTCACACATGTAGAGACGCCCCAGCCGTGCATACTCTTCAGGATAGGGAGAATGGTACCAAGTATCCAGTTCATAGCGGCCAAAAGCAATTGTTTTAATCATGTTGCTTCCCTCTGTGATTTGACCTTGAAGCCTTAACTTCTCCTATTAGCAAGAAGAAACCACAACATTTAGGATCAGAAATCCTTATCTTTCATTTTAAAATTAGATTTTTCTCTACATAATGTAAATGGATGTTTTGTTTGTGCACAAGCATTCGTGTGTGTGTGTGTGTGTGTGTGTCTTTATACCTCACATGCATGCCTAGTGCCTGCAGAGGTCAGAAAAGGGCATCAGACGTCATGAAATTGAAGTTATAGGTAGCTGTGAGCCACCACATGGGTATGGGGAACTGAAAGTGGTTTCTTTGCAAAAACAGCAAATTCTCTTAACTGCTGAGTTATCTCTAGTCCCTATTACCCTTATTCTTAGAAACTTCTACCACAGCCGGGCGGTGGTGGCGCACGCCTTTAATCTCAGCACTTGAGAGGCAGAGGCAGGCAGATTTCTGAGTTCGAGGCCAGCCTGGTCTACAGAGTGAGCTCCAGGACAGCCAGGGCTACACAGAGAAACCCTGTCTCGAAAAACCAAAAAAAAAAAAAAAGACCAGGCTGAGCTAAGCTATAAAAATCATTAGCTAGATTTTGCCTCTATCCATAGATGGCTACTGACGCGTTACTTGAGCATGGAAAATCAGGCAGGCTTACAGACAACATGCCAGCTGTACTGCCCAGGTTTTTGTGTTTTAACTAAACCTCAAATGAGGATGACCTTGAATTCCTGAATTCTCTGCCTTCATTTCCAGATACTGTGGTCTCAGATATGTGGCACCACAGCAGATTTATGTGGTGCTGGAGATGGAGCCCAGGGTGTCCTGGACCCCAGATGACCACACTACCAAAGAGCTACTATAGTCCCGGCCCACTTCTGTTTTCGTTTTTAATTTTTTTGGTTGTTTTTTTTGTTTTGTTTTGCTTTTCGAAACAGGGTTTCTCTGTGTAGCCCTGGCTGTCCTGGAACTCACTCTGTAGACCAGGCTGGCCTCGAACTCAGAAATCCGCCTGCCTCTGCCTCCCAAGTGCTGGGATTAAAGAAGTGTGCCACCATTGCTCAGCTTTGTTTTTAATTTTTTAAATGAATTTTTAGTTATAGTGTGTGTATGTAAAGACAAGTAGAGGTCAGAGGAAAGCTTGTGGGGAGTCAGTTCTCTCTTTCTAGAGATCGTGAGGCTCTCTAGGCTTGAACTCAGGTCTGTCAGCGGCTACCCTCCTGGTCCTCCCTGACCTCACTAGGGCTAGGATTACAAATCATGATAGGCAATTACTGTTTGCAGTAACCAGCTGGCCTTAGGCAATGATCTTCATGATGAAAAACAGAAGCAGGTGGTGGCAACCAATAAATATTCCAGACCAGAGCAGCCACCACACCTGTCTCCTGCAACCCAAATAATAAAAGGAAGGAGGGGAACGGGAGGAAGGATGATGAGGGGAGGGGAGAGCAGTGAGCAGGATGTAAAGTGAATAAGTAAAAATAAAGAAATAAATTTTAAAAAAAAGGAAGGAGGGGAGGAAATGGAATTAACACTACAAACTAAATTTCCCTGATCACATTTAATTTGTTTTACCATAGGTAAAACCAGTTGCTGAAATTGTTTTTCTAGGCCAGCCACAGGTACTGTATCAAAAGCAAGTGTTTCTGCCTAGATCTTTCATGCACCCATGATCCCAGTTTCAAATTTGCTTGGGCAACAAGATGAGATCCCCTTACCAAGAATCAATAAATTCAACAACATATCTGGTTGTAGTCTTCACCATTTTTCTTTGCTGCTATTTAAATGATTTTAGGGTAAATGTATTGAAATGGAAAGAAATCCTACAAAGAGGACATTGCTGCAGCCCCCAAGTCCTAGGTTCTCAGGTTGTACATTTTACCCCACAGAGAAGAAAGGCACCTACAAAACTAAGTTTTAACCACCCTCACCCCAACCTCAAGCCAAACTGGATCTTCCAGTTGAAGGATACAGAGAAGGGAAGGGTGAGAAGAGATAAATCTGTTCTCCATGTAAAGGAGAAGACTACCTCTAAAGCCAGCTAGAGATTTCCTCAGACTGGCTGCTAATCACTTGTCTCGGCAGTTCTAAGGGCTTTTCACAAGGGTCCTCCCTCACCTCAGGGGTTTTGATACTCACCAAATCCTCAGAAGCCCGGGCTTGTGCTCTTCGGAAAAGATCTAAGTCATATTCACTTGTCAGATTTTCCAAGAGAGGCTCCCGAGTGTTCCCATAGGTCTGTCTGTGTTCCTGAAAAAAAATACCCAGGGGGTGATACTGTCTGTGTAGAGCTTGATCTATTTCATTCCAATGGAAGCCAAGCTGAACCAGATGCTTACTACTTACAAAGTATCTATCACTGGGTGCGGAGGACTGAGGTCAGGCAAACTGGTAACCCTTATGTGGCACAATAGATCCTAGAATCCTGCAGCTGGGCAGCTCAAGTGTGGCTCTGGCAGGCCTTGGCCTTCTCCCTCATTCTCTCTGCCTTGCTAAAAACCATTAGATTACATTGCTAAAGCTAGTCACCAAGGTCTATTCCCTTATTTGGCCACTTCCTCCTCCTGAGGCTGACTTCTAAGGTCAGCTATCAATGTACTTTAGTCCAGCAATCAAAAGCCCCCTTTGGGTCACCTAATTAACATGCTCAGTCAAAATATACTACCATATCCTAGGCCATTCTAATACAGCCCTCCTTTTGTTCTCTTCTTAAAATAACACCTGCCTGGTTTTCTGCCTGAGTCAGAAAGCAGTCACTTTAACGTTTCTTCCCTGATTAATAAAAGATATCTCTGTGAAAACAGGTGTTTGGGTGTGGTTTGTGCCTAATCCAGGTTGCTGTGTGTGTGGTGTGAGGGTCTCCTTCACTGATAACACTCTGACAAAGAAGCAGGCACTCCAAGCATTAGTGCTTGAAGATGCTGCCTGGAAGAAAACTCTCAAGCAAAGGAGGGCAGCTGGACTAGTGGGTCCCTGGAAACTGCTTCTGACATTACTTCACTGACTGCCCAACTTGTAAGGTCAAATCAAGAGCACAGGGAAAGCAGCTCCTAGAGTGTTTACCAACTGTTAAACATCAAGAAAAATTAAAAATAATTAAGAACATAAAAGGAATCCAGTTTTAAGTTAACTTTCAAACCTTACCAAGCTGGTTACTACAAGTCTCCTTTCCCTGGATGGAAGGAAGGGAGTAAGGAAGAAAGGAGGAGGAGGAGGAAGAGGAGGGAGACTTCTCTTTAAAACTGATTCTAGTCTCTCCCTTCTGCTCTAGGCTCCACCTCCCTCAGAAGAGAAGACAACGGGAGTTCTGAGAAGTAGAAGACTCGTCCCAGGAAGAACATTCTACACGTTACCACACACATGAGCATCTAAGGAAGCACTCACCCTATGAACATTTCCTATGGCTAATGTGGTTCAATCTGTTGGAGCTTCTTTTGAAATTTGGTCTTTCTGACTTAAGATTTAGGTTCTAAGTATTACTGACTTCTCTAGTTTTGAAAATAACAATGCATCTTCCCCTTTCTCTTAGTTGAAAAAGGATCTCATGTAGCCAGCCCCCTGCCTCCACTTCCCAATGCTGGGATTACAGGCATGCCTGAAACCACAGCGCTGGAAAATCAAACTCAACATATCCTGTACACAAGCAAGTGCTTACTCAACCAACCGAGTCATTTCTCCAGACCAAAAACAAAAGCCAACTAGCCAGGGCTGGTGTCACACCCCTGTAATCCAGCACTTGGAAGGGTAAGAATCAGCTTAAGGATATCCCTAGCCATATATTAGCAAGTTCAAGGCCAGACTCTGCCATATGAGACCCTATTTCAAAAAGCAAAATGTAAGCAACAAGAAAAATTTCTATCTAGCATCTTTTAAATAGGAAAGACCCAAATAACCTATCTCAAGCTGGTGAAAAGCATGTCTGAAAGGTTAAACAGCTGAACAGCATTTATATCACTCTTTTTTTTTTTTTTTTTTTGGTTTTTCGAGACAGGGTTTCTCTGTGTAGCCCTGGCTGTCCTGGAACTCACTCTGTAGACCAGGCTGGCCTCGAACTCAGAAATCCGCCTGCCTCTGCCTCCCAAGTGCTGGGATTAAAGGCGTGCGCCACCACCGCCCGGCATATATCACTCTTTTTACCTGTATTAATTTGATACCTGTATTAATTTGAAGATTTCTAAGCCCTTTCCCAGAGTGAACAGAACCATCCTATAGGATTGTCACCTGGGGGAAGAGCATATCACAGCCTCGCAGTAAATGACATACATGTGTTCCCACAACTCTCACCTTACTTAATTTACTAACAATGAACAGACAGGGCAAGTATGCATCCTGACCTGACAGCCCACTACCAGAGACCTCTACCTAGTCCATAAAACCAGCAGTCCGGCACTGCTTAGCTATGTGTTTAGCTACAGAATCTAATCTAAATTAAAAAACAAACAAACTGGACTTAAACTCATGGTCTCCCTGCAGGTGTGAGTCACCACTTCTGACTACTTTTTCTGTTTTGCAATGCTGCCCAGGGTGGCCTCCAGGCATAGACCACCATGTCTGGCTATATTTCAGTAAAAAACATGTACTAATACACTTCTAGTCAAAGAAAATTTTTACCTAAAAAGTTATACTGTATGCAGAAAAGATTTGAAGAAGATTTTAACATTAGTTCAAGATCTTTTAAGTGAGAAGACAGACAACTAGATGGTGTGGTATAATGAAGAAAATGATAAATGATGAACATTTAAAAAAAATTTTATGTGCATTGGTGTTTTGTCTGCTCAAGTATATCTGTGTGTTAGATTCCCTGGAACTGGAGTTTAAGAAAGTTGTGAGCTGCCATGTGGAAGCTGGGAATTGAACCTGGGTCCTCAGGAAGAGCAGTCAGTGATCTTAACCTCTCAGCCTTCTCTCCAGCCCCGAAAAAGGGAATTTATGTAGTTAAAATAAAAAGCTAAAAACTTGATAAAATGCTAACTGGCTCTTTTTAGATAGATTAATCTTATCTTTTGTATGGTATTCCTAACTTTTCCTTATTATTATAAAATGTATATTATAGTTAAAGTTAGTTCTTGGATGTTCATCTATATCCCTAGGCCCTGAGTGTCTTGTCTTATGCAGCCATTTCTAATGTCATTGACAGCTGTTCTAATAGCCCCTTTGCACATGCTACTACTACCGTGTATAAGACCAGGAGTTTATTTTTCATTTGGGAACAGGGTCCTGAAAAGTTGCTGAGGCTGGCCTGCACAACACTTGGTAGTCTGGTAGGCCTGGACCTCATCACCCTTTTGCCTCAGCCTTCAGAGTAGCTGAGGTTGCAGAGCAGCACCATCAGGACCCTTAAAAGTAATTATTTAAAATGACAGTGAAGGGATTCTACCAACTGAGCTGCATCCTTAGTCCTAGAGGATGGAGTCTCAAAAACACCAACTCAACTGCAACTGTACAACCCCCGGCTCACTCAACAGCTCCAACCTGTGTGAGGGTACTAGGGGACAGAAGAGAACCCCAGAATTCATTGGATGCTCTCCTGTAGAAAACAGCAATGTGATCTGACAGGTAGAAGCTCCAGTGGGAGTTCAGTCTTGAATTTTTTCCTCACCATATATTTTTCTTTCTGCTCTTTGCTCAGTCCAGAATTTCTTTTCTTCCTGAGTTCAGCCACCTTTTCCTTATACCGCAGCTGTCTCTCTGTTGGTGCCTAAAAGAAAAACAAAACTGAGCATTTAGCTAGAAAACTCATTAAGTTTCAAAATACCAATTTTTTAACTTTTTTTTTTTTTTTTAAAGACATGCTCTCATATAACCCAAACTGGCCTCAAATCTAGAACTTCTGTTCTTGCTCCCAACTACGGAGAGATTACAAATCCAAACTGCCATCTCTCTCTTTTTTTTTAAGAGAAAGAGAGAGAGAAAAAAAGGGTCTTCTCTATTTGGCCCTGGCTGGCAATCCTTCCTTCTCGGTCTCTACAATGATAGAATTATAAGCATGGGCCACCATACTGAACTTAAAAATTTTTTTCTAAAGAAAGAAAACAATTGTCACAGTACAGAAACAGTACAGCCACACATCCAAACCACAGTTCTTACTGCCCATTCAGGAATGCAGATTTATTTTAATTAGTATGAAAGCGTAAAAGTCATAATGGAGGAGGAGAGAGGAGCACTGTGATTCTTGTTTATAATCCGAACAGAAGCAGAAGGATTGCTATAAATTCCAGCCAGACCTGTAAGTGCTATATAACAAGATTCCCATTTAAAAAGAATTGCTGGGTGGTGGTGGCACATGACTTTAATCCCAGCACTTGGGAGGATCTCTGAGTTCGAGGCCAACCTGGTCTACAGAGTAAGTTCCAGGACAGCTAGAGCTACACAGAGAAGCCCTGTCTCAAAAACCAAAAAAAGGGGGGGTTGGGGGGAGGGGATAATACCTGAAATGTAAATAAATAAAATATCCAATTTTTTGGATCAATTACACACTGCTTCTGCCTGCCAAGCACTGAGGTTATTTATTACACGTGTTAGATGACTACCTAGACAGGTGGGCATTATTCACTCCTTCATATTAACAAAGAAATATAGTTTACCAGCTGGCTGGCCCAGGACAACACAGCTAGTAAGAGAATCAGAGTATTCAGATCCAGATGTTCAGCTCTAAAGGCAACCTTACCACTGTGTCTCCTCTGCTAGTCACCTATAATCTACCTGTAGAAACAGATACTTTGATGATGACTAAAGGCCGACGTCTGGGGAAAGTATATGAGAAGAATTCATGAGATTTACTAACTGTGGGAAAAGGTCTTGGAAGAATTCCTGTAAGAGCTAAGACTCGCTCAAGGCCTTGAAGGATATGTATGTAATCTCTTCTTGGTAATGATATAGAATTCTCAGAAAGATCAAAGCCATTTTGAAGGCAGCAAGGAGTTGAGTGCAATCTACGCAGGCTGAATGTTCAGAGGATGATTAGGACAGAACAAGGATGCTCTCTGCAAATCACAGAAAGACAGAAATAGAAATTGGCCCAGCTGACAAGTATCAAATACTGAGGCAATGCCACTGGTGATGTTGAAAATATGCAAAGTCAAAGGTGCTTGAAAGCCAACACAACAGGTTAGAGTCAGGATGGAAATGAGGAAACCGAAGCACAATGGAACCTTTCAGAATAATCGAAATATTTTACATGATTACTTGATACTGCTATTATTATTACAAATAGCTTAATTCCTCCAATTATAAGATAGAAATGTCTGCTTTATGAAAAATTACAAGTTGAAAATCCAAACATGATTTCAAGTTGATGTCTGGAAGACCAGAGATTTTGATTTGTCCTGGAAACAAAAGGCATGGATTTGTCTATGAAGACAGTTATGGGGCAAAGGAGATCCAAAAGGCAGATCTCAAACTGGCTGGCCAGAGCTTTCACAAGGCCCATACCTGGTGCCTGGTTGCATGCCTGTTGTTGTCATCTTGCCTGTGGGACAGCATCCTTTCTTCTATCTGCTTATCCCGGCTCTGTGCTCTCACCTGCAACCATCAACAACGTCAATAAATCCACCTGCTTCTAAGACTATATTTACTTAAAGCAAAAGAATTTGTGATAATCCCTGTATTTGCACTGTACTTTGAATGTAAAAGTATTCTTACTATTGATTATTGCTATCTCTATTAGAAAAAGATGAGGCAGGCCCCACACAGTGCTTTCTCAGCCACTAAATACCAAAGAACTGAAATGATCACAGCTAAATACTGTAAAGCTGAGACTTTTGCTAAGAAAGTTGACTCTGGCCTGGAGTTCTACTATGCTGATAGGAAACTGTGAAGAAACACAAGGGAGTAAGGAAGTATGAAGAAAACATTAGAAAAATTCTGGGCTCAGGATGGGCACAGTGATATCTGCCTGTAGTCCTAGTGAGTAGGCAGGCTGAGGCAGCTTAAGAGTTCAAGACCAGCCTATGTAGCACAGGGAGACCAGATCCTGCCTGGAGGGCTGGGAAAGGGAAGGGGAAATGAGGAGAAGCAAAGAGGAAGGGGAAAACCTGACTTCAAGTCTACAAGGAAACAACTGTAGACACAAGGCCTCAGAGAAAGCACATTGCATTCCTTGGTTTCCCTTCCCTCTCTGGGAACTGACACCCCAAATCTATCTGCCTACTGGGTTGCATCACTGAGCAGGCTCGAGGTGGAATAACCAACAGTTCTCCCACCCACATCTGCTCCATTCCACATCTGTCCACTACCAACAAACAGTGTCATCTCAACAGTAAGCATTTCAAAACTTGGATGGAATCCTTCATTTCTTTTTCTCCCATCTCTACACTGAGCCCTTCTCTTACTAGTTTCCTCTCCTTCAAAATTCATCCCAAATCTAATCTTATCTTAGACATTTTACCAACACAACACTGGTCCAAGCTATCATTTACTCCAAGAACTTCTAAGTAGGCTTCCAATACACCTATCCTGTGCCATCTCTTTCTTCCACAGTTGTTCTCTACATGCTAAGTAGCTGTTGTTTCAAAGACAAATTCTTCCTCTGCCTGAACCCTCTAAATGCTTCCAACTGCCATCAGAATAAAGCATAATCCTGTGCTCAAGATTTCGATCCTTTGTGCTCTGAATTCTCCTGCTTCATTTCCCATCATGCTCCAATCATACAACTTACCTTCAAATGCAACAGTCTATCCCCAGCTCACGGCCACTGCACTTACTATTCTGTCTTCTTTATCTCTCCCCATTCCTGAGTCTTTTATACATTGCTACTTTGACACCATCCATGTCTAGATCCTATGCCAATCTCATGTGGCTTCCTTGACCTCCTCTTGCAAAAGCAGTATGTTAGCCTCCCCTTGAACACAGTCCCTCTTTTTCTCTATTGGTTTCTCATGGTATTTATCACTACATAAACTGATATTAATTCACAGGTTTCCCCATGGGTATGTAAACTCCTTAATTGCAGGTCTTTTATTTTTTGATTTTTATCTTAATCACTGAATCCTTTGCTACCCACAAAAAGTAACATGCAGCCACAAAAAAAAAAAAAAAAATTAAGACAATAGAAAGGTTTACTGGGAAATTCAAGAGCAATCATGCACACACAGGTAGTTTAGAATTGAAGAACTTCCTTAGGCTAGGGAGGCAGCTAGCATGTACAAGGTCTGGTTTCTAGTGCCTTCCTGCAAGCACATGTTCCAGTAGTAAAGCATGGCTGACACTAGTCTCATTTCCCCATACAGGACAGAGAAAACTACAACAGAAATGTGTTCCTTTATTTGGGATTTTCTTCCCTGATCTGAAATTTCTCAAATAAACTGCTTAGGGTACTTAAGGTGTAGACACTGCTTCAGGCCATGATCTTCAAAGTCATGCTTCAAGAAGACTGATGCAAAATGAAGCGCTATCAGATCAGATCGCAAGGTTTAGAGACAAGCAGTAGAGGAACATTATGAAAATACCGTCACAAAAAAAGAAAGAAAGAAAATACCATCACAATAACTGCCATGGTTATTTTCAGGGGAGGAAATACAAGTGTTTGGTCAGCTTCTGAATCAGGTGCTAACACAGTCATACCTGCACTCATCCAGCTTAAGACAGTGGACAACAGGAAGGGCTGACACAGAAGGCAAGCTGTTTCATACAGAAAGACTTGGAATGAAGACAAAAAGCACGGTCTTTGGCAGAAAAATACATGCAAGCATTTCATGTTTCACTCGGTGAAAATCTAAACATATGAAGAAACACTCTCCCAACCCCACCCTGAGACCTTGTATATTAGAACAAGTTCCTGAAGCAAGGAGAACAGGAAATTGGATTCTTTTCCAAATGAGACTTGCTCATACAAGCATAAACCTGTGACCCAGGCCTTGTGAGCAAAAGAACAACAAAAAGGCAACTAATACTTTGGTGTAGTCAAAGCATTTAGTTTGGATAACTGGTCCAAAGACTACCTGAGTCTATTTAATTACTATTTGCAACTCTTGCTTCCCCATAATTAACTGTGAATCCATCCTTGGTAGCAGTAACCCACGCAGGAACGCACAAAAGAGGACCTTAGTCTCTGGTCTCAAACACATCATCCAAGTCCTGAAGGTTATTTAGGAACTGTGTTTTTAAAGAAGTAAAAGAACTAGCCAAGAATAGATGTGACTGTCAGAAACCAAGAGGAACAGGATACTCAGAAATAAAGAGAAGAGGAACATCGGAAAATTGTGAAAAAGCAAAACAACTTCATGGATTTGTTAAGAGAGCCTGAGGTAGAACAGGGGGCTCAACTATCTACGAAAATTCTGCCTGCAGTAAAGATTCGAGGATGCGTCCTGGGAGGATATACAGTCAGTCACCAAGGCAACGAATTCGACAATGGTGAAATTCCTGATACTCTAAAGATAAATCTCCCTATTCTTCCTGAACACTCATTACATATTACAATTCTTTTATTTGCTCATGTAGTTAGCTTTTGTTAAAAAAAAAAAAACAACAACAACAAAAGCATTTTTCCCCATTGCTTCCTCCACTGACAAGTAAGAATAAGACCTTGTCCCCCTCATTTACTGATGTACCCTGAGTGCTTAGCAAAGTGCCGGTCATGAAGCAAGCACTTGAGCACACCCTGAATGAAGGAGCACACTTTACCTTGCATTCGTCAGCTGAGAGGTTATGATACAGCGGGCATCCTGAGATGGAGAAATGTCTCTCGTGTTTTCCTGTAAGGTGTCCTGTTAAAGGAGGGAAACTTTAATTTCCAGGAAGAACATGAACACCTAAGAAGTGAGATTCTTGACAACAAGACCATTTTACTAAATAACTGTTTGCCAATGGAGCTGCTGTGATGATCATGACTGGTACCCTCATGTCCTGTTTTCCTTCACAGAGCAGGCAATCTTTGAAATACACTTAGGTTAACTTTTTGAGCCAGGGTCTTACTGCGTAGTTCTGGCTGGCTTGAAACTCACTATGCAGACAAAACTGGCCTCTGCCTCCCGATGATGGGAATTAAAGGTGTGTTAGCCTGGCTAACAAAGGGGTTTAATAACATCCTCTGAGATAAAGGCTAGCCTGGTCTACAGAGCAAGTTCCAGGACAGCCAAGGCTACACAAAGAAATCCTGTCTCCAAAACCAAACAAAAACTTTTGTTAAGTTAATTCAGATTTAGGAATTTGAAAAGAAGTATACTACTCTTTCCCACTATGCAAAACTACCCTATATTTAATACCTTTTAATAATCAAAAGAAACTCATTAAAACCAGAAAAACTAGTCATTTCTACAATATAGAAACTTATTTTGATAATTTTGAATAAGATTCAGCATATTTGTTTTGTTTTCAGATTTATTTTTATTTTACTTATGTAAGTACACTGTAGCACACTGTTCAGACACTATATAGAAGAGGGCATCAGATCCCATGACAGATGGTTGTGAGCCACCATGTGGTTGCTGGGAATTGAACTCAGGACCTCAGGAGGAGCAGTCAGCGCTCTTAATTACTCAGCCATCTCTCAAGCCCCTTTATTTTGTTTTTGGAGACAGGGTTTCTCTATGTTAATTTTGGCATCCTGGAACTTGCTCTATAGACCAGGCTATCCTCAAACTCAGAGATCCATGTGACTCTGCCTCAAGTGCTGGGATTAAAGGTGTGTGCCAATACTGCCCAGCTAAACACACTTTTTTTAAAAATTTTATTTAATGTATGAAGGCTCGGCTACATATACATCCGAATGGCAGAAGAGAGCATCAGATCCCATTACAGATGGTTGTGAGCCACCATGTGGTTGCTGAGAATTGAACTCGGGACCCTGGTAGAGCAGTCAGTGCTCTTAATCGCAGAGCCATCTCTTCAGCCTGAAGGTTAACTATTTAAAGATTTGAACTTCTACAACTAAACTCTAAGATAGGACAATCAGCATAAGGCCTTCTTAAGGAAGACACTAGGGATGACACAGGAACCTTGCTCTAAAGAACAGTCTTCCTCTCTCCCTTCCTCTTTCGTTCTGTTTTGTTTTTTAAGCATTATTGGAATGGAAATGGAACCCAAGGCCTGAGCCATGCTAGACAAGCACTCTACCACAGAGCTACATTTCTGTCCGTTCTAATTTATTTTTTTCCTTCCTTCCTGAGACAGGGTTTCACTATGTAGACTTGGCTGTCCTGGAACTCACTCTGTAGACCAAGCTGGCCTTGAACTCACAGAGCTCTGTCTGCCTCTGCCTCCCAAGTGCTACAATTAAAGGTGGTGGTCCACCACTAACTGGCTAGACAGGTACTATAATCATTGTCATTATTTATTAGTATTATTGTTGTTATTGTCATTACTAACATGTATGCTGAAGAGGACATTTGGAAATCGGTTCTTCCCGTATATCTTTTTTGTTTATAACTTATTAAAACTTAATATTATAAAGAACCTGCATACAAAAAAACCCAGAGAATAACCAGACATCTCAAATTAATTTCTGTACAGTGAGAAGGCCCAATCTGAAGCTGTGGAACTTCACACTGAGTTTTACACTCTCACTATCAAATATATACACTTATCTTCAGACAAACAAAAAAGAAATTCCACAATTAAAACTAGAAAATTAGCTTTGTACTTCCTTCATGGCTTAGGTGTCCATTATTTGCATTCAGTTCTTCACATAATATTTATCCTTTCTTGTTCTCCTTCATGATGTGTTCTATACATCATTTTGTGTTCGTATGTACATTTGTTTACATGTATAGTGTGTTTATAAGATCTACAGATGAAAGGAACATGTGCTTTTTTTGTTGTTCTGTTTTTTTTCCTTTTGCTTTTCACCTTGTTGAGACAGGATCTCTCTTGTTTTGGGTGCTGTGTAACAGTACTCCTGTCTCTGCCTATTCTATTTCTGCCATTTCAGGGTAGCAGGAACACTTTACAGATACACTTTATGAGGTTTCCATTATCAGATGTGCTTGTAAGACTAGCACTTTTACCCACAGAGCTGTCTTCCTGGCCCCTTAGGCAGTATCCATCCATCCATCCATCTAGAGACCCCATCCATCCATCCATCCATCCATCCATCCATCCATGGCCCTGGTCTCACTATGTAGCTCTGGCTGTCCTGGAACTCAAGTCTGGCAACATGAGTTTGATTTCTACAACCCACATAAAAAGTGAAGGAAAGAATCACTTCCAAAAACATGTCCTCCACACCCATGCTGTGACAAGGGCACCCATCCCTACACACATAATAAATACACATAAACCTTAAAAATACAGAAAACTGAACAGTATTTCTTTGGTATACATCTCTTCTACATAATAAAGTAAAAAGATAAAAAATTCAAGCTAACCTACAAGCCCACAAAAACCTTCACCCTCCTCATGAAACCCAACGCCCTCCTCTAGCTCCCCGGATATGCGCTTGGCTCCTGCTTCTGCATACACATACACCACACAAATTTTTTCAGAAAGTTCACCATTCTGTCATGATGGAAAAAAATGTTAACTTTTGGGTTAAGGAGACATTAGGATTTTAAAAGTTAAACAGCAGGGAGGTGGAGTTGAGTCTGGGAGGAGTTGGGGAAAAAATAATCAAATCATTCAGCATGAAATTCTTTAAAATAGATAAAAACATAAAAACACACAATATAATCTACAGAGTAAGCTGTGAAGAGTGAAATTAATCCAAAAATTAAGGAACAGTATTTTATAACATTCAGGCTGTCAGTTCTCTGGGGCTGTGTTTTAGTCAGGCTGGGAGGAACGAGCCTGTACTGTATTAGGAGACTGAAGCACCTACTCTTGGGGGCTGGAGAGATAAGTCAGAAATTCTGAGTACTTGTTGATCTTCTAGAGGATTCAGATTCAGATCCCAACACCCACAATCACCTGTAACTCCAGCTCCAATTTCACAGCCTTTTATGACCTCCTCAGGCACTAGACACAAATGCAGGACTATACATACATACACATATAAAAACAAACAAAAACAAAATAAATCTTAAAAAACTTTTTTTTAAAAGAGGAGTTCTATAAATATGTGGCCAGCATGGGCTACAGTGACTATCAGGCCAGTCAGGAACATGTAGCAAGAACTTATCTCAAAATAAATAAATAAATAATAAACGAACAAACAAACAAACAAACAAATGGATGGATGGATGGATAGAGCCAGATTCTAACCTTAGAGACCCACATACTTACAGTCACACATTGCCTAGTGCTCAGCAAACAGTGGACCTCTAAACATAAAACTAGGAGAGCACACAAGGAAGGGTTCCAGAATTTTGTGGGGCTGAAAAGTCCCTATCAGTTTATGATGTTACAGTTGCCATGTGTAAGCACAATTCATGTATTTGTGGTCACGCTGATAACAAACCTACTGTGCTGAGTATAGAAAAATGCAGTACATACAATTCCACATAGCAAATAATGATTGACAATATAAGCAACCATGTTATTGGTTTAGGGTATTTATTCTATTTTTCTTTCTTTCTTTCTTTTTTTGTTTTAAATTTATTTGGAGACAGACTCACTAGACAGCCCAGACTGGCCTTGAACTCAAACGCCTTCTACACAGACCTCCTAAAAGTGTGAAAATTAATGGCACTTGCCACCATGCCCTGCTCAAAATTTTTTCAAATCCTTCTATTTAACAAAAAAGATCAGAATAAAGTAGCATCCAAGTTACACAAGCAACTGTCATGTACATTTTGAGTTTGTCAAGTCTCTAAAAAGCACCATGTTCTCTTGTTTCTGACTTATCTCAGGCTGCCTTGCTCACTGAGTGTAGGAGCAACAGGCTATGTCATATATAAACACACACACACTCACACACTCAACAGCCCAAGCGTACAGTAGGCTATATCGTCTAAGTTTGTCAAAGTACATGCTCTCAAAATATGTCCTTGCTATTAAGCAATAGGAGGCCATTTCTTAGAGAAAACTGTTTGGTGATCACACACCAAGTATAAAGTGCTCTGTCACTACTGTGAAGCCTGCTTTCAGAGACTGTATGTTTTATAAACTGAAGGCTGTGGCTGTCCTGTTTAACAAGTCTACTGGCATTAATTTCCCAACTACTCCTAATCATTAGCATCTTTAACAAAGCATTTTAAAAAGTATTTACCTTTAAAAAATACACAATGCTACCAGTACACTTTATAAGCATAAAGATAAGTTTATTTGCACTGGGAAACCAAAAAATTCACATGGAAAGGCATCTTTATCTATCAATCAGCTCCTTCAGACAAAGGCTCCTGCTCAACAACTGCACCTCGGCTTACTCAAGCAGCACAAATAAACTTCAAATAACAGAATCCCTAAAGTGATTCATTAAAAGTTAAGTCTTGAGAAGACAAGATACTTATCAGAAGAGGTTTCTCCTACTTATAATAACTAAACACACAAAGCCATAAGAATTAGATACTCCTGATCATAAAAGGCCTGGTCTCACGCAAACTCCCCTGGATTTACAGCCTCTTAAGAATTCTGTTTTCCTTAGCCAGGCGGTGGTGGCGCACACCTTTAATCCCAGCACTTGGGAGGCAGAAGCAGGAGGATTTCTGAGTTCGAGACCGGCCTGGTCTACAGAGTGAGCTCCAGGACAGCCAAGGCTACACAGAGAAACCCTGTTTCAAAAAACCAAACAAAAATATAAAAAAATAAAAAGAATTCTGTTTTCCTTGTCTCCTTAACAGCGGTAGCCTCGCAGCTATTCTCAGGCATTATCTCATGCTCTATCAGTACCCATAAGCACCAACCATCTGCCACATGATGAGGCATTCCAGAGGGAACTTGTTTCCCATTTTCGTTTCTGATTAGGAAAGGAGAGAATTTGAAAAAAAGTGAATGGTTCATCACTGTTAAATTCCCAGCATCTGTTATTACTTATAGACAAGAGGCCAAGAACAGTTCTTATTCATGACTGCCCTGAGTTCACAACCACTGAAGTGTCTGAGAAGCTGGACCACAAGATCCCTGGGTCACAACAGTCATGAAGCTGGGGCACACTTACCTAGAGAGTTGCAGCCTGGCGTAGGACACTTCATATTAAAATTGTAGCTTTCGTGAAATCGACGACGTTTGGGACGGTGAGAGAGATCACTGCCTGAGTCCTTCAGGGACATGTCCTTGGCAATGCTCTCATCATGAGACACGTTGGGGCTGGAGATGTCTATGTCAGACTCAGAAGAAGGTGCATTTCCAGTTGGAGTTCGAGGTGGTGACTCATCATGATCAGCGGTATTTTTAGTTTCTAAAGAAAAAGCAATTGGTAGAACTGGTGAGCAGATCCCTTTATTTAAAGATTCCCTGGATAAGAAGAGTTTACGGAATTTGCAGTTCTCTTTCTAGTGTCATGAGCCCAAACTCTCTATGTAGCTAAGAATGACCTTGAATATGTGATCCACCTCCCTCTCCTTCCCTAGTTCTGAGTTTACAGGCATAGGCCACCGTGCCTAGCTCTATGCAGTGCTAGGGAACAAAATCAAGGGCTTGTGCATGCTATGTCAGCAGTCTATAAGAAAGCTACATCTATAGTCATCGAAGACCTAACTAGTAATTTTTAGCTACTTATCTGCTATAACACATTGAAAACACTTGGTATAACTTTAAATTCTGATTGAATGTAAATCTGAAGTTCAGATACCACATGTTACTTCTCCGTATTTCTCCTAAGCTCTTAATCCTGAGTAATCAAAATCAAGTATAAAGTCTTCGGAATATTACCAAAAGGAGCCAAATATGATAAAACTGTGTTTTCACCATCCCAAATGTTGTTTAGTAGTGAAATTTAAAACTACTTAATGTCAAAATTTCTCCAACACATATTATCTTCTTTATTGGAAAAGTAAGTAAATAAATAATGAGTCCACTTCCCTTCCTGGAGACACACAAGACAGAAAAATCAATGAGCTGGGTGTGGTGGTGTGCTCTCTCAATCCCAGCACTCAGGAAGCAGAGGCAAGCATTCTCTATGCCAGCCTGGGCTACAGAGCAAGGCCACATAGAAAGACCCAGTCTCAAATCCAACCCCCACCTAAGGAAGAGAAAAAAAGAAACTGATAGAAAATGTTTCTTTTAAGGGTCTAAGAAACGGTTCAGCAGGCCGGGCGGTGGTGGCGCACGCCTTTAATCCCAGCACTTGGGAGGCGGATTTCCGAGTTCAAGGCCGGCCTGGTCTACAGAGTGAGTTCCAGGACAGCCAGAGATATATAGAGAAACCTTGTCTCAAAAAAAAAAAAAAAAAAAGGAAATGGTTCAGCAGTTAAAAGGCTGTTCTTGTTCTCCCAGAGGACCTGAGTTCAACTCCTAGCACCCACCATAATGGCTCATAATTGTCTATAACCAGTCCAGGGATTCCAGTTCTTGGTGAAGAATCTCAGTAGCATATAAGATCTGCTCTGATGCCTCTTGCTCTAAGGTTCTTAAAGTATGGGTCAGTATACGCTTTTAAACACTGAGCCATCTCTACAGCACACCTAGGGTCTGATCGCTGGAGTCTGAGGGTTCTACAGAAACTACACACTCTTAAATCAAGGTTTACAAACTAGATACCTATAAGGGTTAAACAAGGTCAAAGAATTGTCTAGCTAGAGGTAACAACTACTATTCAGCTCCAGTTAATTACTGAGTAAATGGCCATCCAATATTTCCAGATCTGTCTTTTTTCAAAAGTCAACTATTGATCCATGAATTCAAAGCCAGTCTGATCTAGATAATGAGTTTCAGGATACCTTGGAACACTAGAGACACTATCTCAAAAAAACCCCAAAACAAACAACCAAAAACACTTAAGTATTGGGGCTGGAGAGATAGATGATTCATTGGTTAAGAGCTCTGGCTATTCTTCCAGAGGACCTGGGTTTGCTTACCAGCCACATAGCAGCTCACAATAGTAACCCCTGTTCCAGGGTATCTCATGCCCTCTCCTGGCCTCCATGGGTACCAGGAACAAATGTAGTTCACAGACTTACATGCAGACCAAACAATACAAATAAAATAATAAAAATTTAAAAATTAGTACAGGTTTTTATATGAAAATCACTGTGCTTCCAAGTACTACCAAGAAAGTTAAAAAAATTGAAACTCTGCAAACTAAGCAATTCATGCTGCCTGGGTGAAGAATAAGAATCTCAGTAGCTTGTAAGATCTGCTCTGATGCCTCCTGCTCTAAGGCTCTTAAAGTATGGGTCACAACCTCAATAACCTAACACTGCCTATCACTAATGGTCACTCCTCATCAGCAGTCTGGAGGCAAAATGGACTAGTAACCATGGCTCTAATAAAATCTAGGCTTCATGTGGAGGTTCAGAAGGCTCTGCCTCCGTCTCCCTATTATACAGTCAATCTAATACACCTCACACTCTAGCAATCGAAACACTGTGTAATACAGCAGGAAATTAGACAAACTGGGACACAGCTGTAGTCTCGGCACTCTAAAGGTCAAGGCAAAAGGATTCCAAGTTTGAGGCTATATTTTCCAAACCCTGATTCAAAAACTACAAACAAACCAAGCAAACAAACAAAGGAATCAAGTGAACAGTGTTTGCTTACCTAAACTCTGACAATCTCTGCAGTGCCAAAGTCTCCCTTACAAGAGAACTGAGCAGACCATCTGTACAGTACCAGTCTTACAGACCCACTCACCTCTGTCTGAAAAATCAACCACCTGCTCTGTTTCAGAGCCAGATGAGCGAGTCTGCCGAAGGGGGTACTTTTTTGGAGTCACTGGCGTGGGCTGCTGCTGACTACGGGTCACTCTTCTGGTAGAATAGGCAGGTTCCTCAGTGCCGAAAGATGGCAAATTTCGAACAGGGCTGGAATCTAATCCCAGTTTTAAAAGGTCATAAAATAAGAAAAGAAGAAAACTCATTTTATATCTATTCACACAATAATCAGAATACAGCTTCTTCTCTTCAATTTCACAAAACCCAGCAAACCCGTAGATTATACCCATCTCACTAATAACGCACGCCAAGGGCCAGGCGGAACAGCACCCTAACAGTGGTAGTATAGAATGACTAGCTTAGGGTCTGCAGTAAAGACTGAGCTCCACTTGATCCCACTTCACCACAACAACAATCTGTGGCATCTTATGCAAGTTAATGTCTCTAAGCTTGCTTCTTTACCCATGAGAGAGAAAAATACTTTAGTATGGAGAAAATAAATAAATGAATAAAAAAATAAAAGAAAGAAAAAAAGTAGTAGTATATTTCTCCAGCTTACTGTGATAAAGTTCCTGGGTTTTTCGTTTGTTTTTTGTTTTTTGTTTGTTTGTTTTCTAAAACAGAATCTGAGAGTAGCCTGGAACTCGCTCTGTAGACCAGGCTGGCCTCGAACTCACAGTGATCCACCTGCATCTCTCTCCTTAGTTGCCAGGATTAAAGGCATGTGTCTTACCACCTGGCAGGAGAAGAGTTCTTTACCAATATTGGCTAAACTGCCTGTTTCTTCTCTTGCTATAGTCCATCGTAATACAGATGTCCTAAAACTAACATAGTGTATATGGGAGGGGGTTGCTTATTTTTTTGACTACCCTTGTCCTCTTATGGAGTTATCGATGGTGTGAGTCACCATGTGGGTGCTTGGAGTCAAACCCAGGTCCTTTGCAAAAACAACTAAGTGCTCTTAACTGCTGAGCCATCATTCCAGCCCCTTAAGTTCTTCCCCTATTCTAAAGCCTTCATAGACCTTTCACATCTCCAGCCTGATGCCTCTTAAAGGAAATAAACTCAAAGCTAAAACTGAAGAATATTTTAAATGACAACAACCTATGACAATATCTAAGTTGAAATTGTCAAACTGTCAGGAGAGGTAAGTTAATACAGGGCCAGGGCCCTAGGACTGAATAGTTCCAAGGGCTCTTTTCATAAGGCCTTTACATTTCACGCTAGGACGGCCTTACCCTGTGACTAATGCACCCAAAAAGCCATGCAGCTCTATGGTCATGAAATAAAATAACTACAGAGACCCCAAGTTCTAGCTGTTTTAAATATCCATCACCTTTAGGGCACAGCTAATTGCAGTGTCTAAGAGCCATTATGACTCTTTGCATATATGATTCCTTCTGCCTAAAATATTTTGCTCATTTTCAATTTCTAAAATCCTACTGGACTCCTACAAACTCTTTTAGGAGACCTTCCCACAAGAATGTGGTTGCTCCACCTCTGGGCTTCCATCGGATTTGTTAACAAATCACCTTTATTTATTTGTGTGTGCACACACGTTTGTATGTATGTATATGTATTTATATACATAGCTAGAAACATATTTATATATACATACCTATATCTACCTATAAATACACACACACTTACTTTTTTGGTATTTTTTTGAGAGCCAGAGTCTCAGAATGTAGCTCTGGCTAGCCTTAAACTCTGTATGTATACCAGGTTGGCCTTGAATTCAGAGATCGACGTGCCTCTGCTTCCCAAGTACTGGGACTAAGTGTACACCACCACCTGGCCCCGTATTATAATTTCCCATTGACTCTATCGTTGCAGACTGATAACCACCTTTTGAGTATTAGCTGAAAACCTTTCTTCCATGCAGAATAGAACTGAGAAGGGCAAAAGGCTATCTCTATATAAGCCCAAGTGACTAAGTGCATTAGAGAGCCTTCCAACTACCTTCCAACCACAAGTCTTTTGTTTTTTCACTAAGAAAGGAAAATTCTGGGTATCTATTCACACAGTTATCCTATCAAATGTGAATTAGAATTTCACATTTGAAATTCTACAGTCTACAATTAAAAGTGCTATTAGAAGCATTAAGCCTCATTAACATACTCAATAAGCACTTTAACCCTTAAGCCATTTTATAGTGATAACATTTCTATCTTATTGCTTTATGATGATCTATAGTACCATAAAATCTTTTAAAAATTACTCAAGATACTTTTATCTCACATTTATACAAGCCATTGCCTATAAAAGAACATGGTATCTGACAGAAACCACTTTGAAAACCAGGTATTTCGGCAACTGTCTTACACTTTGACCATTCTACCATCTATACCAGTGGTTTTCAACCTGTGGGTCGAGACCCTTTGGTAGGTGGGATGTCAAATGATCCTTTTACAGGGGCCTTTTACATTAGTAAAACTACAGTTATGAAGTAACAAAGATATTTTATTGGGGGGCTGGAGAGATGGCTCAGCAGTTAGGAGTACTAGCTGTTCTTTCAGAGGTCCTGAGTTCAATTCTCAGCAACCAGATCATGGCTCTCCACCATCTGTTATGAGATCTGGTGCCCTCTTCTGGCCTGCAGGCATACACAAACAGAACGCTGTACACACAATAAATCTTTAAAAAATATAATAATTTAATGGTTGGGGTAACCATAACCGAGGAACTGTATTGAAGGGTCGCAGTGTTAGAAAGGTTGAGAACCTCTGCTCTACAAGCCCAAGGACCAGTTTCTCTATGAATCAGCACAATAAAATGATACCAATCCGTCCAATGTGAGGAACAGTCGGGAGAAAAAAGAAAAAAAAAAAAGGTTTACCTTGAGAACTCTGGCTTAGCCTGGCTGAAGAGCGGGTGACTCGGGCAGATCGGCGCGATGTGCCATCACTCTCTGAACTGTCTGTGTGCTCGAGATCTGTAGAAAAATCGGAATCTTCGGTTCCATCTGAACTACTGCCTGCATTTCTCTGTAATACCATAGATCCAGACATTAGCACAAAAGCATTTACTGTGGTTTTCTATTAGCACTGGAAGTAAAATGAACCACGATGCTGACAAACCAAGTTCCACCATAAGAGCGGACTCCACAGTAAGCCTTTCCCCTCCCTGCGGCACAGGCACAGGCACTGGCCTTCCTTTTGGACATGCTATCGGAATAACCTACAACTAAACCACCTGTATTCAACAGACGGAGGAAGGGAAGTAACTCTTACTGTATTATCACCAATTATCAAACAATTCGGACTGAATCTACAACTCTCATAAATTGGAAATAAAAGCACCCAACAAAGAAAAGAAAAAGCATGGCCCAGTGGCTAAGAGCACAGGTTGCTCTGGCAAAGGACCTGAGTTCAGTTGCCAGCACCCACTTGGTAGCTCACAACTGAAGCCTGTAACTACAGCTCCAGAGGAAGTCAATGCTTCCAGTCTCCTCAGACACCTGTATTCATATATTCGTACATACATACACATGATTAAAAATAATATAACTAAATCTTTTTTTAAAAACAAGAAAAAGTCCAAGATAGTATATAAAATGTTAACGTTAGGTCCCATTTAACTTGAGTAAATTTTATTCAAACTCTCCATCAACAAAAATCACTTTAGTGCCGGGCGGTGGTGGCGCACGCCTTTAATACCAGCACTTGGGAGGCAGAGGCAGGTGGATTTCTGAGTTTGAGAACAGCCTGGTGTACAGAGTGAGTTCCAGGACAGACAGGGCTACACAGAGAAACCCTGTCTCCAAAAAAAAAAAAAAAAATTCACATTAGCTGGGCATGGTGGTGCATGCCTCTAATCCTAGGGGAAGTAAGGATCTCTGCTGAATTCCAGGATAGCCTGGTCTACATAACTGAGTTCCAGGACCACCAGAGCTACATAGAAAAACCCTGACTTAAAAAAAAAAAAATTTCAAAATATGTTCTTGGGCCTGGAGAGATGGTTCAGTTGTTAAAAGTATTTGCAGCCGGGCGGTGGTGGCGCACGCCTTTAATCCCAGCACTTGGGAGGCAGAGGCAGGCGGATCTCTGAGTTCGAGGCCAGCCTGGTCTACAGAGTGAGTTCCAGGACAGCCTGGGCTACACAGAGAAACCCTGTCTCGAAAAACCAAAAGAATTTAACCAGAAAAAGATACAAATTATTTTCTTAGCCATCAGGCCTTGAAGTTTCTCCACTGTTATAAATACTGGAAAGGGATTTATACTAAAAACTAAATAGGTATTCAAACCAAGTTTTTTAGAAATTAATTTATTTTATTCTATGAAATTAATTTTATGTATAAAAGTTCTTCCTGTGTATCATATACATGCCCTCAGAGGTCAAGGGAGGCTGTCAAATCACAGGAAACTAGAGTCATAAATGGTTGTGAGCCACCATGTGAGTTCGTGGAATCCAGGTCCTCTGCAAGAGCAACAAGTACTCTGACCCACTGAACCATCTCTGCAGCCCCATATGCCAGGTTCTTAGAAACTCATGCCACACCCTAGTCTTAACTGTCAGACTCCTGACGACTGGTTAGCCATGAAGATTACTTTTATCAATTAAGCATTCACACTTGCCCTTTTCTATACTGGAAAAAGAAGAATATTTGCTGAAATCTCTACAACCCTCAAACTCAGTCCTAATGTTTTTGGCAGGGAAGGGAGTGGAGTGCACAAAGGACTGAACTCAGGGCTTCCTGGCACTAACCACACCCCACAGAGCTAAAGCCTAGCTCTAGGTCCCAAACCTTTATTCAAAGAATAAGCTGCCTCAGGCCAAGTATGTTTGGAGTTACTAGATTCTTACAACGAACACATATATCCTGCGAATAACACACCACACCAAAAACATTAATATTTCTAAGGCAAACAAAATTAGTGCCACACTAAAAAGAGACATATAAAAAAACTAAACCTTTGGATAGTTTAAGACAGATCTGCCTTCTACAGAGATCCACCTCCCAAGTGCTGATTAAAGGCTTGTATCAAAACATCCAATAAGAATTTACACTTTCCGAGCCTGGTCTACAGAGTGAATTCCAGGACAGCCAAGGCTATACAGAGAAACCTTGTCTCGGGGGGAAAAAAAAATTTACATTTTCAATTTACAATTATTTGGAAACTGCTAAAAGGAGACTAGATCATTCCAACAAACCAGTATGTCTCTTGCATTTGGTGTGCCTGGATATAAATACTACCTGTCAACTCTGGTCACTGTAAGAAACATTAATGTAAATATTTAACTTGGAAAGTTTCCATGAAAAGTGATCTCTGCAGAAATATGAACACCCAAATATTTCATTCAACAAGTAAATAGAGGCACCAGAACCACAGAATGTTACTAAAATAAAAGGCGAACTTTAAGGTCATCGTAGCCAAAGACCCAGATGCCCGTCCATAATCTATCAATTCTGCCTGGCTTAACCCTGAAAATCAACTCTTTAGTTATTTCCCACGTTAACTGCTTCCTTACAGGGTATACAATTTCAAGCAGAGACTGTACTGCAGCCTTCTGTGGTTACTTCTTTGTGTTCTTAAAAGGCGATAACCCTTTAAACCAGTGGTCACAAATCATTTTCGAATCCCTAGCAACTAGCATGTAGCCCTGCTCTTTGCATTTAACAACTGAACATATGGAACAAATGTCACGCGGTTCAACAACACGTTTACAAACCAGGAAATGAACAAAGTGAACAAATACGTGGAAGACTTTGTCTGAGACGCAACAGGCCTGCGAGCTATCCCTTGGGGGTGGGCGCTGGTTTTCTAAACACCCATCCTCTGCTTTGTTGTATCCCCCACCTGGAAAAAAAAGTGGTCTTCCCAACTGGCCTTTACACCTATCGCCATCTCTATCCGGGAGGGCGGGGCGTCGGTCCACCCAATCCAGGTCTTGCTAAGCCGCACCCGCCACAAGAACAGACTGCGAAGCTGGGCCAATAAAGAGAAGGGAGAGCATTCGCCACAGCCAGTCGGAGAGCACCGAGGCCAGCCCCAGACACCGCCCACGCACGCGGGGAGGTGACCGTTGGGCCCAAACAGGCGGCGTCACCATCCAATCAACATGCTTCTAGACGTTTCCGCGACCAATTAAGAAGAACGCCTCCGATCCGGGCAAGCAGTGGGCGGGAATAGTTACAGGCATAGGCCGAGACCAGGGTCGGGCCCACATTTTTCTGTCTGGTACCGAGGGGAGACGGGGTGGCTACGCTAGGTTCGGGGGAACAGAAAGTTGGAACCCAAACACTGCGAGGCGTGGCCAACCGCGTCACGTCGCTCAATCGACTCCCCCTTAGAAGCCCGCCATCCCTTCTCTGCCATTTCTCACCTTTCTTCGCGGCATTGCTGGTGGCTGCAGCCCGACGGTTCCGATTCGGGCGGCGGCAGCACCAGCAGGAACGGGGGCTCCGGCGGGCTCCGTGGCGGCCTCTGTAACAGTCCCAAACCCTGCGGACGATCCCAAGTGCCTCCTGCCTCTCAGCGTCTAGAGCTTTCTGCGCAAGCGCCGCGGGCTGGAAGCGCCTTTTCCTTCACTTCCGGCTGAGGCTTGCGTCACCCGACCTTTAGGCCAGTGAGGATACTGGGAAGTTCGAAACTTTTAGTGAGGCTAGTCAGCGCCATTTTGGAATTGGGCAGGAGACAATACCAGTTGTGAAACCTTGGGACTAGACAGTTTTAGTTAGGTATGCGGCATTCGTTGTGCGGTTAGGTAGCCATGATTGTTTGGGGCAGAAGTCTGGCAGTTGAAGGTAACCGTTTTCATCTTTACATTGGGCAGACTCTCCCTTCCTGGTCGTTTTAATTTGCGGCGTGGAGGGAGGAAAACCCCAGAATCCATCAGGTTGTCGGTCTTTAACTCTTTCGTTTCCTAGTCGGTCAAAGGACGTTTCCGTTTATCCTGTAAACTCAGAACTGGCAAGAGATATTTTGCCCAAGGAACTGTTGTAAGAGCTAGTCCGTGTTCCGGAGTGGTGTGAATGGTGCTTGAATAAAGGATTGACAGGGTTATTGTCGGTCTCGAAGTGGGGTAGAGGAGACATTGTCCTTGCGTTAAGAGAACAGCAAGTAAGTTATGTCCACGTTACAGGATAATGCAGAGCCATTCTCAGAAGGCCGTAGCGCCAAAGAATTCCCAATTTAGCTCTGCTGTGAAACGCCTCTGGCTTGTCAGTACTCTGCTTTGGTTTGAGAGCTTTGGGTGGCCCGGAGAGGGGCGGAGGACGTGATCTGAATAGAGGGTGCTGTACCAAAAGTGGACAACTGTTGAGCCCCATTCAGCCCATGTGACCCCTGTAGCCTAAATGCCTGAGCCAAGAACTGGGTGGAGAGAGAAACAGTATTTTGAAAGACACTGGAAAGGGAATGGGTATTGAAGTAATAATAAAAGGGCATAAGAAGGTAAAATTAAGACTGGAAGAAGAGCTATACGAAAAGCCTGGAACCAGGAGGGGCGGTGCATGCGTTTTGAAGCAGACAGATCCAAATCTTGAGCTTAAGGCCAGCCTGGTCTACACAGCGAGTTCCAGGCTAGATCCTGTCTCGAAAAAGAAAAGTCGGGAAAGTGGTTAGCAGGCCTTGAAGTGTTTTTTTGTTTTTTTTTTTTTTTTTGGATTTTCGAGACAGGGTTTCTCTGTGTAGCCCTGGCTGTCCTGGAACTCACTCTGTAGACCAGGCAGGCCTCGAACTCAGAAATCCGCCTGCCTCTGCCTCCCAAGTGCTGGGATTAAAGGCGTGCACCACCACCGCCCGGCCAGGCCTTGAAGTTTTAACCTTAGAGGACTTGAGAGAACCAAGGTGGACCAAGAGTGACTTGCTGGGATCAAAGCAACCTTAGCTACCAAGATAGGATTCTGGTAGATTTATTTGTGTCTGTTTGTGTGCATGCACATCCATGATCAGGATAACTTTGGGGAGTAGATTCCTAACTTCTACCTTCTTGGGGTCTCAGGGATCAAACTCCCAGTCACCAAGCTTGCTGAAAGAGCAAGTGCTTTTATCCCCTGAGCCACCACAGGCCCCTATCAGAATTTCAATCTGAGGCTAGCTAACCTGGAGAGAGGCTTTAAGACCAGAATACAAACCTGACTGATAATGCTAAACAGAGGACTCTACAGAGTTAAAAGTTCCAGACTCTTAGCCCACACTCCTTGGAGCTGGGGGTGGGGAATAGCCTTGCTGACTCTGGTAGCATTCAGTATTTTGCTTTTAGTACTTAGTTTAAATACCTTTTAACAACCTGTGTGAGTTGATTTGCACATAAAAACTTGCTTGAAAACGGCTCAGATATTTTCCTTTGTATTATTTTAGCGCTCTTGTGTTTAATTCCATGCTAACACTATTCTTTTACACTTATGGGTGTATTCCTGGGGTTACTCTGGAATGTTCTAACTCCCTAACTAGTGATAACAGCCTCTTATATTTGAATGATATCCTTTTAAGCTGCCTGTGGTGACACACATCTGTACTCTTAGTCCTTGAAGCAGGAGGCAGGAGATTCAGTTTGTTTTCAGCTACATGGTTCTAGGTTAGCCTAGGCTGGATGCATCTTCCAGCCCTCTGTAATTTCTTTCCTGTCTTCAGAAAGTCTTTCTGGATTTACTATTTGTAAGGTAGTAAAGCATGGTGACATATTATTTTTCAGAGACTACTGTATATTCTCAAACGTTGGTGGATATTCTTCCCACTCCATTTCCCAGCCAATAGGAACATAATTACTATTCATTTATCATCAGCTTTACTAGTATTGAGTATAAGGCTTTGATATCAGATGTAGATTTGGATGGCTCTGTCATTTTTTTTTTCTCTGTGCTACCCTTGGATGAGTTTTTAAATTGGCCTGAGTCGTCTCATCTTGACGTGTGCGTGCTGATGACCAGCTTACTAAGTGGTTGTAAGGAATAAAGGAAATGAGTGTTTTGAAATACTTAGCAAGTTCCTGAGATAGAATAAGTGCTCGATGTATGGCCTTTTTTGTTTGTAGTCTCTCTAATCATGACTATAACATTCTCCTGTTTGGTACTTTTCTGTGGTATCAGTGGTTGCTCTATCTATTTAGCTCACTTCAGCTTTAGAAACCCAGCAGTTACACAGACATTGTGTCATACCAAGGTAGAGAAGAAAACATCATCTGCCCTCAGTGGAGCTGTGAGTCTAGTCATTCTAAAATGCTATAGACTATTAAAAAGAAAAGAAGAAGAAGCAGAAGAAGAAGAGGAGGGAGGAAGAAGAAGGAGGAGGAGGAAGAGAAAGGAGGAAGGAGAAGGAGGAAGAGGAGGAAGACGGGGAGGATCCACTGGGACAGAGAGGGGAGGCAGAGGATTTCATCTGGAACGTGTAGGAAAAGATAAGAAAGGTGAATGAAAACTGGAATTTTTTTTTTTTGGTTTTTTCGAGACAGGGTTTCTCTGTGTAGCCTTGGCTGTCCTGGAACTCGCTCGGTAGACCAGGCTGGCCTCGAACTCAGAAATCCGCCTGCCTCCGCCTCCCAAGTGCTGGGATTAAAGGCGTGCGCCACCACCGCCCGGCTGAAAACTGGAATTTAATAGGATGACATAGAAAATAGGGGCTTTCCATGCAAAGAGTACAGCATGTTCAGAAGTTGAGGTGTGGAGCAAGCATCCTGTCTGGGGTAACTTACTTGGCAAGGGGGAGTGAAATGGTTGCCAAAATGGTGCTGGGAACCAGTTCCTGCAGAGTTTTCTGTGCCTGGGTTGGGAGACTGGATTGGAGGTGCTAGACTGGTACTGAAGTACTTTAAGCAGAGAAGTCCCATGATCAGACTTACATTTTAGATATTTACTTCTGGCAGCTTTTAGAGGAAGGATCAGAGTAGAGTAGCAGGGAGGCCCAAAGTAGATTAGTTCAAATGCTGCTGCAATCTGAGCCAAAGACAAGGATAACTGAAGTGGGCTGGGATATCGGGGACAATCCTGTGTGCCTTTGTAGATGTTTTTACTTGTATCTGTGTCTCATCTCCTCTGTTACATTTCTGAGTGCACCCAAAATAAAAAGTTCCTCAGGTTCTAGGACTAGAGAGATGGCTCATTGGTTAAGAGCACTGGTTACCCCTACAGAAGACAAGGGTTCAATTTCCAGCTCCCTCTTGGCAGCTCACAACTGTCGTAACTCCAGTTCCAGGGGATCTGACACACAGACATACATGTAGGCAAAACACCAATGCACATTAAAAAAAAAAAATGGTTCCTCAATTTCCTTTAAAATATACCAAAAAAGGGTACTAGGTCATATTAGGTAACGAGGAAGAACAAAGTGCAGGCCAAGGATGCTAGCCGTGAGAGAAGCTCTAAGGCTAAGTTTTCCTAGTTTTAACTCTGCCATAGTTTTTCTTCTCAGTGGATAAGCAAATAAAAAGCCGTAGCTGATAGTGAGCATGTGGAACTGTAAGCCGAGTTCCCTTGCTTTAGAATAGCTATCCTAACCATATGGGAGCTTACTAGCTCTGCATAAAGTGTGGGACTCAGCAAGTGTTTGAGCGACTACCTTCATCTAGCTGTATGATGTTTTATTTGTGAGTTCGTTACAATAAACTGATTTTATTAAAAGAAATCCAAAGATTAAAAAAGAAAGGTTCCTTTGCCAGTAAAATGATAGGTACTGTATTTCAAATACAAGTATAATTGTTCATTGCCTGCTTCAAAGGCCTTAGAGTTCCTGAAAGCTGGGAGCCCTGTCAGGCTTCATTCTGTCTGCAGTTTCATACATTCTTACTGCTTGGTATCTGAAGAACTCAGTAAATGGGGTAGTACCAAATTAAATGTTCCTGACTCCAGGGCCAGGTGTTGACTCAGCTAGGAAAGACTTCCAAAGACCCAGTCCTCCTCTTTTCTCTGACCAGGTACATATCCTGCAGGATTAGAGATAAGACATTCCCTCTGTGTACAGATACTGTCTTGAAGTGAGAGAAGCTGGCCTGGACCTTTGCAAGACAGTGCTATGGTAACTAGGGCCACTCATCCTGTAACTTCCAACTAAAAGTACTGAGTATTGATGTATCCTCTATCCCTTTGGGAGAACCTCAGCAGTTGCTGATGTCCTACAAATTTATATTAAAATCCTTTTCTTTATGTCTGCCTTAAGAATAGAGTCAAGGGGGCTGGGTGGTAGAAGGACACGCCTTTAATCCCAGTGCTTGGAAGGCAGAGGCAGGTGAATCACTGTGAGGTCGAGGGCAGCCTGGTTTATAGAGTGAGTTCCAGGAAAGAAAAACCCCCATCTCAAAAAAATAAAACCAAAGCAAACAAAACAATAGTCAGTCTAGACTGGTAGACTATACCTTTAATGCTAGCAATCTCAAAGCACAGGAAGTTCACATCACTGCAAATTCAAGGCCAGCCTGATCTACATAGTTCCAGTTTTGCTGGTATCGAGTTAAGGGTGGAGAGGGATAGGTGTTGTAGCTCACACCTTTAATACCAGCATTGGAGAAGCAGATACATTCAGGTCTCTATGAATTGGAGGCCAGTCTTCTCTGCACAGAGTTCCAGGTTAAGAGCGCTACAAAGACTGTCTCAACAATAAACAAAAAAAAAACAAAAAACACAAAAATAAGAGTCTCAGTGGACCTTTCTTTCTTTCCCCTGCTGGATATGGCCTGGAGCTTCTCTTAATGTTCTGGCCAATGGTTAAATTGGTTCCTGTGTCTTCCTTAGCCCCCACCCTCAGCCCACCCTGGGGGAAGTTATTGGCTAGATCCCAGCAGGCGCCAGCACAGCTTCCCACCTTCTGCAGCTGGGGTTATAAATAACCACCAAAGCTAAACAGTCAAATAACCACATTTTGAAAATTGCTTTAAAAAAAAAAAGTCATTATGCTGCTCTGGTAGCAGTTCTCTCCCGTCCTTCATCCCCCTCTTTTCTTCCACTTAATTTATCTCCCTTCCCTGATCCAAGCCCTCCAGGGAAGTCTGTGTGAGCACAAAGCTGTCTTATGATGAAGACATCCTTTTCCATATTTGACGGGCCCAGAGCCCTGCAGGGCTGTAGTTATAGTTACATGATGTCATTATGGCAACAGAGGCCTCGGGGCAACATATGTTCCTCGGTGTAATTGGGTTTTCTCTAGCAGACTGTCTCTCCTTGGGTCCTCCATGCCCAAATTCACTTATCAAGAAGACTGGGGAATTGCCATTATGGATGACCCTTCATTATTATCATTATTATTATTATTATTATTTTTGGATTCCAGGAAAGCCAAATTCCTTTTCATACTTCAAGGCGCAGAGTGCACATAGGCAGCATGAACTGAGACTTTCCGATGATGGTGGACGTTTTCATTTATTCACCAAATATTTACTAAGCATCTGGTATACGGCAGGCATTGGGCTGGAAGCTGAGTGAACATAGCTCATAAACCAGCAACTTGGGACAACTGTCTACAGGAGGGGCCTGTGGAGCATGACCTTGACCTGCCTGCAGCCCCCTCTGCCTTTCAGAAATGATTTACCCACTATAGCACAAGACAAGATGGTGAGGAAAGTAATGTTTCCTAAAAAGTACTGCTGTTGTAAAGCTGCGCGCGCGCACACACACACACACACACACACATACACGTGTATAACACACACTTTAAGGAGAGACTATGATTTCCTTTTTATAAATTTTAAAAAGGTTTTATGTGTATGAATACTTAACTTACATGTATATATGTACACCATGTTCATGCCTGGGCCTCTCCGAGGTCAGAAGAAGGTATTGGATCCTCTGGAGCTGGGGTTACAGATGGTTGTGAGCCGCCATGTATGTGGATGCAAGGGAGTGAACCCAGGTCCTCTAGAGAGCAGCCAGTGAGTTCTTACTGAGCCATCTCTCTGGGTGTCTTACAGGACATGGTTGATGTAGCAGGGCCTAACCCACAGTGAGCAGTGTCACCATGGGCAGGTAGTCATAGGCTGTGTGGAAAAGGTGACTGGTGGAGCAAACTTGTAAGCTATACTCTGTTTGGCCCTGCTTCGGTTCCTGCCTTGGCTTCCCTAGAGGATGAACTGTGACCTGTAAGTCTGATAAACCTTTTCCTTCCCTATGGTACTGGGGTTTACCACAGCAACAAAGAAGCAAATGAAAGCACTGATCATCTTTTATGTGTCTCTGTGGTCTTCATAATTTGAAGCTGCAGCTTCCATGTTACATTGTATTATGCTTCCGATGCATAACGTGTTCACATTTCCCTAGTATTAAGGGTCCTTTATGTCAGAATATTGCAGCATCTGCTTGCTCCTTTGGCTCCCTCCTGCTTTTATTTTATTTATGCCTCAAAGATGTTCTTTATTTCTTCCCTCAAAGAGTTGTATATAGTCACCTGCTCATAGTCACTAGTATGAGAGTGCCAATCTACGATAGCACCAGAATTAAAATGTTAAACTATAGCTCAAAAAAAAAAAAAATCTGTTTATTTGCTTAATGAGGTAGGGCCTCATGTAGCCTAGGCCAATCTCAAACTCATCTACTTCCCAAGTGATGGAATTACGAGCATGTGTCACCACACCTATTGTTATGCTGTGCTGGGCATCAAATTCGGCTCTTTGCACATGATGGACAAACACTTTCTACCAACTGAGCCTCGTCTCCAGACCCTTAAATGTACTTTTGTTTCTTAAGACAATGGCACAGTAGTGTGTGTGTGTGTGTGTTTCATTTTGTGAAATTCTATTCATTTCAAACTTCTCTAATGGACTTTTGATTTTTAAATTTGAATGAGGAATAGAGATTTCGGGTGGGGTGGCTTCTATCTGAGCCACTTTCATTTACAGAGGCATTGTTATTAAGAAGATGGAATATTTGCTTCATATTATCTCTCTAGTATTATCTGCTCTCTCTTTCTCTGTAGCTTCCGAGCCACACCACTGGTGAACTCTGTCGAGTGTACATAATGTAAAGGAAGAGTGAAACCGAGCAGAAAGCCTACGTAAAGTGCATGGACGAGGGAGGCAGGTTCTACGTCACCCCACACAGGATTGAGGGTTCACCTTAAACGCTGTAGTCACGGCTGGGGACTTATCTCAGTGATGAAGTGTTTGCCTAGCATTCATGAGATGCTCTCCCCAGGACTGGGGGGGGAAAAGTTATAATCCTCTTACCCACTATAAGAACCACGAAGATGTTTCTGTTGACATTGTTTTCTTGGTAACCTGAAAAAAACTTTTAAAAAAAAAGAAGAAGAAGAAGAAGCAGTTGAGCCCAATTAACCTCAAGGAGATTTAAAAAAAAAAAAAAAAAAAAAAAGAGTATAAAGATGTTGCATAGGCCTTTAATCCCAGCACGTGGGAGGCAGAGGCAGGCGGATCTCTGTGCATTGGAGGCCAGCCTGGTTTATATACAGAGTTTCAAGACAGCCAGAACTACACAGATAAATCCTATCTCAGTAAATATTAATTAATTTGTTAATTAATCAAAAAACACAAAAAAAGACTTTGCTTTCTCCCATTTTTAAAATATGAATCTTTTTATTTAAATGAGCTTTCCCAGGAATGGGGACTAGAAATGGGGTCCCCCAAGTCATTCCATATGTTTTCCCAAAGTTCCTCTGTGACTAATTCTACTTAGATGAGAATCAACTGGCTGACATGAGTTGTAAGTTACCAGTAGAAGAAGCATTTTCGTTACTCAGCACGAACTAGCTTATAGCTCAAACCTACAGCTTTAGACCTTTTTGCTTTGTTAAATCTTTATTGTAAGATATTGTTTTGTCCCTTTATTTTCTTTTTTCTGTAGTTTCTAAAAAAATTATGTGTGTGAATGTTGTATGAGTCTATGGGAGTACATATCACTTGTGCCAGAAGAGGACATTAGATCTCAGCAACTGGAGTCAACATGCTTGCTAGGAACTGAGCTGAGGTCCTCTAGAAGAACAGCAGGTGTTCAGAACAGCTAAGCCATCTCTCCAGCCTGATCTTTCAGCTTCATAACAACCAGCTGGCTGCAGTGCAATCTCAGAAGTATGTGTGGTGCTGGGGATTGAACTTAGGACCACACAAATGTCAGGCAAGTACCCCACTACTGAGCAATATATATCCCAGGCTTTTTTTTTTTTTTCTCCCAGTTTTTGCAACAAGGTCCTACTACTTCCCAGGACACTCTTGAATTTACTCTAGTTCAGCAGGCCTTGAACCTGCCCTCCTGCTTCTGCCTGTGAGTAGCTGGGATTCACAGACCTACACCATAGTAGACCAGGTCTACTATGATGGCATTTTTATTACTCTGAAAATTACATGAAGATGAGTGGGCATCTGGTTACTTTATTACCTGCCCAGCCTTGCCAGCAGATGTCACTGCACCAAGCCACATTCTCCAAAGAATGTGTCTAGGACAAAAGGAAGGGCTTCTGAAAGGCCAGGTCTGACCATCATGACCCTCTTTACGGGATACATACGTACATACATACATACATACATACATACACATGCATATACACACACATTTCCCATCAAAACTGTGGCCTAAACTCATTGGATCAAGACTCAAGTAGCTGGGCAGAGTCAGGATTCTTACCCAGCTACCTTCCCTAGTTTGGGTGGGGAGCAAAGCTGCCACAGGGAGGAGGGGCAAGTGGGGCATTTCAGTGGGGGTGGGAGGGCACATGTGATAGAGTTATCTGGGAACGAGGACTATAGTCTTGGGGCTGTTCCAAACATCACTTGTAGAGCTGATACCCCAGGCAAAGCACTCCACCCACCCTCCACCCTGCTCTCTGTCCATATTGGCAGAGGCTGACCCAATAATTTGGGAGCCACACTCTATCAGGACACTAGAAAAGTTCTTAGCAATTCAAACCATCATCATCACTCCTAAGGGGGGGAAGAAAAAAGCGACAATAGGGAGGGGAGAAAAAAAAAGCGACAATAATCCAAGAAAAGGAACCACTTTGTGTCTTTTGTACAAACCTTCATCCCATGTGCCTTTCCACTGTGGAAAAGGGCTGCAGCACCCTCATGGGCGGTTCTCTGCCAACCCTCCATACCCTTCACATGCAACCCCCTGCCTCATGTGCTGTGCTGTAGCATCATGGGCCTCCTGAAGCTCTTGGGGTACACTGGCTCCCCTTCTCACAGGACCTTCGCACATGTTATTTACTTAGCCTGGAACATTCTCAACCGTACTCTGCTTCACCTATTTCTGCTAATCTCAGCTCAAATCTCACTCCCTCACGAGACCTTCCCTAAACTGCCAGACTACACCAGAATACCACATTTACACTCATAGCACCCTTTGCTTTCTGCATAATATTTGCCAGTTTGTAGTTATATATTTAATTGTCTGCTACTTGGAGTCTTTACCTTCTGTTTCCCAAACACATACTCAGATGGTAACTTCTATGAGGGCAGTGACTGCTCTATTCACTTAGTAGAATGCATGCTACCTAGCAGACATTCAATGACTCCTGGGCTTATAAATGAATGACAAGTGGATAAAGGAAGTTATTAACTTAGAGATGCATACATTCTTACAGTATTTGCATTTAAGATATAGTCCCTAATTCTGGTTCTCCTGCCTGCTAGGGAGGACATATTAGAGTAAGAGAAAGTCATCCAAATTGGTCAAAGTGGAGGTTAGCATATGAGGCCAAATTAAAGGCTGCAAGAAGGGAGAGGTGACTCAGCTGTTAGGAGCATTTGCTGCTTTTTGAAGGACCTGGGTTCTGTCCCCAGCATCTATATTGGATACTTCACAACTACCTGTAATTCCAGTTCCAGGGAATCCAACATCCTCTTCTGGCCTCCATGGGCACTTGTATGAATGGGGTGCACATAAACCCATGCATTAATATACACATACACATAAATAAGAGTTCTTAAAAAGATTGCAGGTAGATGGAGGCTGAAATGTGTATGAAATATAAAGGGATAGATGCAGATCTGCTTACTAAATCCCAAAGGTCATTAGGAAATCTTTTGAAAACCAGTCTTCAGATTCCCCCAAAGAGGACATATTATTCATCTATATGTCCCTCTAACCTAGCATGATACTGGATGCATAGAGGAGCTCAAGAAATGGGTAGGTATTGAACTGTTGTTGTTGAAAAAAGATAGACTTTGCTCTAAAATAAGGTAGTATGTAATTGTTCACTTGGAAAACCTCAGGGCCCAAAAGAGAAAAGTGTGACTGGGGTCTGAAGAGTTCCTTTACATGTATGGACAATAGCTACACAATGGACTGTTTCAGGGACATTAGGGCTATTCAAGACCCATCCCTTGACCTTTTGAGATCATCTTCATGAAGGGCAATTACCATGCAGCTCTCACAAAATGCATCTTCTTTCCACCAGCAGGAACCAAATTCGGAACTATATAAATCACTAACTTGTCTCACCCTACCCTGGGCTCTCAAATGATCGTCTTCCCAGTCTGTACACTCTTGGGCACAAACCCTGTTGATCCTTTGGGTATATGCTTCTCTCTTTCCCACCACAGAAGGGGAAATCCCAGAAGGTGGTGTCCTTTGGTCAGAAGTAAAAATGGCTGCATCTCTCTGGGCAACCAATGCCTGGGCCTGGTATTCCTGAGTCCACAGCGGGGATGCCATTAGCCTTGCTTCTAAGATACATGCAACCAGCATCCCTGGCATTTAGCCTACCATCCCTGGCACTTAACCCCATGGCCCCATAAGAAGGGACATTTCAAATAGTTTTTCTTGGAGCCATGGAGGGTTCAAAAGAATTCTTTCATGTTAAAAAAATAAATCCTCTAAAACTAGCCGTTACTGAGCTGCTCTGCTTGCTTATTTCAAGGTTAAGAATTTGCGCAGACATCCATTAGTCCTATCCTGCCAGTTCCACCAGTTTTATTCAACCCAGAGCCAGGGTCTTGAGCCCCAGCAAATGGGAAGGCTGTATCCTGTCCCAAAGTTGGCCAGAAGTCACAAGACATCAAGAAGATGAGTCTTGTCAGTGGTGTGCTGGAGCTTCATGGAAACTAGTCTGAGGTCTTCTCTCTGCCTTCCCACCTATCCCCTTGCAGAAACTCATAAATCACTGTGTCTTAAGCACTGTCTGGAGGATCCTACTCTCCAGCCCCTATATGAGGCTCCCTGCCAGGCAGAGGCTGCACACTAAGCAGGGAGTAAAGATAAAAAGGCTGGGGTGCCCATCACTTACCAACCAGATGGGGTTGCCAGTCACTGCCCACCAGCATTTTAGCAGTGTGCGCAGGCATTGTAGCCAGCATTTTCTGGCTTTGGAGAAAGTGCAGTTCAATCAGGTATGAGGTTCTCTTACTTTGCTGTCCAAGTTAGGGAGACAACGAAGGGGTACATCCTTATCTATTTTGAGTTATAGTGGTTTCAGAATTAAAACACACTTTTATCCCTAGATAATTTATTATTTAGTTTTTTTGAGACAGGGTTTCTCTGTTTAGCCCTGGCTATCCTGGAACTCACTCTGTAGACAAGACAGGCCTTGAACTTACAAAGATCTACCTGCTTCTGCCTCCTGAGTCTAGATAGATTCTTCTCTTCTCTCCCACTCTTTTCCTCCATGTCTTTCCCTGGGCTTCCTCTAATGGCTTCTCTTTCGACCTCACAAAGAGCTCTCTCACTTGCCCTAGCACACTACCCATGCTGCTTAAAGAGGTCTGGCTCAGTTGTTCTGGCAGGCCTTGAAGAGTAGCACCACCCTGACACCTCCCTTGGTCTTTTTTTCTGATTTCTCCTTAATGCAAACCCCTACCCTGGCCCCCCATTTTTTTCTACCCCTCCAGGGTAGGAAACTCAGAGAAAAATGGATTTGTCCCTAGCCTAGCTGCCAAAGCACATACTCAACAATATTTTAGTGGAGAAATTAAACTCCTATGCAGCTAGATTCTATCAGACTCGCCTGCATAATTCCTGATTAGCATAAACAAAATCAGAGTTTCGGAGAGTTTAGGTGTGTGGGAGATAGAGGGAGTTGTGTTAGGCCATGACCAGTGGGGCCTATATGGCCTAATGTCAACCCGTACCTAAGAGTTAGGAGTACACCTCTAGGTCTGGGTTCGTCTGACCCAGTACACTGCCTCCCAAGTAGTGACAATGCAGCCAGCAATCTTTGGGCTGTCACTGGAAGTGTAAACTCATCAGTATGGTTTTCCTGGCTTTTCTGAGTCTCAGCCAGTGAGCTGGTGGTAACAGTGCCCACTCTAGAGAGTAATCATGAAGACAGCAGGACAGTTAGATGTGATAATGTGTGCAAGTGGCTTCCTGTCTTCATTGTTGTGTGGTAGGAGCACATATCCCATGACATTATGGCCACATTGCTTTAGAGTCCTGCTGTCCGTGTCCCTAATAGGTGAGGGGATCCCTGGTCTTTCCCTGGAATCGCAGATGCCCTCACTGGCTCAGGAATCCTAGGGTTTCTAATGTGTTTGAGGAAAATTCAGAATGAGTGTTTGGCGCCATGAAATCAACAGAATTGGTATTTGTACTCTGACTCAGCTTTCTGGGCCAACTCAGGAGGCCAGAGAATTGGACATGATTTTGGGGTGGGACCTCCAGGAAAGGTGCCAACTTGTGTGATAGTATCAGAGTGCCATGGAAAAGGCAAGACTAGGCTGTTTCCTACCCAAACAGAGTGCTGACGACTTTGTAAGTCATGAGGCTTGTGCCAAAGGTGAATGGGAGCAGGTCCTACCAGAGACCGATGGCGGGATGTACGGGAGCTTTCTAAGAGCTTTGGTATACAGCAGGAGAAACCACCTGCTCTGAAAACAACGTGGTTCTAAGTGCCACCAGGTTACTAAGGAGAAGGAGTGGGGTTTTTTTTCACTAGCTAGAGAGACTTGGCTGTCAAGGCTATTTAGTTGAGCCAGAACCATATTGTGGAATAAATGTGTTGGGTACAGGAAATCCACAGGAAAAGCCAGGAATAGGCACCTAATTCAGTCAGGTCTGAAGAGTTGGCTGGGATGTAAGCAAGCTTTATTCCTTTAGTCAGAACAGATTTACCGAGATGCTAATGAAACAGTGTCAAAGGTCCCTTCCAAGGCTCTTCACCTAATTCTATAGTTACAGGTTTTTTTTTTTTTTTTTTTTTTTTAATTCTAACTTCTTTAAGAGGAACACTAAAACAATTTTTTTTTAAAAAAGAAGAGCTGTGGCTGAGTCTGGGGAGATAACTCTGTGGATGAGAATGCTTGCTAGGGACCAGAGTTCAAATCCCCAGCACCTGTGTAAAAAGCATAGCTAGGTGGGTGTGTGCCTGTTACTCTACACTGTAAGAGGGTGGAGGCAGGAGGATCACTGGAACTTGTTGCCTGCCAGCCTAGCTCCAGGTCCATAAAGAAGGAAACGAGGTAGAGAATGACAGAGCAAGACACCCAGCAACTTCTTGTGGACCTACACAATGCATGAGTACGCACATACACACCCTCAAGCACACACACACCTTCAAGCACACACCTATCCTCAAACACACACACACAGAGACACTTTTTTTTTTTTTAAAGACCTGGGATTGTCACTTAGTGGTAGAGCACTCACCATCTAGCATACACAAAAGGAGGGAGAGGAGGGAGAGGAGAGAAGAGAAGAGAGACAGAACAAACAGTAGAATTAGGCCTCACAAAACTTGGAGCCTTTGCTGCTTTTAGCCTCAATTCAACAATGACCAGAAATGTTAGCTAGAGAAATGGATACTTAAGTGACCCCCACCTCAGCTGTGCTGGACAAGCTGGCTTGCACTTCTTGTTGACAAGATAGCAGGAGGCCTCCTTACTCAGAAAGGACATACACACACGCTTAGGAGAAAAGATAAAAGGTGCCCAGAAGCAATGAAATAGTAGGCTATAAACCCTCTTCCTTAGTCCTGACAAGAGTCACAGTCTGACAAGGTTAGCTGAGGGATGCTTACAGACTGTGGAACAGAAGTGGAAGCTGAAGCAGCAGTGGTGAAGAAGATGGAGTTACAGGACAGGGGGAACTCTCATTGACCAAGCCTCGAAGATAAAACTGATGCTGGGGAGGCAGAGACAGGCAGATCTTTATGAGTTTGAGGCCAGCCTGGTCTATAGCATAAGTTCCAGGCCAATTAAGGCTACATAGTGAGATCCTGTCTCAAAAAATACATAAGTACATAAATCTATAATTTTGTGGGCAGTGATGGCGCACACCTTTAGTCCCAGCACTTGGGAGGCAGAGGCAGGCGGATTTCTGAGTTCGAGGCCAGCCTGGTCTACAGAGTGAGTTCCAGGACAGCCAAGGCTACACAGAGAAACCCTTTCTTGAAAAAACACACACACACACACACACACACACACACACACACACACACACACACACACACACTTGATCCCACAAGGATTTATTACAAAAGCCTTTAAGATTTATTTGTTTTAAAACAAGGTCTCATGATTTAGCCCTGGCTAGCCTACAACTTGCTATATAGACCAGACTGGTCTTGAAGTCATGGGGATCAGGCAGGAAGTCACCTGCCTCCACCTCTCAAGTGCTAGACTAACAGCATGCACCACCCCACTAACCACCGAAGCCTCTTTAGAGGATGATTCTGGTTCTGAAGTCAAGTTCCGGAGATCAGCTCAGTGCGTGAAGGAAATCAGACTAAAGACAAAGGTTCAAGTCACCCCTCCCTGTTGTTACATTTACGATGCCTTTGATAGGATTCTGATGCCTGACTTGTCGCATGGTATGAGAGGAAGAGAAGGCCTGTATGTGAAATCACAGGGAGCATTTCAAAAGTATTGAGCTTTCTGCCCCAGGGGCAATTACGTTTTTGAGGCAGACATAAAGGACTTCAATGAGAACAACAATGGTGGTGTAGAGAGAATTCTAGAGGGAATGAAGCATGTATGTCTTTTGGTTTCTACACAGTCCCCTGGGAGTACTGAACTGATGTGACCTCCCCAGAGGCTTTCAATGAAGGCATGGGTTAGGTATGGAGTGCAAACTGCTTCCCCCAGGGTGCTGCCCTGGAAGTCAGCTGACTCCCAGAGGTACATGAATCACAAGGCATGACAGACCTATAGTGGCTTGTTTGTCCTTTTGTCTCATTTTCTGTGCAGCATTGGCTGTCCTGTCCTGTCTGTCCCAGCTAGACCAGGCTGGCCTCACACTCATAGAGATCCTCTGGCTTCTGCTTCCCAAGTGCTAGGATTAAAGGCATGAACTATCACACCCAGCTTTAAGGTGTATTTATAAAAATGATTTTTTTTTTATTTCTATACATGCATGTGAGATTGTACATGCCCATAGAAGCCAGAAGAAAACATCAGATGCCCTAGAGTTGTTGTCACAGGTGTTTGTTCGTTACCTGATGTGGCTGAGCAATCTCTTCAGCCCCCTAAAGTATACTTTTAAAATGTATTCAGGCATGCATTGAGAAGGGACATAAATATGCCACCTCGTATCTGTGGAGGCCAAGGATAAGTTCCAGAACTTGGTTCTCTTTCATTATTTGTGTTCCAAGAATAAAACTTAGGTTGTTAGACTTGGCCACAAGCATCTTTACCTGCTGAGCCATATCACCTGCCCTATAGTGTATTTTAATTTATTTTTCTGTGAATTACTGTCTGCATTCTGGTCCCAGTGTGAGGCTGTAAAGTACTGAGTAGGACACACCTCTGTTTTAAGCTGGGCACGTAGCACTTGGGAGGTGAAGACAAAAGGACTCAGGAGTTCAAGGGCAGCCCCCTGCTATATAATGATTTAGAGGGCAGCCTGGGCTATATGAGACCTTAGCTTAAAAACAAAACACAAGACAATGGAGATAAGGCTCTGGGTAGTTAAGAGTGATCACTGCCCTTGCAGAGGACACGGGTTCAGCTCCCTCGTGGTGGGTCACAACTGTCTGTAACTCTAGTGCCAACAGATCCAACGACTGTTTCTGGTCTCCAAGGACACCAGACACTCACTCTGTGCACATAACTACGTGCATTATAAACAATTATACACATTAAAACAGGTACACATAAGATAACCATTAGCTTTCTGAAGAAGCTATTTTTAAAAATGAGAAATGCTGGTGCCAGAGAGATGACCCAGTAGTTAGGAGCACTTGCTACTCTTCCAGATGACCTGAGTTGGGTTCCTAGCACCCACATCAGGTGGGTAGTTCACAGTCTCCTGTAGTTCTAGCTCTGGGGGATGTGAAGCCTCTGCTGGCACCTGCATACATGTATACACATACACACACACACATCACACACATCACATACTCACACATTACAACACACACACACACACACACACACACACACACACACACACACACGCACATACATACTGCAGCTCACTGAAGAGCTTCCTACATAGCTTAGAAGCATCCCTGGGCCGGGCAGTGGTAATGCACACCTTTAATCCTAGCATCTGGGAGGCAGAGACAGGCAGATCTCTGTGAGTTCCAGGACAACCTGATCTACATAGAAAGACTGTCTCAAAAACCAAAATGAAAAGATGAGCATGGACCACAGGCTATCCATAGTGTAGCCTAGGCTATTCATAGTGTGTGCATCTCTAAGCCTAAATATATCTACATCCATTGAGGGGGGCAGGTTACATTTAATTTATACATTATAAAACCCAGTCATTGCAAATGTGTATTTCTGTGTTCCCCATTACTATATTTTAGTTTTAGAGCATTTTATGACCCCAGAAAGTCCCCTTGGGTGTGTTTGCAAAGAATACCCACTCTTACTACTCCCAATCCTAGGCAACTACTGATCTGCATTCTGTCTCTAGAAATGTACCCTTTCTGGACATTCTAAACATACAGAATTGTATAATGAGTTTAATCTTTTATGTCTGGCTTTTTTACTTGGCATAATGTTTCCCATCCACACCCATAGTTTAACAGCATGTGTCAGTAGTCTGCTCCTTTTCTTTTTTAATTGGCAATGCTATTCCATATAAATTCGATTAGAAGTTGCCAGGTAACAGTGGCACACACCTGTGATCCCAGCACTCAGGTGGCAGAGGCAGGTGGATCTCTGAGTTTGAGGCCATACTAGTCAACAGTGAATTCCAGGACAACCAGGGATGTACAGAGAAACTCCATCTTGAAAAACAAACAAACATGGCTGGAGAGATGGCTCAACGGTTAAGAGCACTGACTGCTCTTCCTGAGGTCATGAGTTCAACTCCCAGGAAATACATGGTGACTCACAACCATCTGTAATGCAATCTGATGAGCTCTTCTGGTATGTCTAAAAACAGCTGCAGTGTACTTATATACATAAAATAAGTCTGAAAATTTTTTTCTTAAAAAAAAAAAAAACGAAAAACAAACAAAATTTTCTTGAAAGTTATTTGTGTTTGAAGGCAGCATTGAACAAAAACTCGCTCTCTTTGTCCTGCCTCTGACTTATCCTGTGTAGCTCAGCGGCCTTAGGCAAGTCCGTCCTTTGGGTGTCTCCATCTGTAACACGAGCAGCCTGTAACATCTCTTCAATAATTTTTTTCAGGTGTAATACACAAAAGAAAATGTCTTTATTTTTCTTTTTTGTTTGTTGAGACAAGGTCTCTCTATGTAGACCTGGCTGTCCTGGATCTTGCTTTGCAGACCAGGCTAGCCTTGAACTCATAGGGATCCTCCTGCCTCTGCCTTCCCACTGCTAGAATTAAAGGCATGTGCCATCATGCCCAGCTTGTTTATCTTTTTAATCGAGTACTAGATCATAGTGTCTCCCAAATTATGTTTGTCTTTTTGTGGTACTGGGGATTGAACCACGGTTTCACATATGTTAGGCAGGTGTTCTGCCACTGAGCTCTAGTCTCAATCCTCTCTTTATTTCTTGAGACAAGGCTTCACTCCGTTGCCCAGGCTTTCTTAAAACTCACCCTGTGGCCCAGGCAGCACTCAAACTTGAAATTTTCCTGTTTTAGTTTCCCAAGTATCTGGGATTATAGGCCTCTGTGCCAGGCTTGGCTTATAATTACTTCTTTATGTTTTTTTTTTTTTTTAAATATATATATATATATTTTTGGTTTTTCAAGACAGGGTTTCTCTGTGTAGCCCGGGCTGTGCTGGAACTCACTCTGTAGACCAGGCTGGCCTCGAACTCTGGCCAGAAATCTGCCTGCCTCTGCCTCCCAAGTGCTGGGATTAAAGGCGTGCGCCACCCCGCCCGGCCTTTTTTTAATTTTTAAAAATAATTTATTTTTATTTTACATCCATTGGTGTTTTGCCCGCATGTGTATCTGTCAGTGTGAGGGTGTCAGATCTCCTGGAACAGGAGTTACAGACAGTTGTGGTTGTCTGTACACCATGTGGGTGCTGGGAATTCATCCCACGTCCTCTTGGAAGAGCAGCCAGTGCTCTTAACCACTGGACCATCTCTCCGGCCCCTTCTTTAAGTTTTTAAAATTTCATTATGGGGTGTGTGTGTGTGTGTGTGTGTGTGTGTGTGTTTCTGTACTCACTAGGGCACTTGTGTTGTAGTCAGAGGACAGACAGCTTGAATTATTCTCCCTTCCAGTATGTGGGTCTCAGTGAGCAAACTCAGGTTGTCAGGCTTGGTTTCAGGAGCCTTAACCCAGTGCGATGGTTTGAATGCGAAGGCCCCCATAGGCTCATTTGAATGCTTGGTCCACAGTGGTGGAAGTGTTCTCTCTCAGCTTCGAACTTGTGAATCAGCTGTAGATTAGCTACTGCTTCAGCACACTCTGCCTGCCACGATGGTCATGAATTCTAACCCTTTGGAACCATAAGCCTCAAAATTAAATGTTTTTTTTTTAAATCATTTGCCTTAGTCATGATGTTTTGTCATAGCAATAGAAAAGTAACTAAGTCACCCAGTTAGCCATCCCACCAGCCCTCTAATTACTTCTAAAACAATGCAATTATATCCTTTAAAAAAAAGCATCTACCTTGAATCTTGAGCATGGTGGTACAGGCATATGATCTTAGTGCTGGGAGCTGAGGCAGGAGGATCAAGAATTTAAGGCTATCTAATAAGACCCTATCGCAAACAAACAAGTAAAATAACAATTACAAAAGACTGTATGTAGCCAGGCGGTGGTGGCACACGCCTTTAATCCCAGCACTTGGGAGGCAGAGGCAGGCAGATTTCTGAGTTCGAGGCCAGCCTGGTCTACAGAGTGAGTTCCAGGACAGCCAGAGCTACACAGAGAAACCCTGTCTCAAAAAAAAACAAAAAAAAAAAAAAAAAAGTTTCTACCATAGCCTTTCTTGTTCAGGCCAAGGATGACTTTAACTGTGGTTTAACAAGAAAAGTCGAGTCTTAGAGAGGACAAAATGAGAGTCAGAGAGTGATGCACACACGGAGAAGTGACAAAGCACTAACAAAGGAGACAGAATGTATGGGTCACAGCAAGGGACAAAATGTGTCAGAGAATACAAAAGGTCAAAATCCAGGCCAGCTGGATATTGAGGGAGTAAGGGAAGGGTTATAGGGAGAGAGAAGTTACCAGAATGGGAAAAAGGTACTAAGGGATAGTACCCCCCCTTCTGTTCCCATAACCTCATTCATTTCCTTGTCCCTCCTTCCCAATCCCTCTCAGGCTGCCCTGCTCCTTTAGCTCTGACCCCATTTCCTCAGGATTTAGTTCCCTGAGGAGCCAGGCCTGACATTTCAGACAGAGGCTGAGGAAAGGAGGTAGGTCAGAAAGAGACACTGTGTGTGTTTGCGTCATCTTATATTCTGCCTAATTATTTTTGGAACTATGGGGCCAAAGATAAGATGTAAGCACACAGACATTTACCAGGAAGTTCAGAGATAGAAGAACATCAAGGCATCTCCAGTCTCCGCTGAACAATTGTTTCTGCCTGTTATATTTTCAGTGCTAGAAATTCGGAATCCCCATATTTGTGAGCCTTCAGAACTGAAGTTCCTGTTGGCTCTGACAACTGTATCCTTTGTTGATCCAATGGCCACTAGGGTAAGGCCTTCCTGCTGACTCTGACCAGTCAATTCTCAGAGCCTTTTATCCTAGGCAATCCCCTCGGGGGTCTTTGAAGCCCTCTCCCTCCCCCCATACAGAGTCTGCTTGAGGAGTGGCTATTCTGACTCATGCCTGAGGAGAAATAATTCCAATTCCTTGAGTCTCTGCAGCAGCCATGGACATCCTAAGAGCATTCTGAGATCAAGGGCCTTCTGTATTTGCTGTTAGAACCCTTAAACACCAGGTGTGATAGTACACACCTTCAATCCCAGCACTTGGGACCAAGGTGGAAGCAGACAGATCTTTAGTAGGCCAGCCTGCTCTGCATAGAGCGTTTCATGCCATCCAGGTTTCAATAGTGAAACTGTCTCAAAAGTGTTAAACAATTTAGTGGGAAATCCATGAAAGACTATTGATATTCATACTTGCTATTTGTAATTCTCTATTCTTGATGCTTTTGTGTACCTGCCTCTGGCCAACATTATTATTGTTGTTGTTGTTCTTCCCCTTCCCCTTCCCCTTCCCCTTCCCCTTCCCCTTCCCCTTCCCCTTCCCCTTCCCCTTCCCCTTCCCCTTCCCCTTCCCCTTCCTTCCTTCCCCTTCCCCTTCCCCTTCCCCTTCCTTCCCCTTCCCCTTCCCCTTCCCCTTCCCCTTCCCCTTCCCCTTCCCCTTCCCCTTCCCCTTCCCCTTCCCCTTCCCCTTTCCCCTTTCCCCTTCCCTTCCCCTTCTTCTTCCTCTTCTTCTTCTTCTTCTTCTTCTTCTTCTTCTTCTTCTTCTTCTTCTTCTTCTTCTTCTCTCTCTCTCTCTCTCTCTCTCTCTCTCTCTCTCTCTCTCTCTCTCTCTCTCTGTAACAGGGTCTTATGTATCCTAGAACAACCCAACAACCCAAGGATGATCCTAAACTATTAATCTTCCTTCCTGTCCATGCTCAGTTGCAAGGATTACAGGCATATTTGTATAACCATGCTCAGCTCTGTTTGGTATTAGGGATGGAGCCCAGAGCTTTATGCATTCAAGACAGGCACTTTATTGACTGAGCTACATCTCAACCAAAGTCTCTGAAAGCAGAAACTAGGTCATGACTTCCTATTGCAATAGCATCTATCCTGTACCACTTCCGTTTATAAGCTTCAAAGCCTGCTAGGCTGTGAACTTCAGGGTAGGAACAGCATTTTTCTTTATTTTTAACATTGTGTGTGTGTGTGTATGTGCACTGTGTGAGTGTGTGTGCACCGTGACATGTTTGTGGAGATATAGAGGATGACTGTGAAAGTCAGTTCTCTTCTTCCATTATGTGGGTTTCAGGGATCAAACTCAGCCTGTTGGGCTTGATAATTGATTTACTGGGCCATCTCCCTGGTCCTAGGAACCCCATCTTGGAACTTTTTTTTTTTTTATATTCCATAAGCTCAGAGTCTGACACAGTAGTCATTTCAATAAATCTGTGAGGAATGAATTATTGGCTGTGATGTCAATAAGGATGACAATGAAAACAATAACAAGCAAAAAAGTGCTTTGTGATGGGGAGCATCTCCCTTGGCATCACACAGTCTCTCCAGGGCTTTGGCTGTGGACTCCTTCATTAGTGGAAGCAGACAAGGGCCGATGTTCAGATGAGGTCCTTATCCTGCTATGACGCCCATGCTCGGGGAAGCTATCAAGTACAGAGCCGTGAACAAGAGAGAACTGTTTGGGCATGATACCCAGCAGAGGATGGGAGTTACATACATGCTTGCCATCTGTGCCCTGAGCTAGGGTTAACTTCAGTGTCTTTTGCCAGCAACTTATCAGGAAAGACCATAACTTTCTGGATTCAGAAGATTCAACTCTTCATTTGTACTGCCTTTAGTGACTCTTTGTCCACCATTTAGGTTCTCAGTACTGGTACCATGGCTTTGGGGAAATGTTTAAAACTTGTTTCTGGCCGGGTGGTGGTGGCGCACACCTTTAATCCCAGCACTTGGGAGGCAGAGGCAGGCGGATTTCTGAGTTCGAGGCCAGCCTGGTCTACACAGTGAGTTCCAGGACAGCCAGGACTATACAGAGAAACCCTGTCTCAAAAAAAAAAAAATAAAATAAAATAAAACTTGTTTCTATCTATCTATCTAACTCCTCTTTCCAAGGCAAAATTACATCTATAAAATAATGTGTCAATTCATCCTTATAATAAGTCTGGAAAGTTGATGGATCAGGGTGATTCTTACACAGAAAGGAAGCTATTTGCCTAATGCGTTTCAAAATCCCTCAGTCCAAGGTTTTTATCAGTAACACACACTTAAGACGCTCATCCTATAAAAACCACTCATTATTGTGTGAGACTGTCTAAGGATCTATGTACACGTGAGGGGTTCTGAACTAGCATATGTTATCAGACGGATATCAGGAGACCACACAGTCCACCCTTTCCCTCTCAGGCGGTTCTAGGGGTCGGGAAGTTGAGTGTTAGTTGGGAAAGCACTGGAACCTGAAGTCCTGGTCAGCCAAAGGATCTTGAGCAAGCAGTTCAGCCACTGTGACCTAACCTCTTGTAGAGCAAAGACAATCATATTTGCATTTTGTACAGTCCATGTTTATAGTGAGAATTAGATAACTTGATGATGTGTAAGCTGTAAAACACTAGACAGGTATCGGCACACCAGTCAGATACATATCATTGCAGAAAAAAGTTCATGAAAAGTTTTTTGTTTTGGGTTTTTTTTTTTTTTTTTTGGTTTTTCGAGACAGGGTTTCTCTGTGTAGCCCTGGCTGTCCTGGAACTCATTCTGTAGACCAGGCTGGCCTCGAACTCAGAAATCCACCTGCCTCTGCCTCCCAAGCGCTGGGATGAAAAGTTTTATAAGCATAGAGATCAAGCAAGGCTCAGCTCTGGAGTCTGCTTCCAGGGTAACCCTGAACATGATGCTTCTTTCCGAAGACTCAGTAAAGAGGATACAGTAGCAACCTCTCAGTTTCACTCATAATGAATAAATGAAATAAATGAAATGGTATGCAAAGTACTTGATAGATATCTGACACGCAGAAAGGGAATCATTGAATATTAGATGCCATTGCTGTTGATTTTCTCAGTGAGGGTGTGAGACCCGGGGGCAGAATAAGTCTTGATAAAGGGCAGAGATCTGAAGTGTATGAGAACATTGAGCTAACTGAAATTGAGAATATAACCTGCTTCCCTCACCTCCTTCCATACCTGGAATCAAACCTAGAGCTCTGAGCATGCCAGGCAAGTGTCATCCCCCTGACCTCCATCCCCAGCCATCAGATGTACTCTTTAAGGCTGAGCTAACCCGAGAATGGCTGAGTTTTCATTCCAACCATCAGGTTTTATTCATCCCTATAAGGCATTTAGTAAGATTGTCCTCCTCATGGAAAAGAAGTACTGTTTTCTTCCCTCACGGAGAATCTGTATGTCAGATCTCAAAGCAAATCCTTCAAATATGAAAGTAGTGTTTTTGCAAAGAAAAGCTTTCACAGAATGTTCCATTGCCTCCATTTGTTCTGCGCTCATGGGCTGATTTTTAATATTCAACCAACTCTTGAATTCCCACTTTGAGCATTATCTGCTTTCGGTATTTGATCCCACAGTACCCTTGGAGCCCACGCCCAGTTTACTTCCTTTTCTCTGATTAGTAAGTGTGGCTTCAAGGGAATACCTTTTTTTTTAAACTCAGCAAAGACTGAAATAGAAAGACAAATCGGTAGCAAGGTCAAAATTAGAATTCATAACTAAATATAAATCTAGAGGGAATTATCCAATTACTTGGATGGTCCCTTCTCACAGACAGACCAGCGTTGATTGACTCTGGTTTTTCTTTTCCCATATATAGAACAAAATAGCAAGGGTAATCAATTTTTTTTTTTTTTGAGAAGCACTGTTTTAATAGTATCTTAAATACTGCCCTTTCTTTTCTCTGAAAATGCCTTCATATATATAACATAATTTTCACAACTTACCAGTATTCTCTTTGGAGACCATCTGGTCTTTGTAGGTCAGAGAGCAACTGAGCTGGAAAGACAAAGATTTCCTAATGGAGTCACTATCAAACTTGATCAGATTTATCAGTCACTTTGTTTTGCTAGGTACACTTACAATGGATGGCTCTGAAGGGAAATTCCCAGCTCTCTTTTAAAGTCTCAAGTTAATTTAGACTAACAGCTGTTTTTTTGAGATTGGACTAGCTTCAGGAAAGGACTTGAAAACGTAGAAGACAAATGAGTGTCATGTGAGGCGAGGTAGCCATTAAATGTACGAATTTAATGCAAAGTTCATGCAAATGATAGGCAAACCTTGTATTAATTATCAAATCTCAGTTTGGAGTTTGCCAGTTGCAGTGAAATCTCATAAGAATTGAAAACTAATGTTTTTCGGTTAAACTAAATGTAATGGCTTTTGAAGTTAGGCTTTCTCAGTCCCACTGAAACTGCTTAGAGTTTGACACTACCCTGTTTAAAGATTTCATTAGTGTTTGATTCCAATCTACATCCAGCCCCGCCCCCTGCACAGCCTGACATCACATGGCATATATTTGCATACTACCTGGGACTGGGTGGGACGATCCTCCTCTTTGAGTTTTCTCATTGGCAGTGCTGAAGAACCAGCCCTCTACTGGAAGAACCAATCGGCAGCCTTAAGGACATTAAAAAAAAAGAAAAGAAAAGCAGGAGGGTGGGGTTTTATGTTGATGGCTAAACACATGGACCAATCATCCTCGGAAAGAGAAGAGTCCCACGGTGGATTGGTTAAGGGGGAGGTCCTGGGACTCTGGAGACCAATTGGAACTCTGGGCCGAGGGGGCCGGTCCGCGCCCGTAGGGCAGATAAGTAGCGGCCGCGGGGGTTGGGGGCAGTGTGGGGCTCACCGTGGGGCTGAGGGGACAGGTAGCCGGGTGGGCCATGTCCGGGGCCGCAGCGGGCGGCCGAGGCGGAGGTTCCTGGGGGCCGGGCGCGGAGGGGCGGGGGGTCTCCGGCGGGGCTGCTCTCCACCGGTGCCCGCTGGCTCCCCCCGGGTCGGTCTGCAGCCACTCCGGGCTACAGTTCCCTTCCAGCTGCAGCAGCCGCACCAGCGCCGGGACGGGGGTGGCCGCGCAGGTGAGCCGGTTCCGGAGCGGGTGCTGGGGCAACGGGCTGGAGAGTACTAGAAGTATGAGGGGAAAGTGGATGGGAGGTGAGAGAAGAGAAAAGGGGGCGCTCAGAGTTCGCGAGGGCGGAGGGAGCGAAGGCGAGCAGCTGCGAACCTGAGGTGCAACTCCGGAACGGGGTGCCCGGTGTCTGGGCCGGGACCTGGCAGATGGAAACTAGCTTTGGGGGGGGGGCGTAACCGAAAAGTGGTCCTATGTGTCCGCCTGGGCGGTGTGCGAAGTGCTAGAGCGCGTGCAAGGAGTGTTGTGGGCGCCCTGAGTCGAGGGCTTCCCTGGGAGCCAGAACCGGTGGGCGCTGGACGCCTGCTCGGTGAGGGGGAGGGGCATGGAAGAGAGCCGGGTGGAGCCATGTGTTACTTCTCCAGCTTGAGTTTGGCCCCAGCGTCCCTCTCTATGACTCTCGAGTTCCTTTCTCTACCACTTCACGTGCGCTTTCCATTATGCTTCTTCCAGGAGATGATTTGAACCCAGCCCGTTGGAATAAGTTAGTTTAACGGCTTTTACTTCGGTGCAAACGTACCTCTGTTACCGGTTTTCTACATTCCTCTCGGTGTAGCCCAGAAGTTGTATGTTCCCATATCTCTGACCTGCTTAATATGGCTGTTTCTTTCCAATTATTCTGTGCGTGTGTGCTTATGTACAGGAGTTGGGCAGTTTGCACCCTACTTCTCACCTCCTCCGGAGGTGTTTTGTCCTGAGCATTCCCAGCCAACGTGGCAGTGGAGTGCTTACAATCAAGTATGCTGTGGCAAATACCCCACTTTCTGAACAGTGCCGAGGCAGTTTCTTAATAGCAGCTTGATGTGGTGGGTGTGGGGAAACTAGGGTGGAGCAAATTTAACCTTGCTTTCACACTCAAGGCTGTGATGGGACCCACAAATGCAGGCCCTTTGGAGCGGAAAGGGAACCTACTTGCATGAGGAGGTTGGCAGTAAGTTAAAAGTGAAGTTTGCGTTTGATTCACACCAGATGTGAAAGGATCATTGCACACTTCCTAAGCCTGAGTTTGTACCAAATGTACAGAAGTTATGGTCCCTGCCATCCTAATGTGACATTCTCTACACCAGTCTTGCACTTTCTGCAGATTACTAACTAAGCTTGGATGTTGCATATCCTCTTCCTGAAGGCATTCTGTTACAAGAGTCTTGCTAGATGGGAATGGGATTCATCAGGTCTTGGAGGTAGAAAGTCAAGTCTATTTGAACCTCACTGTATGTGTTAGTATCACATTCTGGAACGCAGAACTTGGTGAAATCTGGTAGCAAGATGGTGACCAAGTAGTCAAAGTATGTGTAGAATCTGGTGGTGTAGAAGAAGGCAATGCCCAGACAAACTCATGCCTATCATCAACTATAAAGCAAACCACAAGACTACAAACCTGTTGGTTTTGTTTGGGCTTCCTTGAAACCCAGGGAAGCTAGAGCAGCAAGCACCAGAACCTTCGTCACTTTCGGTAGAAATCGACAGAAGCCTTGCCCGTGCAGTAGTTAGAAATCGTTTAGCAATCATTTTAAGAGCAGTTGTTTTGTGATTCCTACAGAGCTAGCATTAAAAGGGAAAGCAGTGGTGGGGGCTGTGCAAAGGGAGGAATGTAGACTTGCATGCTTGAATTTCATTACATGGTCTTCTCCTTTTGCTGGGTTGGGGTCTCTAAAGATACTGATGAAAACAGGAAACCAGAGGTCTGTGTAACTTGTCAGGTGACTTAGGGCAGATTGAATGGATTCTTGCATTATGTATTTGGTTGATCCATTGTTTCTCCACCTGTTAGTATCTCAGAGGTATTAAAAAGACATTTGCTTATGGGGTGGGATTAACATTATGTTTTCAGTAGACATAGAGGGAGAGGGACGAAATAGTAGCCTGAGCCTCTTGGTCTTCTTTGTGGCTAAGCATTAAAGAGAGATGAGAGGGGGTTGTGTGCCTGGTCTTTGACTTGGGACCTATTAGCCTTGGGCAGGTTAACCTCACTCTTGTTCCTGTATCTTCTGGTGTTTCTATTCCTTCTATGCCTTGGGAAGTGTGCAGGAGTGTTTTCCCCTAGGCCATTAGGGCATGTAACAGGGACATTTTTTGCTCTCACAGACCCTAAAAAGAATGAGATTTGTAGTCTGGGTTTTAAATACAGGCTTTTTCACTTACTAGCTGGTGTATACTCTTTTTTTTTTTTTGGTTTTTCGAGACTGGTGTATACTCTTGAGGAAATTTCTGGACTCCCTTTCTTCTGTGGACAAGAATATCTATATCATAAGAAATAAGTGAGTTTGTGAGTCGCTTAGAAGAGTGCCTGGCACAGGAAAGGTGCTATAAAAAAGTGTGTCCCCTCGCTGCTGTTCTCTGCACTGAGCTACTGTACGAGCACTGTTGGGGAGAGCCCACTGCCTTTTCAGGCTTCAAAGAGCAAACCCAGACTGCTCTGAAACCAGTGCTGCAGGTTTCAGACTTTCAGGGCCTCTCGAATTTTGATTCTGTCATCTTTTAGAACAAGCTCTCTAAACGGGGCTCAGGAACACAACTGTTTCAAAAGGCCTGCGAGCTGGACTGGGTTTCAGGAACAATTAAGTGTCGTCACCGTTTCTGTTTCCCATCCCAAAAGATGTAATATTCTGCCTGTGCAGTTATCTTGCACCACACTCCCTGCTGTGTTCTTGACAAGATAGATTAGGCCTCGTTTAAAGGGTTATGGTGCAAAGAGTGGGTTTACCTTCTGTGACCGTTCATCCAGAAGGGATGTCTTCATAAAGCGAGGAATGGCTTCGTTTTTTATGAGCTGGAGCTGGGAAAGCTGAGAGACAAATGAGGCCAACTCTGAGAAAAGCATGAGCCACTGGTGAGTAATTGAAACCCAAGGTATATTTCTTACTGCAATTGCCCCTTGAATTAAATTAAATCTGTCTCTGTCTCTCTGTCTCTGTTCTTGTCTCTGTCTCTCTCTGTGTGTGTGTGTGTGTGTGTGTGTGTGTGTGTGAAGCCAGTTTAAGGCTGCTAACTTTTGTGTTCTTCCAGAACCAAAGATGATAGATAAAGAGAAGTAGGAATTGAATTTTTCTGGGTTCCAGTCTTACCTATCCTTAGAGTTTCCTTCTCCATATCCCTAGAATGGAAACAACAGTTTTGTTGTTTATTTAGGATCAAACCCAGGACCTTGTGCATGCTACACAAACACTACCACAGAGCCACATGTCCTGCCCCATGAAGATAGCACTTAATTAAACCATGCTAATTATTTTTCCAAACCTGGGAAACCAGATGCTGCCTGGGAACTACCGTACTCCACCAGAACCTTCTTAAACCAGGAGCTGGTAATTATAGCCTGTAGGTTATGTCTGGCCCTGAGCCTGTTTTTGTAAATAAAGTTTTATTGGAACACAGCCACACTCTTTAGATATTGGCTCTGTCTGTTTTCATGCTGTCAGTGGCAGAGTTGAGTCATTGTATAAAAGTTCATCCCTCCTTGTCCTGAACAATACACCTGACTCTTACTACAATATAAAAATCAGTTTCAAGTGTATGTAATGTACACTTCCTCAGAAAACCCTAAGGTAGGGTAAGGTAACAATCCTGGGTCCCTACCATATTTTAGGGGAAAAGGAACCATCTGTTTCTAGTCAGTTCCCAGTCTTTGTGGCAGATCTGCACGTGTGAGTACAGATCCCCTACCCCCATAGTTGTCAGGTGACGTGTATTCAGTAGACATAGCTCATTTGAATTTACATAAAGGCTTAACAGTTAAGCAAATTTGTTCCCCCTCTTTTCTTATGGCCCCCTACCCTCAACCTAACAACTCAGACTACAGAAAACATATTTTAAAAATTAAATGGAAATCATGTGAGGCATATCTCCTGTTTTGAATTTTTCTCATTACCTTTTAGTTTTCTCAACGAATCAGTGAGAGCTGATAGTAGTCATGGCTGCCCTAAAATACTAGATTCCCCAGAGGGACACAGGGAGTTACTCTCCTGAGTGGCTATTTCCTGTATTTCTGTAACCTGTGTTTGAGATGGCTTCTATTTGGGAAGCACTGAACTCTTGGGCTCTCCCTAGCCCGATACTGCTAACTGCTGTCTTCCATAGTTTTTTCAGGCCCAGGTGTGGTCATAAAGTGTATTTTTGATGCATCTGACCCTTAAATATTTTATCAATAGTGATGACTTTCTTGAAGTCGGGAGTCTCCAGTTTCTAAGATGTCATTAGTAGTGACGAGTGCCAATCTTTTGGTTACCCAAAGCAGTGTGGGTCTGTGTATTCTTCAGGATAGCACAGTATTAGATAGTATGAGAAATCCTTATATAATGCAGAGTTACGACGTTGGCAGAAAGGGGGTGAGAACATTGTGGGGTGTGGTGATAAGAGGATATTGTTCTCTCTAGTTCAGATATGGATCTCTAGGAAATATGAGGCAGGGTTACAAAATTTTCATGGTGATGATGTGAATTCGAGTGTTGCCCAAGCAGTTTGGTGGGCTCAGTAGCCAAAAGAACTCTGCCTGTATTTGCTGCTGAGGTCAGTATGTTCTGAATCATATGGTAGGCCCCCGGCCCATGTTATTCCTAGATCATAGCAGTAGTTGGGAATTAAACAGCTGCCTCTCGGCTCTTACCAATTTCACACTGAGTCTTTATGCTAAAGGATTCAGACTTCATGATGTGACATTGTCTGACAGGTCTGGTTTTAGCATTTTATATACACTGTCATGTGTATCAAGCACTACTTGACACTAGCTCAAGTGTTCTGCCTGGTTTTACCTGGTCTTATTCTTGTTCTATGGGCAGCATGGAGCCCTTCTAAGACTGGAAAGGTAAACCTAGTGTTTCTTTCCTACTCCATAGAACAAGTGGATACTATATGTGTTACTTGTCTTGTTGCTGAGACAAAATACCTGACTGAAAAGGAAGGAAGAGTTTATTTTGGCTCATAGTTGAAGGGTACAGTCCTGCAGGGCAGGGAAGCAGGGAGCAGGAGCTTGGTGCCTGTATTACATCTGCACTCAGGAAACCTAATTCTAATTCTAATTCTAGAGAGAATCCTGGTGCTCAGCTCTCTTTCTAGGCGGTCCTAGGAATGCTGTCACCTACATTTAGAGTAGGTCTTCCATCTTTCATTAACTTAATAGAGACAGTTCCTCAGAGACATACCCAGAGGCTTGTTCCTTCCACGATTCTAGACTCCAACAAGGTGGCAATCACAGTTAACCACCAGAGATGCCCAACAGCAAGTTCGTTTAAAGAGTGTGGACAATCTCTTGATGACTTAATAATTTTTGCCCTCCTGGTATAGAATTTCTGCCCTTCTAATACAGAAGTTGTTCTTCCCTGTCTTAGAAGAGGGAGTTGAAGCCAAGGGAAGCTGAGTAGGAACTGCTCTCAGCTTTCTCCTCTGCCTGAGTTGCAGCCTCACAGAGATTCCATTATTTGGTTTGCAGAGTATGAATTAACCAAACACTAGCCAAATCTATTCACATAGTTAGGTCAAAAACAAATCCTGGTCTCAGAGAGGGAAGAGTTGAGGATGCTATTTGAAGTTCATAAATTATCTGTGCTCCAGTTCCTGCTGCCATGTGGAGCTCCGGATGGGCTGTTGTTCCTGGGCACAGCTGGCTGTGAACATGAAGCCTTCTAGCTCACGGTGCCCACTGGACATCCTAGCTTTCTGGCATGTTGCTCTCTCCCTAGAGTCACAACAAAGCTGCATGTCTAGCTTTAGAGTCATTTAAATGGTTATCCTCAGGCTGAGTAAGCTTCAGTTGCTTTTCCTGTGTGGGAGTACCACAACCAATCAGGAGCAGCTTAAATGAACTTAAAAGAACGCTATCAGAGTATTTCATAATAGGAAAACTGCAAGTCCAGCCCTGGGGAACCTGGAACTGAAGTCTTGGCCATGTACAGACATTTACCCTGCCCTGTTCAGGCACACAGGTCTGTGGGTTTGCTCACGAGCCCTAGACAGCTGACACTGTGGGAGGATGGAGTGCCTTAGGCTTCACCCGCCTGCACATTAGCAGTTTGTGCTTCCAGCTTCCTATTAAAAGGGGTGTGTGGAAGCCTGGGAAGATTCTTCTAAAGGATTTGATTGCTCTCATGCAGTTGGGCCATGGTTAAGAATTGGGATGCATTCTATTGGAGGCTGTAAGAATGTGTCATCTTAAATGGTGGACAATTATTGGCATGGTAATGTTGTAAATTTAGGGCCCCCCTCCCCACCATAGCTCCCTATCTACTAATGGCAGGCAACTTTGGAGAACCACCTCTTTAGGGAATAGGTTAGTGTACCAGCAGCTCTGCTTTCTGAGTCCCTTGTCCTGTGATATGAAATGACAACCTTCAGGAGAGCATTGAAGTGTTAAGGCCAAAGGTGGGATTTGACACACAGCTGTAAGACATAAGCTGTAGCAAATGCTACATGTAAATGCATTCTGAATTCAAGCCAGAGAGGGTGCAGAATGAGAGGCTAGTGTGTGCTGGGCTAATTATAGAACTACAGGGTTTTGAATAGTCCTTTCTCTCTCTCTCTCTCTTTCTTTCTTTCTAAATTAGCCAATGTATTTTCCAATTAGGTTTCTATTGTCTTCTCTCGTTTCTCTTTTAAAAGTGACCTTGTTTTTGGACCCTGGGATGTATTATGGTGGTAAAGCATGTGCCTAGCATGTGCAAAGCTTTGGGTTCTATCCCCATCACTGCACACACACACACACACACACACACACACACACACACACACACAAAGTGCCATTGCTGTAGTCTTGTCTGGGCAGCAGTGTTCTCAAATCTCTGTAGTGCCTTCTGCCCATCCTGGAAATTGTGTGCGTGCCTTTTTAAGTAGGTACCTAGTATTTAAAGTGCAGTGGAACAAACCCCACAGCTTGAACAGATTTGAGTGCTTTTGCTGAGGGAGGGCTGGGGCGAAGTGGGGAGTGTCATGCTCAATAAATACTTGTTGGATTGAGTTGCTAGAAAGGCAGTGGAGTGCAGAAGGAAGCCACACCTCCCCCAGGCTCACTTGTAATGGCCTTTCCCTTCTGGTCCCCATACACTGTTCCCCCTCTAGAGTACCTCTCCAGCTACTTGCAGGACAACCTGCCCATTCCCCAAAGAGTCAGTGTTCTCTCCTTAAATCACTGGGCTTCTTTTCAGCCTGGCTTTTGGGCTTCAAGCCAGCTGGTGACAAAGATGTCGCATTTCCATGGAAGTCTTTGCTAGGCCTGTAGGATCTCTTCCCAACACAGGGGCAAACATGGGCAGTCACCAGATTGATCCATGGGAAGAAACAATCTTTAGGATTTTGTTAGAGTTTTGTTTAAAGTCTGAGCTACCAGGCTTTTGGCCTAGAAATAGGTGTGGTTGATGGATCAAGGAGACTGAGACGAGTGCCCAGTGTCCTTTTACACCAGATAGACCAGTGCCAGTTTTTTTGTTATACTGTACAGCAAGGAGAAGCAGGAATTGCAAAATTAGTGGCTTTTTAGGCCAGGCAGCAGAGTTATAGTGTGCCCTGGGGTGGCTTTCCCAGGTGATCAGGTTGAAAGCCCCTTCCCCCATGCCAGGCACCATCCCAGGTACTGCTGTTCCTTCTCTTCCCTTGCTAAAGTGGGGAAATGCAGGGGAGAGGTGTTTGTGGTCATTGGCCTAACCCTAGACATTTAGACCGTTCTTCAGTCTATTTCCCTAATTCTAACTGTGGGTCAAGTGACTTAGACAAAATGATTTAATAAACCTGCTCAGCTGGCTGTGACTTTGAGCAGAGCTATCTCAAAGGATTAGGAGGGGAGGCAGCTTCTTTTCCCTTCTTCCCTCATCCCTCCTTTACACTCCCTCCACTATGGGTTTTCTGAGCCTGTCTGATCAACCTCATGGTTTTTGAGAGAACCACTGTTGATAACATGTGCTTTCCCTGTCCCACAGCTGTAGGTTGGCAGAAGCCTGTCCTACTGTCCTGGGATGGGGGAATCATCCGACCGGGGAGGGAGGTGGAGAGGTGGGGAGGTGGGTGTGGATAGTGTAGAAGATAGAGGGGATGCAGCCAGTGGGCTTTTTGTAGTAAATACAGCATAGTCTGAATGGAGAGGGGAGAAGAGGGCTGTGGGAGCTGCATCCTTGTTGACAAGCACCTCTTAACCCGAGGGAAGCACTGGACGCTTCTCCAGTGGAACTGGCACGTGAATCAGTCCGTGATCACAACAGAAAAGTAATAATACAGCTGCTTCTGTAGTAAGAGGCTGAGAATTCCAAATCTGAAAGGCCCTAGATTCCCTTGCATTCCTCAGAGAACTTGAGACAGTTGGTACTCAGATGTTGTACATCCACCTTCACCATGCCCTACTGGTAAGGATGACATTTTTTTGTTCTTGCAGACAGGGAAACTGAGACCCAGAAAAAACCCCTGCCCACAACCATGTGACTGACAAAGCCCTTTTGCATGGTTAAGCAAAGGTCTCTTCCCACACATGGAAGTCTTTTGTTAACTTGCTGCCGCATGGCATCCCCACTGCCTGCCTAGCACATCTCCAGCTCTGGTTGTCCTTTTGATGTGTATCTATATTCCAGGCTGAAAGTGCACCTGATAAACTGATTAAAAGAGAACTAGAAATGAGCTACAGAGATAAATCTGTTCCTTCAGCATCCTAAGGTGAACACACAATGGATTTCCCACACCTTGGACTTGTCCTGTGAGCTGTAGATTGGTGGATAGTGGGAAGCCCTGTGTGTGGTGTGGTGGTGGCTTTTCAGTGTTTCTGGCTGTTCTGAGGTGTCCAGTTGCCATCTGGAATAAGTAGCTCACCAAGGACAGGCAGGGAACTGGGGGCAGACTGATGTTCCTGACTCTGGCTTCGTGGTTATGGGTACTGCGTTTGGAATGGTATGGGGAAGATATGCCTATGTAGATGGTGCTTGTAAAAGGGTATCTTTCTCATATGTGACTGAATGAAACCAAAAAAAGCACCTGGGAAGAAATGTGAAGGGTGCATTCCTACAGCAGGGGGTGGGCACAAGTGGCATCGTGCCACAAAAACAACTTAGCCCTCTATGTGGGGTAACTCCTGGCACCACCACTCTCACATTCCTGATGGGAAAGAAGCCTGGGGCACATGATCTGCCAAAGCACAGCCCTCTTCTTGCTTTTGGTTAACCATGAGTGAGGTTCTTGTGGTATTTAATAGCACCCAGTAGGGGGAACAGCAAAGGCTTGGTCTCTGGGAGGAAGCTCCATCTAGGAAGCCTCGCCTGGTGTCTTTCTTGGAGTTAACTGACCCCTCTACAAGATCACTTTCCTCTCCATAAATTTATGTCAGTCATGTTCTAATGTTTGTATGCTTGTGTGTACACTTTGTTTTCCAGTAACTTTCAACCTTGTAAGGCAAAATCTTATTTAACAAGTATTATAAAAAACATTTCTATATAATAAAGTTCCCATGTATATAATGTTTTTTTGTTGTTTGTTTTGTATGTTTTGTGTCTTTAAGTAAGAAACAAAAAATGAAGGAAGGACTTGGAGAGATAGATGGCTCAGTTGCCTCAGTGCATGCTGTGTGAGCATGAGCTGATTCAGAGTCCCAGCACGCATGTGAAAGCAGGGTGCACTTACCCTGTTACCCCAGCACTGCGGGGAGTGGGCATAGGGACATCCCTGAGCTCATAGGCTGGCCAGCCTAGCTGAATTTGTGAACTCCAGGTTTAGTGAGAGACCATGTCTCAAAAGTGAGATAGAGCTGGTAGGATGGTTCAGTGGGTAAAAGCACTTGCTTCACAAGCTTGGCCTGACTTCAGGCCCCGGATCTCATTGTTGAAGGAGAGAACTGACTCCTGAAGGTTGTCCTCTGACCTCCACATGCACTGTGGTGTGCACTTCCCTGTATTCCCACACATATCATACAGAGAAACAATGACTGAAAAAAATTAAGTTTCAGTATGATAGAACACAATTTTAATCCCAGTACTCAAGAGGCAGAGGAAGGCGAATCTCTTGAGTTGCAGGTCAGCCAAGGCTACATAGTTATGACCCTGTCCCCTAAAACAAACAAAACAATTTAAAATTTAGTAGAAAAGCAATTTGGTCTCCATGTGTATATACACTTGCACACAAATGCACACACACACACACACAAATACACATACACCAGAACACAGAAAGATAGAAATTGGCTTTATGTCACTTTATGTAACTTGTCTGAACTGTGTGGTCACTGTCCATGTAAAATAGAAAGTTGAATGCTTGTGTTCAGGGAAAGGATCAGAGCCCGTAAGCCCGACAGTTAACAAGATCTCCTTTTGCTTTTTCTCTTTGTCCCCAACCTCCCATTTTGTCATAGTTGCTTTTTTCTTTCAAGGTGTCCCTCCATCCCCCCACTCCGTGTGTGTGTGTGTGTGTGTGTGTTGAGTGAACATGTGGGTGTCAAGTATGAGTGTAGATAAGTATGTGAGTGTGTGTAAAATGCATGTGACAGCCAGCCATCAGTAGAGCAAATGGTGTGTGTGCTCGTAGGAAAATTTGAGTAATGGTCATGTATGTGTCCTGTGTATTCATTCTTGAACAATCAGTTTCACATCATTTCTAAATAAAAACATTTAAGCACTAACTACTAGACCAATGTGACTATCAGGTTGCTTCTACATGCTTGTAACATCTCTTATTCTCCTCACTTAACACATGGAATAGTTGATAAGGAAGAAGTTATGGGACCTGTTTTGAGTTCACATAACATGCTGGGGTGGAGCCTGGGTTTTGACTCTTATGTTAGATTGCCTTTCAGGAGTTTGCAGCTCACCCTTCTCCTCCTGGACAAAATTGGTACCCCGTCAGTTCCCAGTTTCTGTGTTTGCAAGTGCAGCCCTTGCTCCATCTTGACCCAGCATGCTGTCACTCTGAGCGTGATCCCTCACTGTCTTCTGAAGGAACATACCTCCTCTCTTGGAGATGAAATACTAGTAGTATGTTCCCCTGCTCTGTGCTTAGCTCTTCAAATTCTTAAAATACACGGAACTGGAAGGCTCATATGTGCCGTAGCCATACAGTAACACTACTGCATATTTACATGGAATCAGACAAGGGCAAATCAGTGAGTTTGGCTTATAAAGTGATGGTAGGTTATAGGCCTAGTCCAGATGGCTCTTCTGGGCCTATATACTAGGCAGTTGTACCCTCTGCCTTGTGAATAGGCCTCGGGAGTTTGTGTGGTTTAGTGCAGGATGTTGCACCAAGTGGGGCAGGAGTTAGAAACTTACACTCAGGGAAGTGCCCTTTGGTCCATCTTTCCCTTAACCCTAGGCCCTAGGAAGCTGGACCTGGGATTACTAAGCAAAGTCAGAGGAACAGACTGACCCGGTTGTATTCCCACCCTTCCCTCTTACACACCACACCACCTCAGCCATCTGGCTGTGCTCCTTAAAGGCATCCAGTCATTTTTGCTTATGCTGCAGGGAATGAATGAACCCTAGTCTACTTAGTCTGGTCAGTTGAACCAGATTCTTACTATGTAGTCCAGGCTATTGTAGAGTTTGCAGTCCTCCTGCCTCTGTTCTCTGATTGCTGTGACTGCAGGTTATAGATCACACTGGGCTCTACTCTTTAACAAAGCCTCCTCTTTGTTAAAAGTTTTCTGTGACTAGAGAGAGCTCAGGGCTTAAGAGCACTTGCTGTTCTTACAGAGGATCCAAGTTCAGTTACCAGTAGTTGAGTAGCTCTCAACCACTCCGGGCTCCGGTTTCAGGGGATCCAACATCTCTTTCTGGCCTTTATAGGCACCTGTATACACATATACAAGCTCACACACAGACACATAAGTACACACAATTAAAAAGAAATCTTTTTTTGAAAAGGCAGTTTTCCGAAAAATCTTCAGCTGTGATGTGCATCTTTTATCTCAGGTGCTTACAGTTGCCACCATAGACTTGATTAACCTGGCTGTAATTAAGCTGTCCTTAAGGGATTTTTTTTTTTTCATGGCCCAGCCGTCTATGTGAAGTAGAGCCGTGGGCCATTTACTATGTAAGTGTCCCCGGTTGTACTCAGATTGCTTGTTCTTAGGAAATGATCAAGTTACATAGACTCCCTCCATGATCCTCTTTATATATCGGTGTCTTCCACTGTTCTGGCTGTGTCCTGACTCAAAGTAACTGATGGATGGTGGACAATCAAGTCAGAGCAAGAAGGAGGAGGGTGAAAAGAGACTGTACCCAATGCCTAGGGGGCTGTCTGAAGCCTAGATGTCTGTGTGGGAGCCACTGCAAGTAACAGTGCTGTCTGCTTCCAAAGGACTAAACTGAGCTTGCCTTCTGGGCCTCAGAAGATGGGATAGGACATATAGCTGAATAATATCCCATACTGTCTTCTCAGATCCAATTCTTTTGTATCAGTAAAATAAGCCTTTTCTTTACTTATAGAAGGTAGCATTACCATGACAGCTTGGGGGAGGAGGTCTGGTCTGTCACTTACCTTCTAAATAACGTGTGTTGCCACACCCTCTGCCTGGGGAGCTGCTTGTAGAGAGGTAACCAGGGAACAGCCTTCTGTTAGGAGGCCCTTGGCAGCTTCCTTCTCTTCCCGGCAGTTGTCAAGGCTCTAAACACCGGGGGGGCCACCTAGCCTTGCTTCTCAGGCTGGTTTACCCTGGAGGCACTACATAACCTTTGTGCTTCTCTTAGGAAATCTGAACAACTGGCAAGACCAGGACTTCAGAGCAGGGGCTGCCCTGGAGTGTTGCCCAGCACACTTTGGGGTTTTTCCATAGCTAGGGCACAGCATAGTAATTTGCCACTGATTTCCAATTGAGTTCTAGAAGGTCAGGACCCAGGTATATGGATTCACTGGGTGGGATGTAGGAGTCTTTTTGAGATCTTCCTTGTGATGTGTTGCTGGGACATGAAATAGAGCTTAAGTGAGCATGACCCAGGCTTTCTGCAAGTGGAACAAGAGTTCACACAGGTTTTTGGTTTTGTTGAGCAACATTGGGGATTGAACCCAGGGCCTCAGATATCCTGGACAAACGCTCTACTATTGAGCTGCACCCCCCAAAACCCTCCACACAAGTTTTCATGGATGAGGCGGAGCAGATTGGGTGACAGATGTTCTTGGTTCTGAGGAACCTAACTGAGCCCTTATCCCTAGCCCAGCCCAGAGCAGAATGAATTAAAAACCAAGGTTATATGCAGCAGATCCTGACAGAGTCCAAGCTAGTGAAGTGTAGCAAGCCAGCACCCTGTGTGCCCTCTGCTCCTGAGTAAGCTTGATGGTTACTGCAGCTTGCCCAGTCATGTGACCAGGCCTTCTGCTGTGGCCAGCCACAGGTAAATTGAGCACTATTTCTATTTTCCTGCTTGGGAGGAGGTGGGCAGGGACATCTGGGAGCCTACAGAACAGCTGTCTTAGCTACTTGGAACGCTTGTTTACCTTGACTTTGTCCTGTTTTCTTTTTCTCTCCCTTGTGCCCCAGATGATAACATGAGTTCTGAGATTCCACTTGAGCTGCATTGGTCAGCAGCCCTCTCTTCTTTATCCTCTGGGAGTTGGAACCTTCTGCCCTCAAGGGCAAATAAATTGAGTCACGATCCTGTAATGGTCTCTTCCTGGTGCTGTTTTCAGGGACAGACTACCTTAAAATCTCTCTCGTTCAGTGGTGATAAGTAAGTGCAGTTCCTCCCATTGTCAAGATAGACTCTCCAGCATTTTAATCCCAGCACATGGGGGACAGAGGGAGGTGGATCCCTGAGTTGAGGCCAGCCTGGTCTACATAGTGAGTTCCAGGGCAGCCAGAGCCACACAGAGAAACCCTCAAAAAAAAGAAAGAAAGAAAGAAAAAATTCAGAGTTTCACTGTGTAGCCCTGGCTAGCTTGGAACTAGCACTAGATATATAGGCCAAGTTGTCTGAATGCTGTCTTGTGTTCATCGATATATGTGTGTCTAGACAGACCTCCATTTGTGTACATCCATGTGCAGTCTTTTCAGTTAATCTGAAACTATCATGACACTTTCCCCCTTCAGCAGCTTCTCCTGGCAATAAAGACAGTTTGCCTCACACTATTGTCCTGCCTAAGAAAACTAACTGTGCCTGTGTATCATTTAATATCCTGTCTGTTTTCACACTTCCCATTTGGTGGCTTGCTTTGTAACCTTGGTGTAGGGGTTGGAGCTCAGGCCTTACACATGCTGGACCAGTGCTCTTCCCATATCCTCAGCATAAAGGATCTTACTCACTTAAATCTTTTTTAAAAAGCCACTCAATCCAGAGTTATTCCGTACTCCAAGTGTCTGTGTGTGTGTTTAGAAATAATTTGCATTTGTACATGTGTGTACACTTGTGGATGCTGGAGACCGGTATCATAATTGTTCTCCATTTTTGTCATCTACTCTCTCCTCCTCTTTCTCTTCCTCCTCCTCCCTCTTCTTTTAACAGAGTCTATTAGTGAACCTGGAGCTTGCTGTTTAGTCTAATCTAAGTAGCCAGCAAGTGCCTGAAGTATTTTCACCTCTGGGTGCTGGGATTACAGGCACATGCTTGCTACTACACTTAGCTTTTACATGGATGCTGGGATCTGTGGAAGAGGCTCATGCTTGCTCAGTAAACACTTTACTCACTGCGCTATCTCCCAGCCTGTCCCTTTATATCATTGTTGTTGTTGTTGTTGTTGTGTCTCTATCCTGTGTTTGTGTGGTATGTGCATGTCACATAGTGCCCATGTGAAGGTCAGAGGACATTTTGGGGCCCATTCTCTCCTCCCACCTTTACAGTGAGTTCTAGGGATGAAATTCAAGTTGTGCTTTACCCACTGAGCCATCTTGCCAGCCCATGTTTGTTTTAAATAATATTTCCTTGTCAATTTTAATGTTTTATTCTTTGAGAATTTTATACAGATAAACAATGTATTTTATCTCTCACAACTCTTTCCCCATAATATATTTTCAAAAGTCATTTTAGGCCAGGTGGTGGCAGTGCAGAGAAATGTAGATCCTCTGAGTTCAAGGTTAACCTGGTCTATAGAGTAAGTTTCAGGATAGCCAGGCTACACAGAGAAACCCTGTCTAGAAAAACACAACCACAAAAAAAGTCATTTTGGAGCTCTTCTAGACCCTGTTAGTTCTATTCATGTTTCCTCAGAAGACAGAGCAGGTGAATCTGTGAGTTCAAGACTAGCCAGGGCAACATAGTGAGATGTTATCTCAAAAACAAAACTAATCTTTTCATGGGTAAAGGTGTGTCTTTATACTGGTTACTTTAGGAAGTATGTGGTACCAGGTTGTTCCTAAGTGGTAATACTGTCATTGATGATGGGACAGGGATTGAGCATAAGGGCTTCATACACAAACGCTGTCACTAACTGGACTTCGTTATCCTCATGCTAAATTTGATCACTTTAGGTGGTCACCACCAGATCTCTCGATGTAAAACCACATTATTCTCCTCTTCAGTGATTTATGTGGTGACACTTTGCCGTTGTGTAAATATTCCTTTCCCCATAACCTTTGGCCCAGTAGTCTTGGTATCTGTTGTCTCTTCATGATTGAGGTATTTCATTGAGAGTTTGATAAAGACAGTTCTGAATTAATGTAACTTGACAAGAATATTGACATGATCAATTCAATAGGAAGAATGACAGAAACAGTTTCCTTTGGGCGGGGAAGGTGACAAAACAGGGCTGTCATATTTTGTCAACATTTATAAGCATTTTGTGTAATTTGGCTGATACTGAATTGCATACTTGTTGTTTAAACATATGTTGCCCAGAAGTTTGCTGGAAACCAGGAAGAAAGCAGACTGGATAGAGTTAAAATTACTAATGGTTTATTCATGAAGTAGAATTTATTTTGATTGAGGAAATTACTTGATTGATAGTAATCTGTAATCTTATTTCCCTTTTACCTGGTTTTATCTTCCTCACTAGAACTTGTCTTACTCTTAAATTGTTTTCAGCTTTCCTTGGCCGATCCAACATGCCCAGAGACTAAAAGCATTGTTCCTGAATCCCAAGTAGGATCGTCTAGTTCCTAGCCAGAGAAGGGACTAGAACCTTTTAGTGCACTAGAACCAAGGCAGCCAGGAAGCCATGAAGCAGTAGAGTCTTACTAAAGTACAAGTGTGGGAAATGTTCCTTGAAAATCTTCTATTCAGGGAATAGAAGATTTCACTTTGCACTTTGACCTTGGAGAGAAGAGTTCACCTTCACCATGAGGCGATAAAGTCTTGGAGATTCTGCCCCACAGTATAGTGTGTGAGCATGTAGGGTGCACAGAATCAGAACAGAAACCAGGGTACAGTTTCACAGTTGTCCTCTTGCAAAACTTTTTCTAGATGAACCTCCCTAATCTGGTTCTCCCTTTGCCCCACTTACCTTAAAAGCTAACTTAAGAGTTGACTGGATGTCATGATTTCTTCTCTGTTTGATAGAAACCAGATTACTGTCAAGAAGGGAAGCAAGGAAAAAGATGTTTGTTCGTCCTTTGAGTTTGCATGCCCCTAAGGAACCTATTACTTTCAAACCACTTCGAGGTGAGGATTGTTTTATGGGAGGAGGTTAGGCTCCTGTGTAGGCTCTTCCTACAAAGGCTCCATTAGATCCTGAGGGAAACCTTGCTTCCATCAGTAACTGCTAGCGATTGTTTTGTCTTGAGAATGCTCCGATCCTTCAGAAACTCCTCTTCAGAGAATCGAGATAAAGGGTGAAAAGTTCACACTACTTCCTTTTCTTCTAACTGTAGTTTCTTGAGAGCTGAACAAATGTCAGAGCCCCGCAGCCTGCTGCTTTGATGCCTGCGCATACACTCCGGGCTTACCCTTTGCCTCCTGGAAGATACAGAGTTAGTGGATTCCTTATATCTTTTTCCCACAGTGACATCTCCAAAAAGGCTTCTCTTGGCCCATTCTTCCAGCTGCCTGCAGGCGTGATCTACATTTTGGGAAGTCAGACATGAAGCCAGAAATGGTTTCGCTGGTTCTCTTTTGAGTTGTGCGTTTAAATATGGAGTCAAGGTGATTGATGGAGGGTTTGGCTGAGCAGTTCTTGGAGTGTACACAAATACCATTGCTCTTTTCTGGGTAAAGTCTCCTTGGTAGGGGAAGCATGATGGAACTTTTTCTCCTCCTCCAGTCTAGTTTCTTCTCCCTGGTAAGGTTGACATTAGCTGTGGCTTAGTGTTGAGAGAAATGTTAGTCAGGATTGGGGTTATAGTTCAGCGATAGAGTGCTTCTTTGAGTTTCAGTGCTAGACAACAGAACAAAGAAACCCTCTCACTCCAGATCTAACATAGAGCTGGGAGAGATGGGGTCTCCGTGAGCTCTCCATGGAGGTCTTCTAACCCCTATAGTCATCTTGAGGGTTTCAGTTTCATCAAAGCTTCTCCTCCAAAACCCATGTGTCCCAAGTTAAGCCGTGAAGTGGCCCCAAACAACAGGGGGCTCATGAGGCCATCTACCCTGTTCAATCCCAGCACGTTTCCAGAATAGGAAGACAATCCCTGTGAGGCTGTTTGGAGGAACTTCCCTTAGTCCTGCAAATTTCCTTGGGGAAATGTTGTATTTTGTTCTCCAGATTTCTCAAGTGCTGCACCCCAAGTGGACAAGGTAAGGCAGAAGCCCTCAGGGTCCCACCATACTGCCCTGCCTCTTATCCCTAAGTGAAGATCATTGGTTGAAAAACAAAAGGAAACATGAACATGCAAATGAGCATGGAGAGAAACAAGGATCCTAGTAGTAAGGTGCTGTTCTCGGGGTGGGGCGTGAATAGCTTTTGGCTTTGTGTTTTCACTCATCTGTGTGTGCTTATTTCCTACAGTGTATCTGTAGCTTTTTTCATGAGGGCTATTTTGTTATAAAGGCTATTTTCTCTTAAAAGAGGGTGGGGGAGAAGGCTACTGCTAAGAGCGTTTCAATACCTGACGGCATGAGAAAGTGACTCATACGGTGCTTGTTGAACCAGCTAGTTGTTGAGTTTTTGCTGGTGTAAAATTATATCTCTATTTTGCAGGTGTAGTAGGAAGGCTAGGCACGTGCTGGTGGTGGGATTAAGAGCATCTTCCCATCCAAGGTTTCTCCTTCCTACATGGCCTGAAAGACAACAAAAATGATGGACTTGTCTGCCAGGTGCCTAGCCAGAAGTCTTGGGTCAGGGCTGATTTCTCTCCACCCTGGCCAAGCTGAGAAGAGCCAGAAATGTCTCATGCCCTACATTATCTGTAGTCTTCATCCTGAGAACTCTTACCTCTTCTTTGAGTTCCTCTGCTGGGGTTAGGCTTGAGTTGATTTTGAGGGAGGGATCTCGAGGGAGGCAGAGATGAATTGGTGGCCCTTCTGAAAGCACCTTTGCAGAGGTGGGGAGTACCCCCTACCGGTGTGCCTGGTGTCGGATAGCTGGCATTGATGGGGCAGTGGCATCAGCTCTTCCCTCCACTACCCGACCAGTAGCTTCTTGTCTTACTTCTCTCTCATCACAGAGACGTATCAGCGAGTTGATGCTTAGTGGGCACTCATACCTGCTTACTAAAGGTGTTATCTGCCTTGTGTGCTGTTGGCTCCATTGACATCACCTGACTGCTGGGCCTCTCCTCTCTTAGCCCCTCTCCCTGGAGCCGTACAAGTGTAGCAGTTGGGAGACAGGGCCAAGTGGCTCTGGAAGATAGCACCTAAGGCTTCTTATCTAGTATGTGCTGTTTTGTTTTGTTTTCTCCATTTGCTGTTGCCCAAGAACCAAAGCATCCGCCACTGCTCAGCTGTGTGGTGAAATGGTCTGGCCTGGTGCCAGGGTGCCTCGCCAGGTGGCTGAGCTGTGGAGGCTGTTGCATGCGATGGGCCGATAATACCCCATGGTGCTGTAAACAGGACACCCCACCCTCCTGCAGACACCCAGCCCATGCCCCAGTGCTGGCTGCTTTGTCATTGCCTGTCATGATACTGGCTTGTCTTCTCTGATACAGGCGCATGATTGTTCTGTTTCTCTCCCAGGTTCCCAAATCTGAGAGGGGCGCTTTCCAGAAATAAAACCAGTTCATCTTTCAGCCACAAGCAACCGTTTTGACTTCTCAACACTTCCTATCCTTTAGCTGTAATCACATGAGTGCAGGACAGAGCCCACTCCCCAGATCTTTCCTGTATGCCCATAAGCACCCACTTCCCTCTCAGCTGTGGGACTGCTAGGGGATGCTTGTGAGCAGTGGACCCTAAGCGCTCGTTTACAGTTGCTGATGTCCAAGTCTCTAAGAAGCTTTATTGATTTTTGTTTGTTTGAGACGAGGGATCACCCTGTAGCCAAGGCTGGCCTGGAACTCATGTTCCTAATGCCTCTGCGTTCCATGTGCTGGGATTACAGGCGAGTATCACTTACTTGCTTAGCTAAAAGCTGTTTGACCTCCTTTCTGCACACTTCTCTCTATATCCAGGACAGCAATGGACTGTCCCTAGTAAAGAAAAGGACTTTCAGCCGGGCAGTGGTGGCACATGCCTTTAATACCAGCACTTGGGAGGCAGAGGCAGGCAGATTTCTGAGTTCGAGGCTAGCCTGGTCTACAGAGTGAGTTCCAGGACAGCCAAGGCTATATAGAGAAACCCTGTCTCAAAAAACCAAAAAAAGAAAAAAAAAAAAAAAAGAAAAAAAGAAAAAAAAGGACTTTCACAGTAAATACAAGTACCTTGCCAGGCCTGGTAATCACAACTACTTAGGAGGCTAGGGCAGAAGGAATGTAAAGTCAAGGCTTTCCTAGGCTAAAGATTGAATTCAAGGATACCCTGGGCAAGTTAGTGAGACCCTGTCCCAAAATAAAAAGTAAAGAAGGGCTGGGTAGCTCATGGGTAGAGTGCTTGCCTGGTATGTGTGAGGCCATAGGTAGGTTCAATTCCCAGGCCTGTGATGCACCTTCTCAGATAGGAAAGCACAGGCCTCCAGATACTGTGGCTAGAACCTTCTCAGAACAGACTTCTCAGTAGTTTTCTCTTTCTCCACCTCCTTCCCTGTATCATCCTAGGAAATAAAAGCATATTTGCATTTCTTTTCTCTTCAGAATCCCTAGGAGGTAAGGTGGGCCAGTGGATCCTGCTGGCAGAGGGAAGCCAGGTCCCTGAGAATGGTAGTGTTGGCTGCAGTCATACTGCAGTGAGGATATAGGCTGTTTGGATAGCCCCTCCTAGGTATCAGGGGACCGCACCATGCCCGCTAGTCTGTAGCCTCTTTAAGGTTTTTTTTTTTTGTTTGTTTTTGTTTTTTTGGTTTTTCGAGACAGGGTTTCTCTGTGTAGCCCTGGCTGTCTTGGAACTCACTCTGTAGACCAGGCTGGCCTCGAACTCAGAAATCTGCCTGCCTCTGCCTCCCAAGTGCTGGGACTAAAGGCGAGCGCCACCACCACCTGGCTTTGTAGCCTCTTAAGGATGGCACAGGATCACATCACTATGTAGCTTTGGCTTTGGTTTGTCCTTGGGGGAAATCGATGCCTTGGGTTAGCAGCTCTTACTCAGTTTTGGTGCCTAAAACAACAGGTGCTTGCCAAACCATTTGGGGGGATGTTTACAAAATAAGCAGTAGGGTTTTTTTTCCCTAGTCAAAAACCTAATCTTTTAAAAGTGCCCTCTCCTTAATTTCCTGGGCATGAAAGAAACATGGCATTTTAGTTTCCTCAGAGGGGTTGGGACATGCCAAGAATTTGGGGATTTGGGAGGGGCCATGGAACCTTGCTAAGGGCTCTGAGACAGGAGGTAATTCTACCTTGTGGCTAGCCAGGAGCTGAGCCAGCACCCTGTGCTGGGATGTGGCCGCTGTGGAGATAAGGCTGGAGCCCAACTGTGACCTCATCTGAGGGGGTGGGGAAGCAGGTGGGCCCTGCAGGTGGGCTGAGCAAGGTCTTTGCTGGTCTGACTGCTCGCAAGGGAGGCAGGGCAGCCTTCCCTGTGGACACTTGCTTTTCCTCATTCCATTCTCTCCTTCCCCCGCCCCCTTCTAGCTTTTTTCCTTTAAATTTCTGTTATTTACCATTTCTGTTATTTTTATGTATATATGGAGGAACAGGTCACACAGCTTTTGAGATTAGTTTTGATCAGAGGCAATTGAGAAGAACGTGGTATCAAGTAGAATAATGGTTGGATCTCAAACCGATTCCAGGATTTTGAGTATTTCCTGGACCCTGTCTGTCAATACTGTGAGTGAAATGCCATTCAGTTCCCTGTTGTTGAAATCGGACCCCAGCTAAATAGTTTGCTGACTAGGGTGGTTCCGAGGGTGGTAAGAACTGGTGTAAAATCATGGTGGTAGCAGTTGTTGCTAGGCGATAGATTCCTCTGTTACAGGTTTCAAAGGCCTGACAAGAAACAAAGGAAAACATATACACTTTACAGCAGACCCCAAAATCAGGCCTGCCCCAACCACACACACACACACACACACACACACACAGGGATATATACACATGCACATGCACACGCATATACACACACTTAGGGATAGATGGATGGATATATATATCCATCCACACATCCCTAAGAGGAGCTGACAGGGCAGTCTCCCTGCAGGTATCCAGCAGCCTCAGAGCAGGTGGAAGGGGGCTTGGTTTAGGTATAGGATATAGCCTCCTTCTTGAGATGTGGGTGTCGTCAGGCACTGCCTCTCTGTGTCTGACATCCCTCAGTCTCCATTTCCAGGGCCAACAGGAGAGGAAAGGGTGACTACAGACCAATGTAATTTGTGGCAAAGGGGCAAGACTGAAAGGTAATCCTCTAAGTATGAGATGTTTCAAAATCTCCGCAGGGTCTTCCTGCTGAGAGGATGGGGCAGGTGACTCTGACTGACCTTTCTTCCCTATCACTGTTCCTCAGCCCTGGAGGCAGTCTCTGTCCTTCAAAACTAGGAAGAAGCAGCTGCTGGGATTGTGACATCCCAGCCTACATGCCAGTCGTTTTCTTACCCGCCTCTTTGATTATCTGTCATGTAATACTGCAGAGGTGCTTTCTAGAGGCTGTGCCTTCTAATTGGGTTCTCAGGGACCGCCTTAAAGGAGGCCTAGAGGACAGGATTTCAGTGTCTAAGCTGGTTTCCATAGTAGACCAGAAGTCTCCAGAAATATTTGAATTACCACCTTTCCACCTTAAGCCCAACTCAGAATAATGATTGATTGAATTGCTTGTGTGGAAGGTAAACTTGAGACTTGAACCAATGGGCCTGTCAGTAAACTGCAGTAACAAGGTCACAAGAAAGTGAAGGAGGAGGTGGCCCCCAGAGCCTCAGACAGGGACAGATAAGTGGCTATGGAGTCTTTACTGAAGGTGAACGACAGCTGTGGATCCCCACAGGTGCAGCGGTGTAATTACAGAAGCTTTATCTTCCCACTATAGATTTTTCAATTTTATTCAAGTGCTTGGGTTCTTGCCAACTTGGACTCTGTGCTGTAGACACTGTAGACATTGGGGGCTACAAAGCTAAATCAGAGCCCGACCTCACAGGCTGTTCATTATCTAGGAGTCACAAATGCCTGCAACCCTAGAGACAGGCAGTAAGTACTAGAGAGGACAAAGTATCCTGAGCAAACCCAGAACATTCTGAAACACTCCTCAAAGGGATTCCCAGGATCTGTAGGGTGGGGAGGAGGTGGAGGCAGTTAGCCTGGCCTGGCGGATGGCTCAGACATCAACAACAGGGAGAGGAAAAGGCAGAGTTAGTGGTGGGAAATGGCACAGTGTGTCGTGTCTGCAATGTAGAAGAAGGAATGAGTGCACAGGACAGGTAAGTAGGCCAGAGCATGGGGTCTGTGATACCTGGCTTTTGCGTGTATACACATGTATGTGTGCATGTGCGTCTGCTCAAGTGTGTGTGTGTGTGTGTGTGTGTGTGTGTGTGTGTGTGTGTGTTGTACACATACACAGCCAAGGCATGAACATGGAGGTCAGAGAACAACCTGAAAACTTTCAAGAGTTGATCTTTCTTTCCATCAGTGAGTCCAGGGCATCAAACTTGAGCCTTTAGGCTTAGCATCAGGTGTCTTTTCTTCCTGGGTCATTTTGCTAGCTCCTGACTTCCAGGTGGTGGTAGCACACACCTTTAGTCCCAGCACTCGAGAGGCAGAGGACAGGTAGATTTTTGTGAGTTCCAGGCCAGCCTGGTCTACAGAGTGAGTTCCAGAACAGCCAGGGCTACACAGAGAAGCCCTGTCTTAAAAGCAAAACAACAAAATTCCCATTTTAAGTATCTTAAGTTTACAATTCAGTGACATAAGTACATTTATAGTGTAGCCATTGGCATATCATTTCTGGAATGTTTTACCATCCCAGAGGATACCTATCTATTAACAGAAACCACCCCCTCCCCTTCCCTCTATGTACATGGTCACCTTACTCTTTCTTGTCCCCATGGATTTGCCTATTTCAGATGTCGCATGAAGGTGGACTCATATGACATCTGCCATCTGTCTGTATCTAGCTTATTTTACCTTGTGCCACCAAGTTGCCTCTGATTTAGGGCTATTATAATTGATGCTACTGTGATCATAAGTGTACAAATAACTTTGCAAATCTCTGCTTTCAGGGTTTTGTGTTTTGTTTTGTTCTGAGGGAGTCTCTACCTAGAGTTGGGATTTCTGAACCCTAAGGGAATTCTCTGTTTAACTTTTTGGGGAACTGCCAATCTTTCTGTGTCTTTTTAATGTAAACCTCTTCAAGTCTATTTATACCTACAGTTCCCAGTTCTTTCTGCTGTGCTGAATACACACATAAATCACCAAGGGATTACTACAGATGTGAAAGCAGTTTCTTCTGTTTAAAGGAGAATCTTTTTAGATCTTTATAGTGGAGTGTTTGAATGTAGACATAGAAAACAGTCAACCCAGACTCCTGAGACTTCCAGATGATCCCAGAAGTCTTATTTTTTAAAAAGTTTCGGGCCGGGCGGTGGTGGCACACGCCTTTAATCCCAGCACTTGGGAGGCAGAGGCAGGCGGATTTCTGAGTTCAAGGCCAGCCTGGTCTCCAGAGTGAGTTCCAGGACAGTCAGGACCAGAGAAACCCTGTCTCGAAAAACCAAAAAGTTTCAACTTTTAATTTCTCCCAGAAATCTTACGCCAACATAAAATAAAATGAATGCATTTATAATTGCCCCCCAACTTGTATTTTTGTTTTTGCCATTCAGATAAAAGGCAGAGAAGGGTTGGAAAAGACCTGCAGACGTGGAGACTGTCCTCTACTGCACGCCTTTTCTTCGAGCTCTGTGGCTCTCTCCAGGCCCATGCCGTGGCTCTCCTGGAGCTGCCTGGACTGGAGGAAGTAGTAAGAGTCCTTCATGCTGGGCATGGTGGTACACACCTGTAATCCTAGCTGTTTGGGAGACAGAGGATTGTAAATTCAGGGTGGGCCTGGGCTACACAGCCCATTCAAGGCCATCCTGGCCAATATAGCAAGATCCTATCTTAAAAAAAAAAAAAGTGGAAAAACAATAGGGCTGTGGAATACAGTTCTTTTTTAGCCTATGTAAGGCTCTGGCTCCAGACTTCAGAACCACAAAAAGAAGAAAAGAATTTTTTTAAATTAATTGAGCCAAGTTTGTGCAGCAAAGAAGATTCAAAATGGATGTAGGAGGAGGGAAGGAAGGCAGAAAATGTATAAAGGGAAGAAGGCTTGTGTTTATGAACATGGAGTTCCCTCGAAGGCTGGGAAACAGCTTCTCCAAGGAGTCTCTCGGGGTGGATACTTGGGAGTGCCAGGCTCGGAGTCTCCTAGAGCAGGAATAAAGGGCATCGTAAAGGGACATCTGTGTCCACTGTGAAATGGTGGGAAGGGATCCCAGTGATGAAGTGAAGTTAGGATCACTGGTCAGACAGGATGTGCCTTTGCTGCTGTGAATTCTTTCAGGAAGGAGGAAAGACATGGCAGGCAGGTGAGGTATCCTGGGAGAGAGGAGGCTAGTTGCCATGACTCCTTCCTCCATGCTGATGCCAAGGCCTTGTGGGCTGTGCTCTCTTTCAGCGAGCGTCCCCTGTTCGGTGGCCCCAGAAAAGTCAGTGTGTAGGCCTCAGCCACCCCAGGTCCGGCGTACGTTCTCCCTGGACACCATCCTCAGTTCCTACCTTCTGGGCCAGTGGCCACGAGATGCTGATGGGGCCTTCACCTGCTGTACCAATGACAAGGCCACCCAGGTAATGGGATCAGGAGGGGGGGGGCTGGCTGAGGAGGTCACTGGTGACTTGTGTCACAGAAGTGACTTGTCCTGGGTTTTGGGTGTATATAGAAGCTTTTCTTCTACTACTGGTTACCAGGGTTTTTCCGTCTTTGTTTTCTTTTGTAAACATAGGTGAAAATGAGTTTGCGTTCCACCTGCCTGGTGGAAAAGAGACATCAAGCTGGGGCTGACAATTTGGATTTCAGGGTTTACATGTGGAGAATCTGCAGCTGACTTTGGAGTTTGGGGCTTTTAAAATGAAATTTGCCTTCCTGAAGTTGATCCAGTTAGCATCCCCCAGGCATCCATCCGAGGAAGTGGCCAAAGAGGTGCTGAGCCAGGGTGGACCCCATTGGATCTGTAGAAGTAGGGCATTCCCATGAAGAGCTACACCTTGCCAGCAGGCAGGCTAGGGATGCTCCAGGGTACCAATCCCAGTCCTGCACAGCGTAGCTTTCTCTCCTATGTTTTCATGAAGAGTCCTGCCCTTGGAAGGGCTCTCCACAGACCATCCAGCCCATGTGTCCATCTTTTGGATAAGATTTGTTAACTTGAGCAAGAAGTCATCTCATCTGCAAATTACCCAAAGATGTTTCTGACCTAGGACTTCTGTCTTCTTAGCACTTAGTTGGTAGGAGCAAGGCTCCCTTTGGGAGCAGCTTAAGCTGAGTCCTGTTTAACCTGCAGGGAAGAACACCTCACTTGGCCCAGCCCTCCATTCTGGGTAACAGAATAAGGCAGGGTGAGGCAGCTCTTGCTTTGCTGAGTAGAGTGTACCCACTCTGCCCACATCCATGCTGCATGACGGCCAGGGGGATATGGACCCCATGCTCCCTGCAACTCACTCTGCCTCCTCGGCACATCTCATCAGTCCCTTTCATTTTATGAGATCCATTTTCAAATGTTTTTAATGAACATTTGAATGTCCACTCTTTTCCAATAGGAACAAGATTTGGTTTCTTTGAGCCTGGTTTCCAGTTCCCTGAAGGCCTGAGAACAGACAGCCAAGGGATGTCATGGGACTGATGCCTGGCAAAGTTTAGAGGAGCAAGATTCTTCCAGAAATGCCCCTTGTTGCACCAAAAAGAATTGAAACAAGTTTAAAGCAGTAAGGTGCTATCAATGGCCAGTCTTCTGTAGATGTGCAGGAAGGAGGTGAAGGGAGCAGGCGCCCTCCTGGGAGCCCGCACTGGTATCCCATCATCCTTAGGCAAGGAGAAAGAGGTATGCTTTATCCCTCCTGGGCCTGGTAGTACACACTCCTTTCTCTATGGCTCAGGCCAGATAATATAGTTAATCAAGGGGGCTTCCTGCAGGGGTGGGGCTTGAGGTTGCTTCAAGTAGGTGGACTCATGAGCATCTTGCTTTGTTAGACATTAGGCAGCATATCCCCTCCTCAGTCATTTCCTGTTTGCCAGCCTCTGTCCAGTGACCATCCACTCCTCATGTAGCTTTCTCTTTGTCACCCCAGGCAGGGCTGGTCTCAGACGTCCTCTGGCCAATTGGAGTGGCCTGGGTTCTGAGCTGCATGTTTTTGCTTCGACTCCAGCTGCAGGCCAGATCTTTTATATAACAAGTCTGGGCTTCTTGCCACAGCAAGACAGAGGTCAGCGATGTGCCTCCATGGGTCTGGCAAGGCCCAGCCCTCTAGCTTTCCTCTTTCCCGGGATGGGCTCCAGCCCTCGAGGAACTCTTAGCAACCTGTCAATATTGTGGCTGCAGGCAAGAGGTGGGAGAATTCTGATCAGTGTAAGCATCCAACCCCAAGTATGTGCTCTGCCCACCTCGCAGGCCTGCTCTTGAGGGAATTTTCTGCTCCTAGGTTTGGGTTCCACTCAAATTCCTGCTTGAGGCCCCCGTGCCTGGCACAAGCTGCCGTTTTTTAGCATTGGCATTACACTGTGAAAGCTTTAGACTCAACTGCCATCTCCCCAGAAGGCTTTGCTTCCCTTCTAAACAGCGAGAGATCACCCAGAGGGATGGCTAAAGAAGAGATTTCCAGGGAATGTGGAGAAAGGAAAAGGGAGCAGGGACTCTAGATCTATGAAGGTCTTTGAAAGCATACCTATGCATGTGTGTATGTATTCATGTGTGTATGTATGTATGTATGTATGCATGCATGTATGCATGTATGTGTGTGTGTATATGTCTGTTTGGTTGACTGGCTTGTTAGGTTGCGATGCTGGAGATAGAGCCTTGGACTTCAGGCAGGCAAGGCAAGTGCTCATACTCTACCACTGAGCTACATCCTGAGTTCATTAAAAGCTTTTCAGCTGTTAGGAGTGGATGGATGCCAGACGTTTCCCAGTTGCTTTGAGCAAGCCAGCTATTCCTACCCTGTCCCTCACTTGCGCCCTTTCTCTCCTAGCCATAGCTGTGAAACATTTCATGGTCTGCTTCATCCAGCCTAATGGCAGGTACTTGTTACTGTTCTCCTGGGTGCCTGACCTCCCTGTGTTGGAGGCTGTGTCATTCCTGACACTCCCAGGGATATGCTTTTCAGTTATGGCTGAGGCTAAGCAGCTCTTTTCCCAGAACCTCCCCTAGAGGGCCTTGCTCATTCCAAGCCAGTGTCAGAGCTAGGCCCCAGACACAGAACACCTGCCATTAGAGAGCTGGGCGTGTTGTGTATTCCAGGCCTGTCGATGCATAGGCCAGAAGAGAATGAAAATTGCCCAGCCCTTGGGTCTATGGCAATGTCATCAATAATCCCAAGATCTCCTTCCTGGCCATGTTCCATGCTTTCAGTCAAGTACAAAGTCAGTCTTCAGGCAGCCATACATTGAATAGGAGCTAGGCTCCTCGAATACGGAGCAAGAGGAACAAAAACAACTATTCTAGAAACGAGGAAGGGGTGTGGCCATGACACCTGGGGAGGGGCCCACTGCGTCATAGCTTTTATCTTTTTCAGTGTTGGGGATGGAACCCAGGGCCTGCACATGCTAGCTAGCCAGATGCTGTACTGAGCTAGACCTCCAGCCTGGCTTGTTTTGAGCCAAGAGGACCAATTTGAAAGGTGTGAATGGGTGTTTCCAGCATTGGCTTCATGAGAACAGGGCCAGTGAGGACTAGGGAGTCACTCCCCCAACCCCACCTCCTATGGCATCTCTATCTTCTGCAGGAAGTTCTGTGACTGAGAGGAGTTTTTCAGAATTGTCTCAGTTTATTTGAGTGTGTTTTCTCTTCTGTGGCCCACCCTTCCCCCAGGCCATCTGGTAACCCAGAGCTGGTTACCATAGTGCTTTGAGTTGGCCTCTCCTCCTGGTGGCTGGGCCCTGGCCAGGGCTAGTGATGGCAGCACATGCCAGTGGCTGTGGTTACCTCTCTCCCTTCTTACTGGGCAAAGTATATGAGCCTTGTACTCTTCTGGAGGGAGGAAGTGGTCCTCCCACAGCTGGGATGACTGTTTGAGCAAAGTTCCCCAGCTGGTGGCATCCTGCCCACAGAAAGGGACCTTGGGGACCTCCCCTGCCTGGCTCCACTCATTCTGGCTTCTTTGCATCCCCATTTGTGCTTCATTAGTTGGTAGGATGGGAAACCTCTGTGATCCCCACCCCCGCTCCCCATTTACCTCTGACTTATCTTTAGTCTTAAGTTCTTAACAGACGTCATCATGGAACATCCCAAAGGCCAGAGGCTGAGGCAGCCTACTGGTTAGAGAGGACTTCCTTTCTGTCTTTCCGTGCCTGGGGGGGTTGGGGGGGGTCCTCCCTTTCCCTGAGCTACTGCCTCAGTGTTCACTGATGGCACATGACCCAGTGTGATCGTCACAGATCTTTAAAAAAAATCGTTTTGTTTGTTTGGTTTTTGTGGGCATAAGGCCGTGGACACAGAGCCTGTTTTCCAAACTAGTGACCAAGACCAGTAGTTTAGTGCATGGTTTGACAATACAGCAAATACTTGAAAATGGGGCCATGATGGAAAAATCTGAGGGTTGTCTAGTCACTGCTAAGCTAGAAATGGTGGCTTTGGCCACCTGTAGCCACAGTTCTGGTATTGGCCAGCAGACCACCCTCAGAGCCTCAAAGTCCTAAAGAGACTGGCTTCCTTCTGAACGGAGCTCAGCATGTGCCCTCTGACCAACCATCTATCCCCGGTCAGGTCCTGTGCTGCTTCTGACAGGTACTGTTCCCAGGACTCAGCCCGGCTCTGCACATACATGGGGCATGCTCAGGAGCCCAAGGTCACCGGAGACAGTGAAGGCCTGGACTCTTCCCCTCCTGATCATGACCTCTAGGTTGGAGGCCAAGAAAGACATCCCGGTGTGGAGGGTCTCATCCTCCTTGCTTTTGTTGCTCTGTTAGCTCTGTGGGAAGCTGTCTTCCTCTTCCAAGCCTATCTATCCCTCCACACGCTGCCCTGGAATCTTACAATCCCTGGCAAGACAATTGTCCTCTACCCATGCATGTCTGGTTTTGTACAGCAGCTGCAGACCTGGCCCCTCACTCATGGTTAGTAATCTTACCCCTCCCTCCCTCAGTTACTCTTTTAGCCAGGGTATGAGGAAAGTCCATTCTAGTGCATGAGTCCCCCGACAAGCATGGATTTTTGGTCCCCTATGCCCAGACTTTCTTCCACACAAAGGGGCATCTAGCATGACTATTTACACTGCTGCCCCACAGCTTGGCCTGACCCTGTCCTGGTGACCTCCTTGAAATGGGTCTTAGCTGTGACTTCACTGTCCCCCAAGGAGACCATGTAGTGAGGCTCAGAAAGGAGGATCCTGACCAATCTGGGGTACCCTTCCCCACTTGACATACCCACTGCAGCTAGAGAGGTAGAAAGCTATACCTTTGTACCTGCCCGGCTTGACAGTACTCACACCAGCCTGTAAGCAGCTTTGAGTCCAGCAGCCCTGGTGTGTCAGGTTCCTTAGCTGCTTTAACAGTTACCCCAGGCTTCGTAGCTTATGGCAGCAGATATGTATTCTCTCAGAGTTTTAGATTCCAGAAGTCCCCAAGCTCAGTTGCAGTGACTTGATACAAATATATCTCAGAGCTGTTTTTGTTTTCTTTTTGTGGTAGAGTTACAGAACTCAAGTTAGCCTTGAAGATTGCAACCCTGCAGCCCCATCTTCCCAAGTGCTGGGACTGTATACAGATGCATGGCACCTGGCTCAGGATACAGTGCTCTTGGGGGAGTCTTTGCACCACTTGCTTTTTTTGGCTTTCAGTGGCTGTTGACTTCTCTTAGCTCATAGCACCTTGCACTGGCCTCTGCTTTAGCGGTCTCATTGCTTTATCTTCTGCATGTACTGGCTCCTTAGCCTCTCTCTTACAAGAACACTCTGGAGGCAGGGATTAGCAGTAAGGCTCGCCCATCATTGACGGGAAGAAGCTTAGAGAGCAGTGGGTGAGGTAAAGAGAGAGGAAGATGAGTTTGTCTGGGTTGAGGGACGTGGTGATGATTCTCATGGGCAGGCGGTGGATGCTAAGATACAGTGATGCTGTCAACATCACATGCACACAGAGTGCTCAGTAGTTGGTAGGAAGGTGTTGATGAAGAGAGAAAGGTTGGAAATGAATTAGGAGAGGAGATAATACCAACTACTATGGTTTCCACATCTTTTCTCCACTCCTGTACCAGTCCACTCCCTTGTACTCCTTCACATCTCCTAGGAGAAGGTAGTTGAAACATTTGAAGAGGTGTTAGTAGCCAGTTGCAACCCGACCCAACGTGCTTCTTCTCTTTCACCACCCACTTGTGAGCACAGTATCTTCAGTGGTGAGAAGGGAACATCCTTAGGTTTAGCCATCTCTCCTCTGTGGTCTTTTCTCCTTTTCCAGTGGTGACAGAGTTGTGCAGGACTCAACTATACTGGCAGCACTGGTGATCTACGAGCTTGGCTTAGGCACCAGCAGAGGAGGACACATGCATTACTGCAGTCCTAGTAGCTGAAGGGAGATGGGCTGTGTTTTCCCTGTCAGTTGGTGTAGCTCTTCTGAGGTCTGATACCCTGGGTTAAAGAGACACGGGCATTTGGAAGGAGAACAGCTACTTGGTTTCCAGAGACTGTGAGAGCCAGCGTCACCTGAGGGCTTTGGGGTACACGCCTGCATTCCTGGCTGCACTTTTCATAAAGGAAGAATGATGGGAATGAAGCTGAGGACTGCTCCCTGGTGATGCCAGTTGTCTCACCCTGGCCGTATTCCACAGCCTGGGAAAGGTCCTGCTCATGGGCAGCTACAGACAGGAAGGGCCAGAAGCTCAGTCTGCAGTGGCTTCTCCGCATGCAGCTGTCGCACCAGGCAGTCTGCTCTCACAGACCTGGCTTAGACTTGCCCTGTGAGCTCCTCTTAGCAGCTGTTGGGTGGTGAGGAGTCTTGTTTTCCCCTGATCCTCCCCCTCTCTGTGTACAGCAGCCTCTGGGGGAGGTCAGCAGATCTCTTAGAGGAGCTGGTTCCCAGGCCCTGTGCTTTTGGCAGCTTGTGCACAGTAGTCAGAGAAGAGCTGGTCCCACTAGAGCACTCCCCTCAGCTGCTCCCTTGGAATGGAAATAGGATGTTGGTGATGGGGAGGGATCTGGGCCTCTTGAGCTTCATGCTTGGAGCCAGTAACTTCCTCTTTTAGTGGAGGCTCCTCCGCCACCATCTTGGGTCCCCTGTCTTTATGCAGCAGAGGGAAGGCAGCAAATGGAACATTCTTCCCCACAAGGAACAAAGAAGGAACATGGGGAGGAGGAGGCATGAACAGACCAAGAATCAGTGCTGGATTGAGGATTCTGGTTCCATTTTTCTGAAACTGTCTTTCCTTGCCTATGCTGGAGAACGTTGGCATCCCTGACACTCCCTCTGTGTGATGAAATAAGCTTGGGGCATGGCGCTAAACAGTTGCCACCTGCTTCATCCTGAGCACCCATGGAGACCTTCTTCTGGTTTCCTCTTTGGGATCCTGTCTGATCACTTGTTTTCCATGGGTTCCCAGGCACCTGGCTTTAGCTGGGCTCATGGGTAGAGAATCAAAGATACAGGGCTCTTTTGAAGCTGTCTGGGAGAGGGACCACTGGAGTGCACCCAGACTGACTGTATACAAATAAGGAAGGGCTGACGTAGCTCAGTGTAGACCACTTGCCTAGCATTTGCAAGGGCCTGGGTTCCATCCCCAGTTCCAAACACACAACACAAAAATAAAAGAGAGAGGAGGTCAGCACTATTAGGCCTTGGGGAAGGTTTCCTGGAGAGTAAAAATCGGGATGAGGCCACACACATGGTTTTCCTGCCTGAAAGGATAAAACGTGCTGGGTGTGTCCATGAGGTTGATGAACAGATGTGAGGAGGCTATACAGGCCACCACCTCTATCCAGGAAACTGCCCGGCTGCTTCCTGCCTGCGGAGCTGCCTGTCTTACTGTATGTCTTTCTACAGACACCTCTGTCCTGGCAAGAGCCAGAAGGTGAGCGGGCCAGCTTCTGCATGCACAAGCGATCAGCATCGTGGGGCAGCACAGACCACCGAAAAGAGGTAACTGCCTTCTCCCTACAATCTCCATCTTTTGGCACTATGTGACAGCTTTATCCCGAGGATAGCTACACCTCCATCCTCTCTTCTTCCTGCCAGCCTCTTGAGGGAGCAGCTCCTCAACTGGCTCCCAGGTTTCCAGTGGCTTAGGTGTGGGGCCTCAGAACCTCTTGCTAGAGAAACTCCAGCCAGCGGCTGCTAAGGAGTTCAGCATGCAGGTTGGGAGAGTCGTTTGCTTAGTTCCTTTGAGGTTGGACTCTGGTGAGTCAGAGACTGAAGGAGGACAGGGAACAAGGTCCTGGCAATCAGGAGCCCCCAGCCTCATTTACTATTTAATCATCCACCGAGTTTTCTTTTAAAAGAAGAGAAAAATAATCCTAGGTTCCTAATACTTTCTCTTGGCCTTCCTCCCTGTCTCTCTTGGCTGGAGACATTGACACCGAGGAGAGAAAGCCACAGGTTGAAATTCCAGGGCTTCTAAACCAGCTTCTTCTGATATGTCCTGTGGCAGCTCCAAAGGAAAGGTCAACTTAGCAGGACTCATCCCTGACCCATTCACAGAGGGAAGTTGTTTCTGCCCTCTGTGATATTCAGAGCACTGAGGAAATGCACAGAAACTGGACTGTAAGCTTCAAGCCAAGTGGAAATGTAGAACGTTCTCAAAGCCTTGAATGGCAGAGTAAACAAATTGTGCACATGAAGGGTGGAGAGTCATGGTCTTCATGGTCTGATGGGTCCCCAGTGGCAAGTCTAAAAGCACATCCTTGGGCTGGGAGATGCAGCCCAGAAGTAGAGCCATCCTCGGCATGGTGAGGCCCTGGGTTCAGTCCCCAGCAGTGTGATTAGAAACCATTTTCTAGGTGCTGGAGAGGTGGCACGGAGGTTAAGAATGCTCATTGCTGTCTCTGAAGTTCTGTATCCAGCACCTACGTGGTGGCACACAACATCAGGAACTTCAGTCCTGGGGGACTCAATGCCCTCTTTTGACCTCCACGGATACCAGGCACACATGCGTGTAGGCAAAACACTCATACATATACACTAAGTATATATAAAGCAACAATTTAAAAAAGCAGTTTCTTCCCTGTCTCGGAAAACAAAAACAAAAACAAAACAAAACAAAAAAGCAGTTTCTTAGCCAAGCAGTAGTGGCTCACACCTTTAGTCCCAGCACTTGGGAGGCAGAGGCAGACAGGTCTATGGCTAGGTGAGTCTATGAAGTGAGTTCTAGGACAGCCAAGGCTACACAGAGAAACCGTGTCTTGAAAAACCAAAACCAATTAAACAAACAAACAAACAATAAATAAATAAAATCTTTTTCTTCTTGACTGTCATCACCACTTTTACGGCAGTGGGTAGCAAATCTACTTTCTGAATTCCATTAGGCTCTCTCCTGTTCATAAAGTTGTGTATCCTGCTCAGGCTGTGGAGGCCCAGAATTACAAGTGTGATGGGAATCATATTCAAAAGTGTTTGTCTGCTCATTTGTTTGGTTTGGGGATTGTCGGTGGGGGACAGGGCAGGATATTGCTGTATAGTTTAGTCTGGCCTCAAACTAAGACTTCTGACTCAGCCTTCTGAGCTTGTGGTTACAGTAGACTTATTCTTTCACCTGCAGAAATGCTGTGATACCCTATGTTGTTACAGGGCCTGGGCGTCTCTCTCTCTCTCTCCTTGGTATAATTTACTTTTTTAAAAAATGTATTTTATATATGTGAGTACACTGCCGCTGTCTTCAGACACACCAGAAGAGGGCATCGGATCCCATTACAGATGGTTGTGAGCCACCATGTGGTTGCTGGGAATTGAACTCAGGACCTCTGGAAGACCAGTCAGTGCTCTTAACCGATGAGCCATCTCTCCAGCCTGATAATTTACTTTTAAACCAGGGGAAGAATTGAATGTTCATAACCCCTGGTCTCAAGGTCTTCAGGATACTTGAAAAAATCATTTGAGAAATGAAAGGTTATTGACCATTGGAAATGCCACTTTTAGCCAGGTATGGAGGTGAATGCCTATAATTTCAACACTCAGGAGGTTAAAGCAAGAAGACTGTTGTGTTCAAGACAGCCTGAGCTACACAGAATGAGACCTAGTCTCAAGATAAGAAAAAAGAAAAAACCAGCCAAGTTAGAGAAATGGCTCAGCAGTTAAGATCATCCATTGTTCTTGGAAAGGACTGGAGTTGAGTTCCCAGCACCTATGTCAGACAGCTCACAGCCACCTATATGTAACTCCAGCCCTAAGGGACCCGGTGCCTTGGTCTCTATGCTCACCTACACACATCCGCACACACAGAGACCCACACACATGCACACAATTAAAAATAAGCCTTTGAAAAAATGTAAAGGTTTTTTAATATTTATTTTAGATATATGAATGTTTTGCCTACATGTATGTCTATTACTGTATGCATGATTAGTGCTCACAGAATTCAGAAGGAAGCATCAGATCTCCTGGAATCTGAGCTACAGATGGTTGTAAGCTAATGTGTGGGTGCTGGGAATTGAACTCAGATCCACAGCAAAAGCAGTAAGCTGCAAGTGCTCTTAATCGCTAAGCCGTCTCTCCAGCCTCCTGAAAAGAATTCTGTAAAAAGGAAAAGAAAAGGCTACTCATTGCCCCTGCCCCCTTTGAGACATTGCCTTTTTTCCCAAAGTGCCCTCAAATGACCTGGAGCTTGTTATGTAGACCAGGCTGGCCTGCAACTTGCAAGTTGCCTCCGCCTCCCAAGTGCTGGGATTAAACTGTATGCTGCCATGCCTGCCTTGTACACTTAGTGGAAGGGTGTCCCTTACAATCCATAACCATGATGGTGTATGTCTTCTGTTTGGAGTCTGACTCATCCAGGGCGAGAGCTTTCAACCTTTCTAATGCTTCGACCCTTTGATACAGTTCCTCATGTTGTGGTGACCCCCCCAACCATAAGACTGTTTTTGTTGCTACTTCATAACTGTAATTTTACTACTGTTAGGAATCATAATGTAAATGTCTGATATGTCACCCCCAAAGAGGTAGTGACTCACAGGTTGAGAACTGCCGATCTAGGGAATGCTTAACACTTTAAGAATCCAGTCTAGCAGAAGGGTATTTAGCTTAGTTGAGCCTCCGACTGTCGTGAATTAGCACCATTGATGTCTATGTCCCTTTCAGGTATCTTCACCTAGGGCCTCACCTAGGGGAAGGAAGCAGTATACTTTGGCTTTGCCTCACTGTCCTTTCTCCTCCATCTCTTCTGCTAGATCACCAAGTTGAAGCAACAGCTGCAGAGGACAAAGCTGAGCCGCGGTGGGAAGGAGAAGGAGCGGAGCTCCCCTGTCCAGGGGGACCATGCTGTACTGGGAGCAGTGAGGGTATGCTGTCCCCCTGACCACCTGGCAGGCTTCATTAGTGTATAGGGTTCTGTCCAGCTGTGCAGCATTGAGCCACTTGGATAGTCAGGAGAAGTTTTAGTCCAAAGATGGGCTCCACTGAGTGGCCTTAGTGTCTTTCTCTTCTGCCTCAATAAAGGCAGTGACATTAGCAGCATCTTCCTGGTGTCTCAAAGCTCCAGTTCCTGGAGAAATCCCCTCTGAGTGGGCTTGTTGGCCATCTGTATTTGGCAATATCCTGTTCATCTTTTTTTTTTCCAACTTGGAAAAAGGGTGAAGAAAAAAGCTATGTGGACGTGATCATTCCCTGCAGTCATAGCTGGTAACTGTCTGGGGCCGAGTGGGGACGTCGTCTGATTGCTTCATTTGCCTCTCCTTAGGCATCCCTTCCCAGCCTCCCGCCAGGATCCCCTGTCCTTCGACTCAGCCCTTGTCTGCACAGAAGCCTAGAAGGGCTCAACCAGGAGCTGGAAGAGGTGTTTGTGAAGGAGCAGGGTGAGGAGGAGCTGCTGAGGGTGAGTGGTGGCTGCCCCGATGGTCCTGGCCTGCTGCTCCTGCGTGAGGGTGACAGCAGTGCCACTCTTGGGGAACTCTTGGGCTGTAGCTCTGGAAGCAACAGCATGTAAACAGAAGTACACAGATGGAGTTCATTTATGCACAGGGGCAGAGGGGAGGTGGTGTCACCAGGGAAGGCCTTGTGGTAGGGACAGGCATGTTAAGTCTTTGTCTTTGCTGTGACAAATACCCAACAGAAGCAACTCAAGGAAGGAAGCACATTCTGGCTCGCAGTTCCAGGGTGTGATCCATCATGGTGGGCAATCATAGTAATGAGGGTGAGGCCGTGGGTCGCATGGCGTCTATGGTCATGAAGCAGAAAGCAATGAGCGCTTGGGCTCAATTTGGTTTTTACTCTTTTATTCAGTCTGGGACCCCTGCCTAGGAATCGTTCCATGTCCATTTATGGTGACTCTTCCCACCTCAGTCAGCCTGATTCAGAGAATACTTCACAAACATGCTCAGAGATTGTTTCTGCTGGAATTTTAATGTCCATAAAGTTAGAGTAACCATCACAAATGAGTACAGAGAGGGCCCCTGCTACAAGGAAACTGTCAGCTGACTGCCACCCTTACCTACACATGCCTCAGCTCACGCTACCTTACTCTCAGTCACTCCTTCCCTCCCTCTCTGTCTACCACTGATGGGCACCCATCAGCCCTTCCTGCGCAGTTGCCATATGCAGCCTTCCTCCTGCCCCACTCCCAGGCAGAATTACCAGCTACCTCCTTTGCCATCTCGGGTCCGTTTTTATATTGACACAGCTCAGTTAGGGAGCGGCAGTTGAGCTGTATGAACATAATTCTGATGGGCACAAGCCTCGGTTTGTTATTTACCTACTGGCTAGCTTCTGTTTGTTTGTTTTTATTTATCTGTTTGTTTATTTTGAGACAGGGTCTTACTATGTAGCTCTGGCTGTCCTGGAACTCCATATGTAGACTAGTCTGATCTTGGCAGGAAGGTCTATGTGAGTTCAAGAACACAGAGATGAACTCACAGAGATCTGGGTGCTGGGATTAAAGGCATGTGCTACTACACCCAGCTTTTGGCTGATTTTAAATGGATATACATGCAATTCCTTATGCCCCTGAACACATGCACACAACTAGTTCACTGGGGGTCCAAATACCATCAAATGTTTAAAAAGGAGGGTTCAAGGTATTTAATGTATGATAACCATCTGCACGTTTGTCCTACAAGTGACTTACAGCATGTGTGGTGTTCTGGTACCTTGTCCCTGTTATGTCACCATGTGTATCAGTCGCCTTTGTGTCCAAGAGCCTCGTACACAGAGGGGCACTGATCACATCACACAAATGTACATGGGATTAACAAGTTCTTGAGGAAAACGAACTCTAGGAGAAAGTTTCTCCTAGACTGCAGGTAGGTCAGGGAATAAATGGCTTGAGGAAGTGCATTCTTCTGTCCTCGAGGCTAAGGAGTCCCCTATGGGTCGCTGCAATGTCACAGGCCTGAGAAGGCCCTGGACTGAGTCTCTTCTCCTTCCTCATCAGATACTTGAGGTCCCTGATGGGCACCGTGCCCCAGCTCCTCCACAGAATAGCAGTTGTGACCATCCCCTCCTCCTGGAGCCAGGCAACCTGACCAGCTCTCCCTCTATGCCACTGGCATCCCCCCAGCCTCCTGGCCAGGCCAGCCGTGAGGAGCACCAGAGTGCCACCGAGGAGCTGGCATCCATCCACAGTAACAAAGGTAAGTCATGGAGCCAGAGCACTAGAGCTGGCTCTGGGCTGCAGCAGGGGCTCCACTGACCTTGGCTGTAAAGCATTCCAAGCCTAGCATTATGAACCAACCAGCATCAGTGTGAGTCGTCATTCTGTACACCATACCTATGATAATAACGGTCCTTACAGCACTCTGACTCCAAGTTTATATTATAAAGGCTCTTACCCAAAAGAGCAGCCCTTCCTATCCCTGTTATTTGGCTGAGGTTCAGGCTGCTAAGGTAGAAAGCTTGTCCATCTCTGTTCCAGGGTCCCCTTGACTCATATCCAGCAAGAGCTTCAAGGTGGTTACAAATTAGATAAGAGAATGTAGTCTCTTATTCAGGGTCCTGCATGTTTGACCCAGACTGATTCCACAAATTTCTGATTCTAAATCCATAGTTTCTCCCATGCAGGCTTTGGTTTTCCACTTAGAATAAGGCAAGAATCCCAACACCCTCTGTTAGAAAGCACTGTTGCCCACACCACCTGACTCGTTCACAGTAACCTTATAAGCTAGGCTCGTCAAGGGCATGATCTAACAATATATACAGGAAATAAACAGAGCACAAAATGAGAAGGAATAAGTGTAAGAGAAATACAGATGAAGTCAATATTTACAGCCTAGGCAAAGTGCAGTCATAGGATGGAAAGTGAGAAAAATGTTATCCTCTGAGTGGGGCAGAGTCAGGGTTACTTCTTGGAGTTAATACAGGAGTCTTCTCCACAAGAAGGGGCTAGCTTTTCCAAAATACAGATGGGATGAAGCTATGGTGTTCCTTGGGCAGGTCATTGACCCCAGGAGAAGGCAGAAGACAGCAGGAATTTCCTTTATGTCAGAGATCCAGGCATTCTCTTGGCTCCTGGGAATCCAGAATAGAAAGAAATCTTCTCTATCAATTCAACAAGTTTTGTCCCCTTTGGTGGTACCATTAGGAATAGGACCCATGGCCTCATACTGCTTAACAAGTGCTCTACAAGCCGGGCAGTGGTGGCGCACGCCTTTAGTCCCAGCACTTGGGAGGCAGAGGCAGGCGGATTTCTGAGTTCGAGGCCAGCCTGGTCTACAGAGTGAGTTCCAGGACAGCCAGGGCTACACAGAGAAACCCTGTCTCGAAAAACCAAAAAAAAAAAAAACAAGTGCTCTACAGCTAAGCTACAACCCCATCTCCAGTGGTATAGCATGAGACACACCAGCCCAAATAGCAGAGCTACCTGGCCCCTTTGTACAGAAGGCTTGAGCTGAGGAAAGTAGAGGTTTTCATTTGTCTCCACTAACTCAGCCCTGCTCCCTCTGTAGCCTCCTCTCCAGGCCGCCCAGCCTTCCTAGAAGATGGCAGTCCGTCTCCAGTCCTTGCCTTTGCTGCTTCCCCTCGGCCCAATCACAGCTACGTCTTCAAACGGGAGCCCCCAGAAGGCTGTGAGAGAGTGCGTGTGTTTGAGGAGGCCACGTGAGTACACCCCATGGATGAGGTATGGGAGGGAGGGACGATATGGAAGGGGAGCCAGTGTTGTCCCACCTGACAGGTCCTTCTTCACTCTCCAGTGTCTAGAGGTTGTCAACATCAGACGATCGGTCTCACAGATTTTCCATGATCAAACTTGTTGACATTACCTACTCTGAGCACTTAAATCTTTGCTTATCATTATCTCCATAGAAACCTGCTTTCTGCCCACATGCCAGCCACAGGCACAGCGGGAGCTGGACGGGAAAGAGATCTGAAACCTAAGCCTTTTGTTCCTTCTATTTTTTTTTTTTTACCGTCCCTGGGGAAAGTGTGAGGACTTGATAGACCATAACCAGAGAGTAAGAGGGGGGCTGGGGAGAGAGGGTGGGAAGAGGGGAGTGCAGAGACAGACAGAGACAGAGAGACAGACAGACAATGAATATGAATGAGCGAGAGAGAATGAACATATCAGTATTTCTTTACCCCCTGGCTGTTCAGTTCCAGTGTTGTAAACTTCCAGAGAGAAATTTCTAATTTGTGCAGGAAAGAACTTTGGAATATTCTCAAATTATATTGGATGGTTCAGGAGCCAAACAATGATCTCTTTACCATCTGTGTGAGTTTGACTATGGCCTTTCCAGAGGCCACCCCAGTCCCCTTTGCAAGCCTGGGAGAGCTTGCTCTATTTTCTCCTGTAGCTTTATATTCGTTTAGGCAGATTCACACTGGAAGTTGTGGTTTTGATAGCAGCCAGGAAGTTTAGTCATGGTGTGGGAGTAAAGATTTGGCTAGGTCTGGGTTTTGGGCATTGAGGGCACCGTTTGTATCTCAACTGAGGGCGAGGACAACCCATGGGGGTAGGCGTTCTGGAAAAAAAAAAACCACTGTCAGCAGGTCTTCATTACTGTTCCCACCGCTGCCTGGTGTTCTTCCGGCTCCTAGTCCTCTGAGGCACTGTGGAGGAGAGAGGCTCTGTACTGCAAAATGATGCAGACTGGGCTCCTCTAGCTTCCCCCAACCCCACAAAGGCAGGTAGAAGTGAGGCTGTGACTGGTCCTCATTCTGTCACAGAATCATGAAGCTAGAACAGCCTCCCAGTCATCTCTGCTAGCTTCCCACTCTGCATTAGACCTTTAAAGAAGGTGGTATTGATCAGTTATTTCCTAAGAACTCCTGGGCTTTCTTCATGTCAGCAACTTTCCTACTGGGAAGCTCCTTATGTGTATATATTTCTATATTGGGAAGTAGAACCCAGGGCCTTGTACATTCACCCCTCGCCCAAGAGACATTTTTGGTTGTCATAATGAGGGAGAAAGGGGCATGATCCTGCTGCTGTCTAGTTGGTCCAGTCCAGGGATGCTGTTAACTGTCCTGTGACTTGTAGGGAAGTGTTCTCCCCACAAAACAGAATCATTCAACCTTAGATGTGAATAGGGCTAAAGCTGAGAACCTGCTTCAGGCAAAATCCATCACAGCAGCAATGAGACCTGAGGGGCCTCAAAAATGGCAGAGCTTTCCGGGTTTTGACCAGGTTACTGTCCTGTCTGAGCAGGGACCCAGCTCCCGGGCACCCTGCTGAGACAGTTGCCCTTCGGGCTCCCCAGATGCCCTGATGAGGCAGCCGCCCTTGTTTCACTGGCTATTTCTCTTGTACTTATGTGTCTGTGTCTCTCCCCATCCCTCAGGTCCCCAGGTCCTGACTTGGCCTTCTTGACTTCCTGTCCTGACAAGAACAAAGTCCATTTCAACCCAACTGGCTCTGCCTTCTGCCCTGTCAGCTTGATCAAGCCCCTCTTCCCCAGTATGGGCTTCATCTTCCGAAACTGCCCCTCCAGCCCTGGCTCTCCTCTACCCCCTGCCAGCCCCAGGGCACCACCTCGGAAGGATCCAGAAGCTTCCAAGGCCTCCTCACTGCCATTTGAGCCATGGCAGCGCACCCCACCATCAGAAGAGTCTGTGCTTTTCCAGAGCTCCTTGGTAGTCTGAGTCATCCCCCAGACCCTGCCACACTTGACCACGGAGACTAGTGCCTTGGCGGCAAGCTCTTCATTAGCTTCCCAAGCTGGGGGATGGAGGAGCCCTTCCCTCTTGGCCTTTGAGCACTTTCATTTATTGTGTCAAAGCCCTAGGTCCTTTGGTGGACATCAACCCCTCCAAAACGGAGGAGTCTTAGCTCCTCCACTAGCAGCTAGGCAGCTCACAACTTACACTTGTGTACCTGCGGCTTCCGTCACTCACTAGAAGGTCTTGAATCTTCTGGTCCAGGGTGTGAGTTCAAATGACTTGTAAGAGGCTCTTGTCATGGAACAAGTTGGGTATGACTGAGAGAGGGGAGATGCCACAGGCTTCCTGACAGCTCCACTTCTAGAGACACAGAAAGGCATACCAGATGCCTCCCTCCTAGAGGAGCTGACCAGAGTGGTCCTCGGGGCCAGAACACTTGACCAGTCAGCTGTTGGCAGGGGACCATGAGATTTCCCAAGTGGCATTTTCATCTCAATTTTACCCTGACTAAAGATTGTCTTAAGCAGCATCCCAGCCCAAAATGAATAATGGGAAGAGGGATCTGGCATTCCTCCAGGGGCATGTAGTGGCCTCATACCCTCCACCTGCCCCAGGGGGCATATAGCAGCTCTATACCCTCTACCCATTCCAGGGTTGGGTTGAATTAGAAAAATGCCTATTTTTCTTGTATCGATGTAGAAACTCTATTTTCTCCCAAAGACACTATTTTTGCAGCTATTTGAAGTTTGTATATTTTCTGTACTGCAGAGCTTACACGAAATTGAAGAATGTTAATGTTCAAGGTTTCTTATCTTGTGTTTAGATGTTATTATGGTTTTTTGTTTGTTTGTTTTTTGCAGATCTTGATTTTAATAGACCAAATAAATAAGTATTCCAGCAGTTTGAGTTTTCTGAATACCTGGCTGGGATGGGAGGAGTGAGGTAGAACGGAAGGTATTGTATCCATCACTTTAGCCTGTCTTCAAGAGAAGGAACCTCCATGTAACATACATGTAACATACAACGGTCTAGTTGCTGTATGGATGGGGCCTTGCTAGAGACTCTTCACAAAGACACACTAACAGTAGACTCATGAAGTCTTGTTTAAAATGGAGAACATGATGTGTCCTGCAAGTGGACATGGAAGTCACTAGGGAAGGGGCCCATCTTAAGGATCCCCAAAGGCTCCTGAGGGACAGTGGACTTGAGAGAGAACATGAATACAACTGAAGGAGACAGTCTGGCATTGCAGATACTCCTTGTACTTTCAGGGAGGGGAAATCAGGGAATGACTTGCAGCTAGGACAGCATTAAGGCTGTAGCTACCATGGCTATGTTTCAGTGAGTACCCATGGCAAGAGTGTGCCGTCCTGGAGGGGATACAGAAACCATCCTTGTCATATCATAGCTTCTCAGATGTAAGAGCTCTGTGGGAATCGCCATCCCAACATTCTGTTAGTGCGTTAGTGCATGGAATTTATGAAGCATTTCAGCAAAAGACATTTCCATTCTATTGGGTGGAAAGTTTACCCTAATGGTACAATTATATCTGCCTCAGAACCCCACCTCCCAGCTATCCCAAGTACTATCCATTGGTTTGGTAATCACCAGCAAACCAAATTAGAGGATTCAAGAGAATGTCATTGAAAATATGACAACTGTTGGGTGAGAGAAGAACCACTCTGTGAGTGAAGGAATGTCCAAGAGACTATACCAAGTCAGGGAGTAAGGATTGGCACCCTGGTGGCTTCATAGCTGGTGCTTTCTAACCAAAGAGCTCCCTGCTGGTTATCACATTGATCTCATGCAGGGAAACTCAGCCCGGCGGTGGTGGCAACCACACACATCTTTAATCCCAGCACTTAGGAGGCAGAGGCAGGTGAATCTCTGAGTTCAAGGCCACCCTGCTCTACAGAGAGTTCCAGGACAGCCAGTGAAACCCTGTCTTGGAAAAAATAAAAAACACATGGGAAACTCAACCCACATCAAGTGAACTGTTTGAGGTCCCAGTTGGTAAATAAAAGGCAGAAATGGAATCCAGACTCACCCAGTTACTGTTTGGTTCCTTGGAAGTGTCTCCTGATTCAGTAGAGTAAACCAAAGGGTAAGAGAGTTAAAAAAGGAGACACTAGACAAGGGACAGACCCTATTTTTTCTTAGTCCTCCTAGCCTTGAAAGATGCCTGGCTTGTCCCCAAAGCCTTAATGAGTCAGGTCCCCAGTGATGGGTGTGGTGCTGCCTGCCTTTCCTTCCTTTGCCTGAGGCTGTGCCAGAGGAGCAAGCCTGCTAGAAGAGAAAAGCAACCCCAAAACCCACAACTGCCTGAAAATTGGGACTGTTATTAGGTAGGGGACTTGGTCATCTGCTGTTAGTCTTGCTTTTGCAATTCTAGCAAATCAGGTGGAGACCCAACTGTTGAATCAAGGAGAAATCCATGAATGAGACCAATAATAGGAAGGGGTGTGTTGTGGGGGGTTGCTTCATTGGAGAGTTGGAAGGTCTTGAAGAAAATTTATTTAAGTACTCAGAAGGGAGGTGGAGAGAAAAGGATTGTGGGTTCAACGTTATTCTCCTACATAGCAGATTCTTTTTTTTTTTTTTTTTTGGTTTTTCGAGACAGGGTTTCTCTGTGTAGCCCGGGCTGTCCTGGAACTCAGTCTGTAGACCAGGCTGGCCTCGAACTCAGAAATCCGCCTGCCTCTGCCTCCCAAGTGCTGGGATTAAAGGCGTGCGCCACCACCGCCCGCTACATAGCAGATTCAAGGACAGCCTGAGCTACATGAGATCATGTAGCTTTTTTTGTTGTTGCTGTTTTTTAAAAGGCATTTCAGTAAACTTGAGTTTTTCACCTCGAAGAGGTGAGGAAATACGATTAGAGTTGAGAAAATGGAGTTGAGAAAATGTGATGACTAATAATACTTCAAACTTGCACAGTACACTTTACAGTTTATAAAACACTTTGGCAAACCTTAGCTCATTTAATCCTCAGAACATTCAACGAGTGACGGGGTGGTTATTACTAATTACCCCTCGTTTACAGAGTGAGAAAACTGTAGCTCGGAATTTAAGCAATACGTGCTGTGCTGCCCCTAAGTGATAACAGCCATGATCTATCACGGAGCCTGCCTAGTGGCTCCCTGCCATGAAAACTTTGTTGAAGTGTCCAAAGAAAAGGACCTGTACTTCTCAGCCAGGTCTTGAACGTAGGGTAGACAGGGTTGGAGGCGCTGACGCTGGGCAGCGGCTAGAGGGCGCTAAGGCTCTATGAAGCGTTCTTGGCCTTAGGACCCAGCCGATGCCTGACAGCCAACTGGAAAAAAAAAAAGACTTTGATTCACTCTCCTGGCTTCACCGCCTCTTTCTCCGCCCATCTGTCTATTTTCGCTCCTCGTAGCCAATTGATAACATCCACATACTTGTACGTCATCACTATACGCACATAATCTCCTAGGCCTCCCCGCCGAGCTCCGGGTTATAGGTGTTCTCGGCGTTGCCTGATCGGAAAATCTAAATAATGAGACAATAATCTCTATATGACTGGCTTTCCTGGACACCAGGAATGGAGCCAAGGTCTTAAAGCTTGCCTTCTTTCCTAAAACGCTCCTGCCTGGGCGGGAGGCATTTCCCTCTCGGAAGCTCTGAGCGGGCATATCTGGAGGTGGCTGCTTCGGCCTACGAGCCGGCGGTCGCACCAGCTCCTATGAGGTCCCTGCCGCCGGCCGGCGATGTCCGCCTGGAGCTTTCGCCTTCGCCGCCGGTACCGCTACCTGCTCTGAACGGGTCTTCGGCCGACTCGTCCGTGCGTCTCATGGCCGCTAGCAGATCCCTGGTGCCTGATCGGCTGCGCCTGCCGCTCTGCTTCTTGGGTGTCTTTGTCTGCTATTTCTACTATGGGATCCTACAGGAGAAGATGTGAGCAGACCTTTGAGGGGGCAGGATGCTAGCATCCCCAGCTAGGGCAGGGATCCAGTCTCCACCGTCCATTTTACGATCTAGTCCTCAGGCTTCCTGTGTCTGGTACAGGTTTTTCTGTTCTCGGGCTCGGCCCTCTGACCTTTTTTTGCACCCTGCTATTATGCATTGCTAGCTGAGCATCCTTGTAATTCTAAAATTCCAGGGCCGGCCTCAGGAGTTTTGGGACGCGATTCTTTTTCTTCCTTTAGATATTTTTACTTTTGTTGATTCCAAGAGCGTTCCGTGACCTGAGCCAGGTCTTTTTTTTTTTTTTTTTTTTTTTTTCTTTAAAAAAAATAAATAAAAAGCTCTGAGGTGTTTGCAGACCGGTAATCATCGTGCTCTCGGTCTTGCTTTCCTTGCTTTATTTTTTTACTGGGGATACTTTTGCTCCGCTCTCTGACTTTCCTTGTTGCCCCTACCTGTGTCCTTAGGAATATTCTTTCCTTAGGCTGTGGTATCAGTAGGCAGGCATCTAGTTTTTAGGCTTAAATCAAGTCGGTCCCTGTGGGTAAATAAGCTCAGTAATCCTTACTAACTCTAACTACAACCACAAAAGCACGATACTTCCAAAGCTCTCAGTGGCACTGAACATACTTGATGATACCGAGTGACACAAACTAATTTCTCCCTTTTTTTTTTTTTTTTTAATGTGTTTCATCTTAGAACAAGAGGAAAGTATGGAGAAGGACCCAAACAGGAGACGTTCACCTTTGCCTTAACTTTGGTTTTCATCCAGTGTGTGATCAATGCTATGTTTGCCAAGATCTGTGAGTACCTCATAGTAATTTGTTGGGTGCTCTCTCCTTTCTCCCATATTCTGGACATAGATGTGGATTCATCTTTAAAAATCAAAGTTTTCCCCACCTCCATACCCTTGAGTATTTAAACAGCTTCTTTGCAGTCTGTAAAACCAATGGCTGTAAAATGAGATTAAAATATTAGGCCTTTAAATTATACCAACTTTTGAGTTAGAAATGACAGGGCCTTCAGTATTCCAAATCCCCATTGAAAATACTTAGAACGTTTCCCCCTTTATCCCTTTGACTTTGCTTTGTGTGTCAGCTTCAAACATGTCTTTGTTCCTATCAGCAGAGTTAAGCCATTCTTTCTTGAACTCAATGACTCCCTACCTCCACTCTGCATGTGGTTGTGTTAGGCTTAAGGGGAACTGGGGAGATGAATAATTTTCAGAGATTTCTGAGCTTAAGAGGATAGAAATAGCGGTCTTTCTTGACAGGCCAGTTCCCTTCCTATGGCTTCAACTTTTTGCTTAGTGGTCCATCCTTGCCCCACCTGGTTTCTCTTGTATGTTTTGTTTGTTTTTTGTTTTATTTTTTGTCTTCTCCCAGTGATCCAGTTTTTTGACACTGCCAGGGTGGATCGCACTAGGACCTGGCTCTATGCTGCCTGCTCTGTCTCCTATGTGGGCGCCATGGTCTCCAGCAACTCAGCACTGCAGTTTGTCAACTATCCAACTCAGGTGAAACCTCAGGGTGAGATGAGAGTTGGCTCAGAAATTGTGTGGACAGGACTAAGGGGATCTTCCCTCATCTTCCCTCAGGTCTGTGATTTAAATAAAAGGAAACAATCCTAGAAGGTTAGGGATCTAGCTCACATGGTAGCTTAGCATGTGTGAAGACCTGGGTTCCCTCCCAACACTGCATGAGCCAGGCATGGTGTCACACGCCTGCAGTCCTTGCACCTGGGAGGTAGAAGCTGGAGGATCAGAATCAGGCTCAAGATCATGTTCAGCAGTAGCAGTGTATCAGGTTCAAAGCCATCCTAGACTACTTGAAACTATGTTCAAAACAAAGCTTGAAACTATGTTCAAAATAAGAAATAAAAAAAAAAAAAAAAAAAAAAAACCAGGCAGTGGTGGCGCACGCCTATAATCCCAGCACTTGGGAGGCAGAGGCAGGCGGATTTCTGAGTTCGAGTCCAGCCTGGTTTACGGAGCGAGTTCCAGGACAGCCCGGACTACACAGAGAAAACCCTGTCTCGAAAAAACCAAAAAAAAAAAAAAAAAAGGAAGGAACAGTCAAAGCAGAGTATGCTTGAGAAAGAGAAGAGTGTAGAGTTTAGCACATAGAATTGGGGTACAGGTTTGGGTTTGGCCATGAGAGGGCTGCCTCCTTAGGCCAAGCTGTTGGGTTCAGGTCCAATGCTAGCGCCTCTTAATGTAGCACTTGACATACTTCCTGGCACACCACAGACCTCAGAAGTTATTTGCTCACTTTTGTTTCAGGTCCTTGGTAAATCCTGCAAGCCAATTCCAGGTAAGCAGAGACGCTGAACTCTGGCTTCCTCCCTCTCCGAGAGGATCTAGGTATCACCATCCCATCATAGGTCTCTCTGGTGTCCTTCCTGTGTTGCTTCCTGTGCTGTGCAAAGGCCAAGTGGGAGCCAGAGGCTGACCTTGTCTACTTTGTGTCCTCAGTTACTGTAGTGTCCCCGTGTTGACATTGTCACCACACACCTGGGATCCCATCGGGGCCAGCGGCCTCTTTTCAGTGTCTGGTCTTCCCCTCCTTGTTCTCCACCCTTGCCCAGGTCCTTCCTGGACCTTTGACTTTTGTCCTCTCCTTTCCCCACCTGTGCACTACTCAAGCCCTGTTGCTCAATCATCTTTATCTAAGTGCCGGCCTGACGCCCCTCCCACCTCACCCTCTGTAGGGCTTCTTTCTCAGACGTTTCTCCCTCAGTCTTGACATGGCACTCAGGAGGAGGGTGTTGGGGTCACTGACACCAGGGGACTTGAATTTCACTGTCTTTTGTTTGTTTGTTTTTCTGTAGTTATGCTCCTCGGAGTAACCCTCTTGAAGAAGAAGTACCCACTGGCCAAGTACCTGTGTGTATTGCTAATTGTGGCTGGCGTGGCTCTTTTCATGTATAAGCCCAAGAAAGTGGTTGGGATAGAGGAGCACACTGTCGGCTTTGGCGAGCTCCTTCTGGTATGCAGCCCTATTGTGAAGGCAGCCTTTTCTAGCAGATGTGAAGAAAACTGAGAGAAGAAACTGAGGAGAAGCTAACTCACTTGACCACTGTCACACAGTTAAGTGGCAGTTAGGGTTCCAGGCCAGGCAGTCTGATCACAGAACCTAGACTCTGGAGCATAGTTCTCTCCTGCCCCTCCCTTTTTGAGACAGGGTTTCTCTGCGTAGTAACCCTGGATATCCTAGAACTTGCTTTGTAGACCTGGCTGGCCTTGAATTTACAGAGATCCACCTGCCTCTGCTTCCTGAGTGCTGGGATTAAAGGTGTGTGCCACCACTGCCAGACTGGAACACAATTCTTACCAAGCCAGAAAGCCAGCCTCCAGGACAAAGCAGCCCTTGCCCAGCTCCCTGGCTCAATCCCTGTGCACCAGCTTGTAGGCTTTGACATTGAGAACTGGTGGGCTTCCTGCTCAACTCTAATTACAGCCCCATTATGATCAGTCCGGTGCCTGCCAGGACAAAGGCTGACACGGTCTCTGCCCCCGACACCTGACCATAGGCAGCTATAGTTCTGAGGACTCTGTCTTACGGTAGCAAGTTTTTGTGTCCTGGGTTAGGGAGGCACCTGCTGGCCAGCTCACTGCCGGCTGCTCTTTTTCCTTTCCCAGCTCTTATCTCTGACCCTGGATGGACTGACAGGTGTTTCCCAGGACCATATGCGGGCTCATTACCAGACAGGTTCCAACCACATGATGTTGAACATCAACCTTTGGTCCACAGTCTTGCTCGGTGCTGGTAAGGAGCCATTCTGCTGTTCTGTGTACAGATCACCAGAGGGCAGACTGCTCTCATCCAGTTATTCCCTAGCTTGACTTCCAGTTGTTAACTTTGTGCAGGCCAAGGGCCTAACTTAATTCCAACATGCCCTACTGTCCAACGTCTGAGAGACCTTCCTGGAAAGACCAGTGCTGGCAATCTCTCCTCCCCCTGTTCCTAACACTATAAGGGTAGACATGTTCCAGATGTCGAGAAGATACACAGTGAAACACACAGATGTGTAGGAGCAGTCTCTCTCATGAGGCAAATGAGACACGAGTATAGTGCCGACTTTGGACTACACTGAATGGAGTTCACAGATGAAGGTCTTTGCTTTGGAGTCGGTGATTCCTAACTTTCTCAAGTCTGAAAAAGTATTTTTCATGTAGCACACTGGGGTTAATGGAGAAGACTGTTGATGGCTAGAGGTGACCAATTCCAGGAGCTTCCTTGCACTGCAGACTTACGTATGGGTCACTGTGTCTGCAACATCTAAGGATGTCTGCATTCAATCACTTTTTAAATTGGCTGGTTTTGTTTTTAAAGATTTATTTCTTTTTTTTTTTTTTTTTTTTTTTTTTTTTTTTTTTGATTTTTCGAGACAGGGTTTCTCTGTGTAGTCTGGGCTGTCCTGGAACTTGCTCGGTAGACCAGAATTTATTTCTTTTATATACACTTGTCTTCAGACACACCAGAAAAGGGCACTGGATCCCATGACAGATGGTTATGAGCTACCATGTGGTTGCTGGGAATTGAACTCAGGATCTCTGGAAAAGCAGCCAATTCTCTTAACCACTGAGCCATCTCTCCAGCCCACTGGATTTGGTTTTTACTTTTGTTTTCTGAGGCATTTTCTCACTCTAGTTGAGGCTAACCTAGAACTCCCAGTCCTTCCAGTCTCAGCTTCCCAAACTCTGAGATTATAGACACAAGCCAGACATACCCAACATCAATCACTTTGGCAGAAGAAAACCATTAACTTCAAAGTCTTTCTTGGAAAATCAAGTTGGTTTCTGTAACTAGATAAGAGTTTGAGAAAGATGCATACCAGGCCAGAATAAATGCCACATATGGTTCTTCACTCAGCCACCCTCATGGTATTTAAGCAGGCTGCATGCAGTGTATGGGTAAGAATAAGACATGCTGGTCACCTCTTGATCTTTTTAGGGATCCTGTTTACTGGGGAGCTCTGGGAGTTCTTGAGCTTCGCAGAGAGGTACCCGACCATCACCTATAACATCTTGCTCTTCGGCCTGACTAGTGCCTTGGGTCAGGTGAGTTTGTTGGAGGAGGCAGGTTGGCTTCCCTCCTGGGTCTTTCAGAAAGAATGGCTGGGAGCAGAGGATATTCCAGTTAGCCCTGGTATCTCTGCAGACCTCAGGGCTGTGCTCGGTCTCACACATCTTCTCTTCCTAGAGCTTTATCTTCATGACAGTCGTGTACTTTGGTCCCCTGACCTGCTCCATCATCACCACAACACGGAAGTTCTTTACCATCTTGGCTTCTGTGATCCTCTTCGCCAACCCCATCAGCTCCATGCAGTGGGTGGGCACCGTGCTGGTTTTCCTGGGTGAGTTCTAGCCAGAGCAAGTGCCTGCAGGGGCCACAGAGGGAAAGTGCAGAGACTTACCTTGTTATTTTAGAGAAAACGTTCCTAAAGGAGAAAAGGAAGCACTCTTTGTAATGCAGCCTTCCTTCTGTGCATTCCGTCTTAGTGATGTCCTTTAATGACATGGGCTTTCAGGATCCTGAGTGGGATAAAGTCTGTTATTTACTCCCCTGCTAACCTGTGGTGGTGTATGAGAGCTGAAAGAAATAGCTGTCTGTCTGTCTGTGTTTATAGGCAAGCTATAAACAGCTGGGGAATTTGGGTTCTGGTGATGTGTGTGTGTATTAGCAGTGTCTTGGTGACTTTTCATTTGTTGGCATTCTCTAGTTGGCATTCTTTGAGGAAGCTATATACAACTAGTCACCTGAAGTGTGTTGTGCCCAAAGAAGTGTGTTGTGCCCAAAGCTGGGCAAAGTGATGCACACCTTTAATCCCAGTGCTTGGGAAGCAGAGGCAGACAGACAGGTCTCTAGTTACAGAGTGAGTTCCAGGAAAGCTATATCTATGTAGCGAGACCTTGTCTCAAAACAAATAAAAACAAACCAAAGTTTGTGACATCTAAAGCCCACCTTAGGGATGCTGGGCTGGCTTCCCTTAGGTCATGGGTGGCTTCACGGCCTCCTGTGAAACTTAAGCTGCTTTTCTCCCTTCCATAGGTCTCGGTCTTGATGCCAAGTTTGGGAAAGGAACAAAGAAGACCTCCACTAGGAAGAGAGAGGCTTCCTCCACTCCAGAAACACTTAAATTATTATCTCCAACAGTGACATCTTGGAAAAATGGACTCAGTCACGATAAGGGACTGGGCTCTAATCTTTTTATACAAAAAAAAAAAAAATCAAAGGAAGCAAGATGGAATATTCTAAACAAAGCGCTTAGGGTTTAACAAGACATGTTGCTAATTTCTGGTTTTGCACAGACCAGCACAAATAAAGAGAAGGAAGGCAAGCTGGAAGTGTGAGACCCTGCTGCTGCTTTCTGGGCTGGGCTGGGCGAGACTGGGTGGTAAGGCTCCTTCATGAAGTGCACAGAAGTGTGTGTGAGCAGGGCCGCTCTGGGAGTTGCAGGATTGAGCCAGCAGCCTCTGTTCCCACTGGCGAGCTCTAAATATGCTGAGACAGGTGGCTGGTCCTGAGAGCCAGAGGATGTAAAATCACTTCAAAGCACGGTGGCAAGTGAGTTGCCAAAAAATGGAAAGGTGTTCTCAAGGAACACCGTGAGGTTGAAATGGGCCAGGGCCTCAGAATCTGTTGGCTTTTGTCTTGTCCCTCGCTGCCACCCCTCAGCCAGAACTTAACCCAGAACCTGTGAATGGATCATGAACGGTTTTTCCCCATTTCCCCACCCCCTCCTCCTGTCCACCAGGTCCCTCTGGGGAGCCTGGATTCATTCCTTCTATTCCCCTACCCCCTTCGGCAGAAGCATCTCAGTCCTCTGCCGTTGTAGCGTGCCAAGGTGTCACCATGCCAGCTTCTGCCTGTTGAAAGGGATGCTGGCGGAAGCAGGGTGGCTGAGTCCTGGCTCAGAGCAGCTGTCAAGTGCTCTGGGTGGTAATGGGGGAGAGAAGGAGGAGCATGGAGCAGAGCCACCTGCCCACTGCTGCCTTCAGAGCTGGATCACAATCCCCTGAGGACCAAACTTTACACATGAAAGTGCATTGCCACCAGCTGCAACTTTCCTTCCATCTGTTGCAGCCCCACCCCCCAACCCCCTGCTCTCCAGATGGGAGCCTGTCCTCCTTCCTGTGTGCTGCCTGGACGACACCTTCTGCCCAGCCTCCTAAACCCTTCCCTTCTCAAGCTTCCTAGGGGCTGGATATCACGAAGCTCCATCTCTAAACCCCACTCTTCTCTTGAACTCCTTCATTTTAGGGAGAGTTTTAAATCCATTTGGTGGAATTGACATTCTCCACCCCCTCCCTGGTTTTGTTCATCATGCTGAAGGTTGTTGGCTCCGCTGCTGCATTCACAGTGCCTTCCTGGGTCTTCGTTCTCCCATGGGTCACATGGCAGTTAGATCCTGTTGGCAAAGCTAGGGTCCCACAGGTGGCCAACATCTGTGTCTCCTATTGTAACAAGAAACATCAGTTTCCCTGGCTGCCGTCAAACCTGCCCTTTCACCGCTTTCCCCATGCCCTTTAGCTGTCTTGAAGGTGTCCTGCACTGGCCACCAAACGAAAGTGCTTTCAGAAGTTTAAGATCAGAAGGCTCCTAGGATCAGCTTGTCCTACCAGCTGCTTGCTTGGGAGTCCAGTTCCTGGGTATTCCTGTCTGCCCATCTGACACTGCTGGTACCACTTCTGTGAGCATGCAGAAGCTTCAGTGGTAGCTAAGAGTGGTGCTTGCCTCTAGGAGGTTCATGGTCTAATAGCGAGGCTGGAAAACAAACCACTACTCAGAAACAGGAAGGTGTCCGGGCAAGGTGAGGCTTGACTATTGTGTGGGAAGATGAAAGCCTGGGTTGATGAGTGTTGGCTTCTCTGCCAAGCAGGAAAAGTGCCTTTCAGCTGCCTCGAACTCTTGCCTGCTTTGCTGTGTCCGGTTAATTTCAGTGAGAGCACGTGGCGGGACCGTGGTTTTCAGGTGGGGCAGCATTCTACTCAAAGATACCTTAAAGCTAAGCCGCCAGCTCATTCAGCCTGGCATGCCCACCTCCTAGAGCAGGGAAACGGAAGGCCAGAGTTGACAAAATCAGTCCTATTGTCTCTAACAGGCCTGATACTGAAATACCAGGCAAGTTCAAACAGGCAATGTTGATCTGCTAACCCTGGGCAACCTGATGCCTTGGGTTTTTAAAAGATCAAAGGAGCTCCTCTGCAGTTAATTCTCAGCTATGTGCAGAAGGAGGAACCCAGCCTGCAGACGTCCCTAAGCCCTGTGTTTTCACCAGGGCTGGCTGCATTGTACTTAACTCTGTTTTGGTCAAAGCATCTGGTCTTCCCTTTCTCAGTTTGGATCTCTGTACTCCTGACAAACTGATTTTCCACTTTGGCCTACAGCAAGGAATGGTGACCCACAAGTGCTATTTGGGGTGCAATCTTAGGGATTGCTATTCTGGAATCAAACAGAGAAATTAAAAAATTATATTGTTTTTAAAAGGATATAGAAGGGCGGGTATTAGTATCACTGTAGATCATGCATAAGGAACAGATTTCGTTCCCTCGCTCCCTATAACACACTTGCAAGGAACATTGAACAAATGTCTGTGTTTTTTAGAGATGGAAGAACCTGCAAGCTGGAAGATTAGGTGATCAGCTGTTGGTTCCTGGTGTGTCTTCAGTCGTGGTTGTCTTCTGGACCTGGGCCCTCCAAAGGAGGAGTGTGAGGTCCCTCAGGAGGCCTGCTGCCTTCAATAGCTAGTTACACTTGTCAGGGAACAGTTTGTATGTTTTACAAGCAGAACTGGTCATTTTCCCCAGATGCCCTGGCAGAGAAATTGCCCCCCGGGTCTCTGTGGGATCATTCAGTCCTTCCCATTGACAACAGAGCAGCTGTCTTCAGAACAGTGAGCTCACATGTTTATCACTCTCCTGCTTTGCCAGGGCTCTTTAGGCTGTGCCATTTTATCCTTAAGACACTCCTGGGGAGAGCTTGGGCCAGAAGCAGCCTCCCACATCTGAAGTAGGAAGCCTGAAATTCACCAAGCCTGAAATTCATCAGTTGAAGATTGAACACAGTTCAGCTGAGGGCTGGGGGGCCCGGGCGAGGCTGGGCGGGGGGAGGGGGGAACGGGGTGGGGTGCGGCAAAAATAGCCTGCTTTGTTTCCCTATATTGGGTTATGTTGGGTCAGAGACTACTTTTACTCTCAGCAAGCTGAGCTGGTGGATCTCAACTGTGCAGATTTTCTGGCAATTCCTAGTATAACTTCCAAAAAAATTGGGAACTGACAACAAATACTATATAAAAAATATTTATGGTAATATATAATACTAATATATATGTATATATATTAGGGTATAGAGGATATATAATATGTATAATACTATAATCAGATATATATATATATATATATAATATATATATATATATATATATATATATATATTATAGTTTACTTTGTTTTGTTTTATTTTTTGAGACAGGTGGCTTAAAATTCAAAAGTCAATATGTAGTTGTGACTAAAGTTAAACTCCTCCTGTCTAGGTGATGGAGAGATGGCTTAGGGGTTAAGGGTACTTGCTGCTCTTGCAGAGGATTGAACTTGGGTTCCCAGTATCCATAGTGGTGGCTCACATTCACATGCACACACCCCAACACAGACACACATACATATAATTAAGAAACACAAGCCAGGCAGTGGTGGCACATGCCTTTAATCCCAGCATTTAGGAGGCAGAGGAGGGTGGATTTCTGAGTTCGAGGCCAGCCTGGTCTACAGAGTGAGTTCCTGGACAGCAGAGATACACAGAAAAATCCTGTCTTAAAAAACAAAAACAACAACAACAATAAAAAAAACCACACACAAACTCCTGTCTTTACCTCTCAAGGGCTATGATTTTACAGTGTGTAATACCATGCCCAACACCATTACAGTTTAGAAAACTACATTTTAGGGAAAGCCTATCCAGTCCCTTCCAAAGAGAATATAATCATCCCACTATCTTGGAGATAAATTCAGTTTTCTGTTGTAGAAGATGTTGGACAAAATGTTATTCTCTGTAGACAGGTCTGGTGGCATATGCCTCTAATTTCAGCTATGAGGCTATGGTGAGTTGCAAGTTCAAGACTATCCTGAGTGAGTTAATGAGAGCCTGACTCAAAAAAATGGGGAAGGAGAGTGATGTAGGCATGTTTCCAACATGGCCGGCACAGCGTCCTGTATAAGCCTACTGCACATGCGTCAGCCTCAAGCCCCTCCCGAGAGGGCTTATGCTGATGAGGCTTGAGCCATAACCAATCACGGGGCTTATGCTAATGAGGCACGAGCTCACAGGGCTTATGTTAATGAGGCACGAGCCCTAACCAATCCTGGGGCTTATGCTAATGAGGTATTGGCCCTGACCAATCCTGAGAGAACAGGCTGCCTGGCCCGCCCCCTTGGAAGGGTATATAAGCAGTGCATTTCTGCTGCTTGGGGTTCCCCCTTCGTTGGGTGAAGATTGTGCTTGGAATAAAAGAGCTGTTAGAGAAGAATCCAGGCATGTCGTGCCTTACTTGCCGGCAAAGAGGGGACGTGACAGAGTACAGGGTGTAGTTACCATGCCTGGAATCCCAGTATTTGGGAGTTGGAGACAGGAGGATCAGGAATTCAGGATCATCCTTGGCTTCATGCAGAATTCAAGATTAGCCTGGGCTACATGAGATTCTCTCTTAATTTTTTTTTTTTTTTTAAATAATCCATGAGTGATGCTGGGGATGTGGTTTCACTTGGTAAGAGTTATCGCCTGCTTATTCGTGAAGTCCATGAGATTGCCAGCATAGTATCAACCAGACATGGCAGAACGTGCCTGTATCTCCAGCATTCTGTAGGAGACAAAGGTGGGAGGATTAGAAATTCAAGGCCTTCTTAACTAAACAGCAGGTTTGAGGTCAACCTTGGCTACATGAGATCCTATCTCAAAGGACAAGAACAAAGAGGAGCAGGGACTGGGGATATAGCTCAGTGGCAGAGCCTCAGGTTCAATCCCCAGTACTGCACAAATAAACATAGTCTCTGATTAGATATTGCAGGGGATCTTACTATAAGAGTTCATGTGGTGCCGGGCGGTGGTGGCGCACGCCTTTAATCCCAGCACTTGGGAGGCAGAGGCAGGCGGATTTCTGAGTTCGAGGCCAGCCTGGTCTACAGAGTGAGTTCCAGGACAGCTAGGACTACACAGAGAAACCCTGTCTTGAAAAACCAAAAAAAAAAAAAAAAAAAAAAAGAGTTCATGTGGTGTGGTTTTCAGTTTGAGCTGGTACAGTGGCTCACTCCTGGGAATCCTAGCTGCTGAGGGGACAGTGGTAAGATGATTGCAAGTCCAAGGCCAGCCTAGGCAACTTCCCAAGACCCTGTCTCAAAGCAAAAAATTAGAAAAGGCTGGGAGTGTAACTCAGTGACAGGAGCACTTATCTAGCATGAGTGAAGCCCTCGGTTCAAATCACAGAGCTGGAAAACCAAAATCCCTTGCAATCTGGAGGCCAAGTTCCACAGTGCACCCAACCCAACAGAGGCTCAAGGTCAAGTGTGCTGAAGAAGACTTAAGAGAGAGACCTGAGATGAGAGTGTCCATACTTTAGAGCAATTTGGGAGCCCTAGATCACCTCCCCTGGCCTCAGCCACCTCTATACGGCCAGCTGGAGGGTAGGCTGTGGAGGCTACAGGAGCTTTTCAAGAAGGGTTGCAAGAAATCTCCTGGGGTTCTTTCTGAAACCTCCCTACAGTATGCTCGGACTAGCTTTAGTCACAGGGCTCCCCTGTGTCATCCAGAATATTCTGGAGAGAAGCCACTGCCTTGTTTAAGCCATCTGACAGACATGATCCTCAGACCTACAGCCAGTGAGCTTGGCATGAGCCAGTGAATCAGCTACCAGCAGGGAGGGTGGGAAGGGGACCCAGAGGAACTTGAAACCTTGAGTGGTTCAGTGGGTGCAAAGGGCCACCAGGAGCCCCAGAGGCTCTCACCCACAGAGACACAAGCCCTCCAGTGTGGCTAGCTGCTTCTGCTGTCCCTGAAGCTTGCCTTCTTTGTCCAAATGGGCAAACTCCCTGTGATTTCTGGGAAAGGTAAAAGGGAAATGCTTCACACCATATGCCAAAGCATAGGACATGTGTGCTTCGACCCACTCTCTGTTTCGGTTGTGGCACCTGGATGTTCAGAGCTAGCGCTAGCAAAGGTGCCATGTATCAACTTACATCTGACTAGATGTCTTTCCTTTGACCTAGGATCCCAGAATTGCCACATTGAGATCACATGCCTGCAGGAAATCTGTACTTGAAGGCTGGGAACTCAATGGAGGGGGGGAGAGAGAGGGAAGGGGGAAAGGGGGAGGGGGAGAGGGAAAGGGGAGGAGGGAGAGGAGAAGGGAGAGGGGAGGGGGGAGGGGAGAGGGAGAGGGAGAACAATCGCAGGCAAGTTTTGGGAAAGGGTCCATACTCCCTTCAGATTCACTGGGGGCTCCATACACAAGATCCATCATAATCATTGGACTCCGTTAATTCAAAGGGACTTCCTAGTCAGGCGTGGTGGTACATGCCTTTAATCCCAGCACTTGGGAGGAGATCTCGGTGAATTCAAGGCCAGCCCAGGCTATATAGAGAGACTTTGTCTCAACACGAGCGCGCGCGCGCGCGCGCGCACACACACACACACACACACACACACACACACACACAGGGATTTCCCAAGCAGAGCAGTGCAACTAGCTAGGCAGCACTGTGAAATATGGTAATTTTCACTGGCTGTATGGATGGTGATGAGGTTGAGGGCATGGATACCAACCACAGCGGCCCATCCGGTTGGATTCCCAGTTTCTTCTTGGACCTTCCATATACTCTCCAGGGCTGCCAGGTTTAAGGAATAAAAATACAGGCTGCTTATCTCACGTTGAGTTTCAGATAAACAACACATTTTTGGTATATGTCTCTGTATTCCAATTTAGCCAGCATTCTATATTTTATCTGGCATTAGTCATTATCCAAAATGTTCTCATGGGCCCCTTTCTCTCCCAAGGAGGCGCTCTCATTTTCATTCAAATCGCAGTTCTGTGCTCAAGGTACTTTTTGTTCAGGGCCAGATTTGTTATTTCCCTGGTTGCCTAGGGAAATGCAGTACCAGACTTCATCAGCAGGGGACACCACTCTCCTAGATGAGATTCTCCAGACGAGTTGCTGGGGGCTTCAGGAAGGGAAAGGTGGGGACACCGAATTGAAGGTTCTATTTGTTGCTTCTGTCCTCCCCTGAAGCTCACGTCTCACCCCAACACCCTGCCAGAGCTATTTCTGTGGCTCAAGAACCTGATCCTGTCACTTGGCTCCGAAATCACTTCCAAGGTTCCACAGTTACCTTCTCGACGCAGCTTAAAAAGCCCTTCAGGATCCCACTGGTGTCTATTTTGCCTCCGTCAACTCCTGCTACTTCCAGCCTGCTCCATCCCACCCACCTCACACTCCCAGCTCTCCCATTCACCAGGAACTATTTGCAGCTTCCCCTGTATGATATTTACTGTCATGCCTTTGTGCCCAGCGTTCCCTTTGCTTGGAATCCCCTTTCCCATTTGGTACTTTTAGCCACTCTGTTCATTCTACACACTGCAGTGGTATGTACTGAGACAGACCGCGGCAATGTGCTATGTGGAGCAGAAGGCTGCCTGGAACCCTTTCCTATGACTCTCACTGGGGGACGGATGATACAAGTAAATATATAACAAAATATTTGGACCCATTCAAGGGTTGACTGATCTGTCTTCCTCAAATAGAGTTAACTGTTCCCTCTCAGACTCTCTGATGGCTTTCACATTAAGGGTCCCAAATCCTGACACCTGCCCAGTCACTCCAGAGAATGCACATAAAATACAGGTTTAAATCAGTGGGGGAAGGGGGGTTGTAAAGGGGTCAGGATGAAATTATCTGTGACAGACTGAAATGCAGGTACCACCCAGAGGGTGCAGTAACTCTTCACCTCCTTCATTCAATGACGTTTGTCATTTCAAGAGAAAATGGACGGCTGTGGATATAGTTCAGTTGGTAAACTGCTTGCCTAGCATGAACAAAGTCCTGGATTTGATCCCCAGCATTTCCAAAAACCAGACGTGGGGGTGCCTGCCAGTCATCCCAGCACTCGGAACATAGAGGCATGAAGACCAGAAGTTCGAGCTCATTCTCAGCTACATTGTGAGTTCAAGGTCAGCCTGGACTGCATGAGGCCCTGCCGGAAAGGAAAGGAAAGGAGAGGAGAGGAAAGGAAAGGGGGGTAGAGGAGGAGGCAGAAGAGGACAAGAAGAGAATAGAAATGGTCTCTCTCTCTCTTTTTTTTTTTTTTTTCAAGAACCTCAAGTTTTTTTTTGTTGTTTTTGTTTTTGTTTTTTTTTGGTTTTTCGAGACAGGGTTTCTCTGTATAACCTTGGCTGTCCTGGAACTCACTCTGAAGACCAGGCTGGCATTGAACTCAGAAATCCACCAGCCTCTGCCTCCCAAGTGCTGGGATTAAAGGCGTGTGCCACCACTGCCCTGCTCAAGTTTTTATTTGATTCTTTGCTGGCTTAAAGTAAACACGCCTTCTGGTCAGGTATGCCCTAGGGGGCCAGGCAGCCATCACCTTTCCTATAGCAGTTCCATTAGAGCCTGCTATCAATGTAATGCTTCTATGGGCTTTAACTGCAAGACTGACCAGCTCACTGTAAGTGTTCAACAAATGCTAGTGAAAGAGAAAGAAGGAGGGGGGAAGGAGGAGGGAGGGAAGGAAGGAGGAGGGAGGGAGGGAGGGGTAAAAAGGCAGGAGACAAGGAGTGACAGTTTACTGATGGAAGTTGCTTTGGGCCTGGAACAGATGGGACACAATAGCCTGACACTGAATTTATCGTGAGTGTGCGTGTGTGCATACACGTGTGAGTTCTCATGTTAGCAGGTGTGACAGCTGGAAAATATGTTTAAGAACCATCAGCTCCATTCTCCAGTGGGCTCTCCAGCTAAGCCTTTCCTGTTCTGGGAGGATGGGGGCTGGGGAAGAAGGTAGGGCTCACTGGTGGACTTCCTGGCTTTCCTCCAGCACCTGCAGCCGCCTGCATAGAGATGAGAAAGAGTTTATGTAGGCTTTTGGTACCAACTGATGCATCCTCAGGGGAAGGTGTCTGGCAGCTGCTGCCACCCACTGCCTACACACCGGTGTGCCACTGCATAGCAAGCAGTCGAGTGGGTCAGAGTTAAAAAGCTTTCTCTTCTCACTTGTCCAAAATGAGATCATCAAAATGATCCCTTACCCTGTGTTGGGGGCGGGAGGGTAAAGATATATGAGTGATCAAAACTTCCAAGTGACAGAGAAGGCGGGGGTGGCTCACACTCCTCCTCGTGGCCCCCAGAAGCAGAGCAGTCACTTGACCCTGCCACAGTCTGCTGCTTTTCTGGAAGACTACGCTTTTCATCTACAGAGGACGCTGCTTCCTGCCCACACAGAGCAACCCATATGCATTCTCATTGCCCCAGCGAATAAGGGCATATCTTTGAAAAAATAGATATCTGAGGTTTCCAAAGTCTATTTTATCTTCGAAGTAACTGTATCATTCGAGAAGCAGAGACTCCATCTTGGCCCTGAAATGCCTCTGGAGTCTTTCTGAATAGGGTAGAGCAGAGGGGACTGGGGCAGTTGCAGTAGACTGGAGTTACTCTCTAGGCTGGACTTTGGAAGCATCTACCCCATGCTGTTCTCTTTGATGAGAGGGGAACTTTGTAAAAACTACCCACAGCTGGACTCAGCCACCCAGAGCAGCGCAAGAGGGAAACTTTGTAGCAAGCAAGACTTTCCAGGAAGCAATCCCACCGGCAGGCTGCTCTCTGGCTTGCCCGGGCTCTAAGCTCTTGGTCTGGTCCTTGTCCCAGAGTGGCAAATTAGGCAGGGGTGCTCAGAGAACTGTGGTCCTAGGTGCTGTGTACCTATAGTCCTGGGGAATGGGAGCGGGGAGGAGAACAGGATAATGAGACAAAGATCCTGAACCAGGGATGCTTTTGCAGGAAAGGAGAATCTAGTCCTCCAGTTTGCAGCATCCTTTAACAAGCTATATCTTTCCTAAACTCCCAGGGACAGGGATGGTGGCAAAAGCAGGATCTGGTTTGTTTGTTTGTTATTTGTGTGTGTGTGTGTGGTGGGGGAGAACGCATATGTGTATTCGTGTTAGAGGCAGGAGGACAACCTTGGGTACCATCCATTCCTCAGGCTCCATACACATTTCCTTAGGAACGGGGTGCCTCTAATGATTCACCAAACGGGCTGACTGGTCCATGAGTCTGAGGGATCTGCCTGTGCCTCTGCCCCAGCAGTGAGATTACAAATGCATACCATCAGGCCTGGCATTTTTATGTGGGTGTTGGGGATTGTACTCAGGTCCTCATGTTTGCAAGACAAATACTTTAGCTACTAAATCATCTCCCTAGCCTTTATCTATTTATTTGCATATTTATTTATTTTATGTGTAAGCATGTGGTGCCTTGGTGTGTGTATATGTTACCACATGCATGCAGTGCCTGAGGAGGTCGGAAGAAACACTGGAGCTCATGAAACTGGAGTTATGTGTAAGCAACCGTGTGGGTGCTAGGAACCGAACCTGGGTCCTCTGCAAACACAGTAAGTGATGTTTACCACTAAGACATCTCTATAGCTATATATTTATTGGATGTGTTATCTTGTTATGTAACCCAGGCTGGACTTAAACTCATAATTCTCCTGTCTCAGCCCTTCATGTGGCAAGATTATAAGCATATACCTGATACTCCTCTATAAAGTCTGGGTCTTGAATCACAGAGTAAAAACATTCAGTTACGTTGCTCAGACTTTTGTTAGTGTTTCTCTCTGTCTCTCTGTCTTCCTCCCCCTTCATTTTTCCTTTCCCTCTTCCTCCTTACTTTTCTCCCTCTTCTCTTTCAAGAGACAGAGTCTTGTATAGCCCAGGCTGGCTTCAATATCGCTATGAATCCAAGGATGGCCTTGAACTTATGATCCTCCTGTCTTTGTCTCCTAGATCCTGGAATTGCAGGTGTGTGCTAGTGTATGCCTGATTTCTTGGGTGCTGGGGATTAAACCCAGGGTTTTGTGTATGCTGGACAGTACTCTGCTAATTAGCCTACATTCATAGTCTCCCTCTTTCCCTTCCTTCCATCCCCTTAACCCCGTCTTTCCCTCCCTTTCACCCCTTGCCCCCCTCTTTCTAGACAGTAGACAGAATCTCATTATATAGTTTAATCTGATCTGAGATTCCCAATCCTCCTGCCTCAGCCTTCTAAATGCTAAAATTGCAGGCATATACCACCATGCCTGGTCCAGTTCTCATTTCTCATCCATACATCTAGATTTCTAGTCACAACTCAGGACAGGACTGACCATCTCTCTGGGGCTGCCACCTGAATCTGACCTACTTTCTGCCATCCACTGCACTTGGGTTGAAGAGGGATACCTGCATCCTCTCTTTCCCTTCCCTCAACCCCTTCCATCTCTGCTGCTCCCTCTTCCCCTCCTTCCCTGGTGCTTCCAACCCCTTTCACAATAGCCCCCTCCCCATATCCTCCTGTGCTCTCTTTCTCCAGCTCTGCAGTGGCCATACCAAATCCTTTCCTTGGCACAGGCCCTCAACTGCCCTGCTGGGTTCCTCTCCTTGTTTCTGCACCTTCTGTCCAATTATCCCTCTGGCCAGGCTGTTTGGGAGCCCTTCCCTCTGGCCATCCTGCCTCCTTTTAACATCCAATGATTAATTTCCATTTGGGGGTGGGGCCGTGGAAACCAATTTGAAAAAAAAAAAAAAAAAACCAAAACCAAAAAACTGGAGCGGTTAGGCAAGCTACTCTGTGTTTGGCCCTGGCCCTGAGACTCCAGCAGAGCAGAGAGAATCTCAGGGAAGGTGACACCACAGGCCAGGTCATTAAGGGCCACCGGATCTAGCTTTAAGGAGAATGAGAGCAAATGCTTTTTAGAGTCAGGCGGGCCTCAAAAACAAGGGCTGGCGATGGGAGGATCCGAGGCTCTTCCACAGAAAACAAAGCTCTGACTCAAAGGAATCCTTGCTCATCCACGTTCCCGAGTTTAATGTCCTTGGCTTGGGAATTAACTTTGAGGCTTTCCAGCACAGATAAAAATAGGTCTCATAAATGCCATCACGGGCACTTTCCGATAAGGTGGCCTTTTAAGGGAAGCTTGGCTCCCAGCAGAGGGTCTGAGTCAAGGAGCCTTTTGGTAGATGTTCCTGTTCCCAGAACCGGCTAAACAATGGATGCAGGAAGAGGAAGCTAATGGGAGCCTCTGTGCCCCAAAGACTAGGAGTCATGCTCTGAGACGAGTGCTGAGAGAACTCCTTCATTTGTACATTCAGCCCACATGCCATTTATACGAGTACCTGGTATGTGCTAGGAATGCAGCTGGATCGTAGAGTCACAAAAGAGAGAGAGAGAGGAAACCTCCACCTTTAGCAGTAACAGTTTTGGCAGTAATATAAGGGAGGAACCAGACAACTGGGACACAAAATGAGAATGCAGGGCAGGAGACAGAGGTAGGAAGAAGTAGCTCAGGGATATGAACACCAGACAGACAGTGTCCTGAAGGCATGCTGGGTAAAGGGCCTCAACAATCACCAGAAAATTCGATGTTTTTATGATATTAAATATCTCTCTCTCTCTCTTTCTCTCTCTCTCTCTCTCTCTCTCTCTCTCTCTCTCCTCTCTCTTTTTCTCTCTGTGTGTGTGTGAAAGGGAGCATGCTGCAGCACATATTTGCATGCTACAGCATGTATGTAGAGGGTTGTTGGCTTGTTCCTTCCATCACATGGGACCCAGGAGTTGAACCCAGGTCATCAGGCTTGGCAGCAAGCACTTTTACCCACTGACCCATCTTGCTGGCCCATTAGCAGAACATTAAGATGGGCAGCAGTGGGTGAGTGAAGGCTCAGAAAGGGATTGTGGGAGGCTAATGTGTGCAGAAAGGTAGAACTTGTTCTACCCAAGGAATGGAAGCAGGTCCAGGTCCCTGTAAGGCTGGAAACCCCATTGCTAAGGAAAGGAGGAGCCTGGAGACAGAGCATAGGTCACAAGGTCCTAAGTCACAAGGGCACAGGTCATCTGGCAAAGAGTCTTCTTTAGGAAAGAGTCTGGATTTTATTTCCCTGAGGGTAGAGTGGCGCCATTGAAGTGTTTTATGCAAACAAGTGATCAGATTAGATTGATATTTTAGAGGGTTCACTCTGGCTGAGGAGTGGAGAATGAAAAGGGCTGGGAGGCCTGGGAGGAGGCCTTCTCAATCCTTGGAACAACCGGGGATGTGTCAGCAGGGATGGAAGGAAGTGGGCGGGACTGAGGAATGAGTAAAGAGTGATACATGGCATGTGGCCTGGGGGGAGCTGAGCCTGTTTCCCAGTTCCTGGGCTCTTGCTGCTGGTGAGGTAGGGAAGCAGGTTCCAGGTCTGCTGTTGTCTGGTGTCTTTAGCTCACCAAGGAGGTATCTGGGTACATCTCTAGTTGGAGAGAAGGGCCTGGCTCGAGGTAGACTGGGAATATTCTTTAGCAGATGGATGACAGTGGAGCTCAGAGAGAGTGAACCGGCTCCAGGCAAGTAAGGACACTGTGACAAGAGGAAGTGAGCAGATCCAAGGAAAGCCAGCATTCAGGGATAGCTATGGAAAAGAGTCCGCTGTGTCAGAAGGAGCAGTCAGAGCCGGAGAGGGAAGCAGGAATAGGGGTCTTCAGGGGACGGCCTTTCTCTCTCTCCAGTAACAATTTCTAACTTTTCTTTAGAAAGTTCCTCTCAGAGACTGAACACAACACACACACACACACACACACACACACACACACACCCTCTCCAGCATCTATCTCTAGGCTTGCCCTCCTTATTTGTCTTCTCTATTACCCCCTTGCTTATCAGTTTTCCACTTAGGTCTCTGTCCTAGTTTACTTTCTAACTCTGTAATAAAACACTGACTGAAAGCAGCTCAGGAAGAAAAGGTTTTACTTCATATTCTAGCTTGCAGTTCGTTAAAGCCCTTCCACAATCTCCCTGAATACAATCTGGTCAGGTCTGTCATAGAGATATCCCACAATCCAGACAGCAATTTCTGTATTAGTTAGGTTTCTTTTGCTGTAATAAAACATCAAGGTGCCCACCAAGGTGGGCAGTGGTGGTCCACACCTTTAATCTCAGTACTTAGGAGGCAGAGGCAGGAGGGTCTCTATGAGTCTGAGGCTAGCCTGGTCTACAGAGCAAGTTCTAGGACAGCCAGGGCTACATAGAAAAACCCTGTCTCAAACAAAACAAAACACAACACCACCATGACCAAAAGCAAGTAGGGAAGGAAAAGGTTTATTTATTTCAGCTTATAGCTGATATGATGAGAAGTCAGGGCAGGAACTCAAGGCCAGAACCTGGAGGCAGGAACTGAAGCACAGCCCATGGAGCAGCATGCTTGCTTGCTTGTTCTTCATGGCTTACTCAACTGGTTTTTTCACACCACTCGGGACCCTCTTCCCAGAGGTGGCACCACATACAATGTTCTAGGCCCTCCCATATCAACATTAATCAAGAAAATGCAAGACAGGTTTGCCCACGGTCCAATCTGATAGAGGCATTTTCTCAATTGAGGTTCCACTTTCCAAATTACTCTAAGCTTGTGTCAAGTTGACAAAACAACTAACCAGGACAGCTGCCAACACTCACTCAGGTCTTCTTGACCTTTCAGATGAAGTTATGGTCACCATTTGTTCTTCCAGGAAATATGTGCTAAGCACTTTCTAGTCATGGTCAGTATTGGGCTACATACCAGGATGTCAGGGCCAGCAGAACTGACATATCCCCAGGGAGACAACCATCTTAGCAGGGGAAGATTCGTTTAGCAAATGATTACACAGAAACACTTAAAAATTATTGATAGTGTTAAGGAGAAAATAAAACCAGGACACTATGATGGAAAATAACAGAAGATTTGTACTTTGGAACTTGACTAAGTGACCAGAGAAGGGTCTCTGAGGATGTAAAGACTTAAGCTGAGACATGAAAGGTGAACAGAAGCAGTCCTATGAAGAGCAAGGATGGGGGTGGGTGGGGGGATAGGAGGTGAGCAGGGGGGGGGATAGTGTTTCAGGCTGAAGGAATGGTAAATACAAAGAACTATGTAGGCATCGAGCTCAAAGGATTCTGGGTACTGGGATAGATGATTCACGTGAGTGGAGCAAGATCCAAAAACAAAGCTGCTTCATGGATTGCAGGTGAGTTTAAGCTTCTGCAGCTGCCAAGAAGACACAGCCACCATTCAAAGAATTTTTTTCCTTAAGATTTATTTGTTTTTATTTTGTGTGTACATGGATGTACCTGCATGTGTGCATTGCTTGGTACTGATGGAAGCCAGAAGAGGTATTGGGTACCCTGAAACTGGAATTGCATGTGTTTTCGGTCCACCTTGTCAATTTGGGGAGCCAAACAAACCTAGGTCCTTTGCAAGACAAGGAAGTGCTCTTAAGAGCTGAGCTATCTCTTCAGTACTGTGTTTGTTGTTGTGCTGTGTTTTGTTTTGGAGACAGACTCTTCTGGATCTCAGGCTGGCCTCAACCTTGATTTGTGGCTGAGTGTCATCTTGACCTCCTGATTTCCTGCCTTTTTCTCCTCAGTGCTAGGATTATAGGCATGCCCTATTAGTCCTGGCCCATTCAAAGATTTTGATTAGGACTTACAATTGACTTTAGTTTTTGTTAGATTGTCCTAGTTGCTACAGGAAAAATGGATTAAGGGATATTTAAAATCACTGGCCAAGGTGGTAACACAACTTTATTTATTTTTAAAAGAGTTATTTCTTTATTTTATGTATATGAGTATACTGTAGCTGTCTTCAGACACACCAGAAGAGAGAATTGGATTCCATTACAGATGGTTGTGAGCCACCATATAGTTGCTGGGAATTGATCTCAGGGCCTCTGGTAGAGCAGTCAGTGCTCTTAATCGCTGAGTCATCTTTCCAGCCTGGTAACACAACTTTAACCTCAGCCTTGGGGAGGCAGACCTCCCTAAGGCCTATATTATGGTCTACATAGCAACTGCGAGGTTAGCTAAGGCTACAAGGTGTCTCAAATTTAAAAACACAAATAAAAAGCAAATGAGGATGTTAGCTAGAACTGGGATAAGACAGAGAAAAGTTGTGGATTCCAAAGCTATTTGAACTTGGTCTTTATGGAAGTTCCCAAATGATTTGATGTGAGATTCTGGGAGACTGTCAGTGCCTAAGAGAGAGGAGTGGCTTACGTTAACCCAGCTGGTCCTATCTTTCTATGAAGCCCCTGGGCAAATTGTCAGAAGCCCAGAGCTTGAGAAACAAGCACCAGTTGAAAGCCGCAATCTCTGAGGTCCCTTCTGGTTGCAACCTAGTTTTGTTGTGGACGGAAAATTGGAACAATATTGTGATTTCTCTGGACCCATCCCAGAGGAGCTCCATGCCCAAGGAGCGGTCAGCAATTGCTGCTTGACTTTTCTTGTGGGCACCAAACTCCTGTAATTGAATTTTAGATTAAATTTTTAATAAAAAACAACAACAACAACAACAAAAACCCTACCACCTTCTAACCATAGGCTAAACTTTCATTTGAAAGCAATTCACCTCGAGAAAGTAGAGCCATGGTGAGGCTAATCTAAACTTGTAAAATCCAAAGTAATTCCTATGTAAGCAGAAACTTTCTGTTTTTCTTAATTATCTGCATCTGCACTTAGGTAAATGTCAGTTTAGAGCAGATGTCAGCAGGCGAATCAATCACATTCAAAATAGCAAAGAAAGAAAAAGGCCGGGTGTGGCAGGACACACCTTTAACCCCAGCACTCAGGATGCAGAGGCAGGCAATTCTCCCGGAGTTTGAGGTCAGTCTGGTCTACCTGGCAAGCTCTAGGCCAGCCAGGGCTACACAGTGAGATCCTGTCTCAAACAAACAAATGAAATTTAAAAAATTAAAAACCAACCTCTTCTAATATACACTGATAATAATTGATAATGGAGCTTGCAACCTGGATAAAATCTACTCTTTACTATATCTTCCCCATCCCCGATTTATTTTGTTTGTTTGTTTGTTTGTTTGAGATAGAGTCTCAGTATAAAATCCTGGCTGGCCTGAAACTCATTTGTATTGACCACCAGCTTACAGAGATTTGCTTGCCTCTGCCTCCTGTCTTTAGCATATTCTTTGTTTAAAACAAATGCTAAAGCTTCTAAAATTTATTCTGATAAATCTTAGAATGTTTCTTTATTTATTATTGATTTATTTGAAACAGAGTCTCACTCTATAGCTCAAGATGGCTTGGAACTCACTATATAGTCCAGGCAGGTCTTGAACTTGGGGGAGATCCTCCCGCCTCAACCTCCCAAGAGCTGGGATTACAGGCTTGAGCTCCTACATCTGGCTTTAAGCCTAAAAGGTAATGACATGCAGACAGAGTTGTGTGGCTGGTGCGGCCAAAATCTAGGGTTTAAATCTGCACCCCCCTCCCCTTTGTCTGCGGCTTTTTTGCCTGGCGCTCCACCTTTCTCGTTGCATGTTTCCCAGCCATTTTCTCGGGTTAAAAATTCAGAACTTCAATATCTATAAGCTTATTGAAATCAAATACTCAAGTAAGTACATCATTCCCAGCCTTTTGTTTTATTAACGAGAGAAGTAAGATGACAGAATACCTTTTATATGCCAAGAGCTTTTGAACAAACACACCGTTCAATGCTTTGTATTATCCCGCGGTGCACGGTCCATTTCACCAAGGAGATAGGGAAGGCAGTGGCCCTGCTTCCTGTAAGACAGGAATGCCCCTTGCCTCGGACATCATCTAGGAACAGGAGTGTGTGGGATCTGCCTCACACGCCACAGCGGGAGGCCTCTTCTCATTGCTCCCTTTGTGGTCAGGGTCTCAGAAGTGACCTAGGGGTTGCCCAGATGGATGCAGCCCCCTGGGGGCTTGGAGTTTGCAATATAAAGCACAAAATAGGGGGTGGAGGTGGGGGAATATTTGGTATCCTTTGTAGGTTGATATGTCTGATGGTGGCATTTAGTGCAATGTCCTGAGGCTGGATCTCAGCACCTCACTGTCTGAGGGTGGTTCTTTTTACAACAACCTTGATTTCCAGCTGAATTTTCAAATCAGCCTCTTGAGGTCCTGTCAGTATTTCTTTAGTAAATTCCTGTTCCGGTGGCTAGAACCAAGTTGGCACAGTTCCGGCAACCAAGTACTCTTGTCGAAATGTAAAGAAACTGACTCCAAGGTCAGAGAGTTGGTTCAATTGGCAAGAGGTGGTGTTCTGGCTGAGACTGTCTTATTTCCTTGATTCTGTGCTGCCGGGAGAATGCTACAAAAGGACAGCACCTAGGTGCAGGGTTAAGCGGGGTATACAGATGTGAGTGCTGAGTGAAGAACATTTACCTCAAATCCACGACCAATGACACATGCATAAATAAGCAAGTCTACTCGTGCCAGGGATGAGTTGTGTTTGAATATTATTTCAGTTCATCCTCGTCACCATATACTAAGTTAGAAAACAGTGAGTCTTAGGAAGGCTTATCTATATTTATACCATAGAAAATGTTAGTGCTGGCTTTGAACTTGAGTCTGCAGAAAAGAAACATGCTCATTCATTAAGACACAGCTTCACCGTGGAATTTATTTTTATTTTTATTTTAAGATTTATTTATTTATTTTATGTATATGAGTACACTGTAGCTGTCTTCAGACAGCACGAGAAGAGCACATCAGATCCCATTACAGATGGTTGTGAGCCACCATGCTGGAGCTAGGAATTGGAACTCAGAACCTCTGAAAGAGCAGCCAGTGCTCTTAACTGTTGAGCCATCTCTCCAGCCCCTTCACCAGAGAATTTAATCAACCAATTAACGTGTTTCCATTGTCAGTTTTCTATTAACCTTATCATGGCCCTAGAACAACACTGTCGCTGTGTTCTTGTTTTTTTCTTTCTTTCTTTTTTTTTTTCTTCTTATTTGTGATCGTACATCTGTGTCCTTGAATGTGTCACCTGTCTTTTTCTTTAGGCTGGACATTGTCAGCACACAGGACTGTATTCCCTACTGGTCTTCCTGTCTATCCATCTCTACGAAGGCATCTCTACAAAGATTCAAACATGGCAGATACTGGACTTGGGCAGGGGATGGGTTGGTGGGATACAAAACTGTCATGAACCAACTGAAAACTCTACAAAGGCGGGAGACTTACCTCCTTAAAGTGCTTGCATCTAAAACAATAGTTCATATTTCTCTTCAGACTGGCCTGTCTCTACCTCTCCTATGGTTCTAGGAAAAAAAAAATCTGCCTCTGCTTATTGAACTGTTCAAGATCCATGTTGGCAAAATAAATAAACACCAGACATCTCAGGGTCTTTGGGGACAGATCCCTTGCCCAGACCTGGCTCATGACAGCCAATGAACATTTTGTCGTTTGTGTTTTGGATTAAGAAAATGAGTTCTGCATGTTTTCTAGCATCACAAGGAGCACTGAATTGAATTGGTGCCATTGTAAGCTTGATTGTTGTTGCATAGATAAAAGCCTCATTAAGTCCCTCATGAGGAGAGAAAAATTTTATTTTGAGGAAAGAGGAGCAACGAGGGCTTCTTTGCTTGTTGTGGTTACAACAACAAAACATTAAATGGAGGAAATAATTAAATAACTGAACTTTTTTTTTTCTTTACCCAAACCTTGTCAAGAGGCTTGGTGAGTTTTTAATTAGTGCTGCATTTTCAATAAATCCAGATCAGTACGTGGTACCGATTCTTTCCTGGATAAGAGAAAGATAATAATGAGAATCTTATTTTTCAGTCCCACACTAAAGGGATGCCTGGTATATTTAATCATGCTGTAGAAATCCTGGCAGCCTTCTCTGAGCCTGGCCTCTGCTCTAATTACATTTCTAGATTTTAGTAAATTGAAAGGGAAAATGTAGGAACAAAATAATTAAAACCGAAGAGGAAGTGCATATTAAAAAGGAGAAGCTGTTTAAAATTCTTACACGTAGTGCTTCCAAGGACATCCACAATCTCTTCATCAGCTCCACACCAAATCAAAGCCCTTTGTGCAAAGGCTGAAGGGATCATTTCTCAGGTGGGCGGTGTGGTCCTCACAGTAAAATGGGAGCCTTATTGCACAGAGCTACAGATGGCGATAGGACCTCTTATGGCCCTCCAGATCACTGGGGATTCAGACCAGGGTCTGGACAAGCTGCTGGCACATATTCTATACCCAGAGGAGCCCTCTCCCATATCCTGGGCACAGTCTGGCTAAACTGTAAGGATTAGTCTCGACTGTAAGGAAGCTGAAACCGATGTCCATTCCCCAGAACCATCTCTTTCTGTACCTCTTCCCCACACTCCTTTCCCAAGGGGCTATCTTTTTCTTTCTCTCTCTGCTTTTCTGTGAAGTCCTAAGTCAAGAGAATAGGTAACTAAACAGCCTCAGTGTCACCATGAGCTAGTGACTTGGAACTGGTTACCTATGGGACATTTTGAATTTTTATGAGGAGCAAACAGCTCTCTGGCTTCAGTTCAAGAGAGGAGGATTTGTTGATAGTGATGGTAAATGAAATCTAATTGAAAAGTTTCAAGAATCTGCCTCAGGTGACAAGAGCGCTTTCTGCTTTAGAGTCAAGCAGAGAGACCACGTCAGTAGAGAATCAGTTCTTAAACAAACCATTTTGGTTGGGCATAGTGGAGCACACTTGTAAACCTAGCATCAGAAGGTAGAGGCAGAAGGATCAGAGCTCAAAGTCAGCCTCTGTTACTCAGTGAGTTTGGGGCCAGCCTGGACTATGCATATTCGATTATCTCAAAACCCCAAAACCAAAAAAAAAAAAAAAAAAGAAGCAGAAAACAAACAAGAGTAATTTTATCTGGTATACGGGTTGTGTAAGCTCTGGGGGTTTGGAGTGTTTTGCCCATGATTCCTAGGACATTTAACACAGGGATTACGGGGTCTGCTTCTGTACTTGAAAGTAGAAAGCCACTTGGCACTGTCGGGGGTTCTTTCCAAACCCAGTGGCTTGGTTCCTGGACTGCCAGCCTTCCTTGCTGAACAGGCTCACCAGCCACCTGGTGCCAAGAAGCATGTGGCAAGAGACAGGAGCACAGTCTCCTGGAGACTGTCCCACAGGCCTGGAAAGCAGTAGGGCTCCAGGAAGCTGCTCCTAAACAGGCTGCAACCTTGTTACCTCATGACCCACAGGGTCACTGGGTTGATCTCTTGTGTCCAGAGCTAGGTGTGTGCCTGATTTTGAGTATGCAGGAGACAGTCTGCTTTTGATTTTGGGAATTGATTCAGTAATAAAATATTTTAAGTTTAAGGTAATCAAAGAATGAAACAATACCAAATATCCCATTGCTGACATTACTTCAACACAAAGGTGACCATTTTCTTCCAGGGCCAAGATGCTTTGAGACAATTCTACCCAACTCCAGAATCACTTTTGGTCCATGGGAGCTAAGACATGAGACAGACTGGGGACCCAGATAGTTTAGCCAAGAAATTGTCACAGAATCAGCTTCCTCTCCGTTGGGTCACACACACACAACTCCCCCCCCCCCCCACACACACCCGCCACACATACCTGCCTTTCCCAGAAACAATGGCTCTTTGGTTATTGTTTTCAAATGCTAATTTATTTATTTAGTTTTTGAGACATGGTATCAACTTGTAATTCTGGCTGACCTTGAACTCACTACGTAGACCAAGCTGGCCTCAAATTCACAGAGCTCCTCCTGTCTCTGCCTCCTGAATTCTGGGGTTAAAGGTGTGCCCCACAGTACCCTAGCAAAGTACTTTATAAATGCTAGCATTAGCAGGCTAGGCTTGTTGGACATGGATCTCTATGAATTTAAGGCCAGCCTGTGAACAAAGTGAGTGCCAGGTCAGCCAATCCTACATAGCGAGACCCTATCTCAAAAAATAAAACAAAAACACATGTAAAAAGTTCTTTAAAAAGTCTTTTAGCTGAGAGTTGGCTATAAAAGAAAGTAAGAGCAAAGTCATCTGTAATCCACAAACTGCCCATTTAGGTTTCAGTTGTGAAATGCCTGTTGCAGCTCCACCCACCCGGTCCCGGTCCCTGGATTTTAGTTTCCTTCCTTCATTCTGGCCTCGCACCTCCGTGCGAACTTCTCCGCGCTGCACGCGACCCCCTCTGAGTTCCCGCCTCTTTCCACTCTGGCCCCGCCTTCCGCTTAAATCCCCGGCCCTGGCACCACCTCGCGACGCTTGCGCACTAGGGAGGTAGGCGGAGTCTTAAAAAGAGGAGGAGCTGGAGAATCCTGAGCGGGGCGGGGTGGGGCGGGGCCGGACGGGGCGGGGCGAGGCGGGTGGGGCGGGGCGGGAAGCCGGGGGAGGAGGCCGCGCGGGGTGGGGCCCGGCGGGTACGCGCTCGCTGCGTCGACGTGCTGACGACAGGACGCCCAGGCCGGTGTGTGTCGGTGTGTATGTGTGTGTGTGTGTGTGTGTATGTATGTGTGTGTGTGTGTGTGGTGTGTGTGTGTGTATGTGTGTGTGTGTGTTTGTATGTGTGTGCGCGCTCCAAGAGTGTATTTGTGTATCGGCGGTCCCGCAGGTCCCGGATGTTGCGGGCAGTATGAGGCGAGCGCAGGGGGACAGGGACCAGCAGCTGTCGCCGCCGTTCTCAGGTGAGTGTGTGTGTGTGTATGTGTGTGTGTGTGTGTGTCAAGAGTCGAAGAAGGGGTTGGCCTGTCGGGGTGCGGGGGTTTTCCTTGAGAAGTGACTAAACCCCCAACACACACTTTCCCTAATGTATTATTCTCTGTCCCATTTCCTACGTTGGTTTCATGGCCTGAGGAAGCCAGAGCCTAGTCCGTTCTTCCTACCTCAAGCATTCTGGAAACACAAACGCGCCCCTGCCTCCTGCCTCCCTCACCATCATATCCCAACCCCATCCCCCTTGCCAAATAGTGAGCTGTCGCCTGCGGCGAGATGGAGAACTGCGCATGCTCGAATGTGAAGGAGCTCCGGGTGCCTGTTCGCTGCCTCAGGACGCATGCGCATTGCTGTTTTGCAGGGACCTGCGGGATAAAGAGCCCCTTGACCACGAGCCCGCCTTCTTCATTAGACTTGCCACCCAATAGTGAGCTGGTTGCTCCGATCCGAGAGGGAGAATTTAAATTACGCGAGGGATTTAAGGACAAAGCACTATTTGCATCTGGTGTTGCCCTAGAGACTCCCAGGCTACCAACGCCTCCTAGAGCCAACGTGTCCCACGCTGACCCTCTTTTGAAACTAACTGCAACTTTTAGTTCTAGAATTACTTCCCTTTCCACTACTCCCGTCGTCATGCTGAAACCTTACTACAAACTTCCCCTAAGTTTGGGAGTAAGTCCAACTCGTTTATTCTGCCAGGGGATTTTGATAGTCTTGTTAAAAGGTCCATAAAAAAGAAACTAAGGTGGGAATTTTTCTTTAGTAAAATTCTGAGTTTGCCTTTATAGAGTAGATAAGAAAGGGATAAGAGCCAAACACAGTTTAAGGCTTGAGGTAACAACAAAACGGAAATCAAGACGTCAGTAGCTTCATTTCAGCCCTTTACTTATTTGGTGTGACCTATTTGGTTCTTTGCGTGTGTGTGTTTGTGAAAGTTCTTCCATAGTGTTTCTGTTTAGTTATGCATTTAGTTGTATAGTTGTACATTCTGTGACCATATGAAAACAGAGGCAATCAGAAACAATTGAACAACTTGCACAGAAGTGTCCTTTTCAAATAATTTGAGCGACAATTCTTTCATATTGGCAAGTTCCAAAAAATTAAAATGAGGAACTTTCCAGCAGTATTCCAGTGACTAGGCCCCAGGATTTTAGCTGACAGACTATCCTTGGTTCTTTAGTTTGCTGCTGTGCTGTCCCTCTTAGAAACTTTGTCTTAGCTCTGCCATGGAGGGAAAAAGGTTTTTTATTTGTTTGTTTTGGACACAGTCAGGTTCTTGAGTAGCCATGACTGGCCAGGAATTCCGATGGAGACCAAGCTGGTCTCAAGACTGAATTCACAGAGATCTGCTTACCTCTGCCTTCCGAGTGCTAGGTATATATTTGATCCTAAAGATAAACTACTAGCAAAAAGTTTGCTGAATTGTATTGAAGTGAATAGCTAAATTGTTGTTGGGTGGAGAGAATGGAAAAGGGAGGGGCATTTTTGTGTTTTTCAGTTGTCTGGCTAACCTAATGACTCTTGGGAGTGAGACATGAATCAGCCTTATTTTGAAATTCCCTTTTCTTTGTGTTCTTTCTTTGGTATTCTCACAAGACATATTTTGGTTGGCATTTTAACTCTAGAACCTTATGTTCTTGGGCTTTAAAGTATATATACACTTTTCACTTCCTCATTTAACACTGGGCTTTGTGTGGTTCAGCTGACTATTGTGCTGTTTCTGGTTGCCGTGTTGCACTTGGAATCAAGAGATGACACAGAAGCAGCACAGGGGTTGGGGGCAGAAGCACATAAATTATCCAGTGCTGGGAAAGAGCAGGATACTCAGTCTCCCCCACCCCCATATCTCCAGTAGTATAAGTTACTGTGTCAACCCCACATTTAGGATCAGGGCACTTGGAGTCCTTTGGTATTTTGGTGACTACACCTCTTAAAAGGTTATTACAGTGGCTAGTATGGTAGTTGGAAATACTTTATGTGGTCTATCTCCTCACCTGGATCAGGCTCTTGTAAAATCTAGAAGTGAAGCTAATGAGGTAATCCCTCTCTTTCTTCTCCATAGACTTTCTTGATGTAGGATGCTTTGTTCTTATCTGGAAACATTTTATCTCTGAGTTCACTGAAAGACTTATTTAAGTTTTTCATGATACAAAAGAATGAACGCTTTTAGGATTAAGATAAGTTGTTAATTAATTCATATTGCTGCAGAAATTTTTTTAAAAATAAAAGGTAATAGGTAATACAGATGTCAAAAAAAAAAAAAAAAATCCAAAAGATTCACAGTGAGAATGAAAACCCTTCCATGATTCTCCTCCTGTCTGTCAAGTTACCTTCTCTTTTTTTTTTTTTTTGGTTTTTCGAGACAGGGTTTCTCTGTGTAGCCCGGGCTGTCCTGGAACTCACTCTGTAGACCAGGCTGGCCTCGAACTCAGAAATCCGTCTGCCTCTGCCTCCCAAAAGTTACCTTCTCAAAGGCAGCATCCCCTCCTCCCAGAGTCTGCACAGCACAAATGCATACAAATTCTTTGGTGTCTGTTTTTCACAAATGATAAGACAGTCTGTACATTTTTTACTTTTTCACTCAATTTATCTTGGTGATCTTTTCATATATGTGCAGTATCTCCTTTTAAAAAGTGACAAGGGTTGCACTGTATATGCTATGCCATCATTTAATGAGTTCTTAGTAAGCATTAGGTTTTTTTTTTTTTTTTTTTTTTTGGTTTTTCGAGACAGGGTTTCTCTGTGTAGCCTAGGCTGGCCTTGGAACTCACTCCGTAGACCAGGCTGGTCTCGAACTCAGAGATCTGCCTGCCTCTGCCTCCCAAGTGCTGGGATTAAAGGCGTGTGCCACCACCGCCCGGCAAGCATTAGGTTTTCAGAGCCACAATTCATTTTTTTATGTGTACTAGAGTCTATTGGATTATATTTTTTTGTGAATGTACCAACTCAGTGGGTGTATGTATTTTTAATGTTGGCAGTATTGTTGTTTCCCACAGAGGTATATGAATTTATATATTGCTAACAGCTCATCTGCATGTTTCCTAATCTACACTCTCATAATTTAAAAATCTTGTGCAGTGTTTTCTCTGAGATTTTAAGCTCATTATGTAGTTTCATAAATTTCATTACACTGAGGAGTTGTGGACAAACTCTGTCACTGTTTGTATGTCCAGAGTCTTATCGGATACTCTTCTATGAAAGAGTGATGCAATAGGAACGAAGTCATAGGCCTGAGTAACAGCAAACCCACGGCAGGTCTAGGAAGACACACTGAGACCTGCATTCTAGTTTCCTCATCTTTACTCTCAGTTCTAATTTCTTTGTGTGGAACTCCAAAAGCTTATGTGATGTTTTGTGTTATCATTTTGGTAGCTATGAGCAAAGGCACATGAACTGCTTTTGGTTGAGTTGAAAAGGTAATTCAGTGGCTAAGATACTTTACTAAGTATCTATTTTCTCCACCAGAATGTTGGGTTTAGCAGTCTTCTGACTGCAGAATACCTTATTATGAGCTGTAAAGAAAGAGAAAAGGCTGGGTATGGTGGAGCACACCCTTAATCCCAGTACTCAAGAGGCAGAAGTGGCCAGCCAGAACTTCATAGTTGAGACCCCCACCCTTCCCAGCTCCAGCCCCCTCCAAAAAGAATGAATGAAGGAATGAATGAATGTAGAGATGTCTGTACCTGAAGGAGATTTTGATCTTCCCAGATGCACTGACTATATGAAATAAGAGTCAGAAAATAAAAGTGAGTAATACTATGCTTGTGTTCCACTCTGAGAAGACCTGAGAGGAGTGATAAGGGGCTAAAAAGGAGTTAGTTCTGGAGGACGTATATGCTGAGATGTGTGTTGTTTTTCCTCAACTATTGAACCTTCAAAAGTACAGAAAGGTAGGAAGGTACAGTTATTACCCTTCTGCCTACCACTTTAATTGTTCATACTTGCTGTATTATAAAATACATACATGCTATACATGTTAGGATGTGTAATATTCAAACTTTTATATATTTCACCCTTTAGATGAAATACATTGTTTTACTCAGTTGTTCTTACAGTGTTTGTTACAAGGCAATTTGAGTAATTGTAAATTTTTATATTTTGAGACAAGGTCTCAATATGTAGTCCTGGCTGGCCTAGAGTTCACTCTGTAGACCAGGCTGGTCTCATATTCACAGAGAGTCACCTGCTTCTGCCCCTCAAGTCCTGGAATCAAAGGCGAGTACCACTGTACCTGCCATTCTTTGTATTTTTCTTTCCTCTTCAAACATGTCTCTTTAGTTTCAGAACTGTTTGAAGCTACTCATGATTAGTGGCTTTTGCTTTTTGAAGAGACCAGGCCATTTGTGTTCCGATGTACATCATATCTTAGAATTTTCTGATTGTTTTCTTGGTTTCAATAATTTGCTCTTTTATCAGTATAAGATGATATTGAGACCTAAAGGCTTGGTTAGATTCCCGTAAAACAATGTTAGGAAAACATATCACTAGAGTCTCTGTTAATGATATGTGGTTTAGTTGTATGCTTTAAGGTGATGAAGCTCAGACTTTTCAGTGAAATTTCCTCCTATAATTAGCAGATAGTCTTTAGAATGGTCCCGTTCTGGCTACTGTTACCTTTCCAGTAGCTTTTCTCCTAATTTGATGGCCTTACCTTTCTCAGATAATTAAGTAGTTGTAAAATCGTGATTTAAAAAGTCTGCCATTCTTTTTCCTTGGCTAGTTTTTTATTTTCTATAAAATTTTTTTTTTTTTTTTTTTTTTTTTTTTTGTTTTGTTTTTTGTTTTTTCGAGACAGGGTTTCTCTGTGTAGCCCTGGCTGTCCTGGAACTCACTCTGTAGACCAGGCTGGCCTTGAACTCAGAAATTCACCTGCCTCTGCCTCCCAAGTGCTGGGATTAAAGGCGTGCGCCACCACCGCCCGGCTATAAAATTTTTTCTTATCAGTTAGGAGTAAATTACAGTTTCTACAAAAAAGATTGAGGTGTCTCTTTCCATTTAATATTTTCTGAGTAAGGAGGTGGTATAATTAATAGACAATTTAGAAAGGCTACAGACAAACCACAGTCCTGGGGAATCTATTAAAGACCTGGAACATGGGAGGTAAATAAGTATTCTACTTTGGGTTATCCCCATAGCTCAAGGTGCCATCTTTACTGGTAGAAATTAATACTTTCTTTTTCTTTCTGTTAGTGTCATCTTGCACACATGGATTTTAATGTATTGTGTCTTACCAACAGTTACAACATTCTTTACGATGCACAAGATGTTCTGTCTTGCCTCTAGAGTCCTCTCAGCTCAGCAATATGAGTGCATTCTTGCTTTCTGACACAAGAAATTTCTGACTATTTTTTTTTCTTACTTTTAAATTTTTAACCCTTACTTTTATTTTATGTGTATGGTGTTTTGCCTGTATGTATGTCTGTGCACTGTGTGAATGCAGTGTCTTTAGAGGCTAGAAGAAGAAATCTAAACAGTCATGAACTCCTATGTGGGTGCTGGGAATTGTACTCATGTCCTCTAGAGGAGCAGCCAGTGTTCTTAGCTAATAAGCCATCTCTCCAGCCCCACTCTTTACCTTTTTGCAATAAACAGTCTTTTTCAGTAAAGTAGGTTGTTCATGTCCTTTATGGGGCTTGGCAGGTAAATTATGCAAAACAAAGTTGCCTTTATTTTAACTCTGTATACCTAATGTTTGACTCTCTGTGCTGCTGGCATTGCTAAGATCTAGATCTTAGAACTCACAACTTCTTTGTCTTGAATATTCTTTGGGAAAGGTAGTGTCCCAAGTAATAGCTATCTCCCACATGAACATGAAGTTGGCTATAGAAAATATTAGAGTGCCTCCCTCCCTTCCTCTCCCTCTCCTTCTTGCCTCCTCCCTCATTTGAGGGCAATGTTGCTTTTTTTTCTGGGGTAAGGAAACGAGGGCTGGGATGTAGCTCAGTTCTTAGAGTGCTTACCTAGCATGCAAGAAGCCCTGGATTAGATTCCTAGCACCAGACTGGGCGGTGGTGGTGGTGCACGCCTTTAATCCCAGCACTTGGGAGGCAGAGGCAGGCGGATCTCTGAGTTCAAGGCCAGCCTGGTCTACAGAGTGAGTTCCAGGACAGCCAGGGCTACACAGAGAAACCCTGTCTCAAAAAACGAAAAAAAAAAAAAAAAAAAGATTCCTAGCACCACCTAAACTGGGCTTGCTGGCCCACACCTATGATCCAAGCACTTGGGAAGTTAAAGCAGGAGGATCAGAAGTTTAAGGCATCCTTTAGCTACATAGGGAGTTTGTCACACAAGCTTTTTGGAGCATGTGGTGTTCTGACATTATATAAAGAAGTCTGTGGGGATTTGTATAGGAATTTGCTTTTCTTTCCTTTTCCTCATTTAAAGCATTTCTTTTAAAGTTTCCACATATATTTCTCTACATGAATGTTATGTAAGATTCTGCTGTTACAGCATATATTTTTCATTATCATTAGATTTTCATTTTTAAAAAGGAGCAAGACAAATTGTTCTTAATTAGGAAAAATTATCAGCCAAACCATGACCTCTGATTCCCAGTTGTCTTAACTCAGGGTCTGGAACATTGCTGCATCCTGTGATACTGTGTACTGTAGACTTAGGAAAAAAAATGTCTGTTCATCTGAGTGCTTTTTGCAACTCTGTCACACTAATGAAGGGTAATTTGTAGCTGGCCTTAGGATCTAGACTAATTCATGCCTTAGTAAAAAATGTTTAATGAGATGCTTCCCATGCAGTGATACTTTGAATAATTTCATGTTACTCAGAGCCAGACAATAACAATATTCTGATACCTATCTGAAATCCATTTCCCAAGTTCTCTTTACCATCTTGTCATATTTACAAGGTTATTTATTCTCAGTCTGGTTTCATAACAATACTGGCTCTATATTACATTCTGCTTGTGTATTTGAGGAAGCACACCTGTTTCTTGTGTTTGTTTTCAGGCATGGTAAAATTACTCTGCAAGGCTCTGTGGACATAGTTGCTAATAAATTGGATCCAGTTCCTTTTTTCACTTTTGTATTCATAGAGCTCCCATTACAGGAAAATACTTTAAAATTAGAGTTTTGAAGGAACTCCTGGGCCATTACTCTTATTACTATAGTTATATTTTATGTGTTTTTGAATTAATTAATTATTTATTTATTTTGTGTATGTGTGTATAAACATGTGCATACCAGGTGTACCAGAGGGTATGTGTGGAGGTCAGAGTATAACTTCTAAGAGTTGGTTCTCTCTTTCTAACATGTGGGTCTCAGGGATGAAACTCAGGTTACCTGTCAGGCTTGGCAGCAAGTGCTTTTATCAACTGAGCCATCTCTTTGATGTGATAGTCACATTTTCATAGAATTGGCCAGAAGTTGCAAAGGTGTTCTCTGTATATGGCGAAACTGGTCATGCAGCTTTATTGGAGTTGGATGCAGATCGAAAGAGTAGACATACAGTAAGTCTTCCTTGATACAATGACCATTATTCCTGACTGTTCTAAGAAGCTGTTGGCATACATTTTCCTGCAATCACCAGCTACCTCAGAGAGGGCTTACACAGTTTTTCAAAAAAGTTCTAATTTCTCCTGTCTGCAGATCTGCTTTTGTATTTGTAAGAGGAAGAATGTACTTGTAATTATTTATTTCCCTAAATTGAGATGTATGTATTCTTTTACCTGATATTTATAAAAAGGCAGTCATGAAGACGTTTGCTATAAATAACAATAAGCTTTTCAATGCTGAACATCATTTGTACTGCTGGTTTTAAGTGTTAAATTGTAAGTTGGGTGTACTGGTGCACACCTGTGGTTCCGACATGGTAAAGGCAGCATAGTACTGCTCTCTTCAAGGCCAGTCTGCTCTATGTATGGAGTTCTAGGGCAGACAAGGCCACACAGTGAGATCCTGCCTTAAGAACACAAAAAGTGGGGGCTGGAAAGCATTGACTGAGCTCTAGAGTTCAATTCCCAGCAACTATATGGTGGCTCACAACCATCTGTAATGAGATCTGATGCTCTCTTCTGGTGTGTCTGTAAAGAGTGACAGTGCACTTACATACATAAAATAAACAAATCTTTAAACACACATACAAAGTAGGGGCTAGAGAGAACTCAGTTGATAAATTGAGATCTCTAGAACCCATAAAAAGCCAGCATGGCACCTCATACCCATAATCCCAGTGCCAGGAGACAGAGACAGGAATATTCCTGGGGCTTGATAGTCTAGCCAAATCAGTGAACTCCAAGTTCAGTGAAAGAGCCTGTCTTAAAACACGGGAAGTGATTAAAGAAGACACCTGACGTTAACCTTTGCCTCCACTTGCACGTATATTCACTACCCCAAAATAATAAATAATCTTAAATATGAACTACTTTAAACGTATAGAAAAGTATAAAGAATAATGCCACTTATATACCATCACCTAGTTATATAAAATCATTTTTTATGTGTGTAGAGGCCAGAGGACAACTTAGGGCATCATTTCTGGAATACTGACTTAGAACTTTGAGACATGTCTCTTATTGGCCTGGAGTTTAGCAATTGGTGGTATAAATTGGCCAGCAAGCTTCCCCAAGGATGCTTTTAACTCTCTTCCCAGCACTGGGATTATAGGCCTGAGCCATGCCCAGCCTTTAAGAAAAAGTCTTATTAAAAAGATTTATTTATTTTTAGTTTATGTTTGAGTGTTTGCCTACAAGTGTGTGTGTGCACATGTGTCCACAGAGGCCAGAAGAGGGTGTTGGATCACTTGGAGAAGACATGACAGGTAGTTGTGGGTTGCCATTGGATGCTGGGACCCAAACCCTGGGTCTCTGGAAGAGCAACCAGTGTTCTTAACAGCTGAGCCATTTATTTTTCCAGCCCCTTTGCCTGACATTTTTATATTGATTTTCAGAATCTAACTTAGAAATGCTATGAATAACAGGTACACAAATTTCTCTTTAAAATGTTATTTTCAATTCTTTAGTGTATAGATCTAGAGTTAGAATTCCTAGATCATATGGTAATTCTATTTTGATTTTTTTTTTTTTTTCAAGATCCTTCGTTCCATTTTTCATGGTGCCTGTACCATTTTATATTCCCATCAACACAGACGTTCCAAGTTCTCCACATCCTTACCAACACTTTTTTTCTTCTTGGTACTGGCATCCTAACGGGTGTTGTTGAATTCTGTTTTTAGCTTTATCTTTTATTGAAGTTGAGTTTCAAGTTTTATTTTATTTATCTTTAATTTTTAAAAGATTCATTATGTTTTTTGTTTGTTTGTTTGCTTATGTGTCTGTGTGATTTGAGTATGTGGGTGGCCATGTAGACCAGAAGAGGGCGTCAGATCCCTTGGAGCTGGTGTTACTGGTGGTTTTGAGCCACATGATATGGGAACTGAATTCTGGTTCTCTGAAAGAGTAGTATGTTCTTTTAACTGCTGAGCCATTTCTCCAGTCCCCAAGGTTTGTTTTTGGGGCTGAGTTTCACTCTGTAGCCAGGCTGGCTTGAAACTCATGATCCTCCTTCCTTAGTGTCTCAAGTGTTAGAGTCCAAATTACAAGTGTGAGTCTTCATGACCAGGATAAATTATATCAGGCCTATTTTGTTGTCCTTTTGATATTTGTATAACCTAGTTTGCCTTCAAACTTGTGATTTTTCTGCTTCCCTAGTACTAGGCTTGCACATCATATACTACCATACCTGTTTTTGTTTGTTTTGTTTTGTTTTGTTCTGTTCTCTCTGTGTGTGTTTGCTTTACAGAAGGAATTCTCTTATATTAGGGTAACAATTAAGTCTTATTTTCTCATGTGTTTATAGTTTTGCTTTTTACATATAAGTCTCTACCATCAATTTATTTTGATATTCAGTATGGAAAAGATTAAACTTTTTTCTATAAGAAAGCCTTAAAACATGGATCTACTTTTCCATGAGGATAACTCAATGACCCAGCCTCATGTTTTGGATTATCTGTCTGTTCCGTACTCTTGTTAAAATGTCATTTGTGTTTGTCTGTGTATATGAGGGTTATTCTCTATTCTCTTTATGTACCATTGGCTGGCTGGCCTGTCTTGTGCTATTACACTACTGCTTTCCTTATCATAGACTTACAGTAATTGTTCTTGTCTGATAACCAAGGCTCAGTGTCTCCTTTTTATGTTCATCAAACTCCTTGAAAAACCCTGTCTGGTTGGTTGGTTCATTTTAATGTAGTCATTTGCCACTGAAATATGTTCATGTGTTATATCATGACCTCCAAAAGGGAGAAAAATTAAGCCTTGTTTCCTTATCCAGTAACTAATAACTCTTCTGAATGAGTCTATAATTTCAACTCACTTTTGGTTTTGTTTGTGTGGTTTTTATTTTTCTATAGAGATAGGATCTTCACATGGAAAGTGATCTGTTATGATTGTATAAAGACACCAATAAAACAGTTTTGGTATTGGCATTGGTATTGAACCTGGTGGTATTAAAGACTTTTCTATCCCCCCCCCATTTGTTATTTTTGAGATATGATTTCAGTTTGTCTCAGGCTGGCTTCCAATTTGTGGCAATCCTCCTGACTCAGCTTCCTAAATGCTAGGATTACAAGTGTGAGTCATCCTGCACCGTGGTGTAAAACCCTGATGATAAGGAAATGGCGCCTTCTTAAACAAAGAGGTTATCAAAAAGATACATAGCAGCTATCTATATATGTATATATATATAGAGAGCACAATGAAAGCACAACTAGATTTTAGTAAATCCTGGAACCAAAACAGTTTCATGGACTTCAGCAATAAGAACTGAATGACTCTGGTGCTCTATAAATAAACTTCAGTTTCCATGAAGCTTAATTCAGATTCCTAAGGGAGATCTGATTTGGTCAGGCCAAGGCTTGATTTCCCATGGGCCACATATATGCCCCCAGGTTCAACTCCAGTTGTTTATGGGGAAGGGGACGTTTGATATAAATAGAAATTTGGGGAATGGCTGGAATTAGAGACAGATTTTCTCTGAGTAATGATGAATCTTAGGACTCCTTATAATCTTAAAGTTCTTAGTGTCTTGAGGTTTTTTATTTGTTTTTAAAATGTGGGTTACATCTATTGGTCATTACTAAATTAGAACTTAGAATACAGGATTGGAGAGATGGCTCAGCAGGTAAAGGTGCTCGCCACTACCATGGTAGAAGAAGAGAACTGACTCCTACAGGTTGTCCTCCAACCTTTACTTTGTATGGCATGGCATGCACATTCTAAATACATGTAATATATTTAAAAAAAGAAAATATATTAAAATATATTTAAAAAGAAAACATCAAGAAAAACATTTTTTAAGAAATGTTTTGCTTTAAAAATAAAGGTGTGGAGAGTAATGCCTTTAATCCCAGCACTCAAGGCAGGTGGATCTCTTGAATTTGAGGTCATCTTGGTCTATGTAGTAAGTTCCAAGCCAGCCAGGAATATATAGTAAGACTCTGTCTCAAAATAAATAAACCAACCAAAGTCCTCATCTTGTATTAAACTAAGTAGTACTTAAAAAAATTTGAGCCGGGCGGTGGTGGCGCACGCCTTTAATCCCAGCACTTGGGAGGCAGAGGCAGGCGGATTTCTGAGTTCGAGGCCAGCCTGGTCTACCGAGTGAGTTCCAGGATAGCCAGGGCTATACAGAGAAACCCTGTCTATACAGAAAAACCAAAAAAAAAAAAAAAAAAAAATATTGAGCCAAGTGGTGGTGGTACACACCTTTAATCCCAGCACTTGGGAGGCAAGAGGCAGGCAGATCTCTGAGTTCAAGGCCAGCCTGCTCTACAGCCTGGTCCAGGACATCCAGGGCTACACAGAGAAACTCTGTCTCAAAAAAGCAAAACCAATCAACCAAATAAACAAAAAAACTTGAAAAATTAGTAAGTTTGGTTGTAAATCCCTTTAATTTAATAGAAGACAGATAAGCTAAATTTTTTTTTTTTTTTTTTTTTTTTTTTTTTTTTTTTGGTTTTTCGAGACAGGGTTTCTCTGTGTAGTCCTGGCTATCCTGGAACTCACTCTGTAGACCAGGCTGGCCTCGAACTCAGAAATCCGCCTGCCTCTGCCTCCCAAGTGCTGGGATTAAAGGCGTGCGCCACCACCGCCCGGCTTGATAAGCTAAATTTTTATATCTGGTTCTATATTCTTGTTTGGTTGGTTTTTCAAGACAGGGTTTCTCTATTTAGCTTTGGCTGTTCTGGAACCTACTCTGTAGACCAAGCTAGCTTCTAACTCACAGAGATCTGCCTGCCTCTGTGTCCTAAGTACTGGGGTTAAAAGCATGTTTCTTTTTGAGACAATCTTTTTACTTACCTGCCCTGGAACTCACTATGGAGACCAGATCTGCCTGCCTCTGCCTCCCGAGTCCTGGGATTAAAGGTGTGAGCACTCCTAGCATTCTATATCCTTTCATTATTATTGTTTGCATTCGTTTTGTGTGTGTGTGTGTGTCAGAGAGAGAGAGAGAACGAACAAGCACATATGTGCTACTGTAAGTAGGTAAGGATCAGATCAGAGGATAACTTTCAGAAGTCATTTTTTGCCTTCTACCTTGTTTTTGAGGAAGAGTCTCTCTTGTTTCTTCAGTTGTTGCATACTTCAGTTTAGTCAGCTTCTGAGCCTGTGAGTGATTGGGAGATTCTTCATCTCCCCATTGCAGTGCTAGGATTACAAATGTCTGTCACCCATTGGGCTTTTTTTCTTTTTAAACATGGATTCGAGAGATCAAACTAAGGGTTGTCAGTTCTTCCTGCCAAGTACTTTTACCAGCTGAGCCATGTTCCTGGCTTCTATATTCAAACTTATGTGATAGATTATTTTTGTTGAAATACAGGAAGGAAATGTAGTCTCAAAAGATAGTCAGAAAAGGGAGAGGTATTTTATAGCCATTTCAAGACAATCACATACATATGATATTATAATAAAACTGACAAACATTAGTTTCCTTGTAAGTTAGTTTGCACTGCTGATCTGAAATTATATTGATGTAACTGTTATATTGACATATGTTGATATATCTTACATTTGAATACGTTATTTATTTAAAGAGATTGAGTCTCCTTTGTGTTGTCCAGGCTGGCTCCAAACTATCTCAGGAGATTCTTCTGTCTTCCTGAGTAGCTGGAACAAGTGGACAGTTGAATGGGTTTTACCTGTAGTCTCAGGCACTAGTCATTTGGAAGATTATTGGTTCACTGAGTTCAGCCAATCTTCTAAATGTCTAAAACATCATTTTCAAAAAATATTTTACTTATGATCACCATTCTTTTCATGAAAAAAAAAAATCAATGTAGGAAAGTTGTCAAGTAGCTGTAACTACCCAAAATTGTACATTTTTTCATTAAATGCTTAGATTTTATCATTGGCAACAAATACTGTCGGTTGTTTTCGTTAATGTGACAGACTCACTTCATTTTCAAGAAAATCTCTATCTATTTATGTCTGAATAACTAGTTTGTTCTTTTTCCAAGAAAAAGCAGTGTTTCATGAAAAAAGAAGCTAGTTGAGCTCAAAACTCAGTCACAAGTGCTTTTCCTCGAAACCATTGTGCTCAAGGATACTGAGAAGTGCTTTCTGCATACCTCCTTTTTCTGTTCACAAAATACTCATGGATTTATTTTTATTGCTTCATCAAGAACATTCTTGAGCCTGGCATGGTGGCCCTTATCTGTAATCCTAGCATTTGGGAAGTTGAGGAAAAGGATCTGGAGTTTAGTTGAAGGTCATACTTGGGCTACATG